>CM055909.1:61503527-62222678 GCA_029582155.1 Panopea generosa
CGTTACTGTTTCCGGGATTTACCGATGAACGAGCGCGAATTTCATGAAAACAAAACCATTTTTATAAACCTCTAATCGATTGTATTCAAATAATATAAAAAACAATTAGTATTTTGTTGACCCTTTAACAAGTCGATTTTTTTAAAATGATTGCCATACTAAAACGATGTGCAGAGCGCATCTTCCAGCCATGTCGGTTCAAGGTCAAAGTTATACCAATAAGTAAATAGGTAGTATTCCGTGTCAGCTCTATATCTGTTTTACTTCTCGAGGACTGGTACATATCTTGGCACAAATGTTTGCTATATAGAGACAATGTACAGATTGCAACTCTCAGCCATGTCATTTCAATGTCAAAGTCGTATCGAGAGGGCGATGGTCATAAAGGCAGTATTTTGTGTCCATTCATAGTTTTTATCGTGTGATAGAATTTAAAAAAAAATTGGCACAAATGTTTTCAATACGACTGTTCATTGTCTTGATATAATAGTTAGCACTTTTGCCAAGTAATTGCGAAATCCTTTTTAATTTGTCAATGACATAAGTAACAAATCAACAATTTTCGTTTTTTTTATTTTTCATTTATTGTAGAATTACATTTAAAGAGCATTTTAATCTTATACATTTTAACAAAAAAAAAAAAGAACATCTTTTATGACCATCAAACGTAATCCATAAATACCACAGTCATACGGTTGCCATTGTCCACGAGATCACGTTATAAAAGATTTTTTAAACATAAATTATGTACAAAGTCATACTAACCCTTAAAAGCTAAAATATATTTCATTTAATTCCTTTTTTCATAGTATCAACAAGTATATGAATTACGACAAACTTCAGATATCTTATAAAAGGAAATATTAAATATTTTGTCAAAGGAGATTGAAAGCTGGTCGTTGTCAAGTCGGCTGCGTATAGCTGTGCATACAAGTATATTTTGAAAAAGTTTATGAAAAACGTGATTGCCATATTTCTTTAATATTAATATCAATTATATTACTTGTATTTAAGAATTCATTCTCGTGCGATAGCTATAGTGACAATGCTTTGTTTTAATATATATTTATATATATAGTAAGTAAATCAAGTGTATAAATGTAAAGGTAATATTCAATCGTAAATGATAATAAGTGAATTACAAACAAAGATAAAATTCATTTGTTTGATATTCGTAATATTCTTAAACAAGAAATAAACACAAGCATACAGAATCCGAGCGTGTAACACATGTAATCAGGATAATAAAAACTTTATTATATACAATCGTGTAATACATCTAATAAGTATAAACTTTGCATACACTGTGGTTTTATTAATGTGTTAAATTTGGTAGCATCACCATGGAAAGCGTGTCGTCTCTTCTGTATGTATTAATACTTACCGGCACCGCAGGTGCTAATAAACAAGGTTAGTATGTTCTGTTAACGTTAATTCTTTAGGTCGATTGTGCCGAAAGCTCAGAGCTTAAATGAATCCGCTTCTTGTGTAGAACCAGTACTGAAAGTTATTTTAAAGACATCTGGTTGAGCTTAGGATTGATGTTGTATGGTGTTTAGCGTCGCTTTCTACAATTTTTCAGTCATATCGCGACGGTGTCTACTTGAAACAGTATTCTAAGCGCTGTCACACTGAAGTATCATGCCGCAGACACATGGTATGATACCCCACCCAGTCACATTATACTGACACCGGGCCGACCAGACCTAGAACTCTCCTCTAAATGCTGAGCGTCAAGCGAGGAAGCTTCTAGTACCATTTTTAAAGTCTTTGGTATGACCCGGCCGGGGATTGAACCCACGACCTTCCGCATGCGAAGCAGACGCTCTACCACTAGACCACGCCGCGGTATAAGCGGCCACACACCATCCACTACACTACCGCCCTAATGTTTAAGTAGGTTTTTTTTTTTGTTCTCTCCCTTCAGGGTGACAAATTGTTTTATGCGTTCCGTCTGTTCGTCCGTCTGTTTTTCTGTCACAAAATATTGTCCGGAAAACCCCTCCGACAAATGTTAGATTTGGCTGAAATTGCTTGGAAGGATCAGTGTGTGGTCTAGTGCGCATGTCCCTTTTGTATTCCGTTCAATGATTACGACCTTTCACATTAAAATCTATGAGGGGGTGGGGTATAGCTTTTCGCAAAGAAGCAAGTTCTAGTTTTTAATAATTTCACTGTTTGACATGAAGGGGCTATCAGCAGTTTATTTTACAGGTAACTTATTAAACTTTAATTTGAACTATTTGACTTTTATACTTCAAAACCAATAGCATGGTATTATTAAATTAGTCATTTCTAATAGTAGAAGAAACCAAAAATGTTTTAAGTCAAAAGGATATATATGATGGTGTTACCGGTTTGATCACTTAAGAATCGCCGCTAAATACTTCAATGCTAAACGGAAGTTGATACTTAATGCTGTATATAACGTTTAAATACCTATACAATAATATTTTTCTGCCAAAAAGATAACAAATATATGTTCTTTGCCTTTACATTCACGTAAGATCACTGTGAACCCAATATTCATTTAATAAAATGGCAGCACTTGAATTAGGTCATATGACTGGATGACGTAATGTGTCAAATTGAAATGACACGGGGTTGCAAAAGTGCAAATAAATAAAAACAGATAAAACTGCGCTTACTTTCCACATAAATAAATATTTCTCAATGGGTTTATTCCATAACACTATCATTTCATTGAACAGCACAGGGTTTTTCAATTTTTCTAATTTTATTTTTTCAAAATGTATCATAGTAACAAAATAAAAACACTGATTTTAAAAAATATAAATATTTTATATATGCATCTATTTATATCCACCTCTTCTTGGTTAGGTCTTATAAACGATGCGGCAATTAAAGTGAATGAATATGTAAGTTTGGTTCCTTGTACAGGGTACTTAAAACACGGGTGATACCAAATCTCGACATGGTTCCGGCTGACACAGCAAATTCCCAGCTGCACGTGTGCCTGATAGTAACTTTGATGTTTAAATGTACTGATCTTAATCATTATGTATTGCCATTAGCATATTTATTTACTGGTGCAATCCGCCATTGGACCGCACCTGTAATAGAAATATATAGTACTTTCTGCATTGTGAGATCCGTTTACTGGTGCAATCCGCCATTGGACCTCATCTGATATAGAAATATATAGTAGTATCTGCAATTCTAGAACCATTTACTGGTCTACTCCGCCATTGGTCCTCAACTGATATAGAAAGATACAGTACTTTCTGCAGTGTGAGATCCATTTACTGGTGCAATCCGCCATTTGACCTTAACTGACTGGTTAAATCCATCATTGGACCTCATTTGCATAAAAAATGTCGCTAAAAATCCTATCAATCAATCTATTTCAGAAAACTTTGCATTCCTTCATGTCAGCCGAAGTTATATAGAGTTACTATGGTTTTCAGCGGGTACCAACGTGGAGGTCTGACTGAACGACTTTTGAGGGCCCACTAGGGGGATCACTGTTCGCTGGATCTCTTAAAGTAATGTCCGTTGTTCCCCAGATCTCCAAAAGTATTTGTCAAAGTTCCCCAAAAGTACTTTGTCAATGTTCCCCAGATCTCTAAAGGTATTTCAACTGTTCCCTAGATCTCCAAAAGTTTTAAACATAGTTCCCTGAATACCAAATAGTGTTTCCTTAAGCAAAACGTCTACTGTAGTCTTCTCTATTATTATTTACATATCATCATAATAAGCAAAATCCATGCACTTCTTTTCTTGTCCTTTCTGCAGGCAGATCAGGCTCACCCTCTGCATCTCTTGTCTCTGTATGTCAAACGTCTTAACAAGGGCTGTTTGAATATGTATGTAATCCTCATCATAAAGTTCAATGAAGTCGTGTTTGACTTCACTAAAGAGGACACATACGATATCTTCAGGTGAAATGCCCTAATTTGACCCCGGGAACCCGACTTCCACAACCCTTTCAGAAGACCCCCATAGTAACAATGCTTCATGTAAAATATCTAACGTCTATGACTTGAACTTTCAGAGAAAAGGTGTTTTTTTAAGTTCCCTTAACATGTGCTTGTAAGCCCTGTGGCAGGGGGCATTTGTTGTTCAATCACGCTGGTTCAAGAACTTGTCCGAGATTTTGTGGTTATATAAATGCTGTGCACGCTTGGTTAAGATTCATTGAAAAATGAGGGTTGAGGGGGGGTGGTGCTTTCGCGTCTACAAGAAAAAGGTTAACGGACGGACGTGACAATTTACCACGACATAAGTCCTGCTGGCCTTTGGCAAGTAAAGTCAATGAAGACATCGAGGGAAGGACAGAAGAAACAAGAAAAAAATAAACAGCTAAACGAATTAATTTACAAAAGGCATTAATTACATAAACATAAATAAATGACTTTATTGTGTAAACACGCTCTAATAAATAAAATAAAAGTTAGATGCCAAGTGGAATTGAACACCAGTCCTTACGATCCAAAATCGACGATGGTTACCACTGCACTATTCCGACTGTAATCATCAATATTGTAAATATATCTTTGTTCGGAATTACCATCCAAAATTTTGTTTCGGGTACATACGATTATGAAGTTGGGCAGGGTCCCTGACAAACACGTTGCCAGAAACCTCCAAAGCTGTCAAAAGCTGTTTCAACCAGTCAACATCTCATTTTAAAAGTAAATTACGATCAAGTATAGAAAGTATACATAAAATCAGTGACTTAATTACAGACACTGACAGGCTAATAGCAATATAAATTAATGTTCACGACACTTTTAGCATTTCTTTAATATAACTCTTCGAATCTTTGTCTGAATTAAATAATTTTGGTACCAAACTAAATATTATAAAAATGATGACTAATTCCAATTATCAATTATTTAATATTTTTCTTCTGAATTTAAATTATTACAGATTGAAAATGAAAAATGTTGAAATGTTCACAAATTTTATTTTATTAAACAAAAAACGGTACTGTAGTCCTAGTCTTGATTTAACAAATATGTTTAAACAACACACAATATAAAAATAGAAATATATACTGGTCATACCTAGTCTAAAACTTTTTCAACTATGTAAATAATGGCATCAATAATAAATAGTAATAAAGGTACTGAAGTGTGCTGAGTAATAAACAGTTGCGGTACAAACTGTAAACAAATGCCGACGCTTCACGAAGTTGGAGCTTTGTGCATGCCTGGGATATTGTTATTATACGGGCATTTGCGGCAATAAGCATCGCGGTATTAGGTTTACAAGGGATAATATGTAGAAAACGCCAAATGTGCCATCTGAAATTCAGACAAGTGCATCCAGTTGCCTATCTCTGTTTTTATGTCTCTGTTAAAGTTTATCAAATTAGGTACTTGTTTTCTTTTTTTTTTTCTATAAGGACAATATCCCTAGGTCTCTAAAATTAGGCTTTTGGTCCCGGGATCTCTGAAAGTAATGGCCAATGTTCCCCAGATCTCTGAAAATAAATGGCCATGTTCTCCAGATCTCCAAAACCCCTGGGAGGGCCTCACTTTTTACAAGCCATTTTAAAATAAATATAGGCCATATATTCATGAGGGGTAGACATACATAATAAAAAATATGTCCTCATATTAAGGAGAATTAACACATTCCCATCAAGTACATATATATATATATATATATATATATATATATAATCATATGTTTATTGTTGTTATACATGTATGGTAAGAAATATTCAATCCTACATACGACATGTACAAGAACCATATAAAAGGGTATCAGTGCTCACAGGCTATGGCCTATTCACTTTAGGAGAGAATAAACAAATTTCTACCATTTGAACCAAAGTTTTTTGTGGCTTTGAACACTGAAAATTGTTTAACGTGTTTTTTTATGCATTATAGTTTACTTATTATAAAATTAAATACATTGTATATATTAAAAGAGCAAGGGCAAATAGATATTTGATATTTGAAACGTATGCTTTTTATATTATTATTCTTGTAGTTTATCATGAAATCAACGTTTGCTGTTTTCTTCTTTCTCTTTTTATGTTTCTTCTTTTCTATATTTTTCTTCTTATATTTAATGTTTTCTTCTTTTTCTTCTATTTAATGTTTATTATATCTTATCATGATATATATGTTAGTTATTCAAATTTTATTATTCTTATAGTTTATCATGAAATCAATGTTTGCTGTTTTCTTCTTTCTCTTTTTATGTTTCATACAATATAACTAATTGTCAAATTGATTATTAGTCATTGTACTAATTTAATAATTGAATCCAAGATTGAGATAAAAGTCAAGTTTGTTTAAGCATGTGCATAAGTAAACAGCTTTAATTTGCAGCTGTTGCTCAACGTTCTTAATAGAAGAAGTTAGTTGTTGTTGTTTTTGTTTTCGTTGTAAGGTGTTTCGCGTCGTTTTCAACATTTTTTCAGTCATATCGCGAGGGTGTCTACTTGAGACAGTATTCTGAGCGCTGTCACACTGGAGTATTATGCCGCAGAAACATGATATGATACCCCACCCAGTCACATTATACTGACACCGGGCCGACCAGACCTAGAACTTTCTTCTAACTGTTGAGCGTTAAACGAGGAAGCTTGTAGTACCATTTTTAAAGTCTTTGGTATGACCCGGCCGGGGATCGAACCTAGGACCTTCCGCATGAGAGACGGACGCTCTTCCACTAGACCACGCCGCGGTCATAGAAGAAGTTAGCAGAGGTCAGATAAAATGTTTGTGTAATAAGTTTTCTTTGTGATTTTAATGGATGTTCTCAATGCCAAGTTGAATTACGATGTTAGTTATGTTGTACTTTGCTTCTTGATATAATTATTTTAACATAGAAATTAAAACTTTTTGAAAAAAACTATTTCGATCCTAAAGATCCGGCTAGTGGAATATCGTCACTTTATAACCAAATATATTTCCTAGTAGTCAGTATCACCTGCGAGGATCGTCTGTGGTCGAGTGGTATATGTTTTCGTCTGATGGCCACTTCCCTATCACCATTGAGGTCTTGGGTTTGAAGCCATCTCGGTCCAAAAACTTTACATATGGCATTTTGCCAGTTACTAACGAATGGACGATGGTTCTATTCAGATTCATTCTTAGGTGTTCTTCAGCATGTATCATATATATATAAACCTGTCCTGTGTTGGAAAATAATGCCGTTAAACCACATCAAAAGATCTTGCATTGGCGAAATATTATTACATGCACATACAAAATGTTTTGACCGTTACAAGGTAGTGGCCCCTGTGTACATTATTCTGTATATTAATGCTTCTAAAGTGAGTGTGTCCTTTTGATTCTAAATCTCCCGATGGTTATACACTTTGTGAACTACTCTGTTATCACGATAGACGATAAAAAATGTTCAGCCAATTTTATAATAACATTTTACCATGATGTGGTGTTATATGCATCAACAATCATTGTTTTTGTTACGAAATATTTTTTTTAAAATGTATGTCAAGAGGTTTCAATTGATATTAACTTTGGAAAGTACTCATATCCTAACCATTGTGAAATTGTTACTTAAGATAAAAAAAATAGTATAGCTACACACAAAGGATTATTTAGGGACTTTTTTAAAAAGAGTTTTCCATGCGTGGTTTATGTTACTTGCGGAGATAGATTGAAAATTGATATTGGATGTAACGGCGGGGTAGGAGCGAGATTGGATGCTCTTGATTATCAGGTTTAAGCTAATGGCCGTTCTAAGGCGGGTGTCTTCAGCTATTGGCTGTTCTAAAGCGGGTGTCTTCAGCAACTGGCCGTTCTAAGGCGGGTGTCTGCTTCTACTGGCCGTTCTAAGGCAGGTGTCTGCTTCTACTGGCCGTTCTAAGGCTACTACTGGCCGTTCTAAGGCGGGCGTATTTTCATTAATAATGTGAGATAGATTTACTTGATCCGTTTCGTATTCTTTATCAAAATGTATATACACTCCGAAATTTTAATATTTGTCTCAAGCCAAAAGTTTATTCTCTAAAGAGAAGGGAATTAACGCTTATGTTGGTAAGTCAGAAAATGTGTTGAAAAGCGACTCTTTTTTCACTTACAATGGAAAAAATGAAAGAAAAAGTGGTCTGTTTTCTATACCACCACACGAGCACAGAGGAGAGTCTACCATATGTTTTGATTGAGAGAACCACAACTTGTATAGAGTCACGCACGCCAGACGTGCATGCTTCTTTCATCAAAGTTAAAGTATCCCAGCACTTTACTTAGAGTCTTATTAAACTTGCTTTCAAAGATACAAACGGTTTAAGACTCCGTTATACAACCGGGAAGGACATTCCATTTGCGTATAGATGACGAAGAAATTAGTTTAAGTTATAATTGGAACGCGAACTTATCGTTTGGATAGTACAATGTATTTGAATTTCTCAGATTGTATCTCGAATTTCCACTAACAAGATCAGGAACAAGATTCGGTAGAAAACAAGTAATGTGTCTTATAAAATATAATCAGTTTATGTGCACGTCTCAGATTTCCGAGTTTCACAACTAGTTTCAACAGATACGCTTTGAAAATCACCATTCTAAAATAGGTATTTTGAAAGATTCAAGAGCTGATATTTAAATTATTACATGATAGTTTTTTCCAAACTTTTGTCTTTATATAATCAATATTTTATGCCATGTTAGATTTTTTTTTTAATTTCAATCACTGAAAAGTGATCCATTTAATCATAGATTATTGATAGATAAATGACAAACAAAATGTGTGTGGTGTTTAACTTCTGTAATAATGTGATTATTCATATGTACTTGTTGGTGGTTTATAGATTTACCTTGTGAGAAACTAAAGTTGACCTATGGTTAAACGGTTAAATTTAAAAAGCCACCTATTAGCCCACTTTGGTAGTTTAACTAGGACATTATATAGAGTATTGGTAGCTTTAATTGGATTATCGACTATGATAAAAAAGACTTTTGTCATTTGTAAAAAGACGAATGTCTGAACTTCTTATTTCGACAATGTCATTAATATACGAGAAGAAAAGTTATGGTCCCAAAGTGTATCCATGTGTAAATTTCAGTTTGAATCCTGAAACAAACATGAATTTTTGGAAACATTTTACCATATTCTGAAATGATTATCCAAAGCATTTCAATATTCAAATGTCCAAAATTGAGATAACAGCATAGCTAAGTATATCCAATTAAAATGAACTTGATGATAATGCAAGTTCTTCAATGGGGTTTTAGTTATAGCCAACAACTGTCGAAAGCATTTTCATCAGATTCTTCTGATCAGTTTTTTTTTTTCGCCAAAATAATTCAATGTCAAAAACGTATCTAAAAGGTACATATTTTCGACAGGAAATATGCATTATATTAGTTTTAATTGAAAAGAAAATGTTCGTTGAAATCATAGTGATTACTACTGGATTTAATTCGCATATAAACAACAACAGCGTTAGCACAAAAGCCGTATTAGATTTGAAAATTGTAAAAGTTTGTTGTTAAATTTTATGAAAAGTATCAGTAAGCGCATAGATCTAGTTTATATATGATTACATATACACCTATTTTTAAGAAAGCTACTTTTATAAAAATAAAAAGATAAAATCATGCAGAAAATCCGAATGGAGGCTTAATTCTAAAAAAAAGATTTTACTTTAACATGAAAACAACTCATGTCTGTTATACCCTAATTTAAAAGCACGGAATTCCCTGGTTTTCCCACATATTATAGCACTCTAATGCATTTACGAAATCTCAGTAGCGATTTAACTTCCGCTGAAGAAACTGACCAATCATCGGCGTGTATGTCACTGCTTTATGATGGTAGCTAACGGTTGGGGGACATGGACCTATGGCATTTTTACAGTTTAATGTGAATATAACCGATTAAACATGGCAGCTATAGGAATGGGGTAATTGGCTGTATTGCATGTGTAGACAACCAAAGTAGATCTTAAAGTTCCATATTAATGTATTAACTGCAATATAACATAATAACAGAAAACGACCGATGCTAAACAAATCATCACATTGTAATGATGAAGAGAGACCGGTATTTTCAAATAATACAACAGTCAAAGAGAGAGGTTAAGGACTTGGCATATTCTAAATGAACTGTCCACACGACCACGAGAAGTTGAACTGTACTTTATGAAACGATCGAGACATTTACCATTTGGAGTTTAATTGTTTTGTGGTTTTAATTCAACAATACCATAGCTCATTTGTCTCGTGTCGTTTAGAACGATAAGCAATATATTGATTATGCACTTCATATGAGTACTGTATTAATATAGACGACACGGGACACATACATCCTATAACTTGTGGTCACGGCTATATATGTACCATTGTTCGTCATATAGTCCTGGTGCATTCAGTTTCAAAAACAATACAAGTCCGGTTTAGTTGAAATACAATTAATGAACTTGAAACGCATAATATGTATTTAAATGACCTGACAGACAAATGAAACAGAAAAGGGTGAAAAATCATTACATATCGTGCATATAACAATGTTTATGTTGTTTTCCATCTTTCACGTGTAACACTTTTGGTAAAAGGTCTCACTGCACAGTTGAATTATGTTCTATATAAAATAAGGTCTAGGATTTCCACAGTAAAATAAAATTCCACATAGACTTATTTTCATGGCAGGAATGTATACACACAATGCACAATAACTGGTAGGTTGACCAGCTTGGTTTTCAAAGAGGGTGCAGTGACACTCTAAAACAAAGAAGTCATCAAATGCTAATAAGTCGAAATCCTTTAAAAGTCACTTTTTAAAACCAGTGATATCTTATTGCAGTATATGCTATGCCAGCTTTTGCACTACTCATCTGCAGCAAGAAATCCCAACCACTATGAACCATTTTAAAAATATTTCAAAACCAAATTACATAGGAATTCCTTTTAGGCGTGAGTATCATGTTATCTCGGGGAAAAAGGCAACTGTGTAATTAGACGTACATGTCAGCAGGGCTTTTGTCATGGTGCGTATAATTTGTTTGTCATCTGTCCGATATCATCTGGTTCACTTGTTTTGTATATTTGATACTGACCAAACGTCTTTATGATCATGAACGTTCAGAAACAACAGAGTTATAGTCCTTGATTTATTAGAATAATCTTAGTATTGTCTTATAAACATCATAACGCCATCAATTTATCTCCTCTAAAACAAACTTGCTAACCATGTTGATAAATGTGAAAGAACGAATCAGTTGTTAAACTGGATTGATTGGACACGATTTTTGTTAATTGTTGAATGATTGAAAAATGTTGTTGTTGTTTTTTTTTCTTAATACAAACATTGTTGTGTCTTTTGAATTCGTTGGCAGGAATGTTGCAATTCGCTATGAAAACTCGGATGCATTCATTCTTACAACGGATAAATCGGTCGGAGTTTTAACTTTAAATTGATTAAAAGAATCGGAATTTTGTCTTATTATAAGCCTTGTTGCAACTTTTATATTCGTTGGATCTGATCAGACCTGGCCAGAAAGTCTCGGTTAGAAAGGGCGTAGTTATGTTGCTGTTGGTAAAATAGTATACTTTCGAATGATGCTTTTCACTAGACGTACACACTGCATACACACACTTTCTCAGTGATGCGCTGAATTATAAGAATCGGTGTAATATGTTCTATAAAAAAATATGACTTCAACAATTTGAAAAACTCACCATTAAATGTGTGTTGCAATACAAAGCTCACGTATTGGTTCATATCTTTTTAAACTGAAACTGAAACATTTAAAAATGTGAAACATCTCTACGTAATAACATCCTCATGAGTGGTTTATTTATAAAGTTCAATATACTCAATATCAGGATTTCACCTAGACATCCCAATTCATCGTTTTGATTGATGTCATCATCTACATCATCTATATTATCTATATTTGTACCTATATCAGGTTTTACACTTAAAATTGGTCATCCTGCACTTCGTTTTAAATCGACAACTCTGAGTAACAGTGAATGTAATTAGACCACCGCGTGGGCTGAAGTATTGTTTTGAAATTAATTGAAAGTACGATGCCAAATATGGCCAATAAGCAGGATAGTGTATAGCATTATATACGCAGTTTCATTCAAGTGTTTTATAAAAGTGGGTTAAACCGTGGCACGGCTATGACTGATCGGCACTAATTGGATGGAGACCTGGTTTTCCGCTTCCCTAATTGGCTGTTTACGTGGTTGCTATATAAGTATGACCCAGACACATGCGTGACATAAGCGACTTCCTTAAGGTTACTTACAGCGAGCAGGACGTGTTTTTGTCATATCAGTGGTTATAGTGAATTTATTGTAAATTTTCCAGTTAAAATGGAAATTTACCTAATCGTCCTCATGGTAAGTTCCTTCATTTTTTTTTAATATAAAATAAATTTGCATTGATATAGTTAATGTTGATATACAATTGTTTTGCTGTAGTTTACTTTACACGTGGTGTGCTTGTTACTGTATTGTATTGTAGCGTTAGCCGCTCACGCCAGAGGTTACGCGGCCTGGTCGGAAGGTCACTCAATACCGGTTCTACCCAGGAAGCTGAATCGAAAACAATTCATATCAGCTTTTATCTTTCTTCGCAATCGAGCTAAAATAATATAGTATGAACAATCAGGTTATTTGAAGAAATGTTTCCTAAATAAATGATTTTCAGTAATAGGTTTACTAAATGACAAAAATTCCAACTAAATGACAAAAAAATGCCAATTTAATAACAAAAATGCCAACTAACTGACAAAAATCCAATTAAATAACAAAAATGCCAACTAACCGACAAAAATGCCAGTTTGTCTGATACCTTAAATGACATGTTTAAAATCCATTTGCAAAAAAAAAATATATATATATATTGGAAGAAAAAATATCGCAAGCAAATGTAATGAATTGTTGAAAATGTAGGTATTTG
Organism: Panopea generosa; assembly: GCA_029582155.1. Lineage (NCBI taxonomy): Eukaryota > Metazoa > Mollusca > Bivalvia > Adapedonta > Hiatellidae > Panopea > Panopea generosa. Next base: position 61,516,389 of record CM055909.1, read on the forward strand.
AGTTCGTGTGCGCGTGTGCGTTTTGTAAACATAAATCATACAAAGATGCATTTCACGTTGGGGATTCCAGTGTTTCTCCACATATAGTCACTTATCACGAATATGTCTTACAGGCAATGTATCAGTTTAATCGCTGTTATTTAGTTTTTGAAATGATATCAAAGCATCTCAATATCATAAATAAATCATTTATGAATTATTCAAATTTTCAAATGCGTTAATACGTGACAAAAACGATATTATATCCGCAGCGGTGAAATTGAACCGGATTCCAATCCTCTTTTGATACGTCACTAAAAACGATCCACTTTTAAGGAAAAAAACTATAATTTGAGTCTTAACTCGTGCGTTTAGGACAAGTTTAGATGTACAAGTTAATATATGCATATGGTAATAAGGGCCCAGTAAGTATATAATAAGAAGGAAACGTTCTCACAATTCTTGATATGCTGGCATTAAAACTTTATCTATTTTTCTATTTCAGTGCTTGGTTTATCAGAGTACAGACGCCTCAGGTATGCTTAGTTTACCTTTGATGCCATGATTGTGTTGTTTGTTTCGTATAGCTGCCTTTTTTAATTTGTCATATTTAAACTTTACATCAGATTGTTTAATTCTCATGTGATCATTAAACACTGGCGATAACAATAAGAGTTTAATGCTTAAATTTATTACTAAACCATTTGTGTTAATACACCCTATACTCATCTGACAAAAGCAGCTCATTGAAAAAAACACAGAAAGCAACATAGAAATGAAACATAGTACAGTCAAACCTGTATAAGCGGTCACCTCTATTAAACAACCACTTGTCATGAGCAGCCACATTCTGTATTTCCCAATTATGTGCTTTAAGAGCAAATTAACCTGTATTTAGCAACATCCTGTGTTAAAAGGTCACTTTTGCTAATTCCCTTGACTGGGTGCTTTAGACAGTTTTAACTGTATTTATTTCATGTGTTATCATTATTTATCAGTTTCTGAGAGATAGTGAAATAAGGAACACGTCTCACCGCAATGGGCGAGGTACATGGTTCAAGAGAAGAATAAAAGCAAAACTGAACCATTTCAAAACATGAAATGTTCCTCAGTAATGTTTTATCTGTTAACTTTGCATAAGCCAGAACAATAGGCCAGTTGGCCATCAGCTGCAAGTTGTTCACTGTTATACTTGTCTTGTCACATCTCAAACTAGTTTTCACAGGAGTAACTTGTTGTGTTTTGGTTGGGTTGGATTTAAACAAAACATCCAATAACACAGTTCATTAAGGCCAAATGATATCTTATATTGCCCGTTACGTCACGCGCCCCGCTAAATACGGTAACGGAACTGCCTTTTCGTGTCAAAGTTCAAAATAAATTTTGAATTGAAATCGTGTTAAAACCATTTTAGTGATTTCATTTATTTTTTACATATCCATCTGTAAGTATACTACACTTAGTACATTTAAAAACGCACCATTTTTGACCCGTTTTTTTAGGTAATTTTCATGAATTAAATTTCAACCTATTTTGTATTTTAGCTTAATACACGATTATCTATATTGTGCCATTCATATTGCACTGATAAAATAGAGCATCAGACCCAGGATTGGAGGGTCCGGACCCAGAATAAAAGGGTCGTGTGTTCGGTCCTCAGCCACAGGTCCTTGTGCAAGCCACTTTATTCACATATGCTTATTACTGATTCTACCCAGGTATACTTCGAGTGTGATTTGTCTAAGTTGTAAGAATTTCAAAATCGAGGTATAATAAATAAGTTCAGACTCGTCAAACTTTGTTTCAGTCTGAATATAACGGTAATAAAAACGACCTTATTACAATAGTACTGTGTCTCCATATCATTTATCTCTCACCGCTAATTCAAGTGGGACAGTTAAGCAGTTACTTGCGGAGATACGGTATGCTCGAGTACTGGCTTAACCTCTCAGGATCCCAGGAAACAGTGGTTAGATTAATTGATCGCCTAGTAGCCCTCGATGGCATAGAAATGACGTTAAATAGTCAATTAAGACAGCAATTATTACAATATGCTTTGCGCTAGCGATCTGCAAACTAGACACTTTACAATCCCACTGTTGTTTAATTTAAATTAAAAAAAACAAACAATATAAAACTTGAAGGAGCTACAAGCCTTGAGGAAGAACGTATTGACATGTTATATCACATTTCCTGCCTTCTAACGACTAGTCCGTATTGAAGTGTGTCTAACAGTGGGTCATTGAACCGGTAGTACCGACCAATCAATCTCTAGTAGGCGAATAAATAAAACATTTAACTTTTAACCGCGTACCATCATAGAACAGTAAGCATAACGCAAACAAGAAGTACAATATCGGAACCACTCTCAGTAAACAAAATCTAAAAATGTCTTTCAGATTTTTTCCTGCCTTAAATTCATTTCATCGCATCTATATTATTTCTTATTATAAAAAATCGAACTTTATCTAAAGTTATTGTATTTTAAGAAGATAGGTGGCAGCTTTTAAAGGTTACTAGTGTGTACCAAGTCTTTCCAAGACTTATTATGAAAAGATCGCATATAAAATAACTGGTTATAAGTTTTTTACTAATAATAAATGTTACCCGTAACCAGGCTGGTTTTTCCATGTGGATAAAACATGATAGGTCATGTGCCTTATTGAAACGCACGTGTGCAGAAATCAAGTGGTAAGGTCAAAGATGACCACATTACCACTATACACGTACAGTGGCTTGGACATACATATACTTATCGGGAACTTGAATCTCCGAACCGGTCATATAAAAATAATAGCGGTCCACATCGTTTAAACTTATTTATTTAAGTTCTTACAACGTAGGCAAATCACACTCAAAGTATTCCTGGTTAGAACCCGTACTAAGCATATGTGGGAAGTGTCTTGCTCAAGGACACCACACATAGTCTAGTGGTTCACATTGTTTGTATCTACATATTGGGATGTAGAAAACCCAGTGCGGTACGAATCCCAGTTCTGATTAAATATGTTGACAATATATCAGAAATCTTAAAAATGGACAAAGTCCGCGACGCAACTATTGGTTTGACAGATAGCTTACATAAACACTTGTTAGTGATTAAGTGTTTCCGTATATTGTTTAACTGCAAATAAAATGTTGATTGAAGATTTCGTTAATTACCATGAAACTCATTTTGGGCATGAACTTCCTTCTTAAGCCTGGGAGAGAGATTTAACAAACAAAATATATTATAGTAAAAACAAAAGAGAGGAAAAATACACTTAAGTGTTGATCAGATTGTAACACCCAATATAAACCAGTGTCGCATTCCAAAGCGAAGTGTGACAAAGAGAAAACAACTCTTAAGAAAGACTTGTACCACCTGTTACATCCTTGAAGTTATACGGTTGCTGCACGTACAGCTTACAATATTGTTTAGTCCACTTGCAAACGTCAGTTTTGACATTTTTGTATAATGAGTTTTGAACCCGCATACTTCAGTTTTTACATATGAGACCTACAACTACCAGTGTTAGTGTAACCTAGTTTCTTAAGAGTGTTTTGTGAATTACGATGATGTGTGCACGAACAAACAATTCAATGTTAATCTATATATGCAGCAAATGTCTATGGTGCTGTCGTTTAATGACTACTTACTTTTCACCGCCGAGTTCATCGGTTCGACGAGCAATTAGTTACTTGCGGAAGGACGGCGGTTCTACTCAGATTCATTCTGAGATCGTCCTCCACCAATAAAACTGGACATGCCATATATATCTTTTCATGTGTTGAAATGACGTTAAACATCACTTAAAATTGTACGAAGTATACAATTTAAATTAACCGTCTACCCGACTACTAGACATTACAGAGAACGTATCAAGATAAAACGCCATATATGTCTTAAAATTAAAATAATTATCGAAAATGATAACAAGTATATCATTATCATTAATAAATATAATCCAAATAGATTAGTATGTCAAATCCACCAAATCGATATTTAAATTAGAGTGGTAAACTTGAAACGAAACATCCATTCTAAAAATAGACAGCACTTAAATACTGTTTGGCGACATTCGCATCGCTATTCGGACTCTTTCTAAGATTTACTACGTGTAAACCTATATAATTGATCAATCAGAAATCTAAATGAAATCACGTGACTCATTTAATACGTCACAAACTATGCTGCCATTTTAAGTGGGGCATCTATTCTAATGTAGCCAAAGGAACCAAAGCCCTTTCCTTATATATTATTAGTTTGACATGTTTAAATAGGTATATTTTGGTAATACTAGTTCAGTGATTATATATTGGCAAAAAATGTTTTAACTAATTTTAAATTTTTCAAATATCTTGATACACTAGTATTCCTTTTAAATAGATCACGTCCACAAGACTGCGATTTGTTGTTAAGGTTTCATATATTGTGGGAGGAAATTAAATAAAGATGTATGGAAAACAATGCTTATACTGTTGTGACAATTAAAAAACCAAAAGGACGGTTATTCAGACCGTTGTGTTGGTGTTGTAACTTGCTGTTTACAAGTTTTGTTTGAAATATACACCTAACCTACAATACATGGCGTTGTTGTCGATTATACGATTTTTTATTGACTTATTGGTTTTCCGTTTTTTTATTCACAAATATCTCAGGAGATTTTGTATATTGTACCAAATCCAAAAGAGGTTTCTGAGCTGTTCTAACTTCGTACATAAAATATCTCAGGAGATTTTGTATATTGTACCAAATCCAAAAGAGTTTTCTGAGCTGTTCTAACTTCGTACATAAAACAAAACTATCCACCGCATTACGCAATGAATTTATATATTATACAATAAATCAGTAATTTAACAGGCCTAATGACTCGGAAATGTTTATTTTATTTATGCATGTGGTTAAAATAGCTTTTTAACCAAGTACGTGCTTGACATAAACTACATTTTTTGACCTTCCAAATTGATCTGATCACTTGACTATTGTCAACAAACTACTACAATGTAAGATTAACAATTAGTATATATCTTCCATGTCAGGAATGACTAATACCAAAACAATATTTAAGGCCATAATAAATAAATTAATTGCTAGATTATCGTCCCCACCAGCCCCCTAATTTTGATTTCGCCGGACCCTTTAATTTTCATAAAAAAAATTAAATAAATATATAAATATATTATTTTTTATTAAAAAAAAAACATCAAAAATTTTAGAAATAAAAATAAAAAGTAAAATCCTCCCGCCCTCCATGTTTTTAAAAGAAATTTGGATGATAATCTAGCAATTAATTTATAATGGTCTTAGCCAAACAAGCCTTTACAATATCAAGGTTTTATGTTTCTTACAGTGAAACGATAACATATTTATAATACTCAATGGTCAGTTGTTAGATATGACCATTAGTCCAACTCACATCACGTGATTCACCCAAATGGTGTCAAAACAAAGGTGTTGTATTCGATTGCACAGGGATCGGCATTTATTTTATGCTTTGTTTTACTTTTTTCTCTGTTAATTATTTTTTTCTATAATTGAATGATAATTTGCTGAATCAATGACTTTAAGAGACCATTAAGAGCACCGTTACTGTGGGCACTAATAGGTTATCTTACCATTTACCAAAGTGGTTGTGTAGAATTTCATTCACGGAATCCAAAGTGATATGAACTCTTTGCCTTCTGTATTTGATTAATATTGTGTGTTTGATCATGAAATCACGATTTTTGAATGAATGGAATGAATGAATGAATGAATGAATGAATGAATGAATGAATGAATCTAAAGTGATATGAACTCTTTGCCTTCTGTATATGATTGATATTGTGTGTTTGATCATGACATCGGGTTTTGACTACTAGTTCCAGAATGCAGCAGTGAGCCGGCCGACGTGGTTTTTGTTCTCGACTCCTCCTACAGCATTTGGCCGCCAGATTTTGAGCGGGAACTTCGCTTCATGGAAAGAGTTATTGATACCTTCAATGTAGGGTCAGAGCAAAATGAAACACGAATTGCAGCCGTCACGTTTGGGCATGGCGTTTGGCCAAAATTTTATCTCAACTCATATTTTGGTAATTCTAAATGCGAAAAAATTATATTCTTCGCATTGCTTTATCAATTTATATACTCTTGTCACTTTAAATTTTATTTTTATGATAAGTTATAAACGTATAGTGTTATTTTAATGTGTACATAATATCTTCATAACACATTAGCTCGGATAAATATGTATAATTATTTATTTTATGGATTTCTTAATGATTATAAATGTTCTTCTTAAATACTGAAGACAGCAAAAACTAAGTATACCTTTACACACGATTTGCCGTCTCCATTTATAACTAGATCAGAAGAATCAGACAGTGGACGAACATTACATTTTCGATGTATTTTGGTATTTTTTTAAGACATAACAATTTTATTTAATTTTATATCTGTATTTTAACAGATAAACCAACCATGGTGAATGCCATAAGCTATATAAAGTACGATGAAGGCAAGAGAACAAACACTGGCGACGCCTTGATGTACGCCAGCGACGTCATCCTGTCTGAAAGGGCTGGTGGTAGAAACAACGTAACCAAAATAATAATCGTGGTCAGTGATGGACGCTCTCAGAAAACGTTTTTCACACAAGATATAGCAAAATCGCTACAGGACAAGGGTATTTTTATGTTTGCCGTCAGTATAGGGTTCCGACTCGACCATAAGGAGTTGGCGGGAATCGCCACTGATCCGGACAGTCAATATTACTTCAGTATAGATGACTACGCCCAACTGACGTCTGTCAAAGAAAGGATTGACGAAAAAATATGTGGAGGTAATATTATAAACACGTGTATGAAATTATTTGCGGCACAAAGTATTGCATTCAACAGACACACCCACCACATCAGTACAGACACAGTCAATACAAAGAAAACCACATTCAAAATAAATACGAAAAATAACGAGAGTGAACATTTTGATGGAGCTAATCTTAAAGTATTGGACGAGTTATATCAAAATATGGGACGGCTTGACTCGGGGCGAATTGTCTTTTCTGGAACGAGTTCTCTTTGGAACGACTTGTCCTGTGTCTTGCTTTTTCTCACCTTAAAATCATAAAACAAGATCCTGTAAATTACAAAACCGAAACACATCCGTAAACATCTCATAACATTATTTCTATAAAATATTATTAATTACGAAAGTCGCTATAAATACATATGGGTTAGGAGACACAATTTTTTTACGTCCCAGCCTTCATTACAGCACACTTATATACAACAAATAACAACAAAAGATTTATCATTTAAAGCACACAGGCTGCAGATCAGCACAAACACTAAACCAAATAGTCATAATAAGTACAATAAAAACCTACTGTAGACGCCATTGCCATAGACCGCCACTGTGTCGGTTAAACGTGATTAACGGAGGCTTACATCCTCGCTTTCCTATAGGTGCCACGTCATACAACATAAACAGTCGTACAAGCCTATACGTCGTTGTTGTTGTTGTTGTTGTTGTTGTTGTTGTTGTTGTTGTTGTTGTTGTTGTTGTTGTTGTTGTTGTTGTTGTTGTTGTTGTTGTTGTTGTTGTTGTTGTTGTTGTTGTAGTGTTTAGAGTTGCTTTCAACAGTTTTGTCAGTCATACAGCGACGCTGTCTACCTAAAGCATTATTTTAAACGCTGCCAAACCGGGGTGTCATGCCGCAGCCACATTGCAGGATACGGCACCCAGTCATATTATACTGACACCGGGTCCTTCAAACCTAAAATTATTCTCTTAATGCTGAGCGCCAATCGAGAAGGTTTACAGTACTATGTTTCAAAACTTTGGTATGACCCGGCCGCGGATCGATCCCACGACGTTCCACGAAGACTATACGCAAATGTACACAATGCATTTTCTCAAGCCAGAGAAGTAACGTCATAGTTATCAGTTATCAATATTCATAATTTAAAGAATTACGATATTTCATTTTAGACGCTGAACACGTCAGGGAAGAAGAGTTCCGCCCACAGGAAGATTCGACTATGACAGGTATTTATCCACTATGATATGTATTTATCGACTATTATAGTTATTTATCGACTATAATAGGTATTTATCGACTATTACAGGTATGTATTTACTATGTTAGCTATGAATCGACTATTATAGGTATGTGTCGACTATTATAGGTATTTATCCACTATGAAAGGTATCGACTTTGATAGTTATTTATCGACTATTATAGGTATTTATCGACTATTATAGGTATATGTCGACTATTATAGGTATTTATCCACTATGAAAGGTATCCGCTATGATAGGTATTTATCATCATATGTGTTATAAGTGACACAAAGTGTGTTATACGTGTTATAAGTGACACAAAGTGTGTTATACGTGTAATAATATATGCTGACAAAATAATTAATTAGTTAACACTTCGTTGAGTAACCATATGTATGACGTTATATATATTTTCTTCATAATTTTTAGATAACGTCTCACTACACAGTTGCTCTTCCACCCCCACACTCCACCCCTCCCCCACCCCCGCCCCTACCACCACCACATACACACTTACAGTAATATGATTTTTACGTTTAAAACGTTTAATGGTTCATAGTGGATATGCTTTCTTGATGCAGCGGAGTAGAATATAATGCGGCAAAGCATATATATATATATATACGACATACAGATTCGATAGGCTTGAAAAAGAAATATATTAATATTGTTTGTCTGCCTAATTGTATCAAAAATCTGATGATTTGCTATGTTTTTCAGATTGTACCGATAAAGAAGCTGATATTTTCTTTGTCGTTGATTCCTCGTACAGTATCAACACGGACAACTTTGCCAAGGAGATGGAATTCGTGCACAGCATTATAGACATGTTAGATGTTGGCCCGAATAAAACTAGAATCGGTGTAATGAGTTTCAGCGATGTCGCAAAGTTTCATGTCAAGTTAGACTACACTATGAAAAAGGAACAGTATCTGTCGCACCTGAATGCCGTACAATACATGGGTGGTGGAACGGACACCGCAACAGCTCTACGGCGCATGCGTGAAGAAGGGTTCTTTGGCACATCGAGTGAGATCCGAGTCGGCGTGGCAAAGATTGCTATTGTTTTGACAGATGGTTTGTCCCTTACACCGGAAGTTACAGCTAGAGAAGCGCGTCTTGCGAAGAAAATGGGAATTCAAATTTTCTCCGTCGGTATTGGTAGTGGGATCGACAAACGTGAGCTGAAGGACATCGCTAGTGAGCCAACAGACAAGTTTTTGATGCATGTGGATGACTTTGGTTCTCTCCGTGGCATCAAGATGAAGTTAGCGGCAAGATCGTGCACAATTAAACCTGTGGATGGACTACCTATACTGAATGACGATGCAGGTAGGATAATGTTATTTAGTGTGGCTTATTCACGATACATGTGTTTGGTAGTTTCGCAGCGTTACCCCTTAAGAAACTACACCGCCATTTGAAGATATTATAATTTTTAATTGAACAAAAACATCATGTACTTGATTTCATCTATATTGAAAGAGGGATTCTCCATTGCTAATGATCTAAGGTGCTGTCTAAAAATCAGTCCGGTCCAATCATGTTTTATGTTTGCCAGCTACTTACCAAACAACGGTCATTTTATTCAGATGCATGTATTATGTATCTGAATGTTTTCTTAACCAATAAAACGGATAGTTTATGGTTTAAATATGGCGTTAATCCCTATTTCAATGGGAGTCCTATCTTGTCTTCAAGCATTTCTCCCCCAAGAGTTGAAAAGAAATTTACAACTATGTGAAAAACAATGTAGAAGAATTGTTCGTCTTTTGGTTCCGTTCTGTGCTTCGAAGTGGTATTTTTTTATCATATATTGTTTTTAATCATAACATAAACGATTTCTCCATTTTATTGTATATATATTTTATACATTCAATAATAAATATTTCGTTTGGTTAAGTTTCAGCATATTAATCAAACTGCACTTTTCACTAGATCACGTTGCTATTACGCACTATTTAAAACTTATCTTATATTTCAAAATATAATGAAGTAGGCTTTCGGTATTCTTGTCATATCATGGCAAATAAGTAAGTTATTTGTCAGACACTGGAGTATATTAAGGAATACTCACACTTGGCATCAATGTTGATGATACATTATGCAAGTATCAACGTCTAAACATTATGTTTACTCATTCCACATTGTCTCAATATGTAGTTTGGAATTCCAAATATAAATTACAATTATCTACAACGTTTCTTGTCAAAGTTGTCATATATACCATAAAAATATATTATAAAAAATATATTTCAGTGTGCAATCCAATGCAGCCGACAGATCTACTGTTCGTTTACGATGCATTAACACTTGGAAGTTGGCGGTCACAGGTCATATCGCAGTTCATATCGAAAAGCGTAGCGGAATTCAACATGGCCGCAACAAATTTAAGAGTCGGTCGCGAAATAGAAAATTGTCCGGATGGAAACATTCCACTAGGAAGCGCTCTGCAGAGCTCCGATTTAGACAGAGTGCGGTACAAATCATTCACAGATATGCTGAAACGTGTAAACCGAAACAGATTTTCACCGGAAAACGGGGGTCGGGTAAACGCATCCAAGATGGCCGTCATTTTCGTTGACTCTTTGCAGCGCATGAATTACCATACCTTTTTAGAAGCGAAGAAATTGAAGCATAACGTGGATTTCTTCTTCATTGTGACAATAGGACATAACATGCAATCGCTACGTCTCACTGGTCTGGCCGGTGACCGACAGTTCATCAGTGTAAAAAGTTATGACGCTTTATTACCTCTTGCCGACAGACTCATGAGTTCAATGTGTGACTACTTTTTCATGTCCTATCTTGGATAGGTACCAATGACGAGAGAACGTGTGTTTACGTCCTAGCAATTACGGGATGTGAATCAAAGCACATTCATACAGTCAGTGGCAGCTGGTGTTACAAGTACTGTATCTTACTGTTATTACACGCTATTGTCAACAAATTTTCTTAGTATCTCTCAATGCTTCAGTGTTATATTACTTGGCTTAATGATATCACTTGATTTATACGTCGATACTGTTTTTGTGTGGGATAATCTACATACAGTATGGACAGATGCTAATGGCAAATGATTTATGATTCATTGGAGTGTTTTTTGGAGAACAGCAGACGGTTGAAACCAGTGTTAAGGGGTATGAGAATTGATGCATCATTATTTACCGCTCATCAACAGACTCAATAAAACCGTGTCTGTCTTTTTTTCTTCTCATCGCTGCGTTACGTTTTTCCCAAATGATTCTTTCATCAGCTGTTATTGTCCAAAACAATTAGTGTTTAAATAAAAAATAACTGGAAATATCAGTGTTGGTGAACAACTGATTGAAGAAGTTTATATCAATAAAATATAACTTTCGATATCGGTGTCGCGTAAAAATCCGATAATATTTTTACTAAAAACAAAGAAGGACGATTTTAGTTTAATCTTCATAAATCAAAAACCGTTTAAAATATCAAATTTGTACTTATCATAAAATGCTGTTTAAAATGTCCTCTACAAGTTGGTTATTTTTTTCATAATTTTAAATTATTTAATTTTTGGTCCTTTTTAAGATTTAAGATAATCAATCAATTTCTCTATATGTTCTATACAAAATGAAGAAATGTTTTAGAGAAACTCGATAGTTTATCTCCGACACCACATTTCAACCACATTATTCCGAATTTGTACTTATCAGAATAACAAGGTATTATTAAGCTTTCCATTGATGTTATTTTTACTAAAAATAGAGTTAATCTTTTTGGTCCTTTTTACACTTTTTTAGAAACATTACTATATATTTTTATAAGTCGGCAAACATCGGCCACCTTCGGTATTTCTCGTGACTGTACATATTCCAGATTACCGCACGGTAATTTATATCATTGTTATGACGCCCAACCGGGGAGATTAATGGGAACATTTTATTGTCTTTGCTTCTTGTCTTTTCATGAGGTTATAAAGCAACTTAAATTGTGCTATGGAATAAAATACGTACATGCACATAGAATTGCTTAAAATTTATTTTTAAAAAATGCTATGGTCATTGTGTTTATATTTTTATGTATTTTATTAAGTATTAGGAATTAAAAAGAATGTTATTGTGCATAAGACTTCTTTAGACTGTTATTATAAAAAAATGAATCAAAAGTGTTATAAAATATTTCTGTAGAACGTTTCTTCAAACACTGGTGTTTTTTACAGACGTTTCGCGTAACGACGTCGAATTACATAATATTATTTTATAACAATTAACAATTAATCGCAGCCTTCAGCCTCAAGACAGAAACCATGTTTTCATTTGATAAATACCAAAAAGTGCATGATACATTTCTTATTAATTTGTAAATCTGGTTCTAACTAATCAATGAGCAATTAACAGGTGAGTGTGAGGTGTGACAATATGTTGCATCTGTCACATTTAGCATTATTCATACTGAACGGAAAATGTCTGTCCTGGAGTATACCTGCTATGTTGTCATCTGTATTGTCCCTCTGTTTAGCATATAAGATCAAATGTGATATTCATCTGTTTCTAAATTGGCGCGAAAGTGCCCATAATATAATTTCAGTTTCTTGATAAATTTCAGTTTTAGTGCACATTTTTAATAGAATTACAAGAGACTTTTATTTTGATTGTGTTTTTTTTTTAAATTTCTAATTTATAAATGATTTTAATCCTATTGCAATTTAAGTAAAGTGTTCATCTAATCCTCTGTAGTAAATGCTGGCTGATAATAACTGATTGGATGGCAGTTTGCTGGCTGATAATAACTGATTGGCTGGCAGTTTGTACATATGGGAATTAAAAGGAAGTGGCAAATGTCCTAAGGGCTGTTGGCGATAAAGTGTACATAATAATATAAACTGTGAGGTTTATTGCATGAACAATGTGTTTAAATTATGAACATTTGCTATGATATAATTAAAACATCGTATCTTGTAATGTTGTTAAGAATTGTGTTTGCATGGTAAATGTATATAAGTGAGGAGTATGTGCATTATTATGTTCTAACTATAATGAAATTAGAAAGAAGTTTTATTACACAAGACCAAATATGTTCAAGTTTATAACATTTTTTGCAATCTACAAATAAAAGAGAACTTCTAAATTTAAGTAAATTTATTTTCAAAGCTTTTGTAATAGGGCGATTAATTCCAAATATTATTTCTTTAAATGTGCTTTATTATGTTCATTCTCATTATTTTTGTTGATGACACAAATATTTATAATTTTTATGAAATTATTATAACATCTTTTATTAAAGAGAACAATTTAAATTAAATAGCAAACCTGTCATGTAACGAAATATTTGTTTATTTATATATATATGTGTATATGATGACGAGAAACTGTAAATAGTTTAAGTCAATAAAATGTCTTATGTCTTATGTAATATTTGTACTTCTTTCTGTAATTCTATATAAAAGGTACGTCTAAATACATTATCACACCGACACGTGCTTGGTTATATGAGAGAGAGAGAGAAAGAGAGAGAGAGAGAGAGAGAGAGAGAGAGAGAGAGAGAGAGAGAGAGAGAGAGAGCAATACAGGTGATGATGATGATTATGGTGATGATACTACAGTAATTTTTCATTAAACAGTAAAAAAAATCCCTATTATAGTTATTTCCATCAGACTTAAACATGATGATAGAAACTGAAAAGAATACCGCTATATTATTAATATTAATATAGAAAACAAATTATTAAATAAAAACTATATGAACTTGAACGGGCGCTTACAAATAACAGTATATGAGGTATTCAGCTCCACCCAGATACCATACAACTTTTATTATTAATGTTCGCAGACGACATTAAATGATAATAATAGTCGGTCTCCAAAAACAACTTAATATACTTTATAGGTTTTGTGATACATATAAACTGAGAAGGTGAATGAATATAAAACAAAGGTGGTTGTTTTTGAAAAGAGCGGTATTTTAGCTCGAAATTATAGATGGACGTACAATAATGTGAACCTTGAGTTTGTGGTTAAATTCTATTATGTGGGCCTTATATTCACTAGGCAGTTGTCTATGCCAAAAATGGTTCACGAATTATGTGTTAAAGAGAAATAAGTACTGACAACAATGTTAAGATCATTATATAATTGTGGACAGCTATCCAAACCAGTATATATGATATATGGCACGATCATAGATAAACGCCACACAAGAAATGTCGTCATTATTCTCAAAATTATGTTCAAGTTTTAGCCATATAATAATATCGAAGTGATTTCAGAAAATTCCCTTTTCAAACTGATTTTAATATTAATTACTATACCGCAACTGTTGCGTTTGGCTCTTTAATGTCTGTTTTTTTTTTAAAAAAAACGCACTGATTGAAAGCGTTCAATTGCTTGTCCTTACAATTCCAAGACTGATTAAATAATCAAATCATGTTTTATAAAAACAGTTCCTTATTTTCTCTTTTATACTCCTCTGTTATACTCGGATAAGCCGTTACAGTTCCAGAATACTACATTTAGTCAATCCTACTTCCTGTCCTGGTTCTCCTTGACAGCCTTCCCATCGATATACACGGTGTCGCAGCATGCCGACTAGTTGCCACACTTGGCCGCTCAGCAATTTAGCGACTTTCGCGGAAATTGCTCAGAGAGAATAAAAAAGGTTTAACTTTTCAGCTCCATGGACTGACGTCGTACCATATTTGAAATTATCATCCATCGCGTGCGTCCATGGTGCCACATGAGTGATGGTGAGAATATGACCATTGTACACCATGCATGTAGAGATGATACATTGGGAATGGGAGCTGTTTTGCTGCAAGTCTACCATTCTGCATGTATCTGTAGTCCTTTGTCTATTTTGCACAATGATTTAGGGGAGTGGGGGTGGTTTCAATGTATGTTTAGTTGTTAACTTATCTATGTACATGGATAGAGATTCCTTTCTATTGGTGGCATATAACCATTTTGTGTTGTTAGGCCGTAAATTTCAAACTCATTAATAAATAAATAAATGATATATATAATTCATTCATTCATTCATTCATTCATTCATTCATTCATTCATTCATTGATTGATTGATTGATTGATTGATTGATTGATTGATTGATTGATTGATTGATTGATTGATTGATTGATTGATTGATTCATTGATTGATTCATTCATTTATCTATTCATCAAATGTTATAACTGGGTATCGTACTCATTCATTCATTCATCAAATGCTGAGTATATAATTGGGTCTCATTCCAACACCTTTTTTAGGTAATTCATCTGAAAGTGTTATTTCAGAAATAATATTACGTAAAATGTGTTGAAGTTGCAGTGTCCCTTTTATCATTAAAATTCAGGATCGATGTAAGCTTGAGCATTTACAAACATGTTACCATTAGGTAATAAGGGAAATAAAGAGAGAAAAGGCAAGTTATCTCCCCTTAAAGATGACATACTGTGTTAGGCAAATTCATTTATTTAGATATTAGTTTATGTGATAATAAAACGACATAACTAGTAAATCCAAACAATTAACTTAACTCCCATGAACATAAGCAAAGTCTAGAGGGCTTTCACATTTTTTTTCAAGAACGTTTTTTTAACAAAGTATGTTACGTTTAACGCACATATAATGATAATAAGGGAAATAACCTAAGATAGTGTTTTAAAAACAAGTTAACTCCCCTTAAGATATTGAGTGTGGAGAGAGAGAACAGCACTTTGATGTAGTTACGCTCACATCAATGTCCATCCTTTATTATACGTTGATATGGGGAGAATCGGACTATTGAATGAATGCTTCAGAAGAGTAATTCATTTGAGCGATTAAACAGGCCTACTCATTAAAAAAAGTTTTGTATATAGAATCATGTCATTAGGAATACTCTCACATTTACATCCATTGTGTTATATTTGGTATTAAATAAAAAAAAAACTATTTTTAAGAACAGAACACATCAACTTCAATAAATCACATATACCGGTGATCAAATATCAACAAGGTCTATAAAAGGGATGAAACTGTGGATTTTCAAAAGTATCATCTTGATATCTTGAACAGTGTTACGTCAAAATAGTTGAGACTGGGTCCTTTAAAGAGGATTTAATACCCATAAGGGGCCAGCAGGGGTAAAAGGAGTTAATGTTGTATGGTGTTAAGTGTCGCTTTCAAAATTGTTTCAGTCACATCGAGATGGTGTCTACTTGAGTCAGACAATATTCTAAGCGTTGTCACACTGAAATATCATGTCACAGAATATGGTATGATACCCACTCAGTCACATGATACTGACAACAGGTCGACCAGACTTATTCTCTAAATGATGAGCAAAACTAAAAATGTGTCCCTAGCACACGGATGCCCATGCTTGTAATATTTACCTAAAAAATAAGTCGGAATATAAAATTTGACCGACGTTGGCAAATATCGAACTTGATCTACTTTATAATTATAAAGCTACACGCCAAATATTATTTAAATGCATAGACGCTTTCAGAAGTGTTAGATCAGAACCAGTTTGACGGACGGACGGACAAGGGTAACACTAAATGTCCCTTCACCGTTCTTTGAATGGTGGGGGCACAAACATGTATTATTTTTTATGATGTTAATATTGAACCCACGTTGTAACGAAACTTGTTTTGTGTGTCACTAATAACAGAGTTAGTTCGAAAATACGGTGTACCAAAGGGACACACATTTATGTTCTATTATTTTAATGGGGGTTAACGTTTAAATTGTTTGGAATATCCAGTTTTATTGGAGGAGGAAAAACACATTCCTTCTGCAAGTAACAGGCAAATTTCTCTCATGATTTTTTAGACCTTGCCAGGCTCGAACCCACGACTTCAGTGGTGACAGGTGAGTGGATAGTGTTCATTGGACGACAGCACCTTGGACCCAACTGTCCACGAAGGACCCTTACATAGTTGTTAAATCGGTCAATGATCATACTGTTATCTTTTTAATTACGTGATTTTTAACACACTATACTAGCATTGTTGATACTGCTAAGAGTGATCAGTACATCTCTGGATCCAGATAGTTTGTTAAGGTGGGGACCATCTACCATGGATGGGTTTAACAATTTCAGATGGTAACATCTTCGGCTAAAAACCCTGTGGCAATATTTCTGGAATTCCAGACGGGACACCCAGCTCTCTTGTCCCCTCTCTAGATCCGTCATTGCTATATGAACTGTGATGTAATCATTTTGAAAATATCAAACCGTTAATGTCAGATACTAGTAATAAGGCAAACTTCACATCACCGGATTTATACATTCAAATAAAAGTACTATCAGTTTAAACTGAAATGCCGAAAGGTGATTCAGTATGAATAGTTAGCGTCATTTGATGCCAGTGAGGACTGCAGACGATAAGTTAACCTCACCATTTTTTCCTGGGATCCTCGAAGGTTAACCAGTACTGGAGTTCACTCATATCCATATGAAACTGATAGCTTTCCCACTTGAATCAGCGGCGAGGGACGAATGACAATGAGAGTCATTTTCGTTTATTACGGAGACTGTGATCGTGCGGGGATTTGAACTCACGACTCCTGGATCGGTAGTCAGACGTGCTACGGACTAAGTTAACCGATCCCGGCAAAATCAATCGAGTCTTTTTGAAACATGATTTACAAAAATTATCACTTCCAAATAGTTCCATAATATCTATTTATAAATCAGTGGCTTCCCATCCACAATTTCGACCACCTTGAATATTAAATCGACAAAACAAACAAACAGTTTAACATATCAGCGCACAAGAACGTTGACGAATCAAAACACTGGATTTTCATCACATGACAGTTAGTAGGAGATCCACGGCCTCGGTGTCAACTTCTCACGAATTTAGATTGATCGAGATTCAGGAATTCACAGGCGTTTCCACACAGAAGTTTTTCCTAATAAAAAAAAGATATTTATGCTTTACATTTCATAAATACATAAACGAAAGTGAAAGAAATAAAGACTTCAGACGTTTTAAGTTATAATAAACAATATATTATTAGGACATGATATATTTAAGCATGTTTGTGTTTTGAGTACGATCAAGCTTGAATTTTCTTTTAAAAATGGCACTTGCCATAACAATGAATGCAGGGTAACAGTGTCGTTATTGTCAGGCCCAACAAAAGAAAAAGTTATTACTTAAGGTGAGTTAATACCTAATCTGGTCCGCGCTTATATCCGTGGATGATATGGAGTGATAGTGTGTTGCTGGTGTTTATGTTGGAACGGTTTATGTGTATATAGAATAATTTAGAAAATCTAATCTAAATCTGAATTTGTCATCTTCTCGGAGAAAATATTCCGAGAAATATTCCAAAATCTCTTCAAAACTTAATGAATTGCTGAGGACATTACAGTTACGGTACGATCGGGAAATAGTCAACATTTCAGCTTAATATAATTACTTAATATAATAGCTAATTCTTAATGTCACCACATATGTGTACTTAAATACTTAATAAATCGGTCGAGTCAATATGCCAACTCATGAATACATGAAATATTTACATATGCCTTTAATTAACTGCATTGTTAAAGTTGATACATGCTGTCTCAGACAGGCACATGGACAAACATCGTAATTCGTATACTAAAATCTTTAAACCAACTCTTCAACGAGGTAGGGATATACTTCACGAACGGTATGTAAACATCAACACGCACCAGAAACTATATGTATGCATCAACACGCACCAGAAACTATATGTATCCATCAACACGCACCAGAAACTATATGTTTGCATCACCAAACACCAGAAACTATATGTATGCATCAACACGCACCATAAACTATATGTATCCATCAACACGCACCAGAATCTCTATGTATCCATCAAAACGCACCAGAAACTATATGTATGCATCAACACGCACCATAAACTATATGTTTACATCAACACGCACCAGAATATCTATGTATCCATCAAAACGCACCAGAAACTATATGTATGCATCAACACGCATCAGAAACTATATGTTTGCATCACCACGCACCAGAAACTATATGTATGCATCAACACGCACCATAAACAATATGTATGCATCAACACGCACCAGAAACTATATGTATACATCAACACGCACCAGAATCTCTATGTATCCATCAAAACGCACCAGAAACTATATGTATGCATCAACACGCACCAGAAACTATATGTTTGCATCACCACGCACCAGAAACTATATGTATGCATCAACACGCACCAGAAACTATATGTATGCATCACACGCACCATAAACTATATGTATACATCAACACGCACCAGAAACTATATGTTTGCATCACCACGCACCAGAAACTATATGTATGCATCAACACGCACCAGAAACTGTATGTATCCATCAACACGCGCCAGAAACTATATGTATGCATCAACACGCACCAGAAACTATATGTTTGCATCACCATGCACCAGAAACTATATGTATGCATCAACACGCACCAGAAACTATATGTATACATCAACACGAACCAGAAATGGTATGTATACATCAAAACGCACAAGAAACTATATATATGCAGCAACAAGCACCAGATACTGTATGTATGCATCAACACGCACCAGAAACTATATGTATGCATCAACATGCACAAGAAACTATATGTATGCATCAACACGCACCATACACTATATGTATACATCAACACGAACCAGAAATGGTATGTATACATCAACACGCACAAGAAACGATATATATGCAGCAACACGCACCAGATACTGTATGTATGCATCAACACGCACCAGAAACTATATGTATGCATCAACACGCACCAGAAACTATATGTATACATCAACACGAACCAGAAATGGTATGTATGCATCAGCACGCACCAGAAACTGTATGTATGCTTCAACACGCACCAGAAACGGTATATATGCATCAACACGTACCAGAAACGATATGTATGCATCAACACGAACCAGAAACGATATGTATGCATCAACACGCATCAGAAACGATATGTATATTTGAAATTATTTCGAAAAAAGTTAATCAATATTTTACAAATCATCAGTGATTTTTATTTTGTTTTATTGTACTATAAGTATTATGTTAGGCTATCATTCAGGGGAAGATCGAAGTCAAAGAAAGAAAACGTTTATTTACGTGTTTGTTTATATATGTAGTTCCAAACCTGGTATCATTAGAACAGTATGTATCCTGTTTCATTCGAGACATTCTTTCTATTTGCTGTTGACAAGTGATAGTGAACTTCATAAAATGAATTTCCCCGTTTCAATGCCTGATTTTTGTTTTAATAGAATCACACGTTTCCAATGTCATGAAAATCACATAACCACACTGGAACTAGCAAAACTGCGTTTTTAAATAGAAAGAAACTAAGATTCTCTATGTTTGTTATATGGCCTTAACATACTACATGATATCAAATTATGGAAATAATACATTTGTTGGATCACAATCTTACAAACTCGATGAATTCCGCCTTCGGAAATCTTCAGAACAGACAAGATCCAACAAAAAAATATTTAGAATCTGTGACAAGTAAAATTTTATATCTTGTATCCGAAGGTACCCGATGACGGAATTGACCGAATTTGTTCGTTTGTGACAGTTTTACGGTGTGCAGCAAAATGAGATTAACAACGCGTTTTTTGGCGTAGAAACGAAAGTTTATAAAATTTCATCAAATTAACTATCTTTATTATGTCAGTATCTTAATGGTCATAGTTATTTTAATACAAGGGATATTTTAGTTTTTTCTGTCACAACAACTCCAGTGTAACAATTACACGCGTGGTCCAGTGGTAGAGCACCGAACCCATGATCGGAGGGTCGAGGGTTCGATCCTCCGCTACGGCTATGTGTGGTGTCCTTAAGCAAGGCACTTTTTCCGCATATGCTTTGTACTCGTACTACCCAGGAAGACTTCGAGCGTGATTTGTCTAAGTTGTAAGAACTTGTTTCACAATCGAAGTAAAATAAATAAGTTTAAAACAACAATTACCAAAAATCGGTTCCCAAAGAAACCAGTTTGGAACCAAGGTTTTACAATACAGTAGTGTTTTGAAACAGGCATGTTTCCACATGAGCTCGCTTCCGCTATTATAGTAAGTAAGTATTTTTTTGCAAGTGTGGTGACATGTCAGTGTTTCAGAGTAGTTGTAGTAACTTACCTTGCGTTCTTCACTGAATTCGGAATTTTGTATTAGTTTCCCGGGATGGTGCTCTCCGAGAGGGAATGGGTAGTCCGACCCACAGATGACTTTACTCTGTAAAAGTAGAGCACAATGGGTAAACAGTGTTTAGTTTAAATAAATGATAGGTTATAAATATGATCCTTATTTTTATGACCGCAAGTTAATATGACTATTATACTAAACCACTCATCAAAAACTGGGCCAATGTGAAAATACATAAAAATAAAACACTTAATTTCACTCAATATATTTTAGCTATTTTCTCCGCGTGACAATGTTCTGGCGTCCCTTTTTACATATGCAGATATGCACACTAAGATATGGTAAAGTAGTTAATAAAAGCATATGTACATTAGTCGGCCATTTTTATAGCCGTTATTGTGTCATATTGGAAATGGCAAATGATATCTTTTTTCCCAATTGAGTGGTAAAAATTCGCAACTCAAAGCTTCAATAATTGTAAATTGAAACTTGCCATAATTCCTTGATAAAATAAACAAAGTTTTCCCCCCATTGTGAATTGAGTATGGCATAGATTCTTTAATTAAATGACCAGAAAAGCAATTGTACAACTTTTTATGAAGTTGAACAAATACATTGTATGGAACAGTTTTCCCAACATTAATGAAAACGCCGCTTAAATTCCTACTTCAAAGGGTATAGGTTATCTTCTCATAATGGTGAAAAAAAACACTGTGCATGTATGTCTATGTAAAATACTTTTCTCTTCTTTATGGTCTTTCATGGCCGGATCTCATGATTATTAAAACTTCACGCTGGGGCCACTGGTCGGTCCGAGTTTTAATATTTTAAAAGTAAGACAAGTTGCCAGTTATTAGCGGTTAGATGGTTAGATGATGGTCATGCGACCTACGAAGTTTGACGTTTAGTATGATTGAATGACTTTATTATATTATGTTAACCGAGCAGGGCCTGAACAGAGAAGAGAGATAAGGCCTAACTGATGTTTAGAGAATTCGGCCATAGAAAACCACGTCGTTATTAATATGACAAATATGGAAGTAAACCACAGTTCGTAATTATTAGACTTGTACCGGATATTTCTGTTTGTAAAGTTAAATATTGGTTAACCGCTCTGAAAACAAACATGAACAACGATACGTTACCTCGCCTATGACATCAACAAGAAGTTCCAGAGCACGTGCATCATGCACGAGAGCGTCGGTGTAAAATTTCCCAAGGAACTGCCTAGGGCTTGTTTTACAGTCGACGGCACAGAGATCCGGCCGGACATTGTACCCATGTTCTACCCGACCAACCGTGAATGGAAATGCTCCACCTAGAGGGAGGTAATAATAAAACATGGAGTGTATTCCAAGCCAGCTTTCAAGCACATTAAACGTTAATATTTGTAGACGCTTGGTACAATGTAAGATTACCGTATCCAAGGTCGGGAGGAGGGGGTCGTTGGTTCGAACATCCATTACGGCTATGTGCGGTGACTTCACTAAGACACGTTTTCCGTATATGCTTTTAGGCCTTATACTGGTCTACCCAGAAAGACTCTGAGCGTGATTTGGCTAAGTTGTAATAACTTGTTTCACAATCGATGTAAAAATAAGTAAGTAATTATGATTTTAAGTATGATAATTAATTCCATTCTTTAATCAATTTGTTAATATTTTCACTGTTTCAAACATTTAAACATGTCTCCAAGGGAGGCAATTCAATGTAATTAGAATAAGTAACGTATATTCTAAATCACAATGTCTACAATAAACACCTGCATAGATGTGTTTTATATTGTCACAGTTGACGTAAAAAAGCATTTTTTTCCCTTTTGAAGAAAACATTAAATATCTACAGTATTTAACATCTTTGCCATACAATAGTTCCCTTTAATTTATATTTTGTATATGTCTATGGGTCATGTTTGTTATATTTTTATTAAAGCGAATATATCAGGGGAAAACACTACGAATGTATGTTAAAAAAATCATTTCTAAAATGGATAAAAAGTCTCTCATTATCATTAATAAACAAATCCTAATGGTTTTATATGTCATATCCACAAAAATGTAGTTTTGTGTGTGTGTGGGGGTGGGGGGGGGGGGGGGGGGGGGGGGGGGGGGTTATGACCACATCATACAATATTCCAGGAGTTAAGTTACCTCCATGAGCAAAGCAGACTTTAAGATTGGGAAAATGTTCCAGGACGCCGCCCATCGTCATGCAGCAGATGGCGGTGGCCGTCTCGGCAGGCATACCTGTTTTTATGTAGCAAAACGAATAAAGTTTCAGTGAAACATGTTTTTAGAATAAAAAAAAAAGACATTAATGAAAATTAAAAATACAGTAACATAAATACGCGAAGTACTTAATAGTGAAAAATACATATAATATAATGTTACACAGAATTTGAAAACAAGAAGTCGATTTTTAACGGTGGTAACATACATTAACCACATACTTGCAGCATAGTTGATATGAAAAATGATAAACCATGACAGTGAGTTCGAATCAACGCCCGGGCGCCGTCGCTGTGGTGATTGATATACCTGACGGAGTACGCCGTTGTAACTCATTATTATTCTTCTGTCACCGTTGATTCAAGCGGGAAAGTTATCAATTACTTACGTAGATGGATAGTGTGCCTGAGTACTGGTAAACATTCCAGGATCCCAGAAAAAAGTGGTTAAGTTACCTTGATATCTGACACAAAAATGACGCTAAATATTCAAACAGACAAAGACCACAGAGTGGTCTAGTGGTACAGCGTCCGCCTCGCATGCGGAAGGTAGTGGGTTCGATTCCCGACTGGGTCATACCAAAGACTTTAAAAATAGTACTAGAAGTTTCCTTGCTGATGCTCAGCATCTCAGCATTTAGAGGAAAGTTCAAGGTCTCGTCGGCCCGGTGTCAGTATAATATGACTGGGTGGGGTATCATACCATGTGTCTGCGGCATGATACTCCAGTGTGAAAGCGATTAGAATACTGTCTTAAGTAGACAACACCGTCGCAATATGACTGAAAAATTGTTGAAAGCGACGTTTAACACCATACAACAACAACAACAACAACAACAACAAAAAACAACTGTCTTCACGTTAGAACTCTCTGCGTTATATTTTGACTTCTTCATGAAACAAAATGTTGACAATGATAATAATATTTAACTTTATAAGCAAGACAATTAATAATTACTAATACATGTGACATTGCCGATAACTACACTGTTTATCACCACGTGACTGTTCACCACCACGTCACTGCATTGGTTTATATTCATGCTGAAGACCAGTATATGTAGCATAAATGGTTCATTTAAAACTGATCCGTCAATTTTAACAACGAAATACTCAACAAAAACATGACGTACCTACTAGCCATGGTAACCAGTACTTCGCCATTCGACCTCCCATCTGCATGTCCCAGGGATGGACAAATAACGCTACCTCGTGCTCCTCGGCTGCCTGTGCATGTGTTTATATCAACAAATATAGTAATTTTAAGTCCCAGTCTACCACGAATTCAATGCTAGAAGGACAACAACGTATACATTATATCGTCTGCGTAGTTGTTAATGAGACACGAGATTCATGTAAATATCTAAAGAAAAAACAACGTCGACGTCGGGGTGGCAGACTTCAATAGTCCCTACTTCATTTACCTTCGAAAGTCAAGCTAAAATCAAGGAGTAACCGAGTAACAGTTACGACGTCTCTAAAATTACACAAAAATTCAATTTTTGAAGCAACAAAAAGTAATACTGAGCTTCATAAAGAATAGCCTGCCAACCCAGCTGTGCAGCATCAATGTTGTGTATGGGCAGTGTATATCATTCTCAACAAAGTATTTTTTTTTCGAAAAAGCAAAATGGAAGAAGAAACGTAAAGGGGTGTTTCCTGTTATATTGACATTTGAACAAGCAAAGATAAAAAACGATACTCACAGCAAAAATGGGTCTTAGTTCTGCCGCATCCAAATTCCAGTCATTAACATGAGATCCTATCTGTATTCCAGGGAAACCTGGGTGTAAAAACACGAATTTTCAAATTTAGCAAATTTCTACTAAATTAATAAAGAAATTCAGTTTATTTCACTGAACATCAACTTCAGATGTAAGTAACTAAAATAAAATTTAGTTTAATTAATCTGTATTCTTGTCAATATTGAGAGAACATCGGTGCGTTTCTCTGCGTTTCACGGAATAAGTTAATAAGTTAATTTAACAATTTCTCCGTTGTATGTTAAATTTTGATGTACAATTGTATTTTCATATAATATAACCATTTTCTGCATGATTTGAGATTCATTCGGGTTTATTTTGATGAATATTTATACCATTATGAGTTTACGTTGTTTTTTGTCGTAATTTTTTTTTTTTTTTTGGTAAACGTACCCCATATTTTATTTTCAAAAATGGTTCACCGTCTTACCTAGTTCTCGTTTACATCGTATCAATTCCTTCACCGCTAACTCCGGCGCCTGCATCGGTAGTGTACCAAGGCCCACGAACCTGTTGGGATGTTTCTTTACGGATTCGGCAAGGTCGTTGTTGAGTATTTTACACAGATCCAACGTGTCTTCTGGCTTAGCCTGAAATATATTTTGTTATTGGTTTGAACTAAGTTACAGCTTCTCCACGACCGAGCAGTCCAACATGCGGCCTTTCTCTCACTGCTAAGGTTCAGCTATTTTGAACGATCCAAAAGGACTTGTGCTCCTTCTTAAATGGAAAACCAATTTTGTACAAATTGCCTGTTTAAATAAAACAATATATGTAAAAACTCAACAGTCAGTTTTAAGTTTTACATGTGCGTGGACTGCGTTCTGAACCACAACGAACACATTTGATGCATGGTTTCCTAAATATATCGCGTACTGCGTGCTAATTTGAAGTTGATAAAATAAGTTAGCTGCTGTAAGCAAACGTTCCACTGTACATAACGCATCCCATGCCTACCTGCACATGCACCCGTGAACCAAACACGTGCTGGAATTGTCTACAGTTATATTGTACATGTATTATTCACTTAAGCTAATTACCCAGTAGCTAAACATGACCGGAACAGTTGACAGCGCCTGTACGTCCACACCTGTAGCGTCCATCTCCTTAATCCGTTCTTCCAGCGACCAGCAATTAGGTTGAACCTTCCGGAAGAATTTACCTCCGGTCATCATGTTAGCGTCCCGTCCCTCGCAGCTGTGGTCCAGTTGTACCCAGTCCCCATATCCGTAGCGCTGCAAAATAATAACATAACTATAATATGTATGACAATTTTGTGTCGAATAAACGAACAGGTGGATTAACAAGCAAACATCCGAACTTACGTACGTACAAACGAACGAATGAATGAATAACCGAACGACCCGGCGGGCACACAGATGTACGGGCAGCACCATTTTTATTATTCATTGCTGTGTGAAGGTGGGAAATTATAAGATGAAAAATAGGGAAATGGGATTTATCACGTTACTGGCTACGTATGTGACACCCCGCGACCCCAAAATGAATCTAAATAAAAACACCGCTTTTCCGTAATAAGGGGTTAACTTTCTAACATAAAATGTTCGGACGGAACAAGGTTCAAACCCACGACCCCAAGGGCAAGAGATACGTTATCTTGAGATAGCGCACAGGACCACCGGGCACGGATAATCCTATAATGAAATGACTACAGGACAAATATCTGTATGATGTACCGTTTACTAGGAGCACATTAATTTATATTATGTAGCTATATGCAATAGCCACAGATGTCAGTGTAAAGGTCATCAGACAGTATAAACTGAACGAACCAGGTGCTCAGTATTTGGTGTATTGGTGAATGTTTGATTAACTGAATGATGTGTTCTTTGTTCAGGGATGTGTTCAATAACGCTAAATTAGGTATTATTTAACGTTTGATCAACTGAACGATTGCTTTTTGAACAAGGATGTGTTCATAACTTCTAAATATTTTCAGAAATTGAACGATGAATAAGGATGTGTTTAGTAACACTAAGTTGTTAATGTGTCAACCGACGTTTGCTAAACAGAACGATGTGTTCAACGAATATCTTTGAGAGCCGTTGGATTTGTTTGATCCTTGGAGTTATTGACATATGGGACAGAACCGAAATAATCCGATTCTATTTATGTTCGTTCAGTCTAACATGCACTGGCGATTTTTATTCACCGTTACTGACCGCAATCCAGGATCACAGTAAGAATATAGATCTTCGTCAGTGAGATAGAGTCAGAACTAATTACGGTAAACAAAACGACAGAACATTGTTTAAATATATAACTACCGATAACAACTTCGTTAGAACACCGCCTTCGTATACCGTGCTTATAGCCTGTTTATAATGAAATACTACTGTTACTTTAAATTGTATTTAAATTATTCAATGTATTCTAAAAACGGGTCCAAATACGTATTAACAAAATATATGTGTATTTGTGGTCCCGTTTTCGAACAGATCGCTGAGATTATATGCCGGTTTTCTTAAGTTTTGCTAAACATGGCTCTAATCTACCGATATGTATCTATACAGATGATTATCTAAACATGTCAGCGTTAATAAACACATAAACAAACAAGCATACAAACACATGCTAAATCATTGCTGGCTCAATATATCTATATTAACAAGTAGCAAGCATTGTTCAGCCTGTCAGTAAGACAAACACTCGCTATATATATACTAGTTGTGTTGTCTGTCTCTTCTACCTACACACTAACGTAAGCGTGACAAAACAAAAACCGCCAAACTTTGTATTAAAACTATTATAAGATAATTCTGTATGTAAATGTATTGTATTTGTTTTATTTTATTCATCAAGGATATCACAATATTCACGCACAATAGTACAAACCGATTAACAATTAAAATAGCATTACGTTCAATATAAAGCTACTAAAGACTAGATCTATTAAAAAACAGTACGTCTTCTATATTTAACACTATCTGTGCATCACATAATTGATTTTATGATGTGCATTTATCTTTTCTTTTTTCCGTATTTCAGGCCAAGGTTATGATAACCAGATTGATATACAGATCTACATGCATTCGGAATTGGTTCATTTCGTGCAAGTTACCGACCGAGTTATCTAATGTTGCCTTTCTTATTTCACTCCAAGGTTATGTTACATAGATAATAAATGTTAATGACGGAAACTATATAGGATTTCTCATCATTACATACATATGACAAATAAACATACTCTATGTTGTAACTATACAGACCGTGGTCTGGCAAAATCACAAATATCCTCAATTATGTTTTAAATGTCGCCCATCTGTCACCAACTGCAGCTGGTATTACCTGCCAAATTAAGTACATATGCTCGAAACAGAAAAATGTATCACATATCATACAAAGTTGTGCAGTGTTTAACGTCGTCTATCACGTCATCTTTAATGTTGTCTTTAAACGTCGTCTATCACGTCATATATAATGTTGTCTTTAAACGTCGTCTATCACGTCATATATAATGTTGTCTTTAAACGTCGTCTATCACGTCGTTTTCAACGCCATCTATCACATCGTCTATCACGTCGTCTATCACATCGTCTATTACGTCGTTTTCAACGCCATCTATCACGTCTCTATCACTATCACGCCGTCTATCACGTCGTCTTAAATGTTGTCTTTAAACGTTGTCTATCACGTCGTCTATCACTTCGTCTTTTACGTCGTTGTGTATCACGTCCAAGGTTATTACGAGAAAGACTCGTTGATCTATTCAAATTACTAACACTGTTATGGTGGGGTTCGCCATTGTAAACAAATAACGACGTAATACGTAGAACGTGAAAACCTGGATATTTTACCGACGGTTTTGAAGCTTTTAATACCTGCAAATCTAAGAGAACAAAACAATGAAATCACAGCAAATATTTGAAGGGTGTTACGTCATACATCATGTCGTGCACAACGTCTCTTATTGTCCTATATCACGTCCTCTTTAACGTCGTCTGTCACCACGTGTTTAACTTCATACATCATATTGTGTACAACGTCTCTTATTGTCCTATATCACGTCCTCTTAAACGTCGTCTATCACGTCATCTTTCATGTTGTCTTTGATGTAATTCTTTTAGTCATCTTTCACGTCATCTTTCACGTCATCATCTTTCACGTAATGGTTCACATCGTCTTTCACGTCAGCTTTTACGTAATCTTTCATGTCGTCTTTCACATCATCTTTCACGTTTCACCCACACCACTAAAATCTCCCTTGAACACTCTTGACCAGATGAAGGAGTTAAACGTCGTCCTCATTGTCTTCTTTCTTCATGGCTTAATACTGCAGTGATTTATTTTTCCTTCCATTTGTTACATGGTCAGTAATTTAGAAGTCACCAATGAAAAAGTGATGCTGACGCCAGATTTCCAGCACATTATACTGACCGAGCTGTCCAGGTCTCGAACTTCCCTCTAAATGCTGAGCGTTTAACAGAGATTCAAACCCACAATCTCGTGTATGCACGACGGACACACGATAAGAAAGATAGACACAAAAACGCAAACCAAATGATACCGAAACGTGAATTCCAAAAGAGAAAGAGGTAAGAAAAACAAGAACAGAATAAAAAACAAAACAAATAGAAATATTCTTACCTCCCTCAAATCCGGCCATTTCTCGGGTAAAATATGTGTATGAATGTCAATCTTCATCGTACCGCTGCGAGTGTGTGACGTCTTTCGCTTTATTAAACAGCAGTTCAGGACACCGATCGAGTGTATGTAGGTCCGCGTCTCTCGTTTTATAGGGCACCGAACGTATCTAAAACACAAATCTGCTGAGCTGATTAAAATTGTAAACAATCACACATGTACACTGTATTATCTGTAGTATACACCAAGGTCAATGCTACGGTCGTGTCGACCAATTGGAATAGAGAACACTGGAGGCGTGTTTAGAAAAATCGTAACATCTCGATCACAAACATAAACGTCTAATAATTTATTAAGTAATAGCAGAATACACGATCGACACGGTCGGTCGAAAATATGCATGTACTTCACTGAATATCTCCACACGGCGCGGTTCACCAATACGGATGATGAGAGAGAGAGAGAGAGAGAGAGAGGGCTGGCAGGCAGGCAGACAGACAGACAGACATATTTTTAGAGAAACGAGCTAAACGCAGAAATGTATCGTTGGATAAGCTGTATTATTCATCAGTAGAGGTTATGGTCAAGGTGACCTAAATAAATGCTGCATGGTTTTAATTAGTACCATCCATAACACAACTAGGGATCAAATTTTAGGAATTTAAACCCAATCATTTTTGAGAAACAAAGACAAACGCAATATAAGTAAACATTGGGTAGACCAAGTAAATCATAAGCAGGGGTAACTTAAAAAATACATGGTTTTGATTAGTATTATTCATAACACAACCATGGAGCAAATTTTGTGACTCTTAGTCTAACAGTTTTGGGAAAACGGTGCTAAACGAGATATTCATTCAAAGCGGTCACGGTCACCTAAAATACTAAAAAGGTGCATGGACTTGAAAATAGTCTCAACAACACAACTACAATTTATGTATATGGACCAATATGGATAACTATAGTCCGAATTGTTGTTTTAGAAACGGAGCTAAACGCAAACTCTTAACGTTTTGAAGCCAAGTTATTAATCCCGATAGGGTCAAAATCGCAGTCACTCCTAATTAATGCTGCATGGTTTTGAATAATACTGTCCTTAGTACAACCGCAGGCCAAAACAGCTTCTAAGAAACAGAGCTCAACGTCAAAACATAACATTTACTTGGTGGCCCAGACGACGACGACGACGACGACGACGGAAATATAGCTCTACATGCATGTCTAAGGCTTTTCAGTTTCTTCAAAAATGCGAGACAAGAGACGCTTCATTCATTTAAAATCACATATCTGTGTCCATATTGTTATACCGTATTCCATTAAATGAAAGAAAGCAGAATATCGATGTTTGTGTTAGTTTAATGACCCCCCCCCCCCCCCCCCCGTCACTCTTCCCTTATCAGTGTTCGAGTGCTCAAATTAAATGAGGATGATAAGGTATATAGACACCGATAAAGCACACTTTATATATTTTGTTTAATGTTAATAATTACAATAATAACAAAATCGTCATTTAACGAAATAACTCATTTGAACAAGTCAATCTTCCACGAGGCCCTCAAACATATATACATTATTTACATCAATGTGCTAAATAACACACTCACATAAATAACAACAATAACAGCATGAGAAATAATTCATCGATTTTAGGTACAAGAATATGTATGTTTGACAATGTCTGTAATACAAACAGTGATACATTAAAGTAAGTTATGCACTATGTGTTATTAGTCTGGATTCTGAAATTTATGGTTAACCTTATGGCAAATACAAAGTTTTGAAACGGTTCACTGAATTGCCATCTATTGGAAGACTATTCCAAGTTATCGATCGCCAATATATAAAAGTGTTTAGTTTATTATCTGTCGCATATCAATCATTACGGAGACTGTGGCTGGGCGGGGATTCTAACTCACGACTTCGGGATTGAATGTCAGACAATCTACAGGCAGAGCTCTTTTCATTATTTTTACACAATCCACAGAAATGTGTTACTTACTCCCATAGTTGTACTAAAGTCAATCATGACAGTGCTAAGTTTTAGTTAGTCTCCATTATTTTAACTTTTTTTTTTTTTTTTTTTTTTTTATTACTTTAATCATTTATTTTGGTAGGGGTGGTTAACGCAATTTTTAACACATTTCCGGTTCTGTCGACTATAGACTAGTCACCTTGGAGACCAGCAATGCAATATTGGAGGCTGAAAAAGTAGGATTAGTGTTATGTTTAATGGAAACACGAATATCAAAATGACTTCTGGCTGACTTTCTGGTAGTATTAAACGCGGAAGCAACATGTTTTGTATGATTCCCATGCAACCCAATATGTTAAAATGTTGCAAATAACAGGTTAGTATTTTAAAACATAAATTCGTCATATTTCGGGTATTAAACTGCTAGAATGTAATAATTAAAATAATTGAATATTTAGCGTCATTTTATGCCATCTATGGGCTAACAGACGATCAGTTAACCTAACCACTGTTTCCTGGGATTAACCAGTATTCGAGCACACCCCATCTCCGCAAGTAACTGATAACGTTCCCACTTGAATCAGTGGTATATATATATATATATAATGTTGAATTCATGAATATACCAGTATTCTATTCTATGGATAAAAGTAACATTAATATTTTAAATTGTTCATAGTAAAAACGTAACGTGTTACAATGTTACAGTATCAATAGATTTTTGCCAGCATGATTTTGTTTAGTTAAAGTGACGTCGTAGTGTTACCCTAGATCAGCTCGGACACTGGAACATAAGGTGGCTAAATATGACATACATTTCACTAGCTAGGTACGATATAAAAAAATCGTATTTATTAATGTATTTGTTTTAACGCAATTTTATGGTTGTAAATGACATCAAGTCTTATTGATAGAGAATACTATCTCATGCTGAGTCTCGGTGGAACCGCCGTTCTTCCGCAAGTTACGAGTAAATTTTGTCACGTAAGTATGTTGGTCAAGTAAGGCACGCAAAACCTCAGTGGATAAATGATAAAGGTTATAGGTAAACGATCTTGATACAGACCCTTAGACAACAGCGACAAGAACACTCCATATTCCAAGAACACAACATTGGGCCTGTCTATCAAATAAAAAACATTCACCTCCCTCAATAATCCCTTTAAGAACATCTCAGATAATCAACAATCCCTTTAAGATCATCTTCATGTTCAACCCGAGAATTTGTTTTTATCCCTGTAGCATACAAAGTGAAGTTGACGTCTGTATCTTTCGTCAAGAAGCCTTTGTAATACTTTAATTTCGGAAATCTTTCCCGGATGAAGATGTACGATTACCTCGCATTCCCTCGTAGGCATGATGTCGTTAAAACCCATTTACGGAAACCCCACAAACGCGTATTAATTTACCATATTACATTCCGCGCAATTTCGTCTCCATCACTCTTGTAGAAGTGTCCAAACAAATTACAAATCAAAAATAAGTTGTTGTTTTTTGTTGTTTATCGAATTAAACATGAATCTGGAGAAAACACAAGGCAATTCTTGTACTGTTTTTGATAAAACTATACCGACGTATGGAAATGCACCCACCGGGCGCCCTATTCTGGATACTTGTGGGTTCTATCCACCAGCTAACCTATGCCGAGAGCCCATGGCAGAGGAACGGTCAGGGAGAATGAACCCAGCGGAGTTCGGACCAAGATATACGGGTATGAGCATTTATATAAATTCCTTTTTTCGCAAATTAAAAGTATGTTAAACATATTCTTGTTCATGCTTTTCTTCTTCGTCTTTATCTTTTAATTTCGTTATTAAATCGACAGTCGGACACTATTCGTTGGACCAGTGGTTTACATTTGTTGACGTTTTCTTATTAGCAGCACAGTAGTTTGTGTATAACACAACTGATGTACTTAACTGTTGAATATATAAAACGAAATAATTTGTGCACGTTTATTATGTCTTTGAATGTTGTAGAATTTTTATTTTCTTCATTTGTTTGCTCGTATTGAAATAATGACAGAGATATCAGTCAAACCTGTGTAAGCGGCCACCTCTATTGAGCAGCCACGTGTCTTAAACAGTCATAGTTACTATTTACCATTTATATGCTTTCAGAGCAAATTAACCTATATTAAGCCGTTTGTCTTAAAAGCGATTTACAAGAAAGAAAATTATGTTATTGAAATAACCGTTAATGAATCACAACCGTTAAAATCGTGACAAATTCCAACTCCATAAAAACAAGTTTTAGATAAAACTGTTTTCTGAAATGCAT
Organism: Panopea generosa; assembly: GCA_029582155.1. Lineage (NCBI taxonomy): Eukaryota > Metazoa > Mollusca > Bivalvia > Adapedonta > Hiatellidae > Panopea > Panopea generosa. Next base: position 61,550,362 of record CM055909.1, read on the forward strand.
TATTGTGTATTTCGGAAAATAAGATACTACGGACAGAGAGTTCCGGAGTTTTTTTTTTACCCGTTTATTAAATAATGAAAATCAGCTCTCGTCTAGTCAAATCAATTTATAAAGCAGTTTTTAAACGTATAATTACGTCCAGTAATATATTGTGACAGTTGTGAGGAGAAAACAGTTGAATTATCAGCACTGACGCCGGAGTGTCTTCAGAAGCAATAAAATCACGACTAATTTTGGTTGATTAGATTTGGGAAATAAAGAAGTAAAACGAGTCTGAGGAGACCGAATGACGCAGTTGTGTCTTACATCCGAGATGAGCTGGACAGGATTCTTTTAGCAGTTTAAACGTTTTCTGGAAGAAAGTTACATATTTTTTATTTAATTTTGCATGTGATTTTTTTAGTTTGGAGCAATTTAAAAGCTATTAATGTTTACATGGAGATAATTATTTGGGAACAATCATAAATAAATGTACCGACAAGACAACGCCGGACACTCCTGGCTATATTTATATGTGTAGAGGGGAGCAGTTAATATATATAAACGGTAAAAATAACCAAGTAAGTGTTAAATCGTGTAACCATGAAGTTGGATACTTATGCTGCATTTTATTTATTATATAAATTTCAAATTGGGCTAAATTGAATAAAAATGTTTGCCGTCTCCCTATCTACCCATAAAAAATTGCCTATTCAAAATATATTTTTCATGTTTGTTTTCTTCTTTTTCAATTCCAATTTTATTTATGACACTTATTGTATCAGATAATATATTTTTATATTTATAAAAACTACTTACATACCCAGTTTTGAATACCAGAATAGGGAGACAGCTGACAACATAATTTTATCTTGGCCTTACAGGCTATATTTTCGAGGAGTACAATCTTTGCCGAATCTCGTATATTTTACATATACTGCAAAAATCCGTAAAAACAGTTTGTATTGTAAGTAACCATTTTTCATACACATGAACATTTTATTTCACATACGTTTACAATATTTTTAATCGGACAGTTGAAACCCTACTGCGAATATCGGACAACTGATACCTTACTGTGATTATCGGATAGATGCTACCCTACTGTGATTATCAGACAGTTGATACCCTACGGTGATTATCGGATAGATGATACCCTACTGTGATTGTCGGACAGTTGATACCCTACTGTGATTATCGGCAGCTGATACCCTACTGTGATTATCGGACAGCTAATGTCCTACTGCGGTTATCGGACAGATAAACCCTTCTATGATTATCGGGCAGCTGATGCCCGTCTGTGGTTATCGGACAGATGACACCCTACTGTGATTGATGGACAGTTGATACCATACTGTGATTATCGGACAGATGATATCTTACTGTGATTATCGGACAGTACTTAGGTTATCTGATAGATGATACCCTACTGTGATTATCGGACAGTTGATGCACTACTGTTATTATCGGGTAGATGATGCCCTACTGTGGTTATCGGATAGATGCTACCCTACTGTGATTATCGGACAGATTATGCCCCACTGTGATTATCGGACAGATGCTGCCCTACTGTGGCTATCGGACAGCTGATACCCTACTGTGGTTATCGGATAGTTGATACCCTACTGTGGTTGTCGGACAGTTTATACCCTACTGTGGTTATCGGACAGTTGCTACTCTACTGTGGTTATCGGACAGTTGATACCCTACTGTGTTTATCTAACAGTTGATACCCTACTGTGGTTATCGGACAGCTGATACTCTACTGGGATCATTCGACAACTGTTACCCTACTGTGTTTATCTGACAGCTGATACCCTACTGTGGATATCGGAGAGATGATACCCTTCTGCGATTATCAGGCAGTTAATGCCTTACTGTGGTTACCGGACAGATGATACCCTACTGTGATTATCGGACAGCTGATGCCCTACTGCGGTTATCGGACAGATGATACCCTTCTGTGATTATCGGGAAGCTGATGCCCTACTGTGATTATCGGGCAGATGATGCCTTAATGTGATTATCGGACAGATGACACCCTACTGTAATTATCGGACAGTTGATACCTTACTGTGATTATCGACAGCTGATACCCTACTGTGACTATCGGACAGCTGATGCACTACTGTGATTATCGGACAGCTGATATCCTACTGAGATTATCGGACAATTGATGCCTTACGGTGATTTTCGGACAACTGATACCCTACTGTGATTATCGGGCAGCTAAAAATCTACTGTGATTATCGGACAGCTGATACCCTACTTTGTTTATCGGACATTTGATACCCTACTGTGATTATCGGACAGCTGATACGATACTGTGATTATCGGACAGCTGATACATTACGGTGATTATCGGACAGCTGATACCCAACTGGTTTTCGGACAGTTGTTACCGTACTGCGGTTATCGGACAGATACCTTACTGTGATTATCGGACATTTGATACCCTACTGTGATTATCGGACAGCTGATACGATACTGTGATTATCGGACAGCTGATACATTACGGTGATTATTGGACAGCTGATACCCAACTGTGGTTATCGGACAGTTGATACCCTACTGCGGTTATCGGACTGTTAATACCATACCGAGGTTAGGAGACAGTGATAACCTACTGATGTCATCGGACAGCTGGTGCTTAACTGTTTTCGGGCAGCTGATAGTTAACTGTGGTTATCCGACTGTTGAAACCCTACTGTGATTATTGGGCAGCTGATACCAGACTGCGATTTCCGGACAGCTGATGACCTGTTGAGCTTATCGCACAGCTGATACCATACTGTGATTATCGGGCAGCACCTGCTCTACTGTGATTATCGGGCAGCTGATATATATGCTCCTACTTGGGTTATCAGAAGTGGATATATGCTTTGTTCATCGGACAGCTTATACCCTACTGTGATTATCGGTCAGCTGATATCCTACAGTGGTCATCAGAAAGCTGATACTCTACTGTGGTCATCGGACAGTTGCTACTCTACTGTGGTCATCGGACAGTTGCTACTCTACTGTGGTTATCTGACAGTTGATACCCTACTAAAGTTATCGGACAGTTAATACCCTACTGTGGTTATCGGATAGATGATACCCTACTGCGGCCATCGGACAGTTGTTACTCTACTGTGGTTATCTGACAGTTGATACCCTACTGTGGTTGTCGGATAGTTTATACCCTACTGTGGTTATCGGACAGTTGCTACTCTACTGTGGTTATCGGACAGTTGATACCCTACTATGGTTGTCGGACAGTGTATACCCTACTGTGGTTATCGGACAGTTGCTACTGTACTGTGGTTATCAGATAGCTGATACCCTACTGTGGTTATCGGACAGTTGATACTGTACTTTGATTATCGGACAGTTGTTACTGTACTGTGGTTATCGGATAGCTGATGCTCTACTGTCGTTGTCGGACATCTGATATATGACTGCGGTTATCAGCCAGCTGATACCCTACTGTGGTTATCGGACAGTTGATACTGTACTTTGGTTATCTGACAGTTGATACCCTACTATGGTTGTCGGACAGTTTATACCCTACTGTGGTTATCGGACAGTTGCTACTGTACTGTGGTTATCAGATAGCTTACCCTACTGTGGTTATCGGACAGTTGATACTGTACTTTGGTTATCGACAGATGATGCTCTACTGTGGTTATCGGATAGATGATACCCTACTGTGGTCATCGGACAGTTGCTACTCTACTGTGGTTATCTGACAGTTGATACCCTACTGTGGTTATCGGATAGTTGCTTCTGTACTGTGGTTATCAGATAGCTGATACCCTACTGTGGTTATCGGACAGTTGATACTGTACTTTGGTTATCGACAGTTGATGCTCTACTGTCGTTGTCGGACATTTGATATATGACTGCGGTTATCAGCCAGCTGATACCCTCATGCGATTATCGGACAGCTGATACCCGACTGTGGTTATCGGACAGTTGTTACTTAACTGTTATTATCGAGTAGTTTATACCGAGTAATGTAACCAGACAAATGATACCCGACTGCGGCTATCGGACAGGTGATACCGTACGTGTTAACGTTATCGGACAGTTGACATTTACTGCGGTTATCAGACAGCTTAAACGGCATAGGGTAATCAGATAGATAATGCCCATCTGTGGTAATAAGAAATATGATACAGGTAGTCGTTTTTGGACAAGCTGTAGTAATGGCACATCTGATACACGACTGTGGTAATAGAACAGCTGGTACCGGACTGTGGTAATCGGATAGTTGATACCCAGCTGTGGTAATCTAACAGTTGATAAAAACAATGCTGAAACCATACAAGCTACTATTATCTGATATCTGATACTATCAAATACCAACCTGCTGTTATCGGACAGCTGAAAGGTAGCTGTGGTAATCGGACAGCTGATAACTGAATATGGTAATTGGACAACTGATAGCCAGCTGTGATAATGGGACAGCTGGTACCCTGCTGTGATAATTGAACAGCTGATACCCAGCTTTGATAGACAGTGGTAATGCGACCAGCTGTTGTAATCGGATAGTTGATTCAAGACTAGTAATCGGACAGCTGGCAGCAGGCTGTAGTAATCGAGCAGCTGATACCTAGCTATGGTAATCGGATAGCTTATAGCAATCTGGAGCATATAGCCAGCTGGTGTAATCAGATAGCTGATAGCGAGCTGTAACAATCGGATAGCTGGTAGCCAGCTGTGGTAATCCGACAGATGATAGTCAGCTGTGGTAATCAGAAATCTGATACTAGACTGCGGTAACCGAAAATATGATAGCCAGTTATAATAATCGGACAGCTGATAGCCAGCTATCGTAATCATATAACTGATAATCAGCTGTGGTAATCCGACAGCTGATAGCTGATGGTGGTAATTGCACAGTTGATACAAGAATGCGGTAACCGTATAGCTAATAGCAGGCTATGGTAATCGGAAAGCTCAAAGCCGACTGTTGTATTCGGACAGCTGATACTTTGCTGTGTTAATCGGAAACCTGATATCCAGCTGTGGTATTCGGACAGCTGATAGCCGACTGTCGTAATCGGACAGCTGATAATCGAATGTGGTATATGGACAGCTGATAGTCGACTGCTGTAATCGGACAGCTGATAGTCGACTGTCTTAATCGGAAAGCTGATAGTCGACTGTGGTAGTCGGACTGCGTCTGTTCGTTATGATGTGGTCTCTTTTCATTAAAATGTTACTGATTTATTTAAAATGATATGACTATTTTCTTTAGAACTTGGGAATGATATAAAGCCAAACCAAAGAAAATCCGACAACATATTTTGCCAGTTCGATCCTTGCCATCAAGCCCAAAATTGTAGGGAACGGGTAGACAGCTTACAGGAGCACGGCAACTATGGTAACCAGTCACGTGGCCATATCAGTGAGAGAGATGTGGAGAGGGGTGTAGCAGACGTCAGAGACGTCAAAGAAAAACAGGACGGTATGTAAAGTGTTTGAAAATTTTCAATTTAGCAATATTTTATCAGCTGTATATTTATATATACATGTACTCCTAAACGTTTGACGTTTGTAATAGGGCATTACGGATAAAACAATCTGAAAAAGGTGACTTCAACTTTTGGTGATTTTTTTAAAAATTAAATTGAATCACACGTTTGGTTGTTTTAGTTTTTTGTTTTGCTGTTTCAGCGGCTCAAAGACACCAAGTGTGTTTGTTCCGTTTATATTTTGTAATTTATATGTTTAACCTCATCTCAACTTTAGACTTAAACTTCGACCATGTTTTAGAAGTCCCCGGCAAAAGGAAGCAGAGAAGATACCGGACTACTTTCACTAGTTACCAGTTAGACGAACTGGAACGAGCATTTCAGAAGACGCATTACCCCGATGTGTTCCTACGCGAAGAGATGGCACTGAAAATAGATCTCACTGAAGCCAGGGTACAGGTCAGTCAGGTTTTCGTTTGTCTGCGTCTAATTGCCCACCAAATAGACATGAATATGTACACACTATTTTCTTGTACGAGGTATGAGCAAAATGTAATAGTACGACACTGTCGTTTTCGTATTTAGGTTGTCACATGCAAACCAATGTTATCAATGGATGGCCGTCAACCAACTGAACGACCGAAAACTGGTGTTGCAGAAAAACACTTTCAGGACCTCAAGATCAAGCGCCGAAGTGTACATTCTGTGGTTAGATTCTGTGAGTCATCATAGTATCGTGGCATGTACCAAAAAAGCGGATACAGTACCACAATAATTATGTTCATACTTCGGAAAAGAATGACTTGCATTGCAATGTCAGCTTGACGTCGCATATATAACGTCAATCTCTCTTGTATTTTGTGATAAATAAGTTTTGACCTGTCAAAATTAATGTTAAATGTTGGTGTACAGTTTTGAAAACTTGCATGCTTATAGTTTAAATATGGAGATTCATTCATGTGAAATTTTATTGTGATTGAAACACAAAAAAAGCATATTTCTAAATGCGTCCTATTACTTTTGTGACATACCTCGTATATTATATTCTTAAATAAAAAGCAGTCGCAAGATATAGATTCAGCGATTCAACGAGGAATCATGCTTTGGGGTGTGGGAAAGGGAACGTATAGACAGTAGAATGGGCATAGCTCTCCAAGCTTGGGAGTTACCAGGGACTGGGATAGCCTGGGTAAGTTAGGCTGTGTTTTAATTATTTATTTTTCATAGCGACATTAGTGAATAATATCGTCCATACCAAAATACTACAACATCTGTTTTTCAATCGTTTTTTTTTAATGTATTATCATTATCCTTATCTATCCTTTCTGCTGGTGTCATGCGCGGAATAAAGCAGTGTTACGTATAACAAGTTGATGCCCCAAATGCCCTCTATCCTGATGTTCTTACTTGTCTGTCTGTACTTATAACCATGCCAATATCCACAGCCAATGCGGAAAGGTCGTTCCGTGCCATACGTAGAGTGAAAAATTATCTGAGGTCTACCATGACATCTGAACGCCTTTCTGGACTGGCCATGTTATATAGCGGTTACAAATATGAGCAGATTGACATTGAGAATGAAATTACAAAATGTGCCTGTAAGAAAGCCCGGAAATTAGACTTAATCTAGAATCGGGGACGCTCAGCTGAGTACAAATTGTGACTATGTGAAGAATGTCTTACTGTTGTAACGTCGACGCTGGTAACATGAATATTACCTTTTGCATGCGACGGTAATGCCGTACTTAAAAAACGAATTTTCTATGTAGTATCCTTGACATTGGTATTGTTGTGATGTTTAGGCGATCAGTAAATAAAATGCCATCAAACCTCAGAAAGGTTTAACTTATTTTGTTATTATTACTAAAATAAAAACAACCGTCAACATGATAGATTGATCACACAGCATTGTTTAATTAAGAGTTTTTGCAGAAAACACTACAAACTATAAAACACGTGCAGATTATGCTACTATTTTTTAACAATGTAAACTTACATTAAACAGCGAAAAACTTTGTTTGGCTTTCGGTCAGTAAAGTTTTATAAACACGCGTTCAATTTTTCCAAAGTCGCAAAATGCTTAAGGGACACTACTCGTAGTTACCGCTACAACCAGTGTGTCAATCGTGAAACATCGGGTATTTCCGTATCCTCCGTAGAATACACCTCGTGTATAGCTCTAGAATACACCAACGCAAATCGCCTGTGTTACAAGTCAGTGTTCATTCGCGTGAAAGTAACAAATAATGTATCCTTCATTAAGTTGATTATATATGGCGTTGTTATATCGATTTTTTATTTATACACTCGACATGGGTCATTTCTATAGGGAAATTTAAAATATCAGTCTTGATTAACAAACGTTTATATTTTTAATGTACATGTATATAAACAGATGGCATAAGGGGGCCGCCATTTTATTTTATCATGTGACTGAAAGTATTTCCAAAATGGCGCCTTATTATGTCAGAGGTCTATTGCGTAGCATAAAGGCCGAGGTAATCAGATTGCCAGTGTGTAAACCGCATTTATCTGTCCTTAATCAATAATTGTAGAGTAGGGGACAAAACTCGTATTAATTGCTGTGTTTAATACAAGCTGTATTTATTTCCCTTGTAATGTAAATATAATTTTACACCACTGTTTAATTTTTAGGTATGGTTTCAAAACCGGAGAGCCAAATGGCGGAAACAACAAAAGTTAATGGACAAGAACGTCACTTTGCAGCAAGGTAAGTATTTAAAAAACGTGTTTAATATTTTCTTTCTCAATTCTGCTGTTAAAATCTTGACCATTGATTTAAATGTGACTGAAAAATTGAATTCACTTTTTTCAGCGCTGCAGATTCAAACCAGGCAATCTAATTCCATCGGAAGCGAACATCTGACAGCTGTGACGTCAATGGCAAACATGTCAGCATTCTCCAACATGCCGTTGCCATACTTACAAAACAACATCGGCGTTGACTGGCAACAACCTTTCTGTCCTCCCTTTTTTAACGACGAAGTTAAATCAGACGTCAGGAACCCAAAACGTAAAGAAATTTGTTTAGGTTCAAATCATTTACTCATGTCCTTGAAATAGATGATATCGTCATTAACAATGTGTGTGTTTCGATAGAAATTTATTTTTGGCTTCAAGTATATTTTTTTTATTGTCATTTTGAACAAAAATGGACCGAAAAAATGGGAAGCTGCTATTTCAGTGGGTAGGTAGGACATGGCAATCAAACGTTTTTTTAAGTAAGGCCTAATTAATGATTTGTGATAAAAGCTTTATCAAATATTCGACGTACATAAGTGAGTGGTGGGGTCAAGCTAACGGGTATACCTAATGTTTTTCCTACTTATGCACAAGTGTAACCCAGACGCTGGTACTGTCGTCTGTACTTCTTCGGGTGAAAGTAATAGCGACCATATACATTTATCTACAATTGCATTTTAATTATTTTGTTACAATGTAACCCTGATCTACAAACACAACATCCTTTATCGTACGCAGGGCAAGAACTCAGTGCGCAGGAACAAAGGTAGGCCGCCACCCTACGCATGTCCGCTTTAAAACAACAAATGTTAGTGTTGTTGTATAAAAAAAAAAAAAACTGACATCATCATCAGCAGCAGCAGCATCTTCTTCTTCATCATCATCAGCAGCAGCATCTTCTTTTTCTTCGTCTTTTTATTCTCTTCTTCATCATTATTATAATTTTCATCATTATCCATCATCACTATCATCATCATCATCGTCATTACCATCATCACCAGCAACCTCATCACCATCATCATCATCAACAGTATCTTCTTCTTCATCATCAATAGCATCAGCATCATCCTCTTTTTTCTTCGTCTTCTTATTCTTCTTCATCATTATCATTATCATCATCATCATCATTGACATTACCATCATAATCATCATCATCATCATTATCATATTCATTATCATTACCATGTATTTTTTTGCGGTTAATGTAATTTTTTTAACGTTATCAGCCTAACATTTCTTTTTCAGCAAATACGAACATGCAGCAACACGAAATAGAGCATGCACGGGATCAACCGGGTAACTTTCCAAACGGAAATGTCCAAGAAGTGCGATCAAGCATTGTTCAACTGCGCCTGCGTGCACGTGAGCACACGACGACCCTGATTGGATAACAACTGGCGCATCATTTTTCATCAAATTGTTTGAAGATTGTATTTTAATGAATTGTGAAAAAAATGTATTTATCACCAATAAGCTTTAATTAATAGACATGCAGACAGTTGTTCGGACGATGGATATCGGCAACCAGTAAAATAAGTTTTGTATCATTTCTACGAGTTCAACCGATTTCACGACCAACGTGTCTCTGTCAACTATGAATTTAAAATGAATATAATTCAATACTCTCTCAAAACAAATTATACATATCATATATTGTTTGCTTGTAAACCCAAGTGCAGATTCAGATATACTCATTCTGGGGCATTCTTGAAAATGAACACGAAATATTCGTTATCACCAACATATATTCTTAAATACACAAAACAAAATTAAATCTAAGAATAGAATCAAAGTGATCATGATTTTAGGCTGGTTCAAAAAATAAACTGAATTTTGTTTCATTGACATTGATTAAAGAATATCAAAGTAACCAGTCAAAAGTAAGTTACGTTTTAAAGAAAATACTTCAGAAAGTATAGTAAAACAGGAGTTTGTTTCATTTGAGACGAATAAAGTAGACTTTATTATGTATATATAGCTCGAGTCTTGTCAAGCAGAGGTCTTTTTTATGTTCTGACATGTATTATTTATGCTTTACAGTATTTCGTTAACAAGGGTGTTACAGATCGGGGTCATCCCGTTGCACACTGTACAATGTTTACATGTAGTACTACATCATTACATTATTATATTCCATTTTGAATCTCTCTTTCACTCATTTTCACTCATATTCGGAATATTATACTTAGGATAGTTTGAGTAAGTCTATGCACACGAGTTCTTTATAAATAAATGTATATTTAAGAATTTATGTTGGTGATAAGGTTTTAATACAGAAAGCATCATCATACTATGTTCTTACTTACCAAAGTTTTTATTGATGATAGCCAATAGGCGTAGGAGCCAGGGGTGGAGACAAGCCCCCTTCCCCACCCCTCCCCCACAATATTCAGGTTTAGCATATATTTTGGGGCCTGGAAGTACATCCTCATACATCCCCAAATAATTGAGACGCTCCTACGCCCATAAAAACGAACTTTTTTAACAATTTCAAATTTCGTCATTAGTGAAACAGGCACCTGTCTTATATTTACGGATCCGCCCGAGGGGACCAATCAATGGGAATGAACGTAAACTATCGTTATCTTACTTGACTGGGTCGATTTATTTGCAATGTAAATGCAATAATGTGTCATTGCTTATGTGTCATTTTAACAAATACAGCTGAATAAACCCAATTCGCTATTTTGAAACTACGTCGTTTTACTTTTAGATGGAACCTACCGTATTAGGGATGACAGCACATACATTGTACACTACAACATTTGTCACCTGTATTGGACGAGTCTAATTATAAATAGAACGACGTTTATACTGAACACAAGCACAGGTAAATACCGTGACATGCGGATATACATCGTGGACATTATGTACATCTTAATTAAGAAATATACAGTATATTACAATTAGTTAAGAGCAAATTGTGTTTTTTACAAAATGGTAATGTGATAACTTTATCTTCGCGTAGGTCGGAATCATGAATATGATTGAGAAATACGTCAGGCAAAGATCTGCGTTGTGGAAGTGTTACAGGCAAGTTGTCAAACATAAACTTGTGTTTTCTCTGTGTTCGTTTATCGTTATTGTATACGGAGTTCGCAAATACTTGACAGGGTCACTGGATTTAAACACACGCAATGACATTGATTATATAGCGGAACACGTTCACGTATCCGTTCGCGTGGTTGACAATCTCGAAGGCGCCGTTGATACCGGTCACGTTCCTATGGCCATCGGTCTCAACAATACCGGGCCGGAACGTGTAAACTATGGACACTGGAGAATATATTTTTATGATATCCGCAGTGTTCGTGAGGATATACTGAAATGTAATTTTAAGGTCAAACATGTAAATGGTGGATTGTTTTATTTGTCTCCGATAGAGGGCGCATTTCGTGGTTTGGAATCGGGAGAGAGTATTGTGTGTCTAACATTGCATTATACCAGTGTTGCTAGATCCGACATATTGCCTAACTGGTATGTGGCCCCAGCAGTTGACAATGACACCAGCATTAAACCGAGAATCATATCCAACACTATGGACGAAACTTTAAGTTTTGTGGCGCCCCAGGATACGCCGAAACAATGGAAGCGTGGTGTTTTAGACAACTATAACCCGTATTCTGTGGAAGAACGGTTTCAAATGAACGAACAGTCATCTGCAAACTTGGATCAGAATAATATCATCCCTACACCGCTTTCAGTGCAAAACCAACCCGGCCCTGATATTCGTTTGGACACAAGCTGGACTATTGACCATTCCGATCACTTTCCAGAAGAAGTCTCTTTTCTTGCCAAACATTTGAAACTCGGAATAAAACCTGAGAAAGACAAAACTCGACGGAAAATTAAAATAAAATATTTAGAACGTACTCTAGAACGCGAGGAATATAAACTGGAGGTAAACACAAAGATGGAAGTTGTCATTATATATGCTACATATAGTCCAGGTGCGTTTTACGGTACACAAAGTTTGCTAAGTTTATTGACAAAGGATATCACGTTGTCTCCGGTACTGATCCACGACAAACCTCGATATTCGTACAGGGGACTGATGATAGACGTAGCTCGAAACTTCCACCCCAAGGAAACAATTATGGAAATCATAGACGCCATGGCCATGTACAAACTCAACAAGCTGCACATTCATCTAACGGACGACGAAGGTTGGAGAATTGAAATACCAAGTATTCCCGAGCTGACGAAAGTCGGCTCTAAACGTTGTCATTCATTTGAAAAAGGTGAATGTCTGATGCCCAGTCTTGGATCGGGTCCTAATTCGAATACATCCGGTTCCGGTTTCTATACAATTTCGGATTACACGGCCATTTTAAACCATGCAGCAAAGAACCATGTGCAAGTTATACCGGAAATAGATATGCCCGGTCACGCAATGGCAGCTGTTTTATCCATGAATTTTAGAGAATCTCATCTAAAAGAAATGAAAAAGATAGACCCTTCGTACGCCTCGTATGTTCTCACAGACGACGTGTCTAGCGCAGAATCTGTACAAAGCTGGAAAGGAAACTCGATCAATCCGTGCCTAGATTCAGCATACGACTTTGTTGATACAGTTTTTAATGCCCTGAAAGATTTGCACAAGGGAATACAGCCGCTAGAAATTATACATATTGGTGGAGATGAAGTAGCAGGCGGAGCATGGGATAATTCACCAGCATGCCAATTATTGCTAAACAATGAAAACATCAATGGTGCAGATATGAAGAAAATGTTCATGCATAAAGCGGCTGAACTTGCTGCCAGTCATGGGATAAACGTGGCGGCATGGGAAGACGGGATGTATTATCCAGCACGTGGACCTTACAAACGGGATGAATTTAAGAATAAAGACGTGTACGTAATGCCTTGGAATAACATGTGGCAGTCTGGACTGGGAGGTAGGGCTATTGAGTTTGCTGACAGTGGATACAAGGTTATCCTTGCCATGGCGACACATCTGTATTTTGATCATCCTTATGAACCGGATCCGGAAGAACGTGGGCTATACTGGGCTACTCGTTACACAGACACTTTCAGGGTATTTGGCTTCATGCCCGAGAACATTTTTGCTAACGCAGATTTCGACGGCAGCGGTAATGCTATAAACGCGGCCGACCTATGCACTAATGGGATATGTCCGAAAACCAAATTCCCAGAAAATGTTGCCGGAATTGAAGCTTGTACCTGGAGCGAAACTATACGGACAGCTGGTCAGCTTCATAATATGATATTTCCACGGTTACTAGCTTTGGCCGAGCGTTCCTGGCATAAAGCATCATGGGAAGATTTAATAGTAAAAACAGATCGTGACCACAAAAAGAAAGAAGATTGGGAGTCATTTACAAATAGTTTAGGTCACAAGGAGCTTGTTCGCTTGGAACAAGCAGGAATACACTATCGTGTTCCTATACCAGGCGTTAAAGTGGATGCTAAGCAACGTATACTTAAAGTAAATACAGTATACCCAAATCATGACGTGTATATGACTGCTGATAATGGCGTTAATTGGAAACTAATCGGCCATTACGTCAAACTCCCAAACGCATACGTGAACATATCAATAAAGGCGATGTCAAAAGTGTTACGCAGATCTAGTCGTACAGTTTCTTTACACGTTCCATTACTTCGTAATGCTGTGTTCGTGTTAACACCTGACATTCTATTGATTTTAAATGTACACATTTTAATAGCGTTACTGTACAAATAATAAAATGTGAAATATATAATTATGATGTGTTCAACGCTGTGTCGACAGTCGTCTCTTTTTGGCTATTTGCACGCAAGTGAGTTCGTCTTCAATCGATTTTTAAAAAAATATTTAAGAACAGAACAACAGAACATAAAGCTATATTTTATAAGATAACATACAGTATCTCGTCGAAACATATACATAATTATATATAAAGTCATTATACACGTGAAAGGTTCTCACACACAAACAGGCACACATACGCCCGCATACATCTATACACTTACTCACTTTTATATTCAGGCAAAACTTTAAAATTGCACCTGATAACATAAAACATATATATGTGTTGTCGTTATACATTATTACTTAAATCCTGTTGAGGATAAACTTCAATTTTTGATTCTACTTGCATAATTCAATAAATTTAAATACACTTGGATTTCTATAATAATACATTTTAACACATAAATTACGAATATGCTCGTACACTGGACAATTAAGAATAAAATGAAATTCATCTTCTATGTCACTTGAATTACAAATTATACAATATGTTCGATTTCTTGCAATTCTATTTAGTGTGTATCTCCCAGTTTCATTTCTGAGTGTATGTGCCGATAGCCGCAACATGGTCATAAATGATCTTAATTTAGAAGGTATATCTCATATCTAAACACATTTTTTAAAGTATTTGAACATATACAAAACTCTGTTATTAACAATATCATTTTGTCATTTCGGTATAAAACAATCTATTAATCTTTGTTTGAATAAGACAATAACATTATTTTAATTGTTGCTATGCGGCTCATTCCAAACATAATTAAAAATCTCATTTAGCAATTTCTTCACATTATTAGTCCAATTGTTACAGAATTTGTCACAATCTCTCAATGAATTTTCATACAAAGTAGATATCAGTATATTTTTGAGGATACAATTTTACTCCAATATTTTACTATTCTAAGCAATACACTCAAAAGCAACAACGTTAGGCCGTCCTTAATATTGTTTGGCGTGTCCCCACCTACGGATTGCCTTTATTCGTGCATTGACAGAACAGTTTAGGTTATAGGTGTGTTTTTATTGTTTGTTTTACGAGATATTTTATTGATAAAGAGAGAAAAAAAACGAACATCACTGAATACTATACTTCAAATAAACAAATTATTCAAAATCTTAAATGTGAGCAAAAGCCGACAAAGTCATATTTCATTTTGTATAACTCTTGGTGAGTATATTGACATTTTGTGTAGAAAAAAAATGAACCGGAAAGTAAGATTTGATTGACGGAGATACACATTTCCACGCCGGTTGTTGTTTAGCAAAAAATAAAAAATATTTATTACGACGAAAATCATTACACAATCCAATAAGCAAATTACTCATATATGTACATATGATGAAAGGCACTTTTTAATAAACCCGTACCTCATAGCGTTTGTCAATTTTTATACACATTTCACATTCAGGAAGAGTCATTTAATTGTCATTTCGTATCTACCCCTGATGTCATGTTTGATAGACTCAGGAAGTAATTCAAAATCTTCCAGATTTTTCTCGGTGAAGGTTTCCTTCTTTTTTCGGATTTGCAGCACCGCAAGACGTTTCAAGTCGCTTCTATCAAATTTGAAACTTAATCTTAACGCCATAAGGGTCTCTCGGTTTTGTTCTCCTACCGATGGTCTTTTACTATTTGTACTGTAACTGTAACTGTAACGGTAAAAGTACTCCTCTGAATTTAGTAACTGCTTAATCCTTGAATCAACATCCCCGTTGTTTT
The DNA here is from genome assembly GCA_029582155.1 of Panopea generosa. Taxonomy (NCBI): domain Eukaryota; kingdom Metazoa; phylum Mollusca; class Bivalvia; order Adapedonta; family Hiatellidae; genus Panopea; species Panopea generosa. The sequence goes on from CM055909.1 coordinate 61,566,041, forward strand.
GAATTGATTTATGTATGCATTTAGTATCTTCTTCCTCTAACTCAAATCTTTTTATCATCAAGTGTCTGATCTCCAACACAAATTTATCAGGAACGCCGTATTTAACTTCATGTTCGGACAAGTCGCTGAGATTGAATTCCGATGCCAGGTACTTGCACTTTTCTTCCAGCGTCTTAAAGCCGTGTTTGTCAGCCAGCATCATGTGTCGATACACTTGGTCAGCTGTCGTGGATTCATTTACCAGCCTTAAAAGAACATTCAGGCACCTCTGTGTGAGAATGTCGACTTGGTATTCGTGGGCAAGTGGTAAAATCGCGTACACGTTCGCCTCTGGAAAATATTTATTTTAACCGTGAGAGATTATATAACGATGCGAGTTATATATGGCATATCCAGTTTTATTGGTGGAGGAAGACCCCAGAATGAATCTGATTAGAACCACTGTTCGCAAGTAACTAGAAAACTGTCTCACATGAAGTTTTTGGAGCGAGCGGGATTTAAATCTATGAACAGGTTGATATAGATAATTAGTAAACATGAGCTGAAACTGGTATGACTCGGCAATATATATATGTTTAAAACCTAATGATTTTACATCGATCGTGAAACAAGTTCTTACAACAAATTACACTTGGATGTTCCTAGGTACAACCAGTAGTAAGCATATTCGGATAAAGTCTCTTGCTCTAGGACACTACATATTACCGTGGCGGAGGAACAAACCCAGGACGCTGCGATAATGGTTCCAATGCTCTACCATCATGCGTATCACATGAAAAATATGCCCAATAGTCAAACATAGCAGTCAAAGGTCAGTCATCGCAACATTAATACATTGAATAGTCATACTAATTATTTATTCACATGCACAGAGAGGAAAGGTGATAACAGAGGTCGATGCTTCGCCTTGGAACGGTCAGAAGGAAAACTGCCACCGGTTAACGTACAAAACTCTTAACAGTGCACATGTGATATGGCTAGCTCATCGGTTCTAACCTACTTGACCCCACCCACTCTGGAAGAGGTTCAATACCCAACACATTTGATATTAATTTGCCGATGTTTGAGAATAAAATAAATTGACCCATCATTGGTTAATTTGAACGCCTGCATGTAAATATTACGTTGAATATATACATCCGTAATGCAACCAACCGTGTCTTCTCCTGGGGTCCGTTTCACTAACGTTCGAAAGTTGTGTAAAATTTGAAGTATCGAAAAAAACGTGGACATTTTTTCATTTAGTGCTTCACTAACATACATTTATGAGTTTTTATAAACCTTGTAAATAATATTCTTTATAAAATTTGCTAAATAAAACAATGCGCAAATAAAACGTTTTAGCGTCATACTTTGTTCTTACGAAAATCTTACGGAGGTTAGTGAAACGGACCCCGGGTCCGTTTATTCTTAAATCTTAACGCCATTTTAACACACCACACACTTTTATATGGTAATCGGATTTACTGCTGGAGCAAGACCCCATATCACCCATGTATAAGCAGAACCATAGTCCTTTTGCAAGGAACGGATACATTTTATCAAATATCGTTCATGGACCCGAGCTGTTGTCAAATCCACAACCTCAGTGGTAAGAAGGAAGTGATCTTGAAACAATGCCTTGGATCCCTCGATCATGTAGGACCCTCAAAATTGCGTACACTATTACCTGTCACCGGTTTCAACGAATTTGGGTATAAACATTCTAAGAACTCGACAAACTCCTCGCATGTCTTGTCATGCATGTTTACAGTGCCATTTTCTCTTTCCTGAAAGTCGCTGTCGAACATGACCTTGAAGACTGGTGATGCGATGGACAAAATAACTCTTGGGACATATATTCGTTCTTCATTGAAGCATATGGTAATGTCTGTGTCACTGGTCTTTTCACTAAACATCTTGGCTTTGTAAGAAAAATTGTCCGCAACATTGAAATCGTCCATTTCACATAGACAGTCGTAATCTAACAAATAAAAGAACAACATAAACTATACTATATATATATTTTTATATTTCGTGCGTTCAATCGGTTGTTTTGTCTTAGCGTCCAACAAAATACCGGAAGTTTATCCATTTAGTCAAACGTCATACAACAAATCAAACTTAACCTCGATTTGAGATTTGCGACTATTGAGTTAAAGTTTTTAAACATATGTGATGATTCTGTATATTTTCATTTTTTTTTATTAAAGATGATCGATAACTTACTGTTCTTAATCAAAACATATCCCACCTCTATCCATTCTGCATTGAATAATGAGATGCATCATCCGGGCAACTTATCTAGAATTTCTTTCAGTCTGATTACCGGCTTCTTTATTTAAATTATTCACAAACTAGGAACCAATACTTAGTTAATCGACGGGTTCCCGCACCTACTTTTCAAGGAGGCCGGTCTACAATAACACAACTTAAACCGATCCAAATTAAGGCTATAAAAGACGCTGCGCTGACACAATTTAGCAGTCTGTTTCAAGTCACCGTAGAATCCAGATGCAGAGATTTGAAAACGAGGTAACCTAAAGACTGATTGTTTTAATTAACAATTTTATACGGGGAACCTTGTTTTGTATATACTATATCGTATGTAACATTGTACTTAAAACACAATGAGTTAAAGTTGCTTAGTGCATTTACATCGCATGTGAATGAGCTGTTATATAGTCAAGGTGTGTGAATGAGCTGCAGTTCGACTGAGCGCTGCTCTTTGCTACAGGAATAACTGTCCGCTCATTGTGAGCGTTGTATGTATACGAGTACTGTGTGTCAGTACTGTTTCTGCATGGTGTTGCAGCTTGCTCTTTATGAGCAGTTATTTTGTCTCTTTGTGCGACAGTGTATACATAGGTACCGTTTAACGGTACAAGTTTCTGCGTTGTTGCAGGTTGTTCATGTGAACATTAATTTAGTTGTCCTGTAGACGAGATCGTCGTGTTAATCAATCGGTGAACTGTTGGTGAGCTAAGGTGTGTTTGCATTGAGAGCACATATATGTTTAATAAAAAATTAGCTCAGTCACGTACGGTATAGTGTAAAGCAGACACAGTTCTAGCAATTATCTCATTTCATTAATATTAACTGATAACTCATGCGCGTCTCATTTTAGAGTGAGTACCAATATGTGATTGAATCACTCAGTCCCTAGAAATTGTCTGGGGGTTCCTACGTTTATTTAGTTATAGTTGTTTGTCGATTTATTGGTTGATTAATTCTTATAATTACGATAATCATTATATTTAGGAGCCGTTCTATGCTCTGTCTGTGATTGAGAAAATATCATTGTTCAGTTTATGTTAAAATAAAACTAATAATATGTGTTTAGCTCGAAACACGTTACAAATTGGTGGCAGCGGTGGGATATAGCTGAGTGAATTGTTAATATATTAATGTCAAAATGGATACAGAAATTGCTGAAATTGATCGTTCTATTAGAGAATTAGTATTTAAAGTCAGGGAAAGGCATAGGAATTTACAATCGACTCCGGCACAGGGAGCCTATGCTAAACCCGTAGATAATTACGAAATGACAGAAATGAAAGACGACTGCTATACCCCTTTTGATGAAGAAAAGAAGAGCCATGAACGTAAACAACCAGCTATCTCGGAGCAGCGTAAATATCTTCGAAGTGATATAGACACTGAGAACTATGTTACATATCGCAGAGGCGATCAAAAGAAGAACGCCACTGAGAAGAAAAAGAGCTCGGGAGTAATGGTTAAACCTGCGACATATGATGGAAGTGGCTCATGGCATGATTATAAAGCGCACTTTGATGCATGTGCGTCTATTAATGACTGGTCCGACACAGAGAAAGGTCTTTACCTTGCTGTCTCTCTGCGAGGCCAAGCTCAGGGTGTTTTTGGAAATCTTGCTTCCAAATCAAATGAGTACAAAGAGCTTGTTACTGCTCTTGAAGAGAGGTTCGCCCCTCCGAATCAAACGGAGTTGTATAGAGTTCAACTTCGTGAGCGTAGTCAACGAGCCACAGACACCCTATCAGAATTAGGACAGGACATACGTCGTTTAACTAATTTGGCTTACCCTACAGCACCATATGATGTCCGTGAGACCCTTGCCAAAGAGCAGTTTATTGACGCATTAATTAACTCTGATAAGAGACTGCGTATAAAACAAGCCAGACCAACGAGCTTAAATGACGCAGTTAGACATGCGGTAGAACAAGAGGCGTACGTCAAGGCAGAGCAAAGATCAAAGTCTTTTCTTCAGGCAGTACACCCAGAACAGACCAAAAAGAGTGAGACTTCAGAGATAATGAAAAGGTTAGACAGTCTACAAGAAGTCGTGACAAAGTTAGAGAAAGAGTTCAAGTCCGCTAAAAGCAAGCAAGCTCAGATGGTATACCGAAACACAAATTCGGTTGTACAAGGTTCCCGGAACAATGTGGTTTGTTACAACTGTAAACAGCGGGGTCATGTAAAAAGGGAATGTCCAGCAACGCAAAATTCTGGTAAAGGCTCAAGCGACAAGAAAGATAAGAATAGCTCAGGCACAAATAGGAAAATTGGTGATGCCGGTGTATTTGTGAGGGGTCACATAGGGAGAAAAGAGGTTATCTTTTTAGTGGACACAGGAGCAACAGTCTCCATTTTATCAACCGATGTATTCAACGCCATAGCTGAGGCTGAAATGACCACCTACAATTTAACATCAATTAGTAGAAAGATTATGTGTGCAAATGAAGATGCATTGGTCGTCTCAGGGCAAATTGACGCTGACATAACGATTGGCAATACAGTTTACCAACACAAAGTGTTGATTGCAAAAATTGCTGTTGATGCTGTTTTGGGCCTTGATTTCATGATAGCCAACCAGTGTGTGGTAGATACAGTTAAGGGAGAGTTCATTATGGGAAAACAATCTGTTCCACTCACTATTAAGGGCCACGTTGGATGCTTTAAAATCTCATTAGAAAACACGATTATTCTACCTCCTCGGTCAGAGATTGTAACCACTGGGAGATTAAGTAGTACGGATGCTGTTAAGATAGGAGATGGAATGAGTCTTATTGAGCCATTAGAAGCGTTTATAGAAAGTGAGCGAGGTCTCGTGGCCAAGGCTTTGGTACATAATGACGTCAATGTTCCTTTACGCCTCATGAATGTGTCTGATGAGGTAAAAACCGTTTATTCTAGTACAATGGTTGCTCAAATGAGCCCTGTTTATCATATTTTAACTTCAACGGCTAGCTCATCACAGAATAAAATGCTATCTCCAGCTCTTCGCCAGTTGCTAGAGAGAACTTCTACCAACCTTACTTCTGAACAGAAAGACAAAGTAAGTCATTTGTTGCAACAAAACGCATCATTGACCGAGAGACAGTATTGTGTTACTCGCAAGGAACTGCTTGCAGTTGTTTTCTTTGTAAAACATTTCAGGCACTATCTCATTGGTAGGCATTTTCTGATTCGTACGGATCATAGTTCACTAAAATGGTTAGTGAATTTCAAAAATCCGGAAGGCCAACTAGCCAGATGGATTGAAATTCTTAACATGTATGACTTCACCATTGAGCACAGGTCTGGTGTTACACATAAAAATGCGGATGCACTCAGCAGACACAAGTGTCGTCAATGTACACCTTAGGACAAACTCGAAAGTGAGCTGATATGTGGATTAGATGAAACAGAAAGTCACAATAACGATGACAGTGAATTTTCTTTGAGAAATTTGCAGAAAAATGATAGAGACATTTCTTTAGTTAGAGACTGGGTAGAGAACAAAAAGACTCCTAGTGCGCAATTACTTAGTTCAGGTGGCATAATGATTAAATCATTGTGGGCGCAACGGCAAACCTTGGCGATTCAAGATGATATGCTGTTTCGTAAGTGGGTAGATACAACAGCAACAGTACTGCAAGTCATAGTACCATTATCGGAGAGACGAAAGGTATTAGAGTACTGTCATGATTACCCTTCATCTGGACATCTTGGTATAAAGAAAACCATCTGTAAAATCAGATTGGCATTTTACTGGCCTGGTATGCAGAAAGATGTCAGACACTATATTGCAGGTTGTGAGGTATGTGCGAAAGGTAAGGGCCCAATCCATAAATTGAAAGCACCAATCAAATAGTCGGAGCTGGGTACCCTATGGAAAGGATTGCAACAGACATCTTAGGAGATCTCCCAATAACGGAAAAGGGCAATCGATACATAGTGGTAATCGCAGATTATTTTTCGAAATGGGTAGAGGCATTTCCTATGCCGAATATGGAAGCTAAAACTGTGGCCGAGCTCCTTGTGAAAGAAGTGGTGGCAAGGTTTGGGACACCTAGCTATATTCACTCTGATCAGGGTAGACAGTATGAGGGTCACTTGTTCACTGAGATGTGTCGACTGTTGAACATTAGGAAAACCAGAACTACACCGTACCACCCTCAGTCAGATGGAATGGTTGAGCGTTTCAACAGAACGTTAGGTAAAATGCTGAAGTCATTTGTAAATGAGCACCATTCGGACTGTGATGAATACATCCCTTATATTTTAATGGCATATCGGTCAGTCGAACATGAGACCACTGGGTGCAGTCCAAATCATTGTATGTTGGGAAGAGAGGTATCTACGCCTTTGGACATAGTCTATGAGATGCCTGCAACTGTCAAGAGTATCCCTGTACATAGATGGGTCTGGGAGTTGAAAGAAAGACTTGAAGTGGCCCATACGTTTGTCAGAGCAAATAGTGGAGGGGCTATGCTGCGACAGAAGACATTTCATGACAAGAAACTATTCTGGCAGTCGTTCAAACCAGACGATCTAGTTTATGTCTTCTTTCCCCGAACTTTGCCAGGTCATTCGCCGAAACTGACCAGCTTCTGGAAAGGTCCGTTTGTTGTTAAGGCGAAGCTGTCTGATGTCACATATAGTGTGTGTTGTGGTCACAATTGCTTACCCCAAGTTGTTCATGTAGACCGGATGCAGTTGAAGCGTGAGCAAGATTTGCTAAATGAGCTTGTAAATGAAAGAGAGGAAAGTGAATCTTTAGAGCGAGAATGCGTGTTTGAGAACGAAAGTGATCAGAACGAGGTTTCCCGTGAAAGGGGTAGGACTCGTAGGCCTCCCACGTGGATGAAAGATTACATTTCCTTACTTAAACAGTGAGTGGGTGTGGCCTGAATGCAAATTAAAGAAAATAATAAAAACAATAATAAATGGTAAAGAAACTGAAGTGGTCGAAACGACTGAGGAAACATTAAATGCGATAACTGAACTGAACTAATCTGGATGTTGTTATAAGACCAGTGTTATATTTATTGTTTATGCCATGTTGGTTTCATTTTTAATCAATACCTAATCATTTTCGAATCATTTTTTTTTAAGTTTTGTTTTAGAGATGTAGGTGTAGATGCGTGTTTGAGTAATTTTGAGTAAAATGTATCTTTGTTCTTCCGCATATTTTAAAATTGTGTGTATGTGTGAGTACGCACGTGTGTATGTACTTGCGGGGCGCAAGAAAGAATCGGAGGCGTGGGTAATATGATGATTCTGTATATTTTCATTTTTTGTTTTATTAAAGATGATCGATAACTTACTGTTCTTAGTCAAAACATACCCCACCTCTATCCATTCTGCATTGAATAATGAGATGCATCATCCGTGCAACTTATCTAGAATTTCTTTCAGTCTGATTATCGGCTTCTTTATTTAAATTGTTCACAAACTAGGAACCAATACTTAGTTAATCGACAGGTTCCCGCACCTACTTTTCAAGGAGGCCGGTCTACAATAACACAACTTAAACCGATCCAAATTAAGGCTATAAAAGACGCTGCGCTGACACAATTTAGCAGTCTGTTTCAAGTCACCGTAGAATCCAGATGCAGAGATTTGAAAACGAGGTAACCTAAAGACTGATTGTTTTAATTAACAATCTTATACGGGGAACCTTGTTTTGTATATACTATATCGTATGTAACATTGTACTTAAAACACAATGAGTTAAAGTTGCTTAGTGCATTTACATCGCATGTGAATGAGCTGTTATATAGTCAAGGTGTGTGAATGAGCTGCAGTTCGACTGAGCGCTGCTCTTTGCTACAGGAATAACTGTCCGCTCATTGTGAGCGTTGTATGTATACGAGTACTGTTTGTCAGTACTGTTTCTGCATGGCGTTGCAGCTTGCTCTTTATGAGCAGTAATTTTGTCTCTTTGTGAGACAGTGTAAACATAGGTACCGTTTAACGGTACAAGTTTCTGCGTTGTTGCAGGTTGTTCATGTGAACATTAATTTAGTTGTCCTGTAGACGAGATCGTCGTGTTAATCAATCGGTGAACTGTTGGTGAGTTAAGGTGTGTTTGCATTGAGAGCACATATATGTTTAATAAAAAAATTAGCTCAGTCACGTACGGTATAGTGTAAAGCAGACACAGTTCTAGCAATTATCTCATTTCATTAATATTAACTGATAACTCATGCGCGTCTCATTTTAGAGTGAGTACCAATATGTGATTGAATCACTCAGTCCCTAGAAATTATCTGGGGGTTCCTACGTTTATTTAGTTATAGTTGTTTGTCGATTTATTGGTTGATTAATTCTTATAATTACGGTAATCATTATATTTAGGAGCCGTTCTATGCTCTGTCTGTGATTGAAAAAATATCATTGTTCAGTTTATGTTAAAATAAAACTAATAATATGTGTTTAGCTCGAAACACGTTACACATATATGAAAAAATTAAAATTAATGCAGACGATGGGGTGATGGACGGACGCTGTTGGGGGTCAGTTTTTTCTTTATTGTTAGTGCCCACTTGTTCTTTACGCGTAGAGGGGCGTACTCGTACGAAATACTACCACATCTCTTCAGGTGTAACATTGAATTTTGACCCAGTTGAAAAATGACCCCATGGGTCGGTATGAAATAGTTCAGACTGTTCATAAAATGTCCTGTAATGACGAGTTGGTCGGCAACGCCATAGGGCTAATCCTGAAGTGCAGACTATATCTGATTACATCAAAATCACCCTGTACAACGTAACATAGATGGTGATCGTGTAATCATCGTATTTGCGTCATGAAAATGCAGAAAATTAGAGATTTTAAGTAGTTTAAGAGAAGTAACTTTAGAAAAATTCTACTTTTCTGCATTACGGCACATCTGAACAAACCTCAACAATACTGTAAGGGCATACATAATATACTAGCAATTTATGTGTATATGGGTGATAAACATTTCAACACCTGTTGTATGAAAAATGTAACCACTTGAAACCATGAGACAGATGGCTACTTAATAAACATGTGTTTTGAATCGATCTGGTTATAACACAGTGAATTCAAGGTTAATATTAAGTATACCAGGCTCATAAAAACATAAACTAAATATACGCCAAAACGCATCTACGACAGTCTAGCTGAAAAGAATCGTACAGAATATTGCAAAAAAAAAACTTGTACCAGCATACTTTTGGCAGAAAGTATCAGCGCAGCTTCAAATCAAAACATGCATAAATATGGAGATAATTATTTGTGAATACCCAAGACATAAATGTACAGACCAGACTACGGCGAGTGCGCCTAGCTACAATGCAAACCATAGATACAATATCAAAGCCTCTGCCAAACCAAATAAATTTGGTGTCGACCATTACTTATATACTATGGAATTACATGCAACACATCTGGACAGGGTGGACAAATTTACATACATGAAGTGATAGCTTTAAATGAGTAGGATCCAATTAAGGATTCATGACTACTCACATGCTATATAAAGGCCATATTTATAAACCCGTCGGATCATATAGATATAGTGAATTCATATATATATATAATTTCATAAAGGGAGATATTAATTCACAACAACGGAATTTACGATTTTTTGGGATCTTTTCAGATGCTCATTCACAATGCATGATATATTTATGGAGATAATTATTTGTGAATAACCAATACATAAATGTACAGACCAGACTACGGCGAGTGCGCCTAGCTACAATGCAAACCATAGATACAATATCAAGGCCTCTGCCAAACCAAATAAATTTTTGCCACGTTCAAATACTTTACAAAGGTGAATTGCTTTATATGAGGGGAAGTGTAAAGTTAATTGGTTAATAAGAAATGTTGTTACTAAACTATTCGACTGAATTTTGATGGTTCGATTACAGTCGCATTTCTCTGTTTATATATACCAGTAAGACGGAGATGCCCAATAGTAATAGCTTGTTACCTTTACTAGTATTACTTGTGTCTACACCTGTGTGTGTATGTATGTGTGTGTGTGTGTGTGTGTGTGTGTGTGTGTGTGTGCGTGCGTGTGTGGTTAATTTTAATGTGATTTAAATGTGATTGAGAGTTTCAATTAAAATAATCGTTTGAGATGATGTTGTTAGAGACATTTTGTTTAGTACAAATTCATTAGATTATTAATTCTACTTACTGCTTGGGTTATTTCCGCCTACCGTACGAAATATTCGTAGGCGAAAATGACCGAGCAATGTACCGACTGATTCGATCCCTGGATCCCGGAAAATAATGGCTAATGTTCCCCAGTCCCTAGAAATAATTGGCCATGTTCCCCAGATCTGCAAAACACCTCGGAGGACCTCAAAGAAGAAGAAAAAGGTTATTAACCATTCCCTATTAAAAGTTTATAATGACACATTGACTTGTGGGTTAATTGTAAATGTATCGGTAGTCATAAATAGCTAGTCGAGTGTCATAATAAAGAAATTGATTATTTGGCCATCTGCCTTTCAAGTGGCCAATTGCTCACAAGCTAGTTTATTTGCAAAATCGTTTTCCATTTCTTTTGTTTTAATAAATTACACTAATATAGTTTAAGTAAAGAAAATAGACAAATATACTACCGGTATCAAATGTTTATTTTTTATACGTTAATCCTCATTTGTGGTTTGCACTTCGATATGTACATTTTTATAACTGCAGGCTGGGCCCGATTAGCTCAGTCGGTTACGCGACTGACTATCAATCCAGGAGTCGTGAGTTCGAATCCCCGCCCGGCGACAGTCTCCGTGATGATTGATATACGACATTGTGTCTCATTATCGATCTATTTGATAATCTAGTTTCTCCATTTCTAAATTACAGTGGTCAGATGGGGGTTTGGACATGCTCAAAGTATAGAAATGGTTCACTTACAGTTCTGTAAAAAAAACTTTTGAATGTTAAAAGAGTACTCAAAATGATTTTATATATGGAGAACTTGGTCGAATAAAATATCAAACATATAGATTTTTTAACGTAATTAATTTTGGATAAAGATATTGAATACGAATGAAAGTAAGTATGTAAAAATGATATATAGAATGATGATAAATGACATGGACGAATATTTCAATAAGTTAACTAGACGTCATTAATAAAAAACTTATGTTCACTTGGATTGTATGAGGTTTGGATAACTCAAAATATTGGTGATCCAAAATTATTTTTAAATGAAGTAAAACAACGTTAACATGATCAATTTATACAAAACTGGCATAGTAGATTAGAAAACTAAAGTCGTGCTTAATGTTATCAACACATTATCAACATAAGAGTTTCAATGCATAGGTTACATATAGAGGCTGGTAGGTGGAATAGACCGAATAGATTACAAACCAATGATCGAATATGTAATCACTGTAATGTTATAGAAGATGAATTTCATTTTGTTTTAGAATGTGAATTATTTGAGGATCTAAGAAAAAAAATATATTAAAAGATATTACTGGACCAGACCGAACATGTTAAATCTTGTAAATCTCATGAAATCCGTTCATAAAAGCACAATTATGAAATTAGGTTTATATATTTATCATGCTTTTGAGAAACGAAATTCCGTTCTTTATGCCGAGTAAAACACATAAAAGAATTTTTTTTTGCCTTCTCCGTGACAGAAACAAATAATGGCACAATTTATCTGAAATCATAAGGATTTTCTGATTATTGTAACTTACTCTGTTAAATGGTTAAGCATTGTATTAACTTTTGGAAAATTATATTTAGAACATTACATAGATATTATGCTACCGATTCTTATTATATTTGAAAATTGTATTGTCGCCATATGATGTATGTATGTATCTGTTTGTGTCCTCATGGGTTTTTAAGCCCTTTGGATTATCTGAATAAAAAGTTATCATTACCATTCGTCTCTCACCGTTGTTTCTAGTCTCATTTAAACGCCGTAAGAGGGGTGAGAGAGCAAAATCAAATCGTTCGAAAACGTGCATTGATATGCACTACGCTGATTCAACTGAGAAAGTTATCAGTTACTTGCAGAAATGGGGTGTGCCCGAGTTAACCTTTCAGAATCCCAGGAAACAGCGGTTATGTTTACTGATCGTCTGTTAGCCCTCGATGGCATAAATAGCACAACTATGACCCAATTTTCTATTGTGCAACCATTATTCTATGGTATGTTATATAGGTGGTTATAAAACGACACACAGCAGGGGACATGTGGACTGTTTTAAGGGGTTTACAATTAACGTTATGTGTGGGAGTGATTCTCACTGATAAGGTTCTCGTATGGATGACCGTATTTTTCGGCGGAAGCGTGCTTGGGAAAAAAAAGAAATAATGTGAAATTTAGCGAGGTATTGGGCATAAAACATAAAAACGTTGTTGAACTACAAATGTCTCGCTATGTCTTTGACGAAATTCGTTCAGGTCATTTTTTTCTTTAAATTCTCTTTTGTTTGTTCGCTGGAACTCACTACCATACAGTTTTGCTGTTCTGCCCCACATCTGACATGGAGTCAACAAAATTACCGACAGAGCTGAGGGTCTGGTGTCCTAGCTATCCACAGTTTTTCAAAGGCATTTGCGGTGTGGGTGAGCTTATATTGAAATGTCCATCTGTCTCAATCACGTTTTGGACCAACAACCTTGTAAACGCACCACCTCGCACAAAATTAACTGGATTGATATGGAAACGTGCCTAAAAATATGGGTAGGTAGGAAATAGTTTTACGTGAGATTTTGCTTGATAACGCGACCATTCATAACCAGGCCTTCTAAAATTGCCGGTTTTTCGGTTTTTGGACCAATTTCTGAAGTTCAAAACCGGTTTTCGTTTCAAAGTTTAATAAAAAATCGGTCCAAATATTTTCAAAGTTCAATAAAAAATCGGTCCAGATATTTTCTATCGGTCGTATAAAATCTCATAAATTGCTCTTATCATGCCATACTGACCTGTGAAATACGCCTTGCGGCAATATCATTTGACCCAATAATCCGTTTCTTTTGTCACCTGCTGTGCGAAATGATGTCAATTTCGACCAAACCATTGACAGTATTAGGGTAGTTTATCGGAAGAGTCTATCGCTATGAAGCACGCCTCCGATGTGTGATCAGCGACCCATAGCATTCTGTCAGTTCATCAAAAGACTGTGTTTGCGTCCGTAATTTCTTTGATATACCGCTAACCAAAGCTGGGACGGTCGGACCGAATATTGTTTGCGTCATTAAAATATTTGATAAAACGCGCAGCGTTACTTGTTTGTTTCGTTTTTTTTAAAAAAATAATTTAATTATAAAATTGATGACATTAATTAATGAAAGTGAACCCGGACCAATTTTGTTTTGAATGATTTATTTTGGTGGTTGAACCGTTACATTGGTTTCCACGGTGATTATTTCACGCAGCTTCCAGAACTTGCATCACTTCCGGTTCGATCGATCAATTTTAATATAATGAAAATTATTCAGTAACGCGGAAACATAATGTCAGTCATTAAAATGTACACATTGTGGTAAAGTTTGTTATAAATAATACACAAATAAACTTGAAATCGTTCCTTATTAATAAATAAACGCAGAAAATATATGATGCTGCTGACATGGTGGGTGGAGTATGCATACATGTAAAGGCATAATGTAAGGCAATTTAAGTGATTTTTTTTTTAATAAGTGCGATTCTTACGGTAGTAAAAAACCTGGACCGATTTGCACTTTGGAATTTTAGAAGGCCTGTTCATAACAATCAGTTGCCTTTCTGCCTCAATATAAATCCTTGAATAATGGTATGAAATTTGGATAAACTCTAATAGATATGTTCATGTCCGAGAAGTTGTGGCTAAACTGGAACAACACATACCAGTCAACTGTTTTTTCTAAGTACACCTATGCTTGAGGAGTATCAAACATTTCGTGGGGTTTATCAGATAAAAAAATGGGGTTATCAGACATTGAAATCTCATGTGGGGTACAATGGACAGTTGAAATATTCATTGGGGATTATCAGACACTTTTATTTTCATTTTAATTATTGTTTATAACAAAATAAAGCATTTATTTGTTTCAATTTCTTATTCTACATAATTTTTTTGTCTAATTAATACAAAATCAATAACTGGAAAACCAGTTTAACAGTTCTGTTTGTGTTGCAAATGCGAAATAAAAATTGTTTACAGGGGTTTTGTCTAAAACTAAAAGTAAGTCTTGCCAGAGGGAAAATAATTCTTGATTCCATTTTAGACTAGAAGAAACCTAGAGTATGTTACATTGTCCAGTATGCCAGAAAGAATTCAGCAAAGACTTCATGAGATACAGGCTTCCAGTTGCTGAGTATTGGGAGAAGTTGAAGATGCAAGGTACTACTTTGTAAACAGAAACTATTGGATGATGGCAAATTAGGCTATGTTGTCTCTCGTTCCTCAGATCTTCTTAATTTCTTTTGTCAATGTCACTAAATTGGCACAGCCTTGATATTTGATTTGCAGGTTATTCCAGTTACATGTAGTTATTTTCCCCGTACTGGGTTATTAGAAGGTGAGCGCAATGATACCTTTTATAGTGATTGTGCGGAATACAAATTATGTTCTACAACCGTTGTTATACTGTTGAAAGCCCGTGTGGTTCTGGCTAAGAATAGAATCACTGTCGATCTCTGCAGAGGGGTAGGAATCCTCCGAATGGGTGTCATGTTCATTTTATCATTTTTTGTCATGTTCACTATTGTGGTTAAATTATCAACCTCTGTGTGGTTCCAGGGAGCCATGAGTGATGGCAAGAATAGTATCACTGTGGCTTATACATGTCGTAAAAAGCGACAAATTGAGTAATACGATAGAATTTGCTGAAACTCTGCAGTTCTGCAGGTATCAAGGTTCTAGGTTCATTCTGCATATTCATTTGTTGATGCAGGGCTCGAATTTAAGCACTCGCCACTCGCAAAATACGAGCTGTATTTTGAAAATGCGAGTTGAAATTACTTAAGCTGGCATTTTTTTACGAGTGGATTTCAAGTTGAGAAAATTACTTATTGCATTCATTTTATTGATTTTTGAAAATAAACAAGTATTATCCTGGTAAAAATAACGAGTTCTTGTCAATTTTACCAAATTGTTTTTGCTTCTCGCGCCAAATTACCCACTAGCAGCAAGATTGTCAATGACATGTATTAAATATTTATATGTGTAGACTGCGTCCAATTGTTTTTGATCTCAAGTTCATTCTGCAAAAAGGAAGTAAAGTTAACACCCGTCAACAACATAATAAGTAGACTGCGTATAGTTTGATAGATCGCGCACTCACTCTATAAAATAAAAGTAAAGTTGAAACCCATCAAATTTATTGTTTACATATTTTGTCAGCTGTTAAAGTGGCTGATAAAATAACATATTTTTCTCCATTGAACCGACGAATGAAAGTGAGTCCCAACAAGAAAAAAGAGAAATAATCCTTCCGTTAATACTGTAATGAAATGGGAGCGACAGCTCAATATCACACAGGGCTATAAACTTGACAATTACAAAATGGTGTGTCAATTGTAAAAACCACCGCGATTGACAGATCATCCATATTAATTAAACTTTTGTTATTGTTGAATCCATGATTCATATTTTGGTTTAGTTAAAAGTGTTTATTAATGATATATCATTGTATGCATTTATTTATGGTAGTATAATAAATAACAAAGACAGTTTTATTTTTTTAAATGTTTTGTAAATTACTGCTTTGAATTGTACCTTAACATATATAATAACCTTGATACCATTGTCTATAAATAAAAAAAAAGCTAATAATGCATATTAAATAACATGCAGGCTTTGAAACAATTAATTTTGGGTTTATTTAGACATTTAGGACTACAAGTTTCTGCGAAAATTGGTTTGGTTAGTTGGTTTCAAATTTGGCCAGTTGAAATTTTAGGCACTGGCCAAAATTGCCAGTGCACAAAAAAGTTAAATTCTAGCCCTGTTGATGTATTTTTTTTTAATCTGTATGTTAATTTGTTGTTTTTGTACATGTAGAGTGAACCTGGAATCTTCCTTCCTGTTGGGGTCGAATAACTTATAATGTGTTGGTATGCCGTAAAACCCTATTCATTCATTCATTCATTCATTATACTGTTGACCACAATTTCATCTGACCAATAAAGCAGTTCTAAATGTTTCAAAAGTTTTTCAGGTTCTCTATATAGGTATATATTGGTTTATTTATTTTACTTCGATTGTGAAACAAGTTATTACAACTTATACATGCTTGAAATCTTCCTGGGTAGATCCAGTACTAAGCATAATCGGATCCTGGGTTCGGTCCTCTACCACTGGACCATACGCTCTGCTTGATTAAACAATATGTACAAGATAAAACATCCCAGACTTATATACAGTCAAACCTGTGTTAGCGGCCACCTCTATTAAGCTGCCACCTGTCTTAAACAGCCACATTTGCCAATTCCATTTCAATGCTTTCGGAGCAAATTAACCTGTATTAAGCAACAACCTGTTTTAAATGCCACTTTTGCTCCTTCCCTTGACTGGCTGCTTAAGACAGGTTTAACTGTATGCATTTCTTGTAAAGTGTATTTTTATCTGATGCAATTATTTATCTAATTTAGTTTGATTTGATATTTACTATGATAAACTCGACATATAAAATTATAAAATGGAATTGTAATCTTGTGAAACATGTACTGTGTGAAGTGTTACAGGTCATAAAGTCATCTTCAGTAGTCCATGTCATTCTTTTTCAGGAAATAACAAGAAATTCATTTACAGAGAACCTTATTAATGGTGACAACATTAAGATGAGTTGCGAGAAGGCAAGACAGGCTTTACAAGGAATGACCTGACAGTAAAACACTTGCACCCGTTCTGCAGGATGCACATGTAAGTGTCTGGCTCTTTGGAATTTTGTTAATATGTTGGAAATTTATGAATTGTATGTTCGGCCATTAATGTGGAACAGGTGATGCCAGCTATGTAATTGTCTGTTTTACCTTAAATTCTATAATCTTACAGTTGACCCATAACTGACGACAGCAAAACGTTTTTGAACATCATTCACATATAAATTGATTTTTATGTATGATCTGAATGGAGTATACATTAGTATTCATTTGACGGGGTCAGTGAACTCAGTCGGTAGCATGTCTGACTCAATCCAGGGGTCGAAAGGTCAATTGCCGCTTGGTCACAGTCGCAGTGATGATATATATACAACATTATGTCTGATTATGATCATTCGTCTCTCACCGTTGATTCAAAAAGGAAAGTTACCAGTCACTTGTAGAGATTGGTGTACGAGTACTGGTTAAGCTGTCGCGATCCCAGGTTAACCAAAGACTTGTATAGAATGTTGGGAAACTTGCATCTTTATACTAAAATATTGATAAAATATCATGAGAAAAATTTATAATTTGGCAAATTAATCATTAAAATATCACAGGTAACTGATTTCTTTTACATAAAATGTTGGGTGATTCACATTTTATAAACATAATTACTTAAACAATTTTAAACACAGTTTGCTGGAAATGGTCTTGTTTTGTAGAGAATTCCATTGTGCAAAGAAAGAATTTTTATTTGTATGTCTGTGATGAATGGAAGCTGTGATATATATGAAACAAGACTTCATGAGATTTTGCAGGAATACGCAAGCATTCATAACATCTCAATCAGTGGTTTTTCCTTCTCCATATAAGTACTTGGGTTAACTGATTGTCTGTTAGCTCTCGATGGCATAAAATGATGCTATATATTCAATCATTTTATTTGTCAATTAATCATCAAGGCATGACACATAAATGTGTGCTTAAATATGTATACTTTCTGTAATGTCATGAAAATACACAATGCATAATTGCATTTTAATGCACTCACCATTCAGAGATGGAATTGGCAAAAGCGGCCAACACTCTATCCATTACCCCACTTTGTTAGATTTATTAGGAAAAAAAAAAATTACAAACAGCTGTTATTAACGTCTCACTAAACAGTTATGCTCCTTTTTTCCCACGGTAGCAAGATTCTTACGCTTAAAAAAGGCCTATGTACTATTTTCAAAATGGTTCATGGTGGTTGTGATTTCTTGCTGCAGATGAGTAGTGCAAAAGTTGGCATAGCATATAGTACAATAAGATATCACTGGTGTTAAAAAAGTGACTTTTATAGAATTTCAACATATGCATGTATTTATGAGCATTTGACGCCTTCTTTTTTCAATAAATCTCAGGGTGTCACTGCATCCTCTTTAAAAAAAAAACCAACGTTGCCAACCTACCAGTAATTGTGCATTTTTATGTGGATATACATTCCTGCTATATAAAAAAAAACAAATTCTATGTGGAATTCTTTTTTTACCATTGAAATCCTAGACCTTATTTTATATAGAACAAAGAACAAAATTCAACTGTGTAGTGAGACTGGGGTTATCCTCTCATACTTGAGAGTTACATGTGTATGTAAATGGTGTTCTGATTGACATCTTAATTTACAACTTCTGAATGACATTTTGTTAGTGAACACATAAGTAAGACCCTGTAACTGGTGCTTTGTTGTCAAGAACTTTCCACTTTTTTTATTAAATGTATATCCTTTGTTTTGTTACCCCAGCTTCTGGATGGCTAGGATATCAAAAGAGGCGGAAGTTTGTGTTCTATGTGGATGGCTTCGAACATGTGTCACATATAACATGTATGATCTGACAAGACCGAGGCAACGCCCATTTGGTAGGAGTTGGTGGTACAGGAAGCAATCTCTCACCAGGTATAGTGCACTCTGCCGTTCACTGTGTTAGATCTTATCTGGTTTAGTTTCTATGGAACTTTGCATTACAATTAAGCTGAAGCGTGTCATTAATAATCTAAGGATTGAGAACAAAACAACTGACTCAGTTACTTGGCTGATCGGTCTAAAATTTAGATTGGTTAATATGGCCTGAAGGTTCAAACCTGAACATTTCTGCAAATTTAAGTGATTGATAGATTGAATGTTTGGCTTTATTTTTATACCATTGAGGACTAACAGATGATCAAAAAATTTAAATGTCAAATAGATATTCTAAAAATGTCTGTATGTACCAACAACATTTTATAATACATGTATAACATTGAACATATTACACATTAATATGGCTTATTCTTTCATTTCTTTTATCAGACATTCATTCCGACATTCATAGGGGCACTATGACTTATTCTTTCATTTCTTTTATCAATCATTCATTCCGACATTCATAGGGGCACTATGATTTATTCTTTCATTTCTTTTATCAATCGTTCATTCATATATTCATAGGGCCATTTCGATATACTGTTACCAGTTTATCACATTTCATTTCAAAGCATTGGGCATTGTATCGACAGGGTCCATATCAACCGTACCGCAATATAGTCGTAGGTTGTGCATAATTCAATATCCTTTTAAATTGAGCAACAAAACCATCAAATCCATTCAAATTATCAAGTGATCAACTAGGCATAGTACCACCATTGCAAACAGGAAATGCTTCTGTGGAGTAGTCGCATAATGGCAGTTATAAATAATCCTCATTTCGTCTTTAAAAATGCATTTTCCTTATTTTAATGCTCTTTTTTTTATTTGAATGGCATTATTGATGTATTTTGAGCACTTTGAAAGCATTGTCATGTTTGAATTGTGAATTTAGAAAATTGGAAATTGGGGTGACTTTTCTCATCAGATTTTGGTAATGCAGAGGTTGACAAACAGTAAAATGTAAGTTTCACTTGTTTCATTTAGGTCTCTATGAATGACAAGCCAAACATTTTTTATTAAAATATCAACCACACTAGTTTGGTCATGCTTTTTATTTACTGAACATGATGTTACATGGTTTACATTAATGCCAACAAAATCCGTGCCAGATTACAAATCTTATAATCCAGTACGCAACACGTAATATAATGGGTTTTTCATTTATGAAAACAAGATTGGGAATATCGACTGAAGTTTATTTTAACACATTTTGCGAGGCTAATCAACATTTATAACATTTGTATACGAATACAAGAGTGTAAAATTATTTCGTAAACTACTCCCCCTGTGAGGACTGGTGACCAGTAAAAGCTGCTCGCTGTTAGTTAATTGTCACCCGCCCATACATTTTTCGTCCTTTTCAATGATCCAGCTAAATTCATCAAGCCATGATTCTTTCACTGTTAAAACAACTTCATTTACAATGGTCAACTCTTATTCAAATATTTTGTCTTCATGTTTTATAGTAGATGTAGTAAATGGTAAAACATTCTGCAAATATATTAAATGTAATCTTTGGTTGCTGAAAAGCAAAAGTCTAAACTCACAAGTAAATTTTAATTCAGACTCAACAGACCTCCTATGTGGGAACTGGAAAATAAGCGCAACCAAAGATTACATTTAATTTGTTTGCGCTTATTTTCCGGTTCCCATTTAGGAGATATATATTGTTGAGTCTGAATTATAATTTACTTGTGTTTAGGTTTTTGCTTTTCAGCAAGTTTAACATCTGACTTTATTATGTTGTGCAGAATATCTGTCAGTATGGACACTGCTAAGCTAGTAGGTGTTCCTGTATTGGAAGAAATTGGATGCCATATTTATTATGTTTTTGACAAACTGCAGGAAAATAGCATGTGTGAAAGATTATTACATCTATTTTATAAATAGAACAGTCCATTATAGCATATAGGATGACTCTACTATACCTAAATGGGGGGAAACGCTTACAACGTTAGTCGTTATGCGTGATATGCTGTAGAACATTATAAAGATTGCAACAACTAATCTTTGTTTACATTTTATGCTTGCTTCTCTATTTATTTCTGTATTGGGAATTTTATAAACGCATTTCATTCTGATTTCAAGTACAGACAAAAAATTATATACTAAGAGAAAGAAATGCAACTGATGGACAGTTCGTGAACGCTCGCGTATTCACGCAAAATCTCGCAATATCTCGTTTTCAGTTATCTTGTCTTCCATTCACCTCAGGAACACAAATCAGAATTCTTACATTGCAGAATGAAATTCTCATCAAAACAATACCATTCCCAACAATTTGTGTTTAGAATTGTTGCAGTCAGTCCGATTACGAAATTTGTATACTGCAGCTAAAATAACAAATAATGAGAAATTTTTCCTTAAAATATCTTTAATTCAAGAAATAATTTTGCATGATCTAAAAATAAACATCTAAGATTACATACAACTTATAGTTGCCTGTAAGTTATGAATGATTAATTTGCCAAATAATGAATCTTCGTGTGTTATTTTATCAACATTTAGTCATGGGAACAAGTTTCCTATCATTCTATACAAATCCTTGGTACAGTTTTGGAATGTAATCTGTATCATGAATTTAATTTGTATAAAGTACTTAGATATGTGGCCTATCTGCAGCAAAAACAGACTTGCCTGGCCGGTCGAGTATTTACAGATCTTCACTCACCCGCAGTGAATCAACTTGCAAAGTGGCATTTTCATCCCTGGAATACTAAAGTGTTATGGCATTTCAACTTAAATTCTAATTTGCATTTACAGTCATACCTGTGTAAGCGGTCACCTCTATTAAGCAACCACTTGTCTTAAACAGCCACATTTTCTATTTCCCATTTCTATGCTTAAAGAGCAGATTAACCTGTATTAAGCATAAACCTGTGTTAAAAGGCCACTTTTGCTATTTCCCTTGACTGGCTGCTTAATACAGGTTTTACTGTATGCATATAAAAATAAAAGAACAAAACAAATTGGAAATCAAGACAGTTCCAGTCATTAATGACAAAATACGGAACTACATGTCAGCAATCATGTTTTGATTTGATGTTTCAAACTTATTAATTTCAGTAATAAGCATGCCATACAGTATACAAAGATATTGGTAAAATGATAAGTTTTATAACTGTGTGTTTTATCAATGTCTCAAATTGCAATACAGTCATATTGTAATCATTCAAAGCAACACATATCAAAGTTGAATTCCAGAGTAAAAGTAAGATTGTTTTCTAAACTTTAGCAGTGTATTATATTGCATATTGGCCTGCCGTATTGAGGTATGTATTGTATAGGAAGTGTCCAGGCAATATAAAGCTGTGGTCATTTATTCATTCATAAATTCACCCGTTTATTTGTTCTTAAATATCTCCTTTAATATTTCAGGTTGAGTGCACATATTTGTGGTTATAAATGCCTCAAGATAGAGCAGAGCCGAGGTGACGTCTCCAATCTACCATGACGTCTTGTATGATGCGGCCAGCGTGAAGTACTAACATAGTCTTCCTCTTGGCAGATACACAGGTAAGATCACATAAATCAGAATAGTTTAAACCCTGTAAAGGTGTGGTGAAATAGAGATTGCTGCCACTTTGAACACATTACAGGTTATAAATGGCATTCGTTTTTATTGGTGGAGGGAGACCTTAGAATGAATACGAATAGAACAACCATCCTTCTCGGATCTAACATGAAGTTTTTTGACTTGATTGGTCCAGAACTCGTTATCTCAGCAGTGAGTAGAAATAGTAGTTTTATTCAGCATATATGTTCAATAAACAACATTATACATGTTTAATATACAGCATAATTCATGTTTAATATACAGTATAATACATGTTCAATATACAGCATAATACATGTTTGATATACAGCATAATACATACATGTTTAATATACAGCATTATACATGTTCAATATACAGTATAATACATATTTAATATACAGTATAATCCATGTTTGATATACAGCATAATACATGTTTAATATACAGTAAAATACATATTTAATATACAGTATAATACATGTTTAATATAAGCATAATTATACATGTTTAATATACGTCATAATACATGTTAAATATACAGTATAATACATAATTGATATACAGCATAATACATATTTAATTTACAGTATAATACATATTTAATATACAGTATAATACATTTTTAATATATAATTTAATACATATTTAATATACAGTATAATACATATTCAATATACAGCATAATACATATTTGATATACAGTATAATACATATTTAATATACAGCATAATACATGTATAATATACAGCATAATACATATTTATAATACAGTATAATAAATATTCAATATACAGCATAATACATATTTAATATACAGCATAATCATATTTAATATACAGTATAATACATATTTAATATACAGCATAATACATGTTCAATATACAGCATAATACATATTTTATATACAGTATAATACATATTTAATATACAGTATAATACATATTTAATATACAGTATAATACATGTTTAATATACAGCATAATACATATTTAATATACAGCATAATCATACTCAATATATGGCATAATACATATTTAATATACAGCATAATCATATTAAATATACAGTATAATATTTATTCAATATACAGTATAATACATGTTTAATATACAGCATAATACATATTTAATATACAGTATAATACATATTTAATATACAGTATAATACATATTCAAAATACAGCATAATACATATTTAATATACAGCATAATCATATTTAATATACAGTATAATATGTATTTAATATACATTATAATACATGTTTAATATACAGCATAATACATATTTAATATACAGTATACTACATGTTTAATATACAGTATAATACATATTTAATATACATTATAATACATGTTTAATATACAGCATAATACATATTTAATATACAGTATACTACATGTTTAATATACAGTATAATACATATTTAATATACAGTTTAATACATTTTTAATATACAGCATAATACATATTGAATATACAGTATAATACATGTTTAATATACAGCATAATACATATTTAATATACAGTATAAAACATGTTTAATATACAGCATAATACATGTTTAATATACAGCAGTTTAATATACAGCAGTTTAATATACAGCATAATGCATATTTAATATACAGTGTGATACATATTGAATATACAGTATAATACATATTCAATATACAGCATAATACATATTTAATATACAGTATAATGCATATTGAATATACAGCATAAAGCATATTTAATATACAGTGTGATACATATTCAATATACAGTATAATACATATTCAATATACAGCATACTACATATTTAATATACAGTATAATAAATATTTAATATACAGCATAATACATGTTTAATAAACAGTATAATACATATTCAATATACAGCAGAATGCATATTAAATATATAGAGCATAATCGTATTTAATATACAGTATAATACATACTTAATTTACAGCATAATACATGTTTAATATACAGCATAATACATATTTAATATACAGTATACTACATGTTTTATGTACAGTATAATACATATTTAATAAACAGTATAATACATATTCAATATACAGCATAATACACATTTAATATACAGCATAATCATATTTAATATACAGTAAAATATGTATTTTATATACAGCATATTACATATTTAATATACAGTATACTACATGTTTAATATACAGTATAATACATATTTAATATACAGTATAATGCATATTTAATATACAGTATAATGCATATTCGATATACAGCATTATACTTATTCAATATACAGCATAATACATATTTAATATACAGTGTGATACATATTGAATATACAGTATAATACATATTTAATATACAGCATAATACATGTTTAATAAATAGTATAATACATATTTAATATACAGCATAATACATGTTTAATAAATAGTATAATACATATTCAATATACAGCATAATACATGTCAAATATACAGCATAATACATGTTTAATATACAGTATAATACATGTCAAATATACAGCATAATACATGTTCAATATACAGCATAAGGCCTAAAAAAATAAATGTTGTGTTTACGGTTTCCCGACCGACCTATAGTAAAAGGTCCCGACCGTATATTTTATTTTTCAAAAAAAAATTTAAAAAAATTCGCCGACTGTCGTGTTAGGGATGGTTCAGGTGCTCCAAGTATCGGGCGAAAACCAATATATAAAACTGTATACCAAAGACGAAACTTTTAGAAAAGTGCGACTTGAAATTCGAAGCACAACTGTGCCTGAAGACCAAAAGTAAACAATCTGAAAAACTGTGAAAAAGAAATGACACAAATTCGTTTCTAAAATGTTTACAGTATTTATTCTTTCTACATTTCAACGCAGTTATAATTATTAAATCATTTGCAAACTAGACATTGAATGATCCTCGGCAATAAGTTATAACACAGGAAATTCTTGTTGAATCTCCAAGGAATCTATTCATCGCGAATCGTTTGCCATTTTTTGTATAAGGTATCGAGGCGCGCATGCGCAACTTTCTAATCTCGGTTTAAACATCGGACTATTTTCAGGTATTTGCCTTGTTTTTTTATTGGACGGGAATATCGCGGGATCAAAGCGGATATTTATCTACATAAGCACTTGTTAAGACTTATTAGGAAGTTAGAATGCTAGGTGTAAAAAAAAAGGTTTCCCTCATTGCTTTCCAAAAAGGTTCACATATATGAACATACTACAGGCAAAAAGGTTATTCAGCCAGTCAACTATTCATTCACTGTGGAATGGATCTTTTTTCTGTTCCACCCTGCACCTGAGGAAGGCCAAAAAGGAAGCGTTTTTACATGTGAAATGAACACAAACTCTGGCACAAACTTTGAAATTCAGGATTATGTCCAAGTGTCCAAATTGGTTGGTAGTTTTGAAATATTTTCACAGATATATTAAATATATAAAATGAAATTCCTTCTTTATATTTAATAATACTTTTTTTTAACAGATTCTGTTGAATACACAATCTAACCTATTGCAATATGGTGCACATGGTGCAGAACAAATGAGAATGTATTGAAAGTGGAAAGGAAAACATTCAAACTACAAAAGCAGACAAACTACAAAAGTATACAATAATTATGTTGTCACCAAATGCTTTTGAAAAAGGTGTCATTACTTCGCATTCAAAATTGAGTAACTGTGAGAGAAAATGAAAAAAAAAAACAACCAAATAACACCGACCCTTTGATTTTGCATCTAAAAAAATCAGCCAAAAAAAAAAAATAGTCCTACCTACCGACCCAACTTTTTTTCAGCATGAAACCTTAAACACAACATTTATTTTTTTAGGCCTAATACATGTTTAATATACAGCATAATACATATTTTATATACAGCATAATACATGTTTAATAAATAGTATAATACATGTCCAATATACAGCATAATACATGTTTAATATACAGCATAATACATATTTAATATACAGCATAATACATGTTCAATATACAGCATAATACTTGTTTAATATACAGTATAATACATGTCAAATATACAGCATAATACATGTTCAATATACAGCATAATACATGTTTAATATACAGCATAATACATATTTAATATACAGTATAATACATGTTTAATATACAGCATAATACATGTTCAATATACAGCATAATACATGTTCAATATACAGTATAATACATATTTAGTATACAGTATAATACATGTTCAATTTACATCATAATACATATTTAATATACAGCATAATACATGTTCAATATACAGCATAATACTTGTTTAATATACAGTATAATACATGTCAAATATACAGAATAATACATGTTCAATATACAGTATAATACTTGTTCAATTGACAGCATAATACATGTTCAATATACAGCATAAATGTTCAATATACAGTATAATACATATTTAATATACAGCATAATACATGTTCAATATACAGTATAATACATATTTAATATACAGTATAATACATATTTAATATACAGTAAAATACATGTTCAATTTACAGCATTAATGTTCAATATACAGTATAATACATATTTAATATACAGCATAATACATGTTCAATATACAGTATTATACATATTTAATATACAGTATAATACATAAAGCTAGAAATGATATTAAAGATAATTTAATTAAATAATTTAATCTCAGTGTTTGCTCCAGCTTCAATTTTTCAGGGGTTATTTATAACCCCCTGACTAAAAATCTGTTGGTCATTTTCAAAATCTGGTGGTCATCAGTTGATTAGTCTAAAACTTAATGAATTTGAATAAATAGAGGTATAAAAGACATATTTTGCTAAAACAGTTTTACTTCCTGTTTCACACAAATTTAAAAAAAATCAAAACTTAATATTAACAATTTCAAACAATTTAACATGAAAAGAATGTTTCACTTCTGACAACAAGTTTCAATAACTAGAAACTATTTGTCTTCCTTCCAAACGGCAGTGTGCAACATTAACTTTTAATTGTCATGGCCCCCGCTCAGTTATCATGGCCCCCGCTCAGTTATCATGGCCCCCGCTCAGTTATCATGGTCCCCGCTCAGTTATCATGGCCCTAACTTTTCTTCATGAAAAATTGTCAAATTATTATTAATTTCAATATTCTATATTTCAGCTGAGCTGAAAACAAAACTGTTGTTGAGTTCATATTCTGAGAAGTGTATTTCTTCTGGCTCATAGTTAGACTCATTTTAAAGAAATGTTGCCTTCAAATATTATTTGAACATTTTAATGGTATTAACTGAAGAACAATTAATTAAATTTCTTATGTACATAGGTAATCATTTTTTTAAAACAAACAGCGCTGGGGGGGTCCCAGGAACGTAAAAAAACATGGACTGGCCAATGTTTAAATTGGTATTAGAAAGTCACGTATGCGTGTCTTGATACCTTATGAAACAAATTAAAAAGTTAACTCAGATCGAGTATCGTCTGTACATTTTAAACAGTAAAATAATATGACTTCTTTTTAAAAGTTCCAAGATTTCCACATTTCATCTTTATATAACATCAACTTAAAACTGGTATATATCAGTGTTATTGTTGCAGTGTATGTTTGTTTTCAAAGATTAGTTCCATAAATAAAGCGTGTGATCATTATCGTCTATGCGATAGCATTAGTATAGCGCATATAACAAATTAAAGCATTATGTAACTCGGTATAACCATGTGACCAGGGTTTCCCTGTCAAAACAGACAGCATTTTAAAAATAACTTTTTCTATCGATGGGAGAAAGCAAGTAAACAAATATGAAAAATTTGAATTTCTGTATTTTTTATGGTTGCGTCATAGTGGACACACTGAAAAAACTTGACTGTGTCAAATGACATTAATTGCGTCAAAAATGCAAGAAACGCGCCATGGAGAAAACACTTGATCTTTAGGTACTTTGCTATGAACAACACAGAAGATCATTATATCACAAAATTCCACAACTTTATCACAGAATCAATTATTCAGAGATTTAAAAATAAAAACAATGTGTGACAAATATATTCTTATTATTTACAGATTGCGGTAGAAGAATTGTTAACAATATCCTCAATTTTTGTGAAGTATCCAATCCGTTTGAACCAAATGAATATGAACAGCTGATACTCAGATGTCGTTCAGCTGTGAAGGAAGCAGAATCACAGAGGAAACAGAGATCCCATATATAATTTCTGTACCAACAGTCGGGTACCACAGGGATACAGTGAAGCCGTATACAGAATCAGGTACCAGATGAAGTTTTATTGTGAGATTTGTCGAGTTATTGGTTCAGCACAGGAAACTTGAGGCCATCCTTAAAAAAACATTTGTTTGCTGTACTCTGACCCAGGTAGTTTTGTTTGTTTTTTTAGTTAAATTTTGATTTTGTATAGTCTTTTTAAAGAAAAATGGACAGCAATCATGAAAATAACGCTTTGAAAGTCAATAAAAATACTTGGGTAGCTGCAATTTTGAGGTAGTAGGTAGGAGAACAGCAAGAGCAAACAATTTATTTTTTAAGGACGGCCTGATATAGTTTAATTCACTAAAGATCTGAACTTATCTGTCAAGCTGAATAGTTTGATATAACTCATACAGTAATGAATAGGAAGGTGGTGACTTGATACAAGTTGCTATTGGTTACATTTAACACCATTAGCATTATTTTTATGCCCCCTCCTCTCTAAAAATATTTTTGGTTGCAGTAATAGCAGTCTCTGTCCTTCCATCCGATATTTCGTATCTGGCCTGTAACTTTGTCATGCATAGATTGATTTTATAAATACTTGCTACAAATGATCAACATAACATGAGGATGTGTCGCGCTTAACACACTAGACCTACACCCGTACTTCAAAGGCCAAGGTCACACTGAGTACTTCAGTCTGTTTGAGATTTCGTGTCCAGTCTGTAACTTTGTCACCTATGGATAAATTAAAAAATACTTGATTCAGTTCATCAGCATGACATAACGACATATCAGGCATAACACCCAGACTCCCACCTCAAAGGTCAAAGTCACAATTTAACTTTGTTTAACTACACTTTCAGTCTGTTTGAGAATTTAAGTCCAGTCTGTAACTTTGTCACCAAAAACACTTGGCTCATTTCATCGGCATGACATGACGACGTGTCCCGCATAAGAGTTTGTTTTGCAACACTTTGACACCGTTTGAAATTTCAAGTCCGGTCTGTAACTTTGTCATACATAGATGGATTCAAAAACACTTGGCTCATTTGATCAACATGACATGAGGATGTAAAGCATGTAAGACCCAGAACCTTACTTCAAAGGTCATGGCCACACTTTTAGGGGAAGGATTTTATAATATCTTGACAAAAGTGATCAACATGTCATGATGAGGAGTCGCCTGCATTTACAGGCGGTAATCCATTCTAGAACACCAAACGGACACAAACTAAACGAATATCAAACGTGTTTTAAATGTTATACAAATGGATTAAAAATGCGAACGAAACAATACACG
Organism: Panopea generosa; assembly: GCA_029582155.1. Lineage (NCBI taxonomy): Eukaryota > Metazoa > Mollusca > Bivalvia > Adapedonta > Hiatellidae > Panopea > Panopea generosa. The sequence goes on from CM055909.1 coordinate 61,596,019, forward strand.
GACGCAACAGGACGAACGATACAAAACGATAGTGCAAACGTTGAACGCAACAATTAGGATATCCTCTAATACTATCGTAGTTATATTGACAATGAAATAAATAATTAAACGAAGTGATTGCTCTCTTTGTCATTTAAAGTCTGTAAATTGCTATACCTGTAACTTTAATTTAATTTCTTTGTTATGAGTTTTAATATCGAATTATCCGTGAAAAACATTGCCTTTGTCATCGTTCCTTTGCTTATAAAAGTGTGATAAAACAATCAGGTGACACATGGCCTGCTTACGCAACTTCCCAAATTAACTGATTTATTTATTTGAACACCGATTTATGTTGATGTTCTGTTATATGATTGACAATTAGGAAAAGTTTTCACACTATTTTAGAAAATCTGTTTGTTACATCGAAACTTTTCCACTTAGGGCTTTTTCAGAATTGTATATAAAAAAAATTCATATAAATAAAAAAATAAAAAATAAATGTCTCTAAAACATTAGTGTTGACTGATGAAAATGCCTTAAATACATATGTGAAAGTACGATTAGAATTATAGTTTCATGATCAGATTTTGTATCTACTAAAGCTTGAATACTTCGACATGCAATTATTGCCAAATATTTAACAATTGTATCATACATGTATAAACTTTGTCTCTTTTAAATAGATGATTTATTTACAGTCAAGAAAAACTTCTAAATGATAGTTCTGGACTCTATTTATTGGACAATTCAACAATACAATTTGTTTTATTTTCATAATTCTCTTTCTTTTCTTTTTAGGATCTGTGTGTTCAGAAAGCTTGGCACTTAAATAGACCATAGAAGGTATCAGAGGACTTGCTAGATGTGTGGTTGCAGCTATGGACAAAGACAAGATGTGTTGTTGCAGCTATGGACAGACAGGTGTGGCTGCAGCTATGGACAAAGACAAAATGTGTGGTTGCCGCTATGAACAAAGACAATACATATAGTTGCAGCTGTGGACAAAGACAAGACATGGTTGCAGCTAATGACGAAGGGAACTCATTTAGTGTTTCACAAACAACATCATAAGACATTTCGATAGCCTTTTCAATAATTTTCCTTTTTAGCTTGACTATTCAAAGAATAGACAGAGCTTTTATACTCGACCTGGCATCGGTGTCTGTGTCAAACCTAGGTTAAAGTTTTGCATGCAAGGCTCTATCTCAGACTCTATTGCATGATGTATTGCAATGAAATGTCACACACAGGTTAAGCATTTTACATGAAAGTACCATCAAGTCCATATATCACCAACACTAAATGTAAATGATTGACAGTTTTATTACTCATAATTTTTTTTATTATCATGAGTATCCCAATGACCAGCAGTAGATGCATGTCTTAGTATGACTCGGCAAACCTTTCGGAAACATTGCAATATAGTGAACAAAAATATGGTTGCTAAAGCAACGTTAAGTTTGTATAGGCACGGCAAATTTCATATTTCTTGTTATTCAGATCCTTATATTTCCCTTATTAACTTTTACAAAGAGTAAGAAATTGATGTAGGCAATCAAATAGGACTGTTAATTACTCCTGACGTCATGCCCACGCTTGACATCACGTGACATCAAGCACTTATTATTGCTTACAATCACAATAGAGAATATTTTTTAAAAAAAAAAAAATGACATTATCTATTACAATTTTCGCTATAATTGAGTGTTAAACGTGATTTTGATACAGAGTAAAATAACATCATATAACTGGAAATTAATGTTGCCCTGCCTACTGATGATACAGGTTACTAATTGTTGATAATGCATTAACTAAATCAGATATGATCGTTAATCTATGCGCATACACTCCTGGAACATTGTTCTATACGCAAATTAAATTTTTTATGCATACCAAGTATATTAAAAAAGTAAAATTCATTTTAATAAGATAACTGTTGCTTACTTAGATTGGTCATTAGTCTCGATCAAAATTTATACTTTAGTGACAATATGATTTGAATAGTTGAGCGTGCTGTCTTATGGACAGTTCTTGTTAAAATCTGCAGTACCGTTGTGTTAATAAATTCTGTATGTGTCATTACTTTTTTGTACAAAAATCTTATACATATACTTATAAAACTTAGTGTAACGGGCCACTGTACCATTATTGTCATGTGCAAAAGATAATGGAAACCAAGAGTCCTGTTTTAATATCTGCAAGGTGATTGATTTTGTTTGTTAACATGTTATAAGTTACATTGTATCTTGTATCAACAGGTGTATGGTTAAATAATGGTCACAAGTCACTTGTCTTGGTTTGTTGGCATGAATTAGGTTACTTTGTATCTTATGTCAACAGTTGTATTGATATATAATGTTCACAAGTCACTTGTCTTGGTTTGTTGACATGAATTAGGTTACTTTGTTTCTTGTGTCAACAGTTGTATTGATATATATTGTTCACAAGTCACTTGTCTTGGTTTGTTGACATGAATAAGGTTACTTTGTTTCTTGTGTCAACAGTTGTATTGATAAATAATGCTCACAAGTCACTTGTCTTGGTTTGTTGACATGAATTAGGTTACTTAGTTTCTTGTGTCAACAGTTGTATTGATATATAATGTTCACAAGTCACTTGTCTTGGTTTGTTGACATGAATTAGGTTACTTTGTTTCTTGTGTCAACAGTTGTATTGATTTATAATGTTCACAAGTCACTTGTCTTGGTTTGTTGGCATGAATTAGGTTATTTTGTTTCTTGTGTCAACAGTTGTATTGATATATATTGTTCACAAGTCACTTGTCTTGGTTTGTTGACATGAATTAGGTTGCCTTATATCTTATGCCAATAGACGTATTGATAAATAATGCTCACAAGTCACTTGTCTTGGTTTGTTAACAATAAATAAGATACATGTACTTTTTATCTTTTATCAACCTAGTTGTGACTCTTGACTTTTACGTCAATTGGTTTATTTGTCATGGTCTCCTGTGCCACTGATGAGTGATTGTCCTCTTGTTTTACAAACTTGTGTTCTATGTTTTAGTATCATATGTTGATATACTTTGCAACACTTTTCACACTTTATAACTGTGTGGTTGGCTGTATGAGTAGTAAAACTGTCAAATTGTAGAGAGATGGAAATCCTCTGAAGAGGTGTCATGTCCATTTATCTAATTTTTTGTCATGTCCATTTTATCTATTTTTTTTGTCATGTTGATTATTGTAAAATATCAACCCCTGTGTAGTTCCAGGGTGCCAGATGAGTAATGGCAAGAATATTTCATCTCTGTTGTTATATGTGTGTTGTTGGGAGAAAGAATAGTATCACTATCAATCTCTACAGAGTGATAGGAATCCTCAGAATGGGTGTCATGTTCATTATTGTGGTTAAATGTCATACCCCTGTGTTGTTCCAGCGTGCCAAAGAATAAGAACACCATACCTCATGCACATTACAAGAGTGGGAAATTTTGTATTTGGTTTGAATTTGCTGAAACTCTGCAGTTCTCCAGGTATCAGGCTTTTGGCGCATTCAGCATATTCGTTTGTTGATATTTTTTTAATTGTTTTTTTTCTCCAATTTGTATGTTAATCTGTTGTTTTTGTTGTGGATAGTGAACCTGGAATGGTCCTTCCTGTTAGTCATATAACCTATAATGTGTTAAGCTATAAAACACAAATTCATTCATTATATTACACTTGTATTGTTGTTGTTTTTAGGATTTTTCATTAAGATAACGTTTTATTTTATCAAATTGCTGCATCTTTAAAGTCCTTTATTAAGAAATGTTGTTATAAACTTGCTTGTCTTTTATATGATCCGCTCATTGTTGCTGTTTTCAAAAACATAATTTCAGAATTGTTGTTATAAAATGCAGAGGGGTAGGAATCGTCCGAATGGGTCTCATGTTCATTTTATCATATTTTTTTCATGTTCACTATTGTGGTTAAATTATCAACCCCTGTGTGGTTCCAGGGAGCCATGAGTGATGGCAAGAATAGGATCACTGTGGCTTATGCATGTCGTAAGAAGCGACAAATTTAGTAATACGATAGAATTTGCTGAAACTCTGCAGTTCTGCAGGTATCAAGGTTCTAGGTTCATTCTGCATATTCATTTGTTGATGTATTTTTTTTAATATGTATGTTAATTTGTTGTTTTTGTACATGTAGAGTGAACCTGGAAACTTCCTTCCTGTTGGCGTCGAATAACCTATAATGTGTTGGTACGCCATAAAACTCTATTCATTCATTGTCATAAAAAGTTTAAAACCGCCTTATTTTTGAAAAAAAAATCATGGAAAATATCTATTTTTAGCTCATCTGAGCAAAGTTCAAGGTGAGCTATTCTGATCGCCTGTTGTCCGTTGTACCTCGTCTGTCCGTGAACTTTTTGTTATGTGCACTGTAGCACCTAAAAATTTTCATTGGATCTTCACTGAACTTATTCAGTCATTATATAACCATATACAAGTCCTTGAACTGGCCAAATTGAATTATTAATGTCAGAGTAATGGCCCTTGAATTGTCAAAAACTGCACTATTTGACCTTTGTGTACTCTAGCTCCAGCGTTTTTCATTTGATTCTCACCAAACGTACCCAGTTGTTATAGAACCATAAAAGCTTAAGACAAGTTCTTGAACCGGCCATATCAGGTAATTAATGTCTGAGTTATGGCCCTTGAATCGCAGAAAATACGCTATCTGACCTTGTGTGCATTCTAGTACACAATTGATGTCCACCAAACTTACATAGTAGTTATATAACCATTATATCTTAAGTTATGGCCTTTGAATCTTCAAAAATGCGTAGTTTGACTTTGTGTACACTCTAGCCTTTGCAGTTTTTATTTGATCCTCATTAAACTTACACAGTATTTATATAACCGATATATCCAGTACAAGTTTTTGAACTGGCCAAATTGGATAATTAGTGTTGGAGTTACGGCCCTTGAATTGTCAAAAATTGTGTTATTTGACCTTGTGTGCCTCTAGCACTTGCAGTTTTCATGTAATCTTTACCAGACTTACACAGTTATTATGTGTAACCATATTATGTTGAACAAGTTCTTAAACTGATGGTCCTTGAATTGTCAAAAATTTTGTGTACACTCACAGTTTATATTTGATCTTCATTAAACTTACCCAGTTCTTAGGTAACCATAATATCTTTGACAAGTTTTTGTACTGACCAAATTGGATAATTAATGTTGGGTGTTATGGTCCTTGAATTTTATGAATTTATACACTCTAGCACCTGCAAAAATTGTCTCCCCTGCCACAGGTGAGCGATTTAGGGTCAGGCTGGCTATCTTGTAATATTGAAGAATGCTTTAGTTGTATGAGTAGTATCACTCAATTTACAGAGAGATGAAAATCCTATGAAGGGGTGTTGGCGTCTATTATTCATTTTTCTACTCTATTGGCCATACTGCGATGGTGCATTGTCAGTTATCTGTAGTCTTGCCTCCATTGGCAGCACTTTCTCTGAAACCACTTGGAAAATTAAACTTAAAATGGGTGTTTCTATTGCATACAGAAGACTTTTTTTTTTTAATTTGAAATACAAGATGACCGCTGTTATATATAGTAAAAAATCTTTTTCTCATGAACCACTCAACAGATTTTGAAAATATTGACATAGTAATGATACCCAATTATAGCTCTATTAGATTTGAACAAATGGTGTCCCCGTCATTAAAAATGACCCTGACCCATGGGTTCAATTAGGGGACACGTCATTATAATAGACATTAATATATATATATATATATTTAAAATGGAACTGATTTTGCCTATATTTCACAGAAGCATTGTTTTGTCAAGGAAGTACAGATTTGTAACAATGACTGGGGTTCCATTGTCTTGAGGGGTTAGAAGGGGCCCCAAAGGGGTAAAAATTGGGAATTACAAAAAATGTTTTCTTAAGAACTGATCAGTCAAATTTATTCATATTTGGAATAAATTATCCCTAAGTGTAGGGCTTTCAATTAAGATAAGAATTAAGGGGCTTATATTTTTAGGGTCCCTGAAAGGGGAATTTTACATAGGAATACTATGGGAAAAAGAAAAATCCCATTTTATCATCCATTTATGAATATTTTTATTCAGTTTGAGTTGTGAAGCATCTTCTAGTCATAGCAAATAAGATATTGTTCAATAAGAAGGATTGACTTTCCAAAGGGGGCCAGTAGGGGTCACAAAATGGTTAAAATTGACTATTTCAAAAATCGTCTGACCAGTATTAATGTCAAATTTGTTCACATATGATCCCTATAAGTAGAGGTTTGTACAAATCAAGGGATTAGTATTTATAGGGCCGCTGTGGAAAACTGAAAATTCTGATTTCTTCATTTATTTGTACGGAATTGTTATTCAGTTTGAGATCTGATGCATCTACTAGTCATAGCCCCTTTAGTCAATCTTGTTCATATATGACAAATTATCCTTACATGTGTAAGGAATTGAATATTCTGCAAATCAAGGGACTGGGATATACAGGGGACCTGTAAGGTGACCTTTACTTTTACATAGGAATATTATGGGGAAAACTGATTTTTTTCATTTTCGCATCCATGTGTACAAAATAACTTCTAACAGTGTTTAAAATCTATAGCATTTTCTGCTCATAGCAAATCCCTTTGAGTGGGTGAGTGAAGTTTGACAAATCAAGGGGCTGAGATGTATAAGGGTCCTGTACTTGGGCTATATTATTTTACAGATGAATTGTATCGGAATGTGAAGTATTTCCTTTTCATAGTAATTAACTTTTTGTTAAGTAAGGGTGTGGTGGGGATATTTATCCGTAAGCAGTTAGAACGACCCCCAAAGAGGGTTATTATTGTGAAAGTAGAGCGTCCTCAGGCCTCATGTCGTCATGTTCATTATTGTAGTTAAGATACCAACCTGTTGAGTTATATGTATGTTGTTGATGTTGAGAGTCAAAGAAAAGTATCACTATCAATCTCTACAGCAGGATAGCTGATAGGAATCCTCAGAATGGGTGTCATGTCAATTATTGTTGTTAAATTTCATACCACTGTGTTGTTCCAGGGTGCCAAATGAGTGATGGCAAGAATATTTCATTTATGTTGTAATTTTTGTTATTCAGAGTAAGAATAGTATCAATATCTGCAGAGGGATAGGGATCCTCAGAATGTCATGTCCATTATTGTGATTACATAACCAACCATTGTGTATTTCAAGGGTGCTAAATAAGGGATGACAAAGAATAAGAACACTGTGGCTCATGCATATAGCAGAGCTGGGAAGTTGAGTATTTGGTTAGAATTTGCTGAAACTCTGCAGTTCTCCAGGTATCAGACTTTGGATCCATTCAGCATATTCAACAGTTAATTTGTTGATATTTTTTTTTGTGTTTTTTTTTCAATTGATTGTTAACTTTGTTGTTTTTCTCGTGGAGAGTGAACCTTGAATTGTCCTTCCTGTTAAAAGTCATATAACCTATAATGTGTTGGTATGCTGTAAAACCCAAATTCATTCATTCATTTTACACTTTGTTTATTGTTGTTGTTTTTAGGAGTTTGCTTTAAGGTGAAATTTTATTTTATCAAATTCCTGCAGTTTTAAATTATTTTAAGGAAAATCATATGACCTTGCTTGACTTTTATATGATTTGCACATTGTTGCTATTTACAAAAACATAATTTCAAAATTGTTGTTATAAAAAATTTTATTTTATTTTTCAGTATCAGATTATATTCATTCAGTTATTGAAAGAACCTTTGTAATCCACCCTGTACAACTGGTAATAAGAGACAATCAATGTGGTACCATCGTGTACAATCATTCATGTGAGATATAGGGACTTTACTAAGATAACTCAACACCTGATTCATGGAATTCTGATGATGCGACTCATGGTGAGGAATATTCTTTATTGCTTGTAAAAGTTTTGACTGTAAGACATCAGATAGAAGCAGTAGCTATGTCATATGCAATAGATTACTAAACAAATCTGTTTTGGGTGGGATCCTCCATGACCGATTGATTCTAAGAGTACTGGTCTCTCACCGCTGAGGTCGGATGGACAATGGATCTACTCTCTGAGGTCTTGCTCCACTAATAAATGAGGATAACATATAACCCATCATAAGTATCATGGTGTTAAACCCCTCTCAGCCTTCACTTAGACACCTGCTTGTTTCTATGGAGAACATTAAACAGGTGACAATTTACACTTTCTGTATATACATGTATATATGTATTTATTATATGATTGAAACTACAGCAATGGTCTAGGAATGAGCGTCCACCTTGCATGAGGGAGGTTGTGGGTCCAATTCCCAGCTTGGTCATACCAAAGACTTGGTAAATGGTACTAGAAGATTCCTGGCTTTTCGCTTATCATTTAGAGGATAGTTCTAGGTCTTTTTAGTCCTTTTCAATATAAATTTGGTATTAACCAGGTTTGTACTCCATCAATCATGTTGTACTGCAACATCTTGTAGTGATATTTTTCCAAAACTGTGTGTATTAAAGACCACCCTCTATGACTTTGTGTCTAAGGGTCTGTTGCGGGTTTAGGGCTCAGCTCTGTCCAAAGACTTCATGTGAGAGTTACCTGTTACTTGCCAAACCTCCATTGATAAAACTGGATCCAATACATAACTTGTTTAAAATGGTGTTGAACCACAATCTATAACTGTATTTAAAAAGAGGAGAAAAATGAAGACAACCAAGTGAACTATTGCATTGTTATCTACTGCTTTTAAGATGATGTAAACTAATGGCTGGCAAATACTGGATTATTTCTTGTTGGAAGTATCAATCTATGTATACATGTGCTCCAATATGACTTCTATTGTGAATGTGGCAATGACAGAGGTGAACACGACTTTGTATTTCTTGCTTGTCCAGCGATGTCTGCTTCTATGTTTGATTTCTGAAAAGCTTGGTATGTTCATATTGTTTAGCTTTGCGTATGACTTGATATTGTTCTCATTTGAGTTTGTTGTATGTCATATTTTCTCCTCACAAGCAGCAGTATTTTTCTCGTTATTTAGTATTGAGTAATTTGTATATTGTAAGGAATACATAAATATGTATATATATTATTGATAAATACAATAAATAATCTGTCTGATGCCCATGTATTAGCTGTGGACAAGAAATGTTGATGAAAAATATTAACAAAACACAGTAGTGATGGTTTTGATGTTATGGAGATGACAACTATGGATACTAATTTGTGTTTCTGTTTTTTTTGGGTGCTTTTTTTTTTCTCAGTTTTTTCAAAATATCAATTATCATATTTTGCAGTTTAGTTATCAATTAGTTTTTGGAAGATAATTTTTATCAATTCAGCATTTTTATAATTATATAAATAATGTGACCCTTTATTTTGCACTAATTCAAAAAGTATCATAGAATACAACATTTTTATAAAAATAGGAAAAAAATAATTAAAAGAAAGGCAAAAGAGGGTGACTGTGTTAGCAGATACTAGACGACATTGCGACACATAGCTGTTGTTAACTATCAAAAAGTACGACAATGATGATCAATCTCTTGTTCTAACTTGATAGTTCTAGTGTGCCTATCAGAAATGCAACAATGATCAATCCATCTCTTGTTCTAACTTGATGGCTCTACTGTGCCAATCTGGGTAAGTGCATGAAAATTAGTCTGCTTGTGGTAACCCAGTCTTATACATGTGCCGTTGAAGTAATAATTGTTTATTCTCAGTACAAGTTCAGGTGAATGATCTGGCTTTGAACATTTGTATTCCTCAATTTGAACATAGTGCAGTCCTTTATTGCAATTTTTCATCTATTCAAATTTCATATACACCTGCAATAGATTTTCAGTGAATTGATTTGAATGTTTACTAAAATTTTCAATATAAGATTTGCACATTGATACTAGGTGAAAATCAAGCATTTGTTAAATATATGTTAAAACATTTTTTTCGTAAGTCCCAAGCCAATCATGGTAAATTGTCCATCCGTCCGTTCACCTTTTTCTTGTCAATGTGATGGCACCCCCATTTTTCATTGAATTTTAACCAAACTTCCACAGCAATTAAATAACCACAAGATCTTGGACAAGTTATTGAACCAGCTTCATTCGACCACAAATGACCTGATCCCCCACCTACAGGGATTATAAGCACATTTTAATGGGATTATATTGGCATATTACCATCAATTCCTTGTCCTAAATACACACGCCCAGCATGAAGATACACTTATAACTTAGAGATATACGCGTCTAAAGTGTCTAATTGCATAATCTGTTTATTACAAACATCGAGTTTCTGAAGCCATGTTTTTGTTTATATTTACATTCACCATTTTCAACGAACCGCTTTCGGGTTTCCAATCAATCATCAGACAACATCGTGAAGACTCGTTCCCGATCTCGCTTTCGAGGCAGTTTACAGTGTTCAATGTAAACATTGTGCAATACTTTATTGCGGGACGTATTAAAGTTTTGGTCAATATTCAATTACTGTTAATTTGATAACTTTCAAGTAAATAATGGTTATACGTCAGTCAATACAAAAGCAATTTGTGCACACTGCATACAGGAAAAGTCTGGATTAACAGCGTGTTTGTGTTAATTGCCAATATAATCCCATTAAGCAAAACTTCAAAAAACATTTTCTCTGAAAGTTCAAGGTTTTGAACTTACCGTAGATATTTTATATGTAGTATTGCATGGAGGTCCTCTAAAACATTTGTTGAAGTTGGGTCCCTGGGGTCAAATTTGGAGCCGCTGCAGGGGTCACTGTTTTACATAGAGTTATATAGGGAAAATGTTAGTAGACAAGATAGCACCTTCATTTTTCATTGAATCTTAACCAAACTTGCATAGCAGTTATATAACCATTAGATCTCGGACGAGATCTTGAACTAGTGTTATTCGATTACAAATGCCCCTGCCACAGGGCTTATAAGTACATTTATAGCGAAATTTTAAAAAATATTTTCTCGGAAAGTTTAAGGCCTAGACCTTAGATATTTTACAAGTAGCATTGCATGGAGGTCCCCTTAAAGATTTGTTGAATTTGGGCATCTGTGGTCAAATTTGGGGCTGCCACATTTTACATACAGTTAAATAGGACAAAATGTTGTAGAAGCGATAGCAGCCCCATTGTTTTATTGAAACTTAACCAAATTTTCACAGCAGTTATTTAACCACAAGATCTTGGACAAGCTCTTGAACTAGCGTCATTCAGCTACAAATTCCCCCACCACAGGGCTTATATAAGCAAATTTTAAGCAACATTTTCTCTGAAAGTTTAAGGCCAAGACCTTAGATATTGTACATGTTGCATTGAATGGAAATCCCCTAAAAAGATTTGTTGAATTAGGGTCCCTTGGATCAAATTTAGGGCTGCAACAGCGGTCACTGTTTTACAAAGTTATATAGGAAAAATGGTGTCAACGCGATTTTCATTGAATCTTAACAAAACTTGCACAGCAGCTAAATAACCACAAGATCTTAGACATATTCTTGAACCAGCGTGATTTGACCACAAACACCCCCCCCCCCCCCCCCCCCCCACTGGGCTTATTCCCATAATTTAAGCAAAACTTAAGGCAGTATCACTATATCAGTTCTTTTCCCAAAATTTTAGAATTGGCACAAAACATTCTATTTTCAATATATCATGTTAGACAAACTCTCTATTTTAGATGTAAACTTCAAATCAATAACATTTTTGGCTTTCCTTTTTCATTTATGAGAACACTAGCAAAACTCAAGATGAGTTATTCTGATCGCCCTGACTGTCCGTAAATGTTTTGTTGTGTGCACCTGAATTTTTTATTATTTTACCTAACTTTCTTAGTAGTTATACAACCATATAATATCTAGGACAGGTATTTGAACTGCCAAAATTGGATCATATATGTCTATAGTTATTACCCTGATCCCTGTTTGAACATCTGTGCACTGTAGCCCCAGCACTTTCCATTTGGTCATTGCCAATCCTAGTACTTAGTAGTTATATAGCCATAATACTGTGGACAAGGGTCTGGGTAGCTCAGTCCGTAGCGCTTCTGGCTGTCAAACCAATAGGTTCCCTCCGAGGCCAAGTGGTCTAAGGCGCCATCTCAAGATCACTTTTCATCGCTAAGGTTCTAGGTTCAAGTCCCTCTCGCTCCAAAATTTATACGTGAGAAAGTTTGCCAGTTACTTGTGGAAGGACGGATGTTCAACTCAGATTCCTTCTGAAGTCTTCATCCACCATTCAAACTCATCGCTAAGGTTGTAGGTTCGAGTGAGAAAGTTTGCCAGTTACTTGTGGAAGGACGGATGTTCCACTCAGATTCCTTCTGAGGTCTTCATCCACCATTAAAACTCAAGTTCGAATCCCTGCCAGGCTAGTCGTTGTGATTTTTATATAATACATTGCGTCTCATTGTCAGTCATCTCAACGCTAATTCGAGTGGGAAAGTTAGCAGTAATCTGTGGAGATAGGTGCAAACGAGTATTGGTTAACCTTTCAGGATCCCAGGAAAGTGTGGTCAACTGATCTTCTGTTAGCCACCATTAGCATAAACAGTACGCTAAATATTCAAACCGAATCAAATCAAACTGGCCAAATTGGATAATTAATGCTGGGAGTTACGGCCCTTGAATTGCCAAAAATTGCATTATTTGAATTAATGTATTCTCCAGCACCTGCAGCTTTCATTTGATATTCACAAAACTTAGCATTTGTATATCTATGATATCTCAAATGACCAAATTTAAATGTCTGAAGTGTGGCCCTTGCCTCGTTAAAAACCGTCATCTTTGGTGTTGTCTCCTTTACAATAGGTGAGCGATCTAGGTCCAATGTGGCCCTCTTATAATTAAATAAATAATAGTTCTTTATGTTGTAATGGAATGATGCCAAGACGTTAATATTAGTAAAATAAAAGAATGTTAATATTAGTAAAGTTAGTGTCCTTGGTTAGATATTACCAAAGACAGTTATTGCCCAGGGAACAGACAAACACTTTATCATTTTGGTGCTGATGTGAGGGATAAAAATAAAACAAAGACAAAAAATGACATGTGAATACTATTTATCAATACAACAGTTGATAAAAGATACATGACCTACTTATGTAAATATCCAAAACTGTTACATGAAACATTTGTATCAGACTTAATGTATTGATTATAGTAGTGTTTACTGACAACATATAACCATGACCTACTTTCACTTCCATGTTAACATTCAAACTGTTACATGAAATATTTGCCTCAGACTTAATGTATTGATTATACCGGTAGTAGTATTTACTGACAATACCGGCAACACATAACCGTGACCTACTTTCATTTTCATGCAAATATCCAAACTGTTACATGAAATATTTGCCTCAGACTTAATGTATTGATTATACCGGTAGTAGTATTTACTGACAATACCGGCAACACATAACCGCGACCTACTTTCATTTTCATGTAAATATCCAAACTGTTACATGAAACATTTGCGTCAGACTTGATGTATTGATTGAACCGGTAGTAGTGTTTACTGACAATACCGGCAACACATAACCGTGACCTACTTTCATTTTCATGTAAATATCCAAACTGTTACATGAAACATTTGCATTGGACTTAATGTATTCCAGTAGTGTTGACTGACAATATGCATGTGCTTACATTGAAAGTATTATTGTTTCTATTACATAACAGGCATGCAAATATGAGTTAAATTGAGCTCATTTTTTGCAAATGACAAAAGGTCCTCCGTGAACAAGATGACCTAAGCAAGATCACTTCTCGCCACTGAGGTCATGGGTTTGAGCCAAGCTCGGTCCAATATCTTCATGAAAAAGATTGCCAGTATAATGATTTCAAGAGCAACCATAAGACACCCAACTTCTGTTTAAAATACATTGAGGTCAAACTTTACAAATGGTGTACGGTTATCTGTGGTCAAATTATCTTAGGCGCTGTCTCAAGATAACTTACCTCCTACCACTGAGGTCATTGGTTTGAACCAAGCTCGGTCAAATATCTTCATTACTTTAGAAAGACTGTCAGTTTAACGATAAGAGACGCCCAACTTGTAACATTTAAACTACATTGAGATCTGTCTATAAAACGCTTTCTTATGAAACACAAGTTCGAGTTTAACTCGGTCCAGTAGTTTCATAGGAAAGATTGCCAGATACTGAACAAACAGTGGTTAAATGTTCAACTCACTAACAAAGACTGTCTGCATCAATTTAAGTATATTTTATACTGATAAAATATTGCACACTAATTTTATGGCACCATTGCATTAAAACAGTATTTTAAATGATCAAGAGATGTATTAACTTAAAAAACAAAAACAAAAAAAATATCCATGAAAAACAGTTTTTAGTAATTAGTTTCAAAGCCAACTCTTGCATTTCAATTACCTGTACTGAAAATAAACAATCTGCTTTAATTCCATCATGTGTGACTGGGCTATTAGAGGCAGGCTTCCTTTCATGCATTTATCGGCACCTACTGTTGTACCTGTAGCTGTATGCTTGGCAACCTACAATTATGGTACCTGTAGTTGTATGCTTAACCAGGGTGACGGTGGTTGCCGTGACAGTCGATCGAAAACTTGAGAGGACATTGAAGGCTAGATAGTGTCTTCAGCACGATACGTGCCGTGATGCAAAGGCTGTTAAAGTTATGGCTGATGTTTTCTAGAATCTCTAATATGGTCACTCTAAATAGCAGAGCAGTGGAAATAGTAATAAATATTAAGAAATAGTAATCAATATTAATTGATCAGAAGTTTTTCCTTTGATCTTAAGTGAGGACAACAGCCTTTCTTAATTAGTAATGGAAGTTTAATAAATATATAAAGTAAAGTGTACAACCAGACACATGGAGAGTATTCAAAAGTTGCATTTCCTAAACATCAATGCCATTTTTTTGTGGAATACATCTACATTTCTTATTCATTGACAATATACATGGACATCAGACAGATTTATAATTATTGTGTTTATATTATATATAGATATGCATATATAGATATTCCTTACCAATATACTTAAGTGAAAGGATAATGAAATGCTATGGGGTGAATTTCATAGTCGCATTATCAAACTATTGCAAGTGATATATACAGTTTTAGAATAAAGGTATTTCATGATTTTGCCAATGATTATTCTTGACAAAATCATTAATGAAATATCTTTACAGACATATTATAAAACTGTGAAATATTGCTTATACTAGTTTGATAATGTGGCTCTGAAATTCACGTGGTGGTATTTCTTTATCATTTCAGTATAAAAACTCAATACTATTAAGGATTGAGAAAAATACTGCAGTTTGCAGGGGAGATAAATCTGGCTTCAATTAAACACCAGATGAGAATAAATTTGGGTCATGCTCATGGCTAAATAATAGACATACAAATAGCATTTCTGGATTTCTCCACTGAAAGCGGACATTGCACGGCAAGTGAGATTTACCTAGTCCTACCTTTGTTGTTGCCATGTTTGCAATGGAAGGCTATATTGGAGCACCAGTGCCAGTCATCAGTCAAAACTTTTATAGCAATATTGATATTTCCTTCCAAAGTTGTGCAGGGTGGAATTGGTTGTAATAAATTTTGTGAACACATTTGTATAGTTTATAATATAGTTTATTGATAATTAATAAATATGTAAAATTGAAAATTTGTTGTTTTCTTTAACATGACCAGTGAAATTAATTTGCATATTCATAACCTTAATTTGCATATTTTTTTTGTCCACCAACCTCCCCCGAACCCACCCACCCAATTACTAGCTTGAAGATATGCTTTTGAATTTATGCACTCCAAATAGTTTAAACATTTGCATACTTAATTTTAACAACTGACAGCTGTAAAGGGAAAGAATTGAGAAAATGGCTGTAAATTTACAACTCTGCTAACATGCAAATTTAAAATATTGTAAAGGGAGGTAATTTATTAACAAGTATTAAAGAATTATTAAAAGCTTAATCTGTTGACAGTGCAACACAGTAATTTGGTAAATTATGTAAATTAAATATTGAATAAAATTGGTATAAAAAAATTAACTATTATTGAAGAGGTTTTTTATTTTTGAATGCCTAGTTTTATTGATGGAGAAAAATCTAAATGATTTGTTTGTTTAAATATTTAGTATCATTTTTATGCCATTGAGGGCAAATTGACATTCAGTTAACCAGAAATGGAAACATTTTTCTGTTCAAAGCAATTTTAACTGTATGCACAACTGGACATCATTCAGAAAGTTACGAGCAAGTTTGGCCAAAATCAGTTGCAAATTTGAGGAATAGCAATAAATAGACTTTCCGTTAAAGGTAATGAAAGGGCCACAACTTCCCAAAGACAACAATGTGTGAAACTAGACATCATACTGAAGCTCTTAAACAAGTTTGCCAAGAAAGTGTGACAGATATATAATAATGGGGTATAACTACTGGACTTTATTCTACTTTAAGTAAAACTGATGGATATTTATCTAAGAAGTGCTGGATTAGTGAACCTCCCTTTCAAACTATTAAAGGTTTTTACGTTTTTTGAATGTCCAGTTTTACTGGTGAAGAAAAATCTAAATAATTTGTTTGAATATTTAGTATCATTTTTATGCCATTGAGGTAAATTAACATATTAAAGGAAATGAAAGAGCCACAATTTCCCAAAGACAACAATGTGTGCAACTAGACATCATACTGAAGCTCTTAAACAAGTTTGCAGAAAATTGGTTGACAAGTGACTGGGGGAATAAAACTTTACACTATTAAAGGTTTTTTGTTTTTGAATGTCCAGTTTTATTGGTGGGGAAAAAATCTAAATGATTTGTTTGATTGAGTATTTAGTATCATTTTTATGCCATTGAAGGCAAATTGGCATTCCGTTCACTTAAACCTTCTTTCCTGGGAAACAGTGGTTATGTTAACTGATCGTCTGTTAGCCCTCGATGGCATAAAAATGACGCTAAAATATTCAATCAATCATCACGAAGACAGCTGCAGGGTACGGATGTGAACTCATGACCCCTAAATTGACAGTCAGTCACATTACCGACGGAGCTAACTGTGCCATGCACCTCAGAATGAATTGGAGTAAAACCATCATCCTCCTGCAAGTAAGATTTATTCTAGACAATTACCAAAAATAAGGTATAAAATAGGGGAGATAATTCTGTCATTATTCAAGATAGTGTTATGGCACAATGCTCTTAATCTATGGTCCAAGTTGGATTCCCTTACATACTTTTAAAGATCTTAAAATGAAGTTCAAAAGGGAAAATCATTATGTCGTTATTCATAACAGAGTTGTGAATTCTAGCCAGGCTCCAAGTGCCGGTGAATTTCTTTTGGAGTTATGTTCCAGAAATATATTTTGACAGCGCAACACAATGCAGCAGCTACATGCTTGACCTTTGGGAGCATAAAAATTGTAGATAGAACACTGTTCGATAAAAATTTAGAATACCAAAGGATGCTTTACTTGCTCATAGTGGCCATAACACTTTTAGAAATTTCAATGATAAATAATTTTGGGGGTCAGCTTAACCCCTTATGGATAAATACCACACACTTACTGAACAAACTGTTAATTACTGAAAAGGAAATACTTTTAATTCCCATAACATTTATCTGTAAAAACATAGTCCCCATACAGGACACTGCAAACAGTGACATGAACGCAAAAATGAAAAACTTTAATTTTCCACATAATATTCCTATGTAAAAATCACCTAACAGGGAGGGTCCCTATATATTCAAGCCCCTTGATTTGCAGAACTGCCAATCTCTTGATTACTAACAGGAAGATTTGTCAAGTTTCACCCCTTTTGTTGTCCTTTGGATCTTTTTGGAAATTCCATTCTCCTTGTTGAACCAAATTTGTTAAAGGCTCATTAAACTTCCGAAACGTTCGTTTTTAGTTTTAATTTAAGTCAGTTTTACTCTTCCAGATGATAGAGTACATGTTTATTTGATCACTGAGAGACTTTGCAAATGAAAAAATAAATATAAAGCACATTATTTGTACATAATTAAGAACGGGTTTTGTTTACAAATTAATGTTTGTCTCTTTCCGAGAAACACCTTTGGCAGAAAAAAAGCTTGTTCGGAAACACATCATTTGGTAATATATGGTTAATTCACTTCAGAGAGAAACATAGTATGGCGAACTGTAGGGAATGCAGTTACAGAGTCATTATGGAATTACAAAAATGTAAACAAAAGTTAAAAGTTTGGTCCGCTCATCTAAGAAATACACATTTCGATCAAAGTTATTCATTTTCTCGCTTTTTTTAAAAATCACTGAGCGGTCTACAGGAATGGTTTTAATTACAATCAATTTTGTTATTATTAAAAAGTGCTTTCGGAAGTTTAATGAGGCTTTCATTTTTTTTTTTTTGGGGGGGGGGGGGATTTTTCATTTTCACATATTCATATATAAACCTCACAGCTTCCTTACAAGACCCCAATATACCATAGTCCCTGGACTCGCAAAAGCTTCATACTCCATAATTATATCAACAAGGAAATTCACGGAATCTATGTCCGCCGCACAGAAAACCCCAAACATACAATTTTTCACAAATTAAAGGGGCATAACTCTTCAACGACAACCCCTCAAATCAAACTTAGCCTGTTCTGTCATTACAAACATTGTATTTAAATTTCAAAAGATTTGATTCATGCATTCTTAAGTTATTGCATGAAACCAGAGTGTGACGTACGGACAGACAGACCCAAATTAGTGTCACCCGCTTTCGAGAAAAAACATTTATGGAAATTCCCAATTTTGGGCCCCTTGATTTGTACAAACAAATTTTGAACAGAGGCGCACAAAACTATATGCTCGTACTATGGTAAAATAAAAATTGCAGACTGATAACAAAATAAAAAAAAAAAAAAAAGAGACAAAAATCCCAAATTGGTCTTAGTCGTTCACCCAATTTAACTTTCACATTGTTTTTTAATCTTGGCTCAGCTGTTCTCGAACCTACAAAATCAGTGGTAAGTTAAATTATCTTGATACAATTCCTTAGACCACTCATGCAAGGAGGACCCTAGCTTATGTAACCATCTGAACCAAAAATGAACAATTTTAACCCTTTTGGAACGTCTCTGCACTGTGTGAAAACCAAAGCTCCTTTTAAGAACCATGTATCAACTGTTATGATTAGACAGTGTTTTACATCTCACACAACATTTAATTTTGTATTGTTATACATATAGAGAAATGCACTTCTGGAAAACTAGATACACTACCACTGGTTTTAAATGTGCTTTGTTCCCATAGATAGTCATTTGTTGGTCCAATTATGCAGAAAAAAACAAGGGGTTAACCAGGTTGATTTTTCACAATTTTGACGGCTTGATGACAACCCTTCATTTTTGACAACAACTCTGTCTATTTGTTGCAGTACCTCACTATGCATCTTTAAACTGTTATAGCTTTATCAAACAGTACCCAATGTCATTCTAACTTGGCAGAAACCATAACAAGAGGTCCAAGAGGGCTGTGGACACTCTACTGGCTCATAGTGACCAAGGTTTTTGAGAGGAAGCTTTTTGAAAATTCCCAATTTTAACCATATTGACCCACCCACCCCCTGGCCCCTTACGGAAATTCAATCCACTTTTTTGAACAAAATCATTTTTATTGATACTAGACAATGCTTAAAATCTCAAATTGAACAACATACACAAATGAACGAAAAAATGAGAACTTTTCATTTTCCCATGGATCTTACTATCTAAAACTCAAAAACCCCTTACAGGGCCTCAATACATCCAGTGCTTCTTGATTTGTACAAATTTAGAACACTTATTCATAGGGACAATTTATATCAAATATGAACAAATTTGACTGACAGGTTGTTGAGAATAAGATTTATGACAATGTTCAATTTTAACCATTTTGTGACCCAACCTGACCTCTTTTAGAAAGTCAATCCTTCGTATTATTTGTTATGACTAGAAGGTACTTCAAAACTCAAAATGAACAAGAGGGCCTGAGGACGCTCTACTGACTCATAGTAGCCATAGCACTTTTTGAAATTCTACTATGCAATAGAAACATCGGGGCGGGGTCATTTTTAACTCTAGGGACACCATTAGAACAAATCTAACAAAACTATAGTTGGTCATCATTACTACATAAACATTTTGAAAATCTGTTGGACCGTTCATGAGAAGAAGATTTTTTAAGTTTTGGACTATTTTTAGTAATGGTGGCCATCTTGAATTTTAGATAGAAAAAATAAATCTTTTGTATAGTCTCCTATGCAATAGAAACATCCATGTGAAGTTTCAGTTTAATTGGCCTAGTGGTTTCAGAATAAATGAAAAAAAAAGAGAATTTTCTGTTTTCCCACATTATCCCAATGTCAAATTCTAAATCCCCTTACAGGTTCCCTATATATTTTAGCCCCTAAATTCTTATCTGCAATCAAACCCCTACACTAAGGGATAATTTATGCCAAATATTACAAATCTGACATACCGGTTCTAAAGAAAACAATTTTACTAATTCCCAATTTGTACCCTTATGGGGCCCCTCCTGACCCCTTAAGACATAGGAACCCAGTCATTTTAACCTCCTTTACCTAACAATGCTTGAGTGAAGATATAGGCAAAATCATTTCCATTTAAAAAGAAAAAAAATTTATATTGACATGGGTCCCCTAATTGAACTCTCGGGGCAGGGTCATTTTTAACCCTAGGGACACCATTTGAACAAATCTAACAAAACTATAGTTGGTCATCATTACTACATAAACATTTTGAAAATCTGTTTGGCCGTTCACGATAAGAAGATTTTTTAAGTTTTGGACCATTTTTAATAACGGCAGCCATCTTGAATTTCAGATCGAAAAAAATAAATCTTTTGTATAGTCTCTTACGCAATTGAAACATCTGTGTGAAATTTCAGTTTAATTGGCCTAGTGGTTTCAGAACAGATGAAAGAAAAAGAGAATTTTCTGTTTTTCCATAGTATCCCTATGTAAAATTCTAAGTCCCCTTACAGGGCCCCTATAAATTTTAGCCCCTAAATTCTTATCTGCAATCAAACACCTACACATAGAGATAATTTATGCCAAATATGAACAAATCTGACATACCGGTTCTTAAGAAAACGAATTTAGTAATTCACAATTTTTACCCTTTTGGGGCCCCTCCTGACCCCTTAAAACAGTGGAACCCAGTCATTTTTACAAATCTGAACCTCCTTCACCAAACAATGCTTCTGTGAAGATATAGGCAAAATCATTTCCATTTAAAAAAAAATAAAAAAAATATATATTATAATGACATGTGTCCCCTAATTGAACCCTCGGGTTAACCCTTGGGACACAATTTGAACAAATCTAACAAAACTATAGTTGGTCATCATTACTACATAAACATTTGAAAATCTGTTAGGCCGTTTATGAGAAGAAGATTTTTTAAGGTTTTGGACTATTTTTAGTAACGGCGGCCATCTTGAATTTCAGATCGAAAAAAAAAAATCTTCTGTATAGTCTCCTATGCAATAGAAACACCCATGTGAAGTTTCAGTTCAATTGGCCTAGTGGTTTCAGAGAAGGTGCTGCTAACAGAAGACATACGACGGACGACAGACAACGCGCCATCGCATAAGCACTTCTGGCCTTTGGCCAGTAGAGCTAATAAAAAAAGTAAAAAGTAAGAGAATTTTCTGTTTTCCAATAGTATTCCTATATAAAACTAAGTCCCCTTACAGGCCCCTATAAATACAAGATCCTTGATTTGTACAAAAGATTTTTGAAAATTTTCAATTTTAAACTCTTTTTTG
Source organism: Panopea generosa (assembly GCA_029582155.1). NCBI lineage: Eukaryota > Metazoa > Mollusca > Bivalvia > Adapedonta > Hiatellidae > Panopea > Panopea generosa. The sequence continues at coordinate 61,617,760 of CM055909.1, forward strand.
ACCCACCCTGGCCCCTTATGGGGTATCAGTTCTCTTTATTGAACAAAATCCTATTTCCTTGATGATACTTTATAACTCAAATTGAATTATAATTTTGCCAAAATAGATGAAAAAATGAAAATTGTCTGTTTTCCCATAGTATCCCTATAATGTAAAATTCTAAGTCCCCTTACAGGCCCCTATAAATATTAGCCCTTTAATTCATATCTGCAATCAAACCTCTACACATAGAGATAAAGAATGCCAAATATGAACAAATTGTAAAGAAAACATATTTTGTCATTCCTAATTTTTACCCATTTGGAGCCTCTCCTGACCTGTTAAGACAGTGGAACCCAGTCATTTTTACAAATCTGAACCTCCTTCACCAAACAATGCTTCTGTGAAAATATAGGCAAAATCAGTTGCTTTTAAAAAAAATAAATTAATATTTATTATAATGACGTGTCCCCTAATTGAACCCTCGAAACAGGGTCATTTTAACCCCAGGGACACCATTTGAACAAATCTAACAGAACTATAGTTGGGTATTATACTGCATAAATATTTTTAAAATTTGTTGGGCAGTTCATGATAAGATTTTTAAGTTTTAAACTATTTTTAGTAACAGTGGCCATCTTGAATTTCAGATAAAAAAAATCTTCCGTATAGTCTCCTAAGCAATAGAAATATCAATATAAAGTTTGATTTTAATTGGCCTAGTGGTTTCAGAGAAAGTGATGCTAATGGACGACAGACAACGGACAACACGCAATCCCGTAAGCCCTTCTGGCCTTTGGCCAGCAGAGCTAGAAATATTCCAGCATCCCCATAAGAAATATGACAATTTTTGGCCATAATAAATTGCTAGATTATCATCCCTGCCCGCCCCCTAATTTTCATGCCGCCCAACCATTTTTATATTCATAAAAAAAAAAAAAATAATATTTAAAAACATAAAAAAAATAAAAAATCCTCCTGCCCTCCCCATTTTTAAGAAAAATTTGGATGATAATCTAGCAATTAATTTAAATGGCCTGATGCATTTTCAACAAAAATAATGCCCAACTGCTTTACACAGCTCCAACTTCTACGGCGTAAGAATCTTGCTACCGACATGTAAGGGAGGTAATTCTTAAGTGAGACCATTAGATCTCAAAGGACGGAAGGACGGACATTCTCAAACTTTCCGCTTAGGGAGGGCCAATTTTGCCCCCAGGTTTTTGGATAAATTTGAGACAGGACCACAAACGGAACCTATTTGTCAACCATCTAAGATAAAGGCCTTGTACTACAAACTTTAACCTGCTAAAAACAAAATTTCTAAGTCTAAAAGGGAAATAATTCTGCAAAATGTAATCAAGAGTTATGGTTCTTATCTCTGTGAGTTACTAGAGGATGTTGTTCACGCATGTGAAGTTCCATTCATATTGAACAAGTGGTTGCATAGACATTTTACCTGATAACAAGAAATGTCACTGTTAAGTGTCACATACCCCCTGAATAGTCTGTGAAAAATAACAATATATTATATAATAGGTAGCAATGTATCCATGAATATCAAAAGTAATGGACTAATGTTTCAGACAAGACATGCAATTTCATGGTTTTTTTTTAAATTAAAGCATGACTTTGACCTTTGTGTAACCCTGACCTTGACATCTGATGTAATGGTCTGGGTATTTCAACAGTTAAATGCAGGTGAAACACGAAATCTCACACAAACTCAAAAGTGTTGTCAAACAAACTGAAATTGTGACCTTGACCTTTGAGGTATGGGTGTGTTTTTTACTCGCGACACGTCGTCATGTTATGGTGATCATTTGTAGCAAGTATCAACAAAATCCATCTATGCATGACAAATTACAGGCCGGACACGAAATTTCACACAAACTCAAAGTGTTGTCAAACAAACTGAAATTGTGACCTTCACCTTTGAGGTATGGGTGTGGGTCTTACTGACGACATGTCGTCATTTTATGTTGATCATTTGTAGCAAGTATCAACAAAATCCATCTATGCATGACAAAGTAACAGGCCGGAAACGAAATCTCACAAAAAACTCAGTGTTGTCAAACAAACTCAAATTGTGACCGTGACCTTTGAGGTACAGGTGTGGGTCTTATTCGCGACATGTCATGTTATGTTGATCATTTGTAGCAAGTATCAACAAAATCCATCTATGCATGACAAAGTTACAGGCCGGAAACGAAATATCGGACGGAAGGACGAACAGACGCTGTGATTAATATATGCCACCCATAAAAAACCTCAACCTGAAAAGTCCAAAAACCCATAACTCTACCAAAATGAAACCCAGAGTTATGGTTCTTATGTCTGTGATTTCCATTGATGATGCTGAACACACATAAAGTTTTTATTTATACCTCAAATATTAACTTGTATATAATTTTTGAACTGACATAAAATTTCTGTTTGAAAACAAATGAGTGGTTGCATAGATATCTAACATGATAACAAAACTTAAACATGAAATACCAACGCCGACACCGGGGCGAGTACATTAGCCCCCTTATTCTATGAATAGTCGAGCTAATAAAATCACAGCAGAAATGGGCGAGAAATTGGGCGTTCTGTTTTACAATTCCTATGTAATAAACAAAATTACCTTGAAGGTAGTATATCAGAAATGGATAAAAAACATCTTATTATTATAAATAAATAAAATCTAAATTGTTTGTTATATCAAATCCATCAAAACCCGACAAAAACAATTGTTCAATCAGAGTGATAAACACAAAATGATAGCCGTTCTAATAATAGACAGCACTTAAACACTGCTTGACGACATTCAGATTCACACTCTTTCCAAGATGAACAAATTCTACAATTTGTAAAACAGTTCAAATTTCAAATCGAAATCAAAGTGAAATCATGTGACTCATTTGACGTCACATAATATGGTGCAATTCTAAGGGCAATATCTATTTCTGTGATATGACTAGATATACCTGGATATGTGGAGCAAGTTAGGAAATGCCTTTTCAAAATATTATTTTGACATGTTTATGGCAATATGATGTTGTATGGTGTGTTATGTCCCTTCAAACTATTTTTTATTTACATAGCGATGGTGTATACTTGAGAGTATTCTTAGCACTGCTATATATCAAACAGTCACAGGCACTAGAAGCTTCTAGTATCATCTTTTAAGTCTTAAGGTATGACCCAGCCTGGGATGGAGCTCCTGACCTTCCACATGAAGGCAGACACTCTTCCACTACACCACCACTGTGGTTATATGGCAACATGAAGTCAGTGAGTATATATGATATACTGGGAGAAAAAAAATTAGGCCAATTTTGAAAAATCCTGATATACTACCTTTACAGGGAGAGTATGGAAGCTTAAAGCTGATCTGATTTGAACGAGATTGTATGGAAGATGGACAATAAGTGATCAGAATAGAGCTTTTGGTTAATGCGAGTTGTAAGTTTTTAAAATGGTAACACATTAAATAACATAATTCAAATGCAGCCCACTTGATAAACAGTTCATGCCATCACCATATATATATGGTGTACTGCAAGTCTTCATTAATCATTATTGAATGTTACTAGGAAGTGCAAATGTCATCTCATCTCCTTTTTGGTGGCTCTTCAAATGTGATTATATTCGTGATACAGGTGGTAAAGTCCTATTTATTAACACTATGGCACAAATGTCTATATATATGCTGCAGCTACTGGTCTGTGCGGCCGCCCATCAGTCCTGGATGTTTATACAGGCCATTGAATGCATCCTGTCAGGGTCAGACGGCATCCGTGATTCGTCCTATTTATTCCATTTACTGCTCCTCTCAACTAAAAAAGAAATCAGTGTGTATTTTTTACAATAGTCAAATAATTAAATCTGGTGTGTACACAGTTGACTATTTACCTTACTTAAATTGATTGATTGATTGAATATTTAGCGTCATTTTTATGCCATCGAGGGCTAACAGACGATCAGTTAACCTAACCACTGTTTCCTGGGATTAACCAGTACTCAAGCAAACCCGTCTCCGCAAGTAACTGATAACTTTCCAACTTAAATCAGTGGTGAGAGACGAATGATAACGAGACACAATGTCGTATATCAATCATCACGGAAGACTGTTGCCGGGCGGGGGATTCGAACTCACGACCCCTGGATTGATAGTCAGACGCGTAACCAACTGAACTAATTCATAGTGTAACTTGGCTATATATATACTCAAATGCAAAAGAAAGTGTGCACATTTATTTTTTTGATTTTCTGAAAATCCAATGATTAAATACTTTCATGTGTGGCATCAATTTTTAGCTTATTACCTTTCTAACCAATATGTTTATTTTATGGTTTGAATTTTGATAAAACATACAACGGGTCTACATGGATTAGGGGTCAAAATAAAAAATCCACAAATAGCCAAAGGGATGGTTTTTTTTGCATGTTGCAAAATTATGTAAATGTTGCATTAATATCTGTTGTGACAGCATTCTGTTTCTAAAATACGTCGCCACGTAACGTTGTACCTCTGCCCAGTATCATTAAGGCATCAATATGCTAACATTCTGATAGTCGGGGCATATTCGCTGTTATAAATTTTTAAAATCTACAGTGATATTCACACTATACATGTGTGAAACAAGTTTGGCCACTTGTACTTATGTATACATGCTCAACATAGAAATCCTGTAAAACCACAATTCGGGCTATTATGTTATAACTAGCCATAGTTCGACTGATTTTTCATTGTTGCTATAAACTTTAACGACTGATATTCTTATGTCTCAAATTTGACAACTTTATCCTTTGTAGAATTAAAATAATCAAAAAATAAAAACTGCACACTTTCTTTTGCATTTGAGTATAGATTGTATAACTTTATTAATGTAATATGATTGTTTTATTAAGTCACTACAATATCAGTAGTCCTGAAACAGAGAAAAAGCCAGATAAATTTTAAACGGATGACGACTGTTCTTGTTTGAAATATTTCAAAATTATCCCGATTTCTGACATTATAAAATATATGTGAATTTATATTTTCTACAGTTGGAGGAAGAAGGCCAGCATCAAAATCTGGAACTAAACCATTTTTCGTTTTATAAACAAGTACTAATTAAAAATTGAAACTGAACGAGTAAACCTCGTTACAATGCAGCAGCTCCATATTGGAGTTTTTCTAATTTGTTTTTCATTCATAATTAGCGCAACCATCCCAAACAACAGCAGCATACTCTAAAATTGGATGCATGTAAGAAATATAAATTCGATTTAGTGTTTTTCTTTTTAAAACTTCATCAACCTAAAACTTTTCAGGCTGGAGCAATTGTTGTATCTAGGTGAATGTTCCATTTTCCGTTTTGATTTAGGGTTAAACTCAAGTGCTTATGATGCTCAATGAATGTTCACTGAATATTATCAAGATAAATTCTTAGTCGCCGGATTTGGTTATTTAAAGATAAAAACAATACTTCCGTTTTATTGGGATTCAATTGAACTAATCTGTGTTTAGACCATTCTGATATAAAGGATAAATCATGGTTAAAAAATGCCTTCCATATCATCTATATTAGACGTTGATAGTGTAAGTTAACTATCACCAGCAAATAATCAAATGATACTTAGCATATTATCAGCAATGTCATTAATATATATTAAATATAACAATAGTCCTAAAACAGACCCCTGAAGAACACCTGCTCTTATTCTCTTAATATCAGAAGACATTCTTATCAAAACTTGAACCCTATTTTCTAGATTGAAAACTGTTTTTTTCCATATTTTCAGTAGCCTTGACCTTGATTAACATCAGCCCCACTCCTCGTCTTTTTTTCATGGAAATATTCACAAAACTGCAGGGCTCTTGCTTGCACTTTTGGGAATGGGGTCAAGACCCCTGACTTTGGGAAAATTAGCTTTATAGCACAGGTTCCTTCAATATAATTATGTAACAATGCATGTGTAATGTACATTAAATGAATAGAAAATGGGATGTTCTTGTACAAAACTACATTAAAATCATATTAAAAAATATCTGAACTCCGCCCCCCCGCCCCCCACCAAACATTTCTTTTGGTTTCTTTGTATTTTGGATTGGGGAAAAAAATATACTACCATATATTCCCTTATTACATTTTACAAGGTGGGGGCGTTTATTAAAGATAAAAAAAGCAAATTAAACAACAGTTAAAAATACAATTAAACCAATAAAGCCCTGGAAAAAACCTTAAATCCGGTTTAAATCCCCGAAACAATGGTTCAGAATTATTTGAGAGTGAATGAAATAATCGACATAGGATGAAAAAAAAAGCTGAAAATCTGTATGAAACTACTAGTCCGCGCACTGGAATATCCGAATTTATGGTCAGTGTACTCTTCACTTTAAATCACTTGGACGCTTGCTTTTATCAACGTAGAACAATGAGCTTTCAGCGTACACAGATTAACCGCATCGGAAAGACTGTTGTAATGTTTTAATCGACAAACAGCATTTTTACTAGTTTTAAACGGCAAATATGGGGAAGTGTATATTCAACCAAAAGAGGTTAAGTGAGCCAAGATATAAACAATGGGTTAGAGAGTTCAAAGGTGATAAACACTCCGCTAATTGTTATCTGTGTAACAAAATAATCAATCTGGGAAAACTGGGCAAATACGTATATATTGTATAGATGTCTTAATACATTTTTATACCTTAAACATCCCATATACCAGAGCTTTGCCTGGCTCACCAGCTGCAGCTGTGTAACTGGAGGTGAACAGGAAGTGTCATAGACTAGTGCGGGAATTGTCACATCTGCCAGCCCACTATCAACTTCTCACTGATGGAAACCCCAATATACCTAAAATGGAAAAAAGTACATGTATAATTCATATGCAATATTAAAGAATTTTAAAAAGAACAAGATTTATGTCACTGGTAAGTGTCACATGCAAGACATGTAAGACAAAGTTACAGACCAGACATGAAGTATCAAACAAACTGAAAGTGTGAACTTGAGGTAAGGTTCTGGGTCTTACGTGTGACAAAAAAAATTGTCATCTTGATCAATTGAGTCAAGTTAAAGACAAAGTTTGACCAGACCAGACACGCAATAATATATCAAACAAATTGAAAGAGGGACCTTGACCTTTGAGGAAAGCTTCTGGGTCTTATATGCAACACTTAATTATGTCATGTTGAGCTAAGTGTTTTTGAAATTCATCCATAGGTGACAAAGTTACAGACCAGACATGAAATCTCAAACAGAGTGAAAGTGTTGTAATACTCAGTGTGAGCTTAACCTTTGAAGTTGGAGTCTGGGTGCTATGTGCGACACATCGTCATGTTATGTTGATCATTTGTAGCAAGTATTTATAAAATCCATCTAAGCATGACAAAGTTACAGGCCAGACACGAAATCATCACTTAGACTCAAAGTGTTGTCAAACTCAGTGTGACCTTGACCTTTAAGGTAAGTATGTGGGTCTTATGCAGTGACACTGTCATCATGTCATGCTGAATGAATTGAGTCAAGTGTTTTTGAAATTCATCCATAGGTGACAAAGTTACAGACCAGATACGAGATCTCAATCATACTGAAAGTGTCATCAAACATAAATTGTGACCTTGACTTTTGAATTAGAAGTCTGGGTTTAACGCGCAACATGTCATGTTACGTTGATCATTTGTAGCAAGTATTTATAAAATCCATCTATGCATGACAAAGTTACAGGCCGGACACGAAATCATAGACAAACTCAAAGTGGTGTCAAACAAACTCAAAGTGTGACCTTGACCTTTGAGGCATAAAAATAAATTTCTGAAGTTTAGAGAGGCTTTAATCATTTCACAAAATAAAACAATGATTGCCAGTTATTTCATATTCCTTATGACGTTTTGCTATCAAAAGTAACAAACAATAAAATCAAGTTTAGCTCCTATAAACCAGTACTGGAGTACACCCATCTCAGCAAGTAATGGATACCGTTCCCAATGAATCAGTGGAGAGACGTGACAATGAGACGGAATGTCATATCAACCATCATGAAGACTGTGGTCAGATGTGATTCAAACTCATGAACAAAGGATTGATAGTTATACGCTCACCACAAGAGGAAGTACAGGTATGGACCCTTATGAAGCAATTCTTGTTAGAAAATCATAGCTATTTCAAATAAAAAACTAAAGATACATTTCAGAGTTTCTCTTAGAAACACATGTAACAAGAAATGAGATTGGGTAGGGATGGGATGGGTATGCCATTCTCTGTTGAAAAAAGTTTACGTTTTGTGTCCATTAATGCATCATCGAATACCCCCCGGTATTAAATGCAATACTCTCCATCATGATGTAAACTGACACTAAGGGGTATTAGACGATGCATAAAAAGTGCATTTCAAGTATGTTTTTCTATTCTATATAAAAATAATGTTGCCATAAAGTATAGTAAATAAGTTTTTTTTAATGGATTAGAAAGTACAAATGATATGTTTGCATTCTTAATATTTGGTTCTAAAATGAAGAATATTTTCATTAGGTATCTGTGTATTTCAAAATGAATATAAATTTCATAAAAGTAGACATTAACAGTGATTTATTCACAAATTCCAATGAACGAGTCCCACGACTCGCTGGATTACAAATCTGCGAGTCCAAAAAATGAAAGTGTGAGTCCCATTTTTCGTGATATTTCAACTAAATCATTATAATTTCAAATGATGCAACATTATTTAAATAAAGATACTTCACCATTGCACTGTGTGAACCTTTAGCTGTGCACCATTTAAACAACCACAAGCATAAATGAGTATTTAACAACAGTAAACATTGACTAGAACAGTTAAAAACATTTTAAAAAAAAACACCTTAGTCTGTCAAAAAAACAGACAGTGTTTGTGGATTAAAACAGACAGTGTTTGTTGATTTGGTTCAAATAACATTACACACTGTATCTCCTTTATTGACAGTGGCGTAGCTGACCCTAAAATGATGTGCAAGCCCATAGGGTTCTAGAAAGGTTGAGGGACATGCCCCTCTCCCCATCAGAAAATTCAGGATGTATTTCCTGCATTCTGATGACATTTCTAGGAGATATGATGAATTCTCAAAAAAATATGCAAGCATGGGCGTTGTTGCGTAAAGGCAGCTACGCCGCTGACTGAAATGTTAAACATAATTATAACACCGTTTCGATTCGGTGGAACTGTAACACAAGAAGTATTCAAGGTCAGCAAAAAGCTTGCATATTTACAACTTGCAATGGTAACAGAGACCATCTGATGACATTGATTAGGCTACATACGCGTGCATCATTGTTTAGAAAGCGGTGCAGTAGTAACCAGATGCTCTTGAAATTCATCCAATGATGTGCGCGCACTAGTGTTTACAAAGCAGTGTGCAAGAAACACAATGCGTCGGGAATTAAATGTCTGTATTTGAGATAATCGGGACGTATCAGCTGCAATTTTTCTGAGTCCAGCGGATGCACATATTTGAGAATTGTGCGTATAGCACGCAGGGGTAAATAAAACACTGCACAGTTAAGTCTTAAAATATCCCTAATAAATAAACAGGACTGCAGAAACCTAGGCGTCAACTTTTAGACCAGGTTTCTCAAGGTTACTCCGACATGATTCTACAATTAGTTTACAAAATAAACCATTTCAAATGGTGATTTTATCCTGTATTTATTAAAATTAAATGCTGAGAAAACTATTTTTAAGTATGGAACCTTTATACAAAATTTCAATAACGTAAATGTATATCTAAATGGGGACTATTTTGCTATATTAGTAAAAGTGACCCGATTTACCTTTAAACCAATCCCAAGTTTCGTTTCCCTGCTAAAGACATACACACAAAATTCCATCACAATATCTTAAGGAAACTTAAGTTTCTAAATGAAAACTTTTTCTTTCTTTTGTTTTCAGTAACCTTGACCTTGATTAACATCAGCACCACTCCCAGTCTTTTTTTTCATGTTGGAAATATTCACAAAACTGTGAGCCTATTTTGAAAATGAACTAAATCAAATTTAATAGTACAAATCAAAAAATGTTTTATAGATGACTAAATTCTTATACCTTAAACATCCCATCCATATACCAAAGCTTTGCCTGGCTCACCAGCTGCAGCTTGGTAACTGGAGGTGAACAAGAAGTGTCATAGTTCACATCTTCCAGCCCGCTATCGACTTCTCACTGATGGAAACCCCAATATAGCTAAAATGGAAAAAAATACATTTACATGTTTTATGCAATACTAAAGAAGTTTAAAAAGAAAAATATATATTAACCTTCTTTAACCCTTTACTTCATATAGACACCATTGGACACCTCTAATATAGAAGGCTTTGGAGACCTAATATAGAGGCTTTTGAATTATTGGGTGAATTATGTTTATATTAACTGACAGAGTGGAAAACAGTGCAGGAAGTGTTCAGATTGCTCGTTACGAGCAATCTGAACTCTTCCTGCACTGTTTTCAAAGGCCTTCTGTGCTTGGTGCGTATCTATGGAGTAAAGGGTTAATACATGTATGTACACTGTCAGAGGAAGAGAAATTACATAGCAAGTCTTTTCATAATGCTATGTTTACCGTCTCCAACACAAACCATCAAAATGGTCCGACTCAATACATATTATTTTTGCACTGTTAGAAAGTGAAATTGAATAAATGTGTCATTGTTACTTGGTGTGTAGATTTTATGAACTAAGTGCATGTACAAGTACTCTAGACTGTATTACTGTGCATATCGGGTTGGGTTTTTGTGCACAAAACAAGATATTTTAGTGCTATTTGTATATTTTGGTTGTTTGTACGAGCGTACGACTTTTGTTGTAAGGTGTTTACAGTCGCTCTCACAATTTTTCAGTTACCATAAATATGCAATTATAAGCCACAGTTCTGCCCCCCAACCCCCAATGTTTAAGGTCTTAAACAGGAATGCATATTATACTACAGTACAGAAGAAATGGCTGTGAAACAAAGTTTGTGGTCAATTTGATCACAGAGATTGTGGTCTGGTGAAGATTCAAATACACAACCCCTGGATTGACAGTTAGACTGAGCTAGCCCCGCCGGACTATTCATATTAAGTCCAAAGCAACGACATCAGAGGTCCTATAGGGTCTGTAGTGCTTTACTGTTCATTCTGGTACAACTTGACCAGTACAACATATTTGAAATTTCATGATCATAAAAGTTTCATGAGGCATGGATACGAAACTGAAGGTCCTATACAGTTATTAGGGAAGAAAGTAGATTTTTCTGACCTAGAACAGAGCAACATTTAAAACCAATCCCAACAAAGAATTCAGTGTTTTTCTCTCACCATTTTGGGAAGATGACCCATACACTTGGACACACTGTTATATATTAGTATACATGTAATAAATATGTTCAGATTTTTTCACTTGACCTTAAAATGGGTACATAATAATATATGTGTCCTGTAAACTTAAAAACATAGGAACAAACTCTACATTGCAGACTAAATTTGGTAGTCAAAACTGTACATTCAGACCAATAAAAGGGGTCGAAACTCAACATTCAAACAAATTATGTAGGGGTCAAAACTCTCAATTTGATCTAAATAAAACTTTGTTGACAAAATGGCACAGTGCCCCAGATAAGAATTGGCTGAAAACTCTTCAAAATTAGAATTACTGAGTGAAATCTTATAATAAAAGATTTAACTGGGTGATTTTCACTCAGTCAGTTTACTAACACTGAGTGAAACATGGAGAATTATCTTGAAAGTAATTCAAATGCCTTATCTTTATTAAACTTGTCTATATTAAATGCACAGTATTGTATAATTGTTGCTGCATGCACCTCTTGATTTTCATTATCAGTAATGTATCAAGTGTGGCTGAACAAACTGGTTTCTTCTTGCACAAATGCAGCTGCCTGCAACTCAAAATTTCTGGTCTAATTCGTTGTTGACAATGTCAAATAATGCTGTTTTAAAACTACTTACTGAAGAAATTGGTGTTGGGCAAAAATTAACTAAAAATTGTACTTTGATTTGGTTAAAAATTAGTTTTTTTCCTTTGCAAGCTGAAATTTTCATTCTCATGTTGACATTTTGTCAAAGCGCATGATCTTGATCATCTAGATGCTTTCATTACTACCTACGAATAATATGCAAACTCCATTATGAAACGGTTAAATAAACTGGTACTGGTCTCTACTTCCACTCAGCTTACAGCTTGTGAGGTTGAGGTACAAACTGTAGTAACCAGGAATTAGTTTATTGGGCTGTTTCCTGTTCATCTAAATACAGGAGATGTGAAACAGCTGTTTGCAAGGAAAATTATATGCGTAATGGGTACGCTTAAATATAAAATTATTTGCTGTTTCCATGAATATATTTGAGTGAAATACGCAAATATGCAGCTTATCTGGAGCACTGATGGCATAACTTCTTATTTCATTAAGAATATAATACATAATTATGTCTTATGGAAAAAATAAACATTGATACAATTATACATTCCAACATTTTTTATTCAGAACAGTTGACAGCAGTGTTTGTTTTTTACCATTTTTATAGCCGTTATTGGGTTATATTCCCAATGGCAAATAGAATCTTCTTTTTTTCCCAATTGAGTGGTAAAAATTCCTAAATAAAAGCTACAATAATTGTAAATTGAAACTTCCATAATTCCTTGATAAATTAAACAAAGTTTTCCCCATTCTGAATTGAGTAAGACATTGATTCATTGATTCTTTAATTAAATGGCCAGAGAAGCTAGTGTGCACATTTTTATGAAGTTGAACAAATACAGTGGTTTATTTACAAATTCCAATGTACCAGTCCCAGGACTCACTGGACTACAAATCTGTGAGTCCAAAAAATGAAAGTGTGAGTCCCATTTTTCGAGACATTTTAACCAAATCATTATAATTTCAAATGATGCAACATTGTGAAAATGAAGATACTTCACCAATTGCACTGTGTGCACCATTTAAACAACCACAAATGAGAATTAAACAACAGTAAACATCGACTAGAACAGTTAAAAACATTAAAAAACACTTGTGCAGCTTAGTCTGTCAAAAAAACAGACAGTGTTTGTTGATTTGGTTCAAATAACATTACACACTGTATCTCCTTTATTGATAGTGGCGTAGCTGACCCTAAAATGATGTGCAAGCCCATAGGGTTCTAGAAGGGTTGGGGGAGGGTCTGGGGAACATGCCCCTCTCCCCATCAGAAAATTCAGAATGCATTTCCTGTGTTCTGATGACATTTCTAGGAGATATGATGCATTCTCAAAAAAATATGCAAGCCTGGGCGTTGTTGCGTAAAGGCAGCTATGCCGCTGATTGAAATGTTTATCATAATTATAACACTGTTTCTATTCAGAGAAACTATAACACAAGAAGTATTCAAGGTCGGCAAACAGCTTGCATATTTACAACTTGCAATGGTAAGAGACCGTCTGATGACATTGATTACGCTACATGCACGCGCATCATTGTTTAGAAAGCCGTGCAGTAGTAACCCGATGCTCTTGAAATTCACCCGATGATGTGCGCGCAATAATGTTTATAAAGCAGTGTGCAAGAACAGGGCACTAGACAACTTTTGGGTACAAGTACCCATACCCTCTGGAAGGGGAATTTTTCGTCGTTTTAAGACTAACAGGGGAATTTTTAGCCATATAAATATTACTACTTTTCACACTTATTAATACTGTTTTCAATCATTTCCAACAGATGTAGCTACATAATAATTTTCTGACAAATACAACAAATCATTATGCAAGTTGTTCTACTATATTTATTTTTTTTTTCATGAATTAAAACATCTGTGACACATCCTTATATGTCAATTGTTCTAGCCTTTGAAGTAAAATGGCCAATGACCTTCTCAAGTTGTGTGTTACTTATTGGTGTTGCCCCTTCATGGACAATCCTCATAATACTATCAAGTGTTTCCTGGCTCATAGACGATCTAAGAGGTGTACATATACTGTTCATCAGTTTATAGTACTACTGTAAAGAATTTCACAATATTTGCAGCAGTTACCTTCCTTAGAGGCACTATAATATAACCACTTGAAAGAGAGTTCATATCTAGTTGTGTCAAACAACCTATTATTAGGAACTAATACACGACGTTTCTTATCAACATGGACAATGTCCGATTTGCCATCAGAATCAGAACTGGACACAGCTTCAGACTGTGAGGCTTTCCGTTTTTAGGAATCGGAACATGGCATGTCAGAGGATTTTTGAGGCACTAGCGAGCTTGTAGTGGGATGGATCCCCGGGTTTTCTAAATTTTGTTTTTTGCTTGCAAACTTTTCTGTTTGAATAAGATGTCTATTTTTTTACAATTATCTGCTGTTTTCGATGTTATTTTTCGCTGGTAATGTATATCATTATCCTGCTAAGGGCAATATCCGAAAAACCCGAATGAATCCATACCGACTTGTTACGTGAAAATTCATTGGACAGTCAATCAAGGGAGAATACTCGTGAATGTTTTACTGGATTCGTACTCAAAACTATTTGTTCTTGCGTCCGGCCGACGAGTAACTTTGTGATTTTCCTTCCGATTTTATTTTTGTTTTCGAGGGGATTTTTTTTCTTAGAAAGGGGAAAAAAAACAATATTATTTTAGGAGGGGAATGGGGACGATATTCGGCCCCAAAATCGGCCAAACAAGTGCCCTGAAGAAACACAATGCGTCGGGAATTAAATGTCTGTATTTGAGACAATCGGGACGTATCGGCTGCGATTTTTCTGCGTCCAGCGGATGCACATATTTCAGAATTATGCGTCTGCCGCAAGATTTGTGTGTATAGGACGCAGGGGTAAATAAAACACTGCAAATATATTTAATGCAAAAGTTTTCCCATGTTAATTAAAATACCGCTAAAATTCCAAATTCCAAGGGTATGGGTCATCTTCCCAAAATGATGAGAAAAAAACACTGGACAGGATCAAGTCTACAGTATGTGTCCAGAGAGGAGGGCCAAAGCTGAAGCCATAAGCATACATGTGAAATCTCACGGCGTGAGACAAAAACTCACAGATTTTTCAGCAATTCACAGTCTCACGGGCCGTGTTCAAAATCTCACGGAAAATTCGTATTTCGCAAGCAGGGAAAAAAATGACCACCATTTTCCGAGTTTAACAGCAATGTCCGACTTTTAGTTGGTTTACACTTATTGATTTTGGCGAAAAAATCCAAGTATGCCAAAATCATTTACCTGACCTTGACACAAACAGGTGCACGCGGTAATAATTTGCAATTTTTACAAGTTTATGCGTCGGGGAGCTGTTAATTGAGGGTGTAATTAACGGATTACAAAGTTGGATGACGATCTTAACTGTTTATAGTTTGTTTGTCACTAAAGACAAACACTGTCACAACAGATCATACGGAAAGCGAGTGTTTGGTAGGTGAAGAATCAAGATGTGAATGGAAAGTCGACGATAAAATTGTTTTGATGGTAAGTAATTAAATAGTTAAGGTAGATTGTTTGTTTAAGTGAATAGTTTAATGGATGTTTATTATTTAAAAGAGTTTTATAGAGCAGTAATTATTTATTGTTTTAATATCTGCAGGTTAGTCTTTGAAGTCAAAATTGTTTTGTATGCATGTTTGTATTTTTAAAGAAATGTATAAATTGCATTAATTTTTTTAAAAAATATGAATAAACAACAAATGAAAATAAGCATTGTTATATGTAATGCATCAAGTTTATATGAAACAACTACAAAATTGTTTATTTAATTTTTTTAAACAGTTTCACATTTTATATCCTTTCAGTTGTGAAGCTGTGCCAACGGTTCTGCCCAGACTTGCCAATTAACCAGGTTGAGGATGAAACTGAGGAGTATCTCTTGTCACCATCATCAGAATTGCCAAAGTATGATTTTGAGAGTACTGAACAAGATGACTTTTGGGTCCAGATGGGTGAACAGAAACTACCAAACGGAAAACTTCAGTATGGATCCTTATCAAAAGTTGCCATCACTTGCCTCAGCATTGCACATTCCAATGCTGATGCAGAAAGAAGTTTTAGCATGTTGAGGAAAATACAGAGTGATTGCAGAGGAAATTTAAGCAGTGAAACCGTTCATAGTCTTTTAAGTGTGAAGATCAACAATTATTTGAAGTGCCACATGTTCAAACCAAACAAATGTCTTATCAGAATAGTCAAGAGTGTATGTAATTGACTTCAAAGAATGCAGTGAATTGTGGTGATAATGCATGTACTATGAAACCACGAAAGCAAAGCTAATAATCTGAAAATAAGAAAATATTTGGTGTGATATAGCTATCATATAATAGAATATGAAATTGAGAAAATAATTTTCAAGTGTGTTATATGTGATCAAATAGAATTTGAAACGACAACATTGTGCTATCAGAGGATACTAAGACATTAAAGAGTGCTGTATTTTATATAAAAGAATGATCTGATACAAAGTAAATAAAGTGTGTTGTAAATAATATTCTATAATCTGATGCTATGAAAATAATTTTTAAGCCTGTTGTAATTGATAGAATAATAGAATGAGAAAAATAACAAATTATATGAGATATAAAATATGATCTAAAAAAGATATTTGTTTTGTTAAATCTTATTTTCCTGTTTAATGTAGTAAACAGTATACATGTAACTTATATCATACATGTAATTTTTAATTTATGAACAAACTTTAATTGCCTAAATGTACACATGCTCAATATAACATCCAAGTTATCCGCAAATGTATATTTAAGTAATTTTTTTTATAAGAATGATTGAATTTCGCGTGCTAAAATATACGTTAAAAAACCTCACAGAATTTTGCAAAAATTCACAGAAAATAATCACTAAATTCACAGGTTGGGGTCCAGAAAATATCACATGTATGCATAAGTATTTCCCTCAGATCTCAAAAATTAGGACGTTGATCCCTGAAAGTAATGGCCAATGTTCTCAAGATTTCTAAAAATAATTGGCCATCCCCAGATCTCCAAAACCCCTGGGAGAGTCTCAAAGCTATACATCGCATTATAGGTCATTACGAAAAAGAAATAGAGGTCAAAACTGTACATCATATGTCCCAAAAGAGGGGTTAAAACGGTGACACATATGTATTAACCAATATATTGGGAATGCCCCACACACGCTCCCGGGCCATGTGGGGCAGATGATTTTTCACTTTTGAATCCTACCGAGTGTCTTTTTTTCTTTCAGTTGATACTGTACACGTTCAATAATAAGTATCTCGACAGGTGGTGGTGGTGACAACTTGCAAAGCACACGGAATAAAACAAGCAAGTCTTCACGTCTACCGCCATTATCGGGAAAATGGCGCCAAGACTTGCTGTGTGATTTATTATTAATTTAACGGGCTAAATATATAACATAAATCAAAATAACTCAACACTATATGTATCTAACAAAAAAGACACTAAAACAAATTATACAAATCAATACTGACCATTAGAATACTAATTTGTTGCCCGAAATTTTAGACTCAGCCAAACCTAAATTCACGTGCAAAATGGAAAACAAAGGGAAGTAACTTCAACCAACAAGTTATGGAATATCCGGCCCGATAGTAAACCGGTCCCTGGATGAAACGTCCTTAGAATATCCGGCCCCACATTATTTTCAGTAATTATATCTATAAATAAAATGTCTTTCTAAAGAAATATTAAAAACATACCGGTAATTAAAAAAACACATAATAATTAATGAGGATTTATAATTGAAAAGTAACTGATTTGGAAATTAAATAGGAATAAACAAATTATGATTAATAAATCAATTTAGTTAGTAATAAATTGATTTAATTCATGCTCAGTTTTCTACCCTGAGAATAATGTAATAGTCCAATATTTAATATCCAAGTTTATATATAAACCGTACACAGGTCATTTATTTTCACAAAGATATTTACTAAATGACAAACATAGATTTTATTTTATTTATATACCACAAACACAAGTACCCAAGAGAGGCATTTGACCTAAAAATGGGTACATATGTGCCCTGTGAACTGCAAAACATAAGACACAAACTCAACATTGCAGCCTTAGATAGAGGTCAAAACTATACATATGTCCAAAAACGAGAGGTCAAAACGGCATATGTACTTACCAAGATATCATAGTAGGGAGTGCCCCTTCACCCTACCCCCACCCACCCTCCCTGCGGGCACTAGTACAATGGAGACATATAACTATATCCATTGGCTTTGCTACTATTAAATAGAACTTCGTTTAAGTATCAGATAAAATGAAATTAAACGATAGTGATAGTTTTATACATATGCAGATAGTTGAGAGCGGTTAATCCAATTTTCAATCAAGGTTTGGCACAACCACTTTGAAACTAGGCCCGCCATAACCATTCTTTTAATTCTGATTAAATTTAAGATGAGAAAACTGAAAAATTTCATTGAAGTTTGAATAGTTTTTGATGGAATAGTTCCATGCACATATATTATCTGTCTTACTTTTTATCTGTGGTTTATTTATCGTTTTTTAGATTAAGAATCTCAGCAACTAAATATTAGTTGAACATTTACTTCAAATTGAAATACAGTCAAACCTGTATTAAGCAGCCAGTCAAGGGAAGAAGCAAATGTGGCCTCTTAAGACAGGTTGTTGCTTAATACAGGTGGATTTGCTATGAAAATATAGAAATGGGAAGTAGCAAATATGGCTGCATAAGACAAGTGGCTGCTTAATAGAGATGACTGCTTGCACAGGTTTGACTGTAATTCAATTTCATTTCATGATCGAAAAATTGTGATTCCTACAACTTACATTGTATGTACAAGAAAGCAATTGCCTGTGAATTTGATTCATTTGACAAATAATAAAAAAATGCTAACAGTTAAACACATCTCTCTCTATCACAAGCACACAGAGAGAGATGACAAACCCTCCCTTGTATGCCCTAGAACCAACATCGTGAGGACAGGACATGCATTATGTGGACAATCCATGGTCCTCACTGTCTTCACGATGGTCAAAAACGACTCCTATGTATATGAAACATAAGATAAACATCTTTCATGCAATGGGGGCAACTTTGTGACATTGAATGAGGACGTGCCAACAGTGATTTTTCTCATTTTGAACTATTTTTTATTTTTTAGACAGATTTTCTCTCATGACAAATGAGGACGTCCTCGTGACATTGTCCTAATATCATTCTTCTCTAAAGAGATTCTTATGCCCTCTAAAAATGTTTTAGGTGGCATATAATAATCACCATCTCAAGTTCACTTACCTCTCACTGCTAAGGTTGTAGGTTCGAGTCCCGCTCACTCCAAAAACTTTTCTACTCAGTCTGATGTCTTCCTTAGTCGATAAAACTAGATATGCAATATATAACCTGAAATGTGTTGAAAATACCCCATTACAAAAAAGTAATCACAGTGTCCGTCCGTCGTGTGACATTTCGTGTTTGGCTTGTACCTTTTTCATCATGCTTAGATGGATTTTATACATTCTTGCTACAAATGATCAATATAACATGAGAACGCTACAAAGTAGCTTTATAACCATAATATCTCGGACAAGCCATTAAACTGGCAAAATCAGATTATTAATGTCAGAGTTACGACCCTTTAAACATTAAAATACAACATTTGGCCTTGAGTACCTATAGCACCCTCATTTTTCATTTGATCCTCATCAAACTTACACATTAGTTATATAACCATAATATATCAGACAAGTTCTTGGACTGGCCAAATTGGAATATCAATATCAGAGTAATGACCCTTGAATTGTCAAAAAACTGCACTATTTGACTTTGTGTGCACTCTAGCATCAATAATTTTCATTTGATTCTCACCAAACTTACACCGTTGTTACATAATAAATTCTTGAACTGGCCAAATCGGGTAATTAATGTCCGAGTTATGGTCCTTGAATTATCAAAAATTGCATTATTTGACCTTTTGTGCATTAATTAAGAAAATTATTCATTTGATGAAGTTAATTATAATTATGGACGGGTGCCTGGCATTTATCACCACTTTAGAGTACAAACACACTGCCATATCTTGATATCACTGATTATAAAAGGCAATCATATTAAAATGTTAAACATTCGTTATATCGTATTCATCACACACATAAAAATCAATAATCATGGAACGAAAATTGCTTTATTTGGCGAGTTTTGTTAAACGACTTGTGAGAGCCTGCAACTTTGATTTGAAGATTTGTAACATTTATAATATATCACAGCAAATCTTTAAATAATTCTATATACCGGTAAACCAATTTCCAGCAAGATTATCATATAAAAGTTTATATACTTAAAGTTAGATTTACTTCTATAAGATAATAAAGATAATTTACCATAACACTTATGCACTTCCTTATTTATTTAACTTTTTCCTTGATATAATCTTATTGCATTATTATAACACATTTCCCTATATCTTCAGGTTACAGGATGAGTGGGATGACAGCACATCAACCATCATCTACTGCACAAACTCCAAGAGTTCAAGCCACACGTCTGCAGTGTTTGTATCGGGGGCAATGATATCAACACCATATAATCACCGTTAGAGATTTCTATAAGAATTACAGAAATTATGTCCATTATCAGCCGGAATGGATGATGTTGTTGTTGTTGTATGGTGTTTAGCGTTGCTTTTAACAATTTTTCAGTCATATTGCGACGGTGTCTACTGAGCGCTCTCAAACTGGAGTATCATGCCGCAGACATGTGGTATGATACCCACCCAGTCACATTATACTGACACCGGGCCGACCAGACCTAGAACTCTCCTCTAAATGCTGAGCGTTAAGCGAGGAAGCTTCAAGTACCATTTTTAAAGTTTTTGGTATGACCCAGTCGGGGATCAAACCCACGACCTTCAGCATGCGAGGCAGATGCTTTACCACTAGACCATGCTGCAGTCTCGGAATGGATGTGAAGTAATCTATGTAATCATCAGTGAAAGAGGACAGTTTGTAAAAGACAACAAGCAGACAAAAAGGCAAAACGTGGAGAAGCTCAGACTATTTAATGAAGGCAGTTCCCAATGGATTATGAACAGGACTTTGTACACTTCAATGGGAGTGACAAAATCATTTTTTATAAGTTTTTTGTTACTTTTATATCAATTTAGTTGTACAAAATGAGACATGTTGATACATATATATTTCATGACAATAATACATACATTTAGTAATATCTTATAGCCATTACGGGTCTGTGAGAATGGAATGATTAACGAACAGTGCACACTTAATCCAGATAATGTATTTGTGTGGCTCAAAGTTCAAGGGCCGGTTTCCACACACATGTACAGTTACAGTTATTATTCATCTGTACTTAATGGTAAAATATAACATGCAACATAATCAGTAAATGTATGTTTCAGAATTTAGAAATATTCTTGAAGAAAGTATCAAATGATATGTTTAGTAAAACCAGGGGTCAATGACTTATATATTATAATGTCATAAAATATTCAGCATTGTTTTTTTTTTTATCTGACATGGTAAATCTTATTTTTTTGAAAATAAAGTAATGCTTTATTGAAGTCTTAATAAATAATAATTCTTCTTGCAGGTCTAGTTATTATAATGAGCAGTTGAATATTGTACTAGATCGAAGAAAAGAAAAAAAAAAGGAAATATAACAATAGTTGTCAGAAGACAACAAAGCTTGCCCCTGGGTGTCTAAGTCCCAAAAAAGGACCATAACTGTGCCAAAATGCAATCCAGAGTTATGGTTCTTTTCTGCGTGTGTTTCATTGATGATGGTAAACACACATGCGAAGTTTCATTCACATCCAATGAGTGGTTGTCTACAGACAAAGCCAACGATGACGCCAGGGTCATGGCAACAGCTCTCCTTGGATTTTGTCCTGGCGAGCTAAAAACACTGAGGAGGGGATTGGCACTGATATAATGAAATGTCTATAAATAATAGCTGTATTTGAAATCAACTGTTTTAAGTTTCTGATTGTAAATAAATTTCTTTACAGTTAGTATTATCTTATTTAAGACGTTGTAATGTATAATGAATCTATTATACTATATATAGGGATATAGAATATATATTGTCACTAGCCCCTGTGAATAGTATCACTACCGATCTCTACACAGGGGTAGGAATCCTTTAGATAGTTGTCATATCCATTATATCAATTTTTTATCATGCTCATTATTGTGGTTCAGTTATCATTATCCTGGTTCAGTTATCATCATCGTGGTTCAGTTATCATTATTGTGGTTCAGTTATCATCATTGTGGTTCAGTTATCATTATTGTGGTTCAGTTATCATTATTGTGGTTCAGTTATCATTATTGTGGTTCAGTTATCATCATTGTGGTTCAGTTATCATTATTGTAGTTCCAGTTGAACGACAGCATGGACAGGCTGCTGTCACTCTTGTATGTTGTAATACGGATTGAATATTTAATGTCATTAGTTAATCTTAAATACACACCAATCTCCGCAAGTAACAGATCAGCGGTGAAAAATGACCAAAAATGTGGCACAATGTTGTATATGAATTATCACGGAGACTGTGGCGGGGTGGAAATTCAAACTCAAGACCCATGGATTGATAGTCAGACGTGTTACCAACTTGGTATGTTTAAGAGAAACAAACCGAGTATTTGAAAGAATTTGCTGAAACTCTGCAATTCTGCCGGAATCAAGATTCTAGCTTAGTAATGCATGTTCATTTGTTGATGTGTTTTTCTTTCAATCTCTATATATGTTTATTATCGTCTTTTGTTTAATGAAAGTGACCAAAATTTATTCATTACATGTAAATTGCCTCCTCTTCAAAACAAGTAGAATTGTAACTGTGATGAGAATCCAATCAAAATTAATAAATAATAAATGCAAAACAAGGTTAATTTTCAATGATTTATTATGGATTTCACTGTATGTATGTGCATTATATACAAGAATAAATTAAATCTTAGGTATAAAATCTATATGTACATATTTTTACAAGAATACAATTATAATCTATCATTACACGCATGTGATTTACACATATATTATTTATGTATTACACAACATGTGTCATCATTTTCTTCAATACATGCATTTAATTTTGTAAAATACAATTCACTTTCAACACTGTTTGCATTATAAAGCCAACACTTTCTAGCATACTCTTTTTTATAACCCAGAATCTTTAAAAATCTTATTTTAACCATGTGTGTCAGACATAAAACTTTTACAATTAACAAAAATGTGTAAAATTGATAAAAACAAGCCAAAACATTGACTGTTTACGCGGTTTGAAAGATATATCCTTCTAAGACCAGTCAAACATATTGTTAAAATAAAAAAAATGACATAATTATAAAAATAAAAAAATTCAATGTAATAATAAAGTTTTAACACAATTCCTAAGTATGCAAGAAAAAAAGCAGAGATTTGTCATTTTGTTTTTCTGTCAAGTTCAAACCTACGTATACCTGAAGTATTCTGTCTCAGTCATGATAAACATATGTGTATATTTTACATAAAAACGTGTTGACCTTTGTTCCTGAACCGAGTTCAGATCTATACATCAGTTTATCTATAGTAACTAATTAATCATTTCCCACAAAAACGATGCATCATAAATTCCATTTTCCCATATTTTATTCATATGTGATACACATCAATATGGAAACAACAGCTTGAATAATTGTATTGTTGTTGTTAAAGGTATATCATACTTTTTACATTTTTTTTCTTGTGTATTTACCGATATATCAAATAGCACTGCAATAAATTAAATGAAATCAATAAAGCATACTAATTGTACATAAAACACATTTAAATATCTGCTGCACATTTATTCCTCCCAAGTTCTATGCTAAGCCACTCTGGTTAAATATAAGTCAGAAATAAAAAATGTACATACTATATACAAACTTATTGCAATAGTTTAAATCACAGTCAGATATGACTAGAAGCATGTTACTGAAATTTAAAAATAATCATATTTACCATTTATTAATTTTTTCGAAATTTACTAAAAAAAATTCTGCTTCATTGGTAAATGAATGATTTAAGCATTGCTATTAACCTTTTCTTGAGAAACATTTTGTTGTAGTTCAACAAACAAACAATTTTGAATATTAAACTAAGTGTAGATTATAAAATTCTAATAATATAAAAAATAACCAAAAAAACAACAACACTGATATGCTGTTATCAGTACACATGTACTTATAATCAAGATGAAATATCAGAGCATGTATGTGATTTTTAATATAATTTTATACAATTAACCCTTTAATGTTAAATTCCTCATCATCACAAAAACATACATAATTTACACACGTAACATTTCTCAATATTCATTTCCTTCAAAACATTTCTTTCCAGAGGCTAAATTCTAAATGATTACACATTTTGTCGCATTATTACATGTATATCAATATACACACAAATAGCTGCATATAAATCGAGACATGGACGGAAAATTGACACAAGAAAGTCGCATAAAATCAAACTTTCAAATGAACACAATACATATCAAACAGTTTTCAGGGATTTCGAAACAGACCAAACTATATTCCTGACAAAGTGTATATATGATATATAAATCTGTATAATAATCTAACCATAGTTATAAACCTTTTAAAAATTTAGGCTTTTTGGCAGTAGGCCTTCAATTGCAGAGTTATGACCTTCAGACATAAAAATGTAAAATGATTTTGGCCCTGATCAGTACACATTCAGGTCTTCAACTAATTACTTTTCAATTATTTTCACAACCTATATTTGGTCCCGTTTCATTTCACTCGTTAAACATCAAAATACTGTTCAACCATTAATTGTTGCAAAAATTCCACTTTCGTCACTCACAATAAAATGCCTCTGCTTTTTTCATGTTCAGTTTATTTTCCAAACAGCACACATTTTTTTGAAACAGCTTCCAAACCACCATCACCAAGAATGAGTAAATAAGTTCCTATATAGTCAACCCTTTGATGCAACTATCTAAATACTAGTACTTGATACACATTTCACATTTTTGTCTTAAAAGCAAAGCACTACTTCCTTCCACATCTCATCTCCATAGCTAAATCCTTTCATTTATAACTAAACATAGTTGGCTGATCACATGACTTAGCTGATCACATGACTTAGCTGTTTACATGACTTGTCACATGACTTGTCACATGTTTAGGACAGATGTCATACAGTGTGTAACTTAATTTGGATATAAGTCGCAACACTGGTCACATGCTGAGGCTTTGCAAGTCTTCCAATAAGTAAACAAACAAAGGCACAGAAGTCACATGACTTGTCACATGATAAGGTCACATGACAGATGGCACTGGAATCCAGAAGACAAGATGAGCAGTGAACTATCTCCAGGGCTGCTTCCAAGACATTTTATTACCTAAAAAAACACAAAAAAAAACATTTAATACATACATATAACTTTAGATGACTTCATTGAAGATTGATTTACTCAAATCATAATCATAAAAAGCAAATTTACAATCTCAGAGCAGTTAAAAGATATCATTTACCATGCAATAAGGAAAATAATTAAAAACAACAACAAAAAAACAAAGTAAAAAAGTATTTATCAAAATAACAACTATTAAAATCTTCTTTTATTGCATATTAAAGTCAATATTTTATAATAAGTTGGAGACATGATTCAAATGCATATCTCCCCCCCCCCCCCCCCCAAATATTGTTTCACTTTGAGCTCGACTCCGAACTAAAATGAAACTATTATAACTATAAACTTTACAAATATGAGAATGTGTCATAACTGAAAATTCACACAGCATTTTATATTTAATATCTAAGCCCTTATTACAGTTGAATTATTAAAACAAACACACACTCACACTTGACAACACACAGTGAATACAGTTAGACAGACATCATCAATCAAGTGGTATTTAACTGCTGTTTTGTGAGTACACAGTATGCATCTGATTGTGTGCAATAAATCTTCATTGTTAGCCTGGCTGGGACTAGGAGATCACACGTTACACAATGAATTATGCATGATTGCATTATTTTGTTGTTAAAGGTAGTTTTACTGATGTTTGAATGATTTACAATTACCTATAGAACTGGGACAAGAAAAGGGACCGCCAAACTCTACTGGCTGAAATTCACCAAACATTTAAATTTAATGATCTTGAATTGGAATAATCATTGTTTTTAATGGAATTATCTCTGATCTAAATGGAACAATTGCTATAAATAGAATAATTGCTATAACTGGAACAATTGCTATAAATAGAATAATTGCTATAACTGGAACAATTACTATAAATAGAATAATTGCTATAAATGGAACAATTACTATAAATAGAATAATTGCTTTAACTGGAACAATTGCTATAAATAGAATACTTGCTATAAACTTGTTAACTATTAAATTGCTGACTTCCAAACTATTCCATTGTTAAGTTGAGGTATACAATAAAAGTAAAAAATTTCAGAACTTAGTGGAAAACATTGCTGGCTTTTTCACCAAATTCAACTAAGCATTTAACTAATTAATTGCAGGCCAATCTGGGTTAAAGTAGATTTCTGGAAACTGTACAAACGTACCAGGGAACTATCACTGTGTTATGAATAGATAGTGCCAGGGTTACCACACAACCCAAAAATAACAGTATTGTAAATTATACAAAATCCTGTATCTTAGAGAGCACATAGTGTATATAATCCTAATCCCATTACAAAGACATACAATGGACAAGCACAGAGACTTTCTAACAGGGTTTAATGTCATTTAAACCACATGACAGGTTATATATTGTATTGCATATTTAGTTTTATTGGTTCAGAAAGAGAATAACCACTGCCCTCTCGTAAGTAACAGACTAACTTTCTCACATAAAGGTTTTGGCCCAAGCTGGGCTCTAACCCATAACCTCAGCTGTGAGAGGTTAGGGTTAGACGTCAGCGCCTGGAAATTATTTCAGAGCCGTAACCTTGTTTCTAAATATCTACTGTAAACTATAATTCAGTGCCATAACTTTATTTCTATTGATATCTACAGTAACACAGTGCAAAGACTTACAGACTTACAAGTAATATTAGAGCATTTCACCTGCAAATCATTGAGAAGGTGTAGAAAAAATGAACTTTATAGAAATCACCAAGAAAACAGTCTCAAAGCAAAAAATAAACATAAATCTTTATCTCATATGAAAATAAACAAAACTGAGTCCTAACCATTCATTAGATACCATGAATATTAAATCTAGTTTTACTTACAACTAATAATAAGTATGTAATTTGGATAACTTCATTGAAAACACAGTCATACATGTTTTATACATGTAAAAGAAGTAGATATGATACAAGATATTTTAATAAAAACAGACCGAAAACTTGTGAATGTAAATAACATCCCTGAGTCTTAATCCAATTTTGTTTTGTTTGTATGACTTAACATTTTTTGCAACAGAGTTTAAATTATATAATGGCAGTCAGCACACCTAATGATTGTTCCTTGGTTCCAATAGGCAGTTAACCAGTACTAGACACACCATATCTCTGCAGGTTACTGACTACTTCCCTACATATTCAGAAGTGGAAGACCCATTTAAATTCATAAATAATTCTAAGATTCAAACTCAAAAGCATAATTTTCAAACATTGTAACTATATACAAAACTGTTGGTAAGAAATGTGATTTACAAACATTTTCTGTTAAAAACTCAATAAAAGTGCTTGTTTCCACAAGGACATACAGTAATTTGTCTGTAAATGGATGTTATTTGGGTTTCAAATCTTTGATATTTTGAGTCCAAGCACTTATGATTCTCAGACTTAAAATACTCGTTCCTGTTTCACCAAATATATACTTAAATAGTTAAAATGCATGAAAATCAAAGAACAGCATCCCAGTGATCATGATTTTTGACTGGCTCCAAAAAGATTGCATTTGATTACATTGACATTGATTACGGAATATTTTCATAACCATTCTTCCACAAGCCAAAATTAAGTTATTTTTTTAAGGTATTTAAGTAAAACTTGATGAAACAGAAGGTTGATGAACTTAGGTTCTGGTATTCAATTAAACATTTATTGATTATCATATTTAATTTATCAACAAAACACAAAATTTTCTTCATAAAATCGTAATTTTAGCCCCAAACCCCCAGCAGAACAAGACCACCATGCAATGAATTACCAGCAAGACCACAATGCATCATAAATTGAATACCCAAGTACCTGTCACCTCTGACCTCTGATCACTTTGTCGAAGTCTTACCTACATTACTGTACTCAATAGATTCAGCGCTGAAATTCCCAGATTTTTTTTTTATCTTTTTATTTACAAACCTAACCCTTCAACTCATCAACACCATGCGATAATGATAAGATAACTTTATAAAACAACCTAAGATAATTTGGTAAAATCATATAAGATAGCTTTATACCTCTACATTTTGCTTATCTTTTTATGTAACTATAAATATGTTTTTTGACATAATTACCCCTGCGATGAATGGAAATCAATTTTTTTTTATAAAAAAAATAAGCCATAAAGGGAGATAACTCTTGTAAAATTTGACTGACATTTACAAATATTAAACTTGACCTGTACTCATTTATCATACAGCTATGAACCAAATATTAATTAAATACACAGACACCTTCAGAATTTTTTTTTATCAGAAACCATTTTTTTTACTCGGCCAGACAAACGAACGGACAAACAGGGGTAAATTAATGCTCCATCATCATTCTTCCAATGGCAAGGGTATAAACATTAACAATTTTGTATGAACTTTTCCTGTAATCATAAATCCTAACGTGCCATACATACATGAGCTACTTTTTTTTTATTATATACGTACATTTTAAGTAAAAACAATACAACAGCTGCCTGTCTCTGTCAAACTGTTTCACCTTTTCTTCATGTTAAAAACATATTGTATGTTTGAAAACAATTTAGGATCAATGAGTCATTGTAATTTCAACATGGGACAGGTAATATACAGTATATTCAGCTGTATTGGTGAATGAGGTATTCAGATTCATTGAGGTATTCAGATTGAATCTAAGCAGAAGCACTGCCCTTACTGACAAACTTTCTCACTTGGAGTTTTTGGACCAAGCTGGGCTCAATTAAAGTAAGTGGTTGTTAGGCAACAGTGTCATAGACCATCCACCATGGAGGTCCCTTTGTGGGAGCAGAAATGATTGAAGAATGAATGAGTAAAAATGAAGAATGGATATGAGTAGAACCATGACAAGTGATTTTGAGTCTGAGATCTTTTATCATAGATCTATCCTTTTTTATCTATGACATGCACGAGTTGCCCTTATCATTGCATTACTTAGAATAAGAATAACCATACATGTATGTTATTTGATCTAAAAAAAAATATGTATCTATAACACTAGTCAATCACATCTAGAATGTTTTTTATTTTCTAAATCTACGAGGGGGGATCAGAAAGTTTGTAGACTTATTTATATCAATTATACAATGCACAATAGTGTTATTGTATTTAAAATAAATGTATATGGGACATAATTTGAAAATTGATCCCCCCTCGTATACTGCTTCATAAAAATATATATAATCATATATGAGATACAAGCCACATGCAATTTATAAATTAATGTAGACCATCTAAATATATACATGTAGTTTTTATTAAATAACTCGTTAGTAGCCATTATAAAAATTGTATAACAAGCAAGCAAAACAAATATAAAACAATTTTCCTTTTTATTTTTAGATAACACACAAAACATCCAACCAAACATGTTATAGAACTACTGCACTAGCCACCATATGAATATTTGACTGGTTTTAATTTTAATTCATTTATTTTGAATCTGGCCATTACTTTTTTTTTTATTTCACTTGTCCAGTAGGACAAGTGTTTCTAAGATCTGCTTGTCCTGACCAAAAACAACTTGTCCTTACTTTAATCTAAAATTATGGTACTAGTCCTATGGATATAAAATTAGGAATAAGTAAATAAACTGTTCTATTAAAGATATGCCGTGTTTAATTAATTTCTTAATTTTCACTTGTACAGTTGGGTTAGAAGCCTTATGTTTTACTTGTCCGTACCCATGATTCATTCTTCCCGGACAGTCAGGCGACCCTTAATGTAAAACCCCGTGAAAGTGATATTTTCAGCACATGACAGATTATATGGCATATCAAATTTAATTGATGGAGGAAGACTTCAGAATTAATCAGCGTAGAACCGCCACCCTTCCACAAGTTACTGGCAAACTTTCTCACATAAAGTTTTTGGATTGGACTGAACTGGGCTTGAACCAACAAACTTTGCTGTGAGAGGTAAGTGTCAATGGACAACAGTGCCATAGAAGACAAAGGACTCTTGGTGCGGGGAGAAATAAATGAAGAACGAATCTGAGTAGAACCATCGTTCTTAAAATAGACACAGGCAAACTTCCTCACATAAAGTGATTGAAACGAGCATGGCATGTACTTACAACCACAGCATTGAGACGCAGTAACTCGTTTCGGTACGACAGTCATACAAAACTGAGCATCTAACAGTTACTTTCAAAACTACAAAATTTCTAAATTTCCCTGTTACAAAGCAGGTTGTGTTAGAAGCTACAAAAAGTAAACTCTTTTTATGACCAGAAAAAAAAGTATTTTGTCTTACTCATACTGACACATTATAAAGTTTTCTACCTGAAACAGAACTCGATTCTACAGTGCACCCTCCTTACAAGTATAATTCAATACACAAACAAGACAAAAACAAATTCTTTTATTGATCGACAAAAAAATATGTGCACAAAATTTCCTATTTGTGTGTTGAACAACATTCATTCATTCGTGTAAGACAATTTCAATGATGACATGCATATATTCCATAGGACTTAAAATATTTTTTTAAACTTTTTAATTATTATTTTTAACAATTCTTGCAAATGTTTAACTATCAAAAATATGAAAACTTGTCAATTGTTAAAAACGAGTCATTCTTGATTGTTTTTTTTGTAATAAAGTTGTACATGGTAAACACGCACCACTAGAATTCTTACACATATTTACAGTTTTTTTAATTAGGGTTTATTACGATTTCCAACACATTAAAGGCTACATGTACCATTCAGTTTATTGGTATAGAAAAAAACTTAGACATATACATGAATATGAGAAGATCCACCTTCCGATTGCAAACTGCAAACTGCTCTTGAATCCACTTCCCAAGTAGAACTAGTACTGAGTATTTATTTTTTAAGAGATATCGGGTCGAGCTGGGCATCCAACCCATAATCTATGGTATGAGCGACAAACACTCCATCCATTACTCTACCATCCCGCTTAAAGATCCACCCTTCAAAAGATAACTGGCATACTTCCATACATAATGTTTGGATCTAGCCGGACTCAGGCCCACAACCTCACCTGTGAGAGTAAGTAAACTTAGGCCATGAATTATTCAACTTTACGGGTTTTTTTTAAATGTTTAACTATGGAAGCTATTCTGCTGTTATAACCTACCATTCTGCAGTGTGCCTAGCCTAGTCTGCAAATTTTCTAATCTATGGATGTAGTCATCCGAGTCACCTAGATCTCCGTTCTTACTGTCTTCCGCGGACATGAACCGTACACGACCTGTGGACGAGGCAGGAATGCTGGCAGATGTAAGGATTTTTCTGAAAAAATAAAGAAAAAAAAGCAAGTCAATTATGAATTTTGGTGGTGAAAAAAATTATGCTTCATTTTTTGTTTTCAATTAATTAATATCTAAAGAAAACTATCAACTGCCTCAAAACAACCAGTCCACCGAGTGAATATGTTAGCCAGTTTTGACATTGTATTGAAAGGAATCCTTACATTCAAGCAATTATGTATACATACGAGGTGTATTAAAAAAATATGTGGACTTATGTAATATTTTCAACATCAAATATTATATATTAATCCAAATATTTCCTCTATGTAACTGTCATATTTCATATTGATATTGAATACCATTATGTAGCAACAGTGCTAAAGATATACATGTATGTAATGGCTACACTCAAGTATTTGCACAATGTTGAGCCGATCTAATCTACATGAACTTCAGGTTCAAACTCCTTACATCATTGCACAAATCAATGAAGAGTGACAGAGGGATGTGTATGATAAATGGGTGTAAGGACATGTATGAATTGCATCCCAGGAGCCCGGTGGGTACTTTGACAAGATGTGATTTGGCCAGTGAAACGTCATGCAAAAATTTGTCATTGATATCACTGACTGCTCTGGACTACCATACCATGCATATTTTCTAGTGCTCTTGTTACATAATGGTATTTAATGTAGATACAAAATATGGCAATTGTATAGAGGACATATTACTTTTTATGGCAATATAATTTTAATTCTTGTGCTATATTAAATGTTGAAAATATTACAAAATTCCTCATATTTTTTAACACACCTCGGAAAATGTTAATTGACAATAAATAACCATTCCTTTATTTTAAAGAAGATAAGATTTACACCATATACCAGTATCTTTTGTCAGATAAATATCACCAAAACTTTATCAAGATGGACAAACATCAAAATTCATCTTACAGAAGAACATTCAGTTGTTGTCAGATTTATATGTCAATATACAAATGGATGGACCTTGAAGAATTTCATACAGATCAGGTCCATAAATTTGGATACTAGCTGATATCAATTATTATCAGACATTATGTGTTTTATTATCATCAATTTGCTGTTGAATTGCTAAATGCTGTGACCTGATGACACCATTCAAAACATTCAACTTGATCATTGCTATTACAAGCAATTTGATTTGGCAGGCTCCCGTCAAGTCTGCCGTACAATTGGCCGAGTATGCAAATCTGTGTGAATGATCAAATAACAAAAAAGACAACCAACACTATGTTTTGATATGATCATGGCTCATCTTCTACTCACCAATTAGCCTTGATTAGAATAAACTGTGCAAACTTTGTTATTATCTAGTGATTACGTGATCAAGCAACCAAGCCCGAGTTTTTATATAGAAAAGCTTTTTACATCCGGCTTGTTTATTAATTATATTCATATCTTAGTGTATCTATTGTAACCAGATATGTGTTACATCACATTACAATAAAAACAATACCATTCACTTAGGCCTAAAAAAAAAAAAGGTTTGTTTCCTGTTACATGCCCAAAAAAATATGGGTCGGTAGGTAGGGATTTTTTTTTTTTTTTTTTTTATTTTTTTTTGGTCGTTACCACACTCCTTTATTAAATGGAACATCAAAATGAATGAGTTTGTTAGTTTCTATTACATGATTATATATGTCAATTTGGTGGTAGTGGTGTGAAAGTAATATATCTTTTAAATAGTACTCAATCTGAAATCTGAAGTGGCTATAATAAACCGAGGAAGATGTTTGATATAGGCTATACTGTCTTCGCAAAAATTATACCTTGCACCGTTTCTATGAGTCTATATTGTCTAGGCGTATGCAGTGATTATTTTATACTGAGATAACGAGCGTCTAAACGACACAGCGCGCCGGTGCGTAATAATTACTTCGTTGTGAAAATCACCAAAAAGAGCGCGAAATCCGATGCCGATTTTTTGGACATAAAAACTTTTGAGTCGGCAGTTAAAATATAGGGTCGGTCGGGTAACCGGAAACAAACATCTTTTTTTTTTAGGCCTTAAGAGTCGGTCAGCACAATAGGTGTGAATAACCAACTTCAACTTTTTCAAGGTAACGCACCGTTTCAGCATTATAACATGACCCAAGTGAATATTGTTATGTAATCAAATTGAATGTAAAAAAAAGAATAGGCAATTCTTACCTTCTAGCACCAGAGGATGGCGAGGTATAGCGAGTTGTACTGCTGTAATCTTTAGTGGGCGGAGTCGACGGCACATGAGTGGCAGTGGGGCGTGTCGACATGTACGAAGATGATGCATATGAATCATAGTCGAGGTGGGATCTTGGACTCGACAATGACGCCGTTTCTATTGACGATCGTTGTGGTGATAAATGACGGTGATATGATGATGATGAAGCGCGTGGCGGGGATGAGGCAGATCGCGCTGGCACGGAAGTGATACGTGGTGACGAGGGGTAGTGCGGAGAGTAACTGTTGGTCTGTGGCACATAACCTGGATGAGATTTAAAAACAATCAGGTTAAATATGAATTTTTATCAATTCTGAAGTAGCAGATGAAATGTTGACATCTGCTGAATAAAATATGTCTCTCCTATTTGATTTTTGGATATTAAAGAAACAAACAAAACAACACACATGTAAATGTTTATATTTTCTTCCATACTTAAAAAGCCCCAAACATTCCATTTGAATGTTCATAATCATATTAATGTTATATGTGTACATGTATATATCCATTCAATCTACCCAGGTCAGTAAAAATACTTGAAATATATTCTTTCAATAGATGAAACAATGTATAAATACAACAAATCAACAAAGACATCTGGATGAACTGTGTTACATTTGTCTGCAAATTTAATGGGCCGATAAAATATTTTTAAGTCAGAACATAATTTTGCACATAAGAAATCTTGGTAAAAAAATGGAAGCAAAGGATCAGAGTTTCTATTTCTGGAGCACTCAAACATTTGTGAAATTGGCAACATGGTATTTATTCAAGGAAGATACCGCAATTGTTACAAAGCATCAATAAAATAATTCTGGAGATAATCTCACCATTTGTTTGGTCTACTGTTCCACCAACAACCTCAGATCCCACCCTGGTGGCTCGTCTCCATTTCTTCACAAGGTACTTCATCCTGTGGACATATTAAGATTGAGAGTAAAATAATAATAATAATAATAATAATAATAATAATAATAATAATAATGATAATAATAATACATGTAATAATGTCTTTATTTAGAAAGGGTAAACTCATAAAGTTTTATATACAATAAAAATCAGATTCTATGTTTGTTGTCGCCTCAACTTAGCAGTAACCTGTTATAAGCTGCCACATTTCCATTCAATTTTATTAAAAACTTGAACATCAACTTCAAGCGTCAATCATCTTTCTTACTAAACTCGGGTTCGGACCCAAAACATTGCAAGAGAAGCTCAACACTAGAGATTTTTTAGTCACAATGTATTTCACTGGTTTTGATAAATGGCAAGAGTTTTATGGGAAATAAAAGTATAGAAACAGTTTGAACATTAATTGAATCAGTCTGAACAGTGATTGAAAGAGTCTGAACAGTCACTGAAAGAGTCTGAATGGTAATACTTCATTCAATTACACAAACCAGCTTTTTCTAAAACTTATATTATTTTACATCGACTGTGAAACACATTTTTACAACTTATACAAAATTTCCCCAAATACCAGTATTTCCCCAAATACCAGTACTAAGTGTATGTAGACTAGAAATGTGTGTCAACCTGAAGGTCCCTGCTATTAATCAGAAAATTAAGTAAAAAAAAAGAGGCTAGAATTCCAGTAAAATTTAACCAACATTTGACACATATCAAAATTGACCTGTATTTTATAATTATATAGGTACACATCAATTTTAATCAAATATATAGACCCCGTCAGAAATTATTAATAGGAAACCAATTTTTTACCCCAGACAGACAAACGAATGAACAAACAGACATGAGCAACAGTTAATGCCCCTTTACTATTCTGTGAATTGCGGAGGCATAAATACAGAATATAATTTACGAGACTGAAAACTAAAATCTAAAACAAGAACTTTGCTCAGAATCATACGAGTTTAGAAAGGAGACATTATACCAATTTTTTACACTTACCTAGCTATGGCAATAACAACACGTACAGCACCACGGAATGTTGTCAATGGTTTCACACGTTGACGTCTGCGCCCGTGTTGATCAATGGCACCCATTCTGTCCAGCAAAGCCAGAGTTGTTTCTTCCGTATCCTGGAAACCACCTAGCAACACCAACAGATATTTTTTCTGATAAATCAATGCTTTTCTGAAACTTTCTGATCTTAAATATTTCCCATAAATCCTCTGTATCTTGACCTTATCTGTTTCACGTGCATCAGTGATTCCAGCAGCTACACGCCGTTCCCGCTCCACCCTCAGATCTGTCTGAAGTAGATCTACTTCCCGCTCGGCAGAATTGAGCGTCATCTGTAGAGATAATTTCTCTTTAGCCCATTCAGCTCTCTCAGCCGTCAAAACATTATCAGAGACCTTGGAGCTTCTCTGCATCTCCTGCAAAGTTTAAAAATAGTTTACTAACATTTTGGACTCGATTGAGCAAATATTAAGATGCAATATTGTGTATCAATCATTGCAGAGACTGGTTAAGTGGGGATTTAAACTCAAGACCCCTGGATTGTAAATCAGACACCCTAACAACGGAGCTAACTGGGCAAGGCTTATACATCCGGTAATAATTGACCCCACAACCCACTCTTCATAACTGAACACTATTAAAGTAACTTAATACTCTTTAAATATAAAAGAACACAAAACACAGTATACTTAGTCTAGTAGTAGCATTTTCTACTTTCTATCAAGTATAGCCAAAACCATATTTATATACCAGAAATTTTGTCTCCCCTTCATACAATTGTGAGAATTATCTTGAAAGTTATTGTTACTTTTTTAAAACTCGCGAGTTGACTGTAAAATCTTCTCTAAGTGGAATGCACAAGATATAACCACAAATAGAATTCAACCTAATCCTTTTCAAGTGTTTAAACAAGAGCAGAATCACTGAACAGATTTTTAATTCCCAAAATGCAAAGGGCCATAACTCAGCCAAAAATCATCGAACCGAAATTCAAAAAAGATAGGAGCGACTAGACCTCACACTGATTCTTCCTACCACGTTTCAGCTAATTCCAACTACAGATGTAGGAGGAGTTATTTGGACAAGATTTTACAATATGTCCCCCTGAGAGGGGGAGAGATAATAATCATGGTAACTCATACCTGGTATTTGCCATCCATCTGTCTGTACCGCCAGATCTCCTCTTCCAGACGAGTCAACGTGTTGCGTAGCTCCGTCTTCTCCTCACTTATTCTCGCCACAAAGTTTGTAAGTTCCTCATTTTGTCTCAATATTCTCTCGTTGACCGAGCCAGACGGGTGTGACATGAAGTCACCTTCCATTTCCTGTAATTGCTTGACCTCAGACAAAAGGTCACGGAGAGACTTCTGAAGTGCGTCAAAGTCACTTATGTTCCATTGTTTCTGCTGGCCACTATAAATGGAAGTAAGAAACAAAAAGTTAAATCTAAACTTAACAGAACACAAATATGTCTTTATCATATGTATGATGTAACATTTTGAACTGGTATTTAGTAGCTGACTGCATCAAGGACTTATACATAGAAGAAAAGACAACTTGCTGAGACTATTCAAGCAAAATCTCACAAAATTTCACAAAATCTCGTTTTAAATTATCTTAATTTCCATTCATCGCGGATTACTAATCAAAAATATTCCTTTTCAGAGTGAAATTCTCAACAAACCAAGACCATTCTCAACAATTTATGTTTACAACTACTTGTGGCATTAAAATGTTTACTGCTACTGAAAAAACAACAAAATAACTTTTTAAAATTTTACTTCAAAGTGTAATATTTTTAATTCAAGATCATTTTGCATGATCAAAACATAACACTATATTCAAGGTCATATTTCATTTGCAAGAAATCATTTGCCATCCAACAAGACTACCATTAAATTTTCACTTCTAAAATCATGTTTCTTTTTTTAAGAATTGCCTTATAGGCAAAGGTAACACAAACTTAATGGTAGTGTAAAAGCCTACATAAGTACGTACGTATGTGAGGCTTTGTTCAGCTGTTCTCGGCACCTCAATATGAGGTAATGTAGGCTCTGACACATGCTTTCCAGCTGCGATCTGTACACCTGCGCTCCCTTACGTCTCTCTTCCATGCTCTCAACACCGTCATTAACAGCAGGCCGTGGTGAAGTCTGTACAGAGATCTGTAGATAAACAGTAAGCATATTAAGTTATATATAACTCCTAATTTTTGTTGTCATTGTAACATGAATATATTATGAATAAACCTATGTTTAAATTAAATCTTTAATATATCTTAATCTGCTCAATCTTCCATCAGGCTCCTAAATATATGAATCAAACTGAAACATAATACAGTAGAACTTCGTTGGCTCGAACATGGATGGCTGGAACACCACAGATGACTGGAACCACCTATCTGGTTCCTATTTAATGGCTATTTAAACGCATCGTTTATATCAAATATTGGATCTGATAAAAGCATACACATGGGATTCAGTAACCCGGTGACAAATGTACGATGTATACATATACATGTATAATTTATGCGGAATGATGTTGAACAATACTTGGCTTGAAAAACCCTTGGCTCAAACAATTTTGGTCAGTCCTGTTGAGTTCGAGCCATCAAAGTTCTACTGTAATAATATACATGTAGATGAGTTACTTATTTCTCCCCTACCGTCACATTCATTCTCTCAACACTTTTTTAAAAAAAAAATGAACGGTGGTGCAGTGGATAGAGTGGTGACCACTCATGGGTTCGATTCTCAGCTCGACAGGGGGCCTCTCAAGAAAACAAACACTCAGTACCCAGGAAGCAGACTTGCGAGCAGTATATATAAGCTCTGAGCTTTCTTAGCAATCAAGGACAAATATATTCATATAAACTTTAAAAATTTGAAATTTATAAAGATAAAAAATGTGTAAACCAAAATTGTGTCTTGACTGTACTGTTATACCAAGACAAGGTATCAGTAGAAGCGATTGTCCCGAGTGCTTGATTAGGCAACAGCTTCATTGTGTTTGTAAAAGAAAAGGGATGTAAAGGGAAGATCATTCCAAGAATATTTTTGATACTTGCACTTTAACACATTGTCCATTATCCACGTTCCCAATCTCATCAGATTGCATTCAATACTTTTAAAGATATACTCCAGACAAGCAAACATATTCAAAAATAAAAATACAAAAAGGTTGATAATTAAGTCATTATAAATCATTCTAGATGGAGTTTTAAATTTTTGTGGCTTTCCTCCACCATTATAATATGATGTTGATTATGGTAACTCCATTCAAAAATATAAAAAAAAAATTGCGCGCAATATAAACTCACCATTTCTGCTTGTTGTTCTGCAATCTGCATGCTCCTGAGTCTCTCTTGTTCTAGTTCACGTATTGCCTTGAGTTCATTTTCACGACAGTCTACCAACTCTTCTTCCAGGCTCAGTGCCTTCTGGGTAATACGCTGCAGCTCTAACTCCTGCTCATGCTGAAATAGGAAATAATAAATAAAACTGACGGAACTTTATAAAGAAATAAGTACAATTTTGTAACACTATGCACTTCTTTAAATCTCAAAAGATAAAATCTAATTAATAAAATAACTTTTAAACGCAAATTCCATTATAATATAATTGTTTTTGCGGGAACTCGGCAGAGTCAAATTGACCAAAAACAATTATCCCCCAGAACAGAATTTTCTATCTGAAACCTCAAACCCATGTAATATTCTTATCGGCCTCACCAGTTTCATCCTAAAGTCTTCCCTTTCACGGTCAGCCTGTCGTACTGATTTCTTGTCGCCGAGCCGCTCTGACTCCCGATCGTGGTCACGCTGCATCTCGAGAGATTTCAATTTCCTCAGATCTTCAGAAGTCTGGTCACGCTCTGTCTTGAGACGCTGAACAACATCTCGTTCCTTCTGAAGTTTATTAACTGCCTCCAGTCTCTCAAACTGAAATATATCAAAACTGTTAATTATTGAAAATGCATCAACTTTTCCCTCTGAGGTTGCCAATTTATTTTAGCAAGTTGTGTGATTGTGAAACCTGGTATTTTTGTCATTTTTGTGTATTGGTAACAAAAATTATTAGGTTGACTAATCGTCTATAAGCCATCATGTTGGCATGAATATGTCGCTCAATATTCAACTAAATAAACAAAATAGATAGAGAGCAGGAACAATTCCTGGACAGTAGCACTATTTTTGTTTTGTTTTGTTTTTTACATACTATGTCTTTTTTTTTTAAATGGATTCAATGCAATTTTAAGAAAATGACAGGTTATCTATGGTACATGTATATCAAGTTTTATTGGTGGTGGATGACCTCAAATTAAACCCACAACCTCACCAGTAAGAAGTAAGTGGCAATTAGAAATCATAGCCTTAGTCCATTCAGCAACAGAGGACCGAAATCCAGTCTTTTAATCAGCATTGAACTTTTCTTACAGGTGTAAATTCATTTCCACAATTTAGTGAAAAAATCAGTGTGGGCATGAATTTACTGTAAATAAACTTAAATTAAGCAGTCATCATCTATACAAGTGGTACCTTGGTCTGTTTATCTCTGCCGGTAGCACATCTGACTATCAATCCGGTGATCATGAGTGGGAATCCCTGCCCGGCCACGGTCTGTGATGATTGATAAACTTGACATTTGTCTCTCATCACAGATTTAAGTGGAAAAGTTATCGGTTACTTGCAGAGATGGATGTGCTCAAGTTCTGGTAACCTTCCAGGATACAGGAAAGAGTGATCAGGTTAAGTGATAGACAGTTAGCCCTCAATGGGTTACAAATAAAGCTTAATATTACAAACAAACATATAGTTCACCTGAAGCTTGTCCACCTCATGCTTCAAATCCTCGTTCAATGTTCTCTCCTGATTTAGATGATCTCTCAGCAAGTTCTTTTCTGACTCGACAGATGACGAAATATCCTCCCGTGAAGCCTGCTCTCGCTGCAGCACATTATTAAGGTCATGAACATTTGCCCGCTCCGTCTCCAACTGTATCTGGAGGTCTTCAATCAGCGCTCGTTCCCGACCCGTCAGCTCCTCAGAGTTGGATTTTTCAGCTTCCAAACTTCGTTGCAGACGAGCAGATAACATTCGTTCCCGTTCCAGTGAACTGTGAGTAATAATGCAGAATTTTACCATTAGAATGATTTTATATAAAATGCATTTTATCAAAATTGATATTTGATATATAAATCTCTTAGCCTTGTCTTAATTATTCAATATTGATGTAAATACTGCTAATTTGTTAATATCATTTTCCTTCTGTTTCTTGTATTTCAAGCAGTGATTCAAATCTGAGTTCATTAGTGTCATATATGGTGAGACTTTATAGGCAGGCTGGAGAAGTTTAAGGGTCATTTGGTTAAATAGTGTGACAATAACCCAAAAATTTCAAGTTGGAAACTACCAGTACTTCAATTTTCATTGTTGTTTAAACACATCATATTTCCTTTTGAAAAGTATATCAATCAATAAATCAAACAGTCACATACTTGTCCATCTCTGCATTTTTCTGTTTCTCCATCTCTATCACTTTGTGCAGTTGTGAGATCTTGGCTGACATCTCCGTCTCTATTGAGTGTTGGTGGCGCTTCTCCATTTCCACTTCCTGTCGCAAGTTGTCCATGGTAACGCAGTCAATCTCCTTACGACTCTCCGACTGACACCGACGTTCTCTTTCTGCCTCCAGCTCTGCTTGCAGTTGCTAAAACAAGGAAAAAAGACAAATGAAGAATAAATTCTTCCCAACACAATCACAAACATGTAATATAAATCATTTTTCTTCACTCTTTCATACAAGCCTGGTTAGCTCAGTTTGTAGCACATCTGACTATTTATACAATGGTCATGAGTTTGAAACCCCACCAAGCCACACTCTCTGTGATGATATATGACATTATGTCTCATTGTCATTTTTCTCTCACCACTGATTTAAGTGAGGAAGTTATCAGATATTTGTGAAGATGTGCCCAAGTACTTGTAAACCTTCAAGGAGTCTTGGAATGAGTGATTATGCTAACCCTGTTAGTGTAAAAATGAAGCTAAATATCCAAAACAAAAAACATCAAACAAAATCTTCACCTTACTTTTAAACTAATCGGCAACACTGCATAATTTTGAACATTTTAAATAGTTCTGTTGATGTTCTCATAAATCAATTTCCCACAGATGTCTAAAAGTTCTATCTCATACACACATGTGGACCAAATTTTGTGACTTTCAGCCCCAATGTTACAAAGAAATAGAACAAAATGCAATAACTTCATGCTGAATTGTTGACACAGCCAACCGAAAACACTGCCCCAGCGTTGATAAAGTAAATCATATTTTTATCTTAAATCTTAAAATGTATTTATCAATATAAATGCCCCCTATTGATCAGAGTTAATTTTTTTTACCGAAAATGAAGCAAAAAAGGGGACAAACCTCCTGTAAAAATGACGGATGTCAAACTATTAATGAAATACAAAGACCTCTTCAGAAGGAAACCAATATTTTGTTACCTTGGATGCATGAAGGAACAGAAGAATAATCGGTCAGACAGGGGTAGCACTTAATCACCTTCACCATTCTTCGGCAGGCAGGACATTAAATAAAACATGACAAAATCTTATCTATAAAATCTCCCTTGGGAGCATCAACGAATCACTGCCGTACCTCTATTGCTCGTGGGTCGAGGAACGTCTGCTGGTTTTTCAGGGACTCTATCTCCGCCTGTAGTCGCCATAATGTCTCTCGCTCTGACTCCAGCAGATCGCTCAAGTTCAGGGACTTGGACTTTTCTTCCTCCAGTGCATTTCTATAAAATAAGGATTATTATAAAAGCATGTCTTATCTAAAAAATTTATATTTTCAACGTTGTGCAAATGCTTGTTTCCAGTTTAATTTACCCTAAATTTATATAATAGATGTTTTCTTTCTTTTTTTGGACTGTTCTTTTATCATTTAGGTGGGATCAGGTTAATATGAATTCATTGACTTAGACAGGCTTGTGTTTACTAAATTTTTTGCTTAATAAATTTAAAAACTTAACTGAATTTTGGCTGGTTAATTACTTGTTCTTTAATAAATGGCAACAAGTTATACTGGAACTAGTCTAAAATCATGATCACCAAGATGCTTTAATTAACTGAAATATGTTGGTAACCAGACTGCGATTTAGTCACAGTCTGATTCTACATTGTTTGTAAGTGTCATTTATAAAACAGCAGAGTTAGGGTAGATAATTTTTTATACAGATATATTTTTTCAAACTGCACAACAAATAGACCAATCCCTTAGAAAGAATAAAAATTGCACGATTCCTTCATCCCTGGGTTGAGAATGGTAACCCACTAGACTGGCACCAGTATCATCCAGTAGAAGCGAATCAGAACAATTTAATACAGAACAAGAATTGGCATGGTCCATAATCAACATGGATCCTTCCTGTCATGGGTGGATTTGTACAACAATTGGTTTATAATGTGTATAAGTAGGAGAAAAGAACAATTCAGCTATAAGCCACACAAAAAAAAAAATATCCACTACTACTTGTGATTTTTATTGTATATATTTGACTTTACTGTACTCTGTCAATTAGTTTTAAAAATGTATTTTTATTACTTTATTTCAATCATCTGTAAAGACACCAGCAACAATATAAGAACTTGAGATGATTAAATTAACTGCCACAAACACAGACCAGCAGGCGTCTGTTTCACCAACATATTTAACTATTTACTTAAATACTTAAAAACTTAAATCAATTAAATGCATCCAACAGATCATGATTTTAGACTGGTTCCAGAAAAACGAAACTTGGTTTTTGATGATTTAAATTAACTAAAGATTATTAATGTAACCAGTCAAAATTTGTATTAAAGAAAAACTGTTGTTGAAACTGAAGCAAGATATTTATGTACCTATTAGTCTAAAACAGTATTAAGTGACTATTAAAGTGTAATACACAACAAACATAGAAATACAGCAGAATAATTAGATTATAAGGAAAGATAACTAGATATATGTTTGAATAACTAATCTTGGTTTAACTGTAACTAGGGTCAGATTGACTAATTTCAATATTTTCTTTATATTTACCATAGTTTCTATATTTTTAAAAAAATAACCATCATATCAGAATACAAATAATCTTTAAAAACATAAAATCTTTTATTTTCTATCCGTCTCTGACTACATGGGAGAATAACTAGCTAATACTGCAGGCAAATGTACGTTAAGCCCTACATCTTATAAATTCTACCTTTCAATCGCATTTTGAAACTGTAACAATCTACACTTTCCCTCGTAAATATTGGCCGTGCACGCAAAATATATCTCTGCAGCATCTTGGGGCTCCCCCTCAGAGGAATTATCGCCATTACATTCGCCATTTTTAATCTTGTCTTTTCCGTCTTTACATATACAGTTAATATAATCGCAAGTCTTGCACTTGTCTACCATCGCGAGATCCATATTTTTTAAGCTGTCTCCATGACGATTGTTCTAATCAAGCATCTATAAAACATCTAGATCAATCACGCATCATCTCAGCTTCTCGCAAACTAAAAAGCACTAGACGAATCTCTGTCCACATCTATTCAGCCATTTAAAAATAACAAATCCTTCTATAAAAATTAGGTAAATGCATACTAGTTTATAAAGCAATATCACCAAATATTTATATTCAATCACTTGGTAAGTGAAATTTTTTCATTTAGTTATTGATGTCGTGCTTCCAAAACAAATATACAAATATAATCACATTTTGTCAAAACATTACTCGGTCTATAACATACGAAGTACCCAATTACTAAACTAGTAAGCACAAAATACAATGAGCTTTCATTTGATATATC
This sequence comes from Panopea generosa, assembly GCA_029582155.1. Classification (NCBI taxonomy): domain Eukaryota; kingdom Metazoa; phylum Mollusca; class Bivalvia; order Adapedonta; family Hiatellidae; genus Panopea; species Panopea generosa. Next base: position 61,662,306 of record CM055909.1, read on the forward strand.
ATACAAAGATGAACCATTTTGTACCAAGTATCATGTAAGATGTATTGCAGTAAAGAACAAAGCCAATAAGAGACGGCCAATCAAAGTGATAATTGTGTTAAACACGCATAATTAATGATCCAGAACTTCAGAACACACTTAACCAAGTCAGCAATCACAATATTCCATTATCCCACCTAACTCAGGTGAGTTAGCACAAGCTTCCATCTTCACGAAAAGTTACTTCACGACCTCACACGTTTATGATGCCAGGAGTCAAACTTTATGCTCTAAATGTTGTTTTAGTTGAGTTTTTCACATAAACCTAATCATTCTGATATTCATTAAATATGTAAGAAATGTTCAAGAAATATTTTTTTACTTTAATTTCCTTATCTCTCTCAATCAAATCTGCATAATAATGTCCATTTAACAAATTTTGTAAATAAAAAATTGAAGAGTTCAAAAATGATAGTGATAACGTCTCTCCCCATAAATTTCAAAATTCACTTCATCACTATATTCCATATATATCAAAGTTCTACATTTTCAAATGTAATAAGATCCTAACAATTAAATGAAACAAAAGCTTTCACAATTCGGTCGTCAAATATTTGCGATTTGTTAAACAAAAGTGTGAGAAAGAAATATCCATGCCGAGTTCTTGTTAACTAAACACAAATTTAAATCCTTCAGTCCCTGGATTTATTAATTATTGTTAACCACATTTAATCTCATTGATCATATAGCAATGGGGATATCTAAAACCTAACTATGGTGATGTCAAAGTGCCAAAATTCCTTAGGAATTAACGTATAAAAATGGACAAAGTGTAAAACAATAATATTTTTCAATAAGTATTCAGATACTGTCATTAGGTTGACTTTGTTATTGTATCATGCCAATAAAGGCATGCCGCTCATCTTTCAACTTGTTATAATGGTTTACTAATGTTAAACTGACATACCAATGTAAAACATATAATATACTATTGTTACTATTAAAAGGTTTAAAATAGATTTTGCAATTTTGTGACTATTCTTTTTTTTGTAATAATGGTATTAAATTTGATACACAGATAAATCGTGCTGGAAGTATTAATTCCTGGGTAGATTTTTTTTAATGGTGTTTAATGCCATTTTCAACACATTTCGGTTATATAATTATGACATATCCAGTTTTATTGGTTGAGCAAGACCTCAGAATGAATCTGAGTAGAACCTTCCGCAAGTTACTGGCAAACTTTCTCACATAAATATTTTGGAGCGAGCAGGACTCGAACCTCTCCTGGGAAGAACCAGTTCTTAGCAAGTACGGATAAAGTGTCTTGCTCAAGGACACTTCACATAGCCGTGGCGGAGGATCAAACCCATGACCCCCTGATCCTGGACTCGATGCTCTACCTCTGGACCACACGCTCCACTTTTTATATCTTTCAATAACAAAGAAGTGGCCTAGTGGTTTGGCTTCACTATCAGGAGGTTCTGGGTTTCAACTTGACCTGCTTGTATCTATTTTTTAAAAAATGTTTTGAAAAATGATAGTAATCTCGGGGCATTTAGCATATAATGCTGTGGACAGTTTCGGTAAGTAAGAGAATAACCTGACAGTGTGGTGCAACATACCACAAGTCTGTCATGATACTTCATTGTGGAAGTGCTCATAATTTTGTCTCAAGCAGACGCAGTCTTGATAAGACTGTAAAACTGTTTACAGTGACGCAACACACCATATAATGCAATACAATTATCAATATAGAGAATTGTAACCCTGCATTGTCGACATTAATTTATTAACCAAGAATGCCATAGGCATGAGCTGCTGACAAATACATTACACGGTTATACAAACTTATTCAACAGCTGAACTTATACGAGTAAACGAACAAATGTAATCCCTACATAAGAAAGATTATCTTTGTCGAAGGATTAATGCTACAGAATAAAGTAATCTCAACAATGCAATTAACAAATCATTGATTCACAATGCAGATAAACTCTCAACATAGGTGCATATCATTTAAATATTGTTTAAGGCCATGTAAACTTAAGTATTTTTTTCTCGTATTGGCCTTGAAATGTTCTTGAGGCTACTCACCATGTGTTATCAAGAAACCTACTCAATCACTTTTTTTTGTTTTTTACAATATATGCAATATTTATCAGAAAGAGTGTATCACAATTTAAGATCAACAAGAAACCAAACTATTCCATTGTGAGACCTCTAAACATTGTTTTTTCTTAAATCATTTAAAGCCAGTTCCGTTTGACAAATTATTAAACCTTTGTTGTAACTATCAATGTGAAACCTCAACTTAATTTATGAACTGTGGTCTTGATCTGCGATGCTTGCTTTTCTGAAATACAAACGTCTTGACGAGTTCGTCTTTGAAAAAAAAAACAGTAAGGGTATTCTGCCCTAAGTTTCTGATTGGTTCAAACAATCTGACTACCTCTGATATTTTTTCCATAGCATTCCAGAAGATTATCGTTTCGACATTTATTTCTGTATTCATTTTTTATTACCAGTAGATATCTGGATAAATATCTTGGACAAGAAACTGCACAGACTTTCATCTGAATAAATATTTGTTAATTCTATTTAAACATAACCGTTGAGGAGGCGTGTTTGTTTCAGCCAATCAGATTTACTTTCAGGTTCAAACTTTTCTTCTTTAAGAAAAAGGGGCACAACTGTTTAGCGAGACGTTAATGTTTGCTGTTAAGAAAACAAGCGTGGCAGATGAAAACGAGTGATTTCAGGTATATATTTCATCATAACTATGTGAATACTATAACTTATGTGAGACAATATTGTGATCATTATACAAGATGTGATGATATTGTGTATAGGCATTCAAACAGTTATCTTGACAATATCTTGGCAATCTTCACATTAAATATTAAGTGTGCCAAAATACCTCCGTAAGGAGATAATACGTTAAATAATACTATAACATGTTTATATTGATATATGTGATTATATACAAATCCTACGTTAGGACAATATTTATATAAATATGTGATTTTATAAATTGTCAACCAAGCCAATATTTCAATGGCTCTATATTGTGTTTGATAACTTATTTATTTTACAAACGATAATTACCGCGACACAGCCAGTATTAATCATGATAGAAGTCTTCCCGGGCAGGACCAGTACTAACCATATGCCGATATTGTCTTACTCAAGGACCTGGTGGTGGACCAAATCCACGACCCTCTAATACTGGGTCAGATGCTCTACCGCCCTAGTGTTGTTTTTTTTAAGTTATTGGGAAATGGGGACTGGTCTCATAATGATGAAATTGCAGGTCAGATGCTCTACCTCTCTTTATTGAGTAATGATGCCTTTCCTTCAACAAAGACACCAACAAGAAGTGAGGTGAAGTATGAGTCATTTAACCATCATTTATTTATAGTAACCATGATAGCTGTTACATTTATTGGCATTACAGGACTGTTAACCAATCAAACTTCTCAAGTTTTCCCATAAAAAAGCTCTTCACCATGAGCTGGGAACCATTTTACTGTGATTCAGTTGCCTGATATCTCCAAAATCAGATCTATTAACCACCAATGAAAAAGCAGGGAATTCTATGCCTGTCCCATAATTCCTAGCAATTGGATGCTTACTAAACTGTAACATCATTCAAACTTTCCCTGAAGCAACTGACCAATCAAAGTACTCAAAAGTGGCTTTCCCAACCGGTAATTTAATGAACCCAATCAAGAGCTGGGTCCGTTCTACAGACTAGTGGTTCAATGAGACAAAACTGGCAGTCAAACCATAGTAGAAATGTGAAGCCCTAAATTAATGGGGGGAACAGCGGAAGAACTTTGATTGGTTATTAATAAACAGTATTGTTTGCCAGTAAATGTAATAGCTATCCTTCTTAGCTTAGTCAATGATCAAACTCGCTCATTGTTTCTTTTCACCTTAAAGCAACACATCCACGTTTGAACTTTAAAAAAAAAAAATTTCAATGAGTTATGAGCACATTTCCCATACAAACATATGATCAATTAGCTGTATATGAGCATATAAACACAATCCGGAACAAAATGATGGCCAAATTATAATGCGTGACTAACACTTTATAAAACAAGCGTGTCACCAGAGTCAAAAAAAATTGTCAAAATGACTTTCAAGGCAGGTAAAGTACACTACGCACTAAAACGTGAAGTTTTTTAATACAACTCGCATAATTCAATTTGAAGCCAAGTTGGAATCCTCGGCAATTTAAAAATAATTTATAAAGCGTTTGTCACGCTTTATAATTTGGACATCTTTTTTTTATAATTCTAAAGCCTTCTGGATAGTGTTTGTTAGCACATATACAGCTCACTGACCATATATTTATGTATGGGAAATGTGCTCACAACTCAATTGAAAAACTTTTTAAAAAAGTTTAAACGTGGATGTGTTGCTTTAAGACTGTTTAAAATCATTTTCACAGTTTAAACTTAAAATTTATATTAATATTTTTATGTAGTTTTAATCATAGTGCTATAAACTACCAAGAAACTACAAATCATATATTATGTGATGTTTCCCATTGCGATACAGAATGAAATGTCGTATAGTTTTTGTGCAGTTTACAACAATCAATGTTATGTTATAGGTGTATATGGTAACTGCACGCACGGCAAACACCCGTCCCCTGTAACACTCTATTATTCACTGCCAGGTTTATACATTAACACAAATTACAGGTTTTTGCTATAATTTACCTTAAGTTATTTTTCAGTTTATATTAATTCATTTATGCTTAATTGCAAGGTAGCTCAAAGTTCATATGAATCGCTTTCAATGCTGCTTCCTGGGTAAAACCAGTAATGAGTGTTGTTTTCGTGAGGTCATCAGGTCAAGACTTGTTATCAAACTTGCAACCTCTGGCATGTGCAGCCAACACTCCATCCATTGCACTTCCTAGAAAATAAACCCATGTCCACCTGTCAAAACAATTTTTTTTTAATTTAACAAACTCTATATAGTTTATCCCAGTCCCGGAAATCTCCCGGATGGTCAGGTCTAAATGAAAAAGCAGGGAATTCCATGCCTGTCCCACAATTCACAGTATTCACAGTTCTCTTAACATTTACCAAACTGTGACGTCATTCATCATTGGCTGACCAGTCTGCTCTTATCCCCTGTGACAAACCCAAGAACAAGGAGCACGGTCACTAGGAACTGGGTCAGTTTTACAGTCTAAGCTCTACATATGATCCAGGATAAACTCTACATATGATCCAGGATAAACTCTACATATGATCCAGGATAAACTCTACATATGATCCAGGATAAACTCTACATATGATCCAGGATAAACTATACATATGATCCAGGATAAACTCTACATATGATCCAGGATAAACTCTACATATGATCCAGGATAAACTCTACATATGATCCAGGATAAACTCTACATATGACCCAGGATAAACTCTACATATGACCCAGGATAAACTATACATATGATCCAGGATAAACTCTACATATGATCCAGGATAAACTCTACATATGATCCAGGATAAACTCTACATATGATCCAGGATAAACTCTACATATGATCCAGGATAAACTCTACATATGATCCAGGATAAACTCTACATATGATCCAGGATAAACTCTACATATGATCCAGGATAAACTCTACATATGATCCAGGATAAACTCTACATATGATCCAGGATAAACTCTACATATGATCCAGGATAAACTCTACATATGATCCAGGATAAACTCTACATATGATCCAGGATAAACTCTACATATGATCCAGGATAAACTCTACATATGATCCAGGATAAACTCTACATATGATCCAGGATAAACTCTACATATGATCCAGGATAAACTCTACATATGATCCAGGATAAACTCTACATATGATCCAGGATAAACTCTACATATGATCCAGGATAAACTCTACATATGATCCAGGATAAACTCTACATATGATCCAGGATAAACTCTACATATGATCCAGGATAAACTCTACATATGATCCAGGATAAACTCTACATATGATCCAGGATAAACTCTACATATGATCCAGGATAAACTCTACATATGATCCAGGATAAACTCTACATATGATCCGATCCAGGATAAACTCTACATATGATCCAGGATAAACTCTACATATGATCCAGGATAAACTCTACATATGATCCAGGATAAACTCTACATATGATCCAGGATAAACTCTACATATGATCCAGGATAAACTCTACATATGATCCAGGATAAACTCTACATATGATCCAGGATAAACTCTACATATGATCCAGGATAAACTCCACATATGACCCAGGTTAAGCTCTATATATGACTCAGGATGAGCTGATATGTTTTAATTTATCAGCTTTGCATGGCCACTACAAACCCTAGCAATCTCATTATTTCCCTGAATTTCTATAATCAACGCTTCCATCTTTTTTTGTTTTGGGTTATTCCATTATTATTAAGAAGGGGGTGTTTATTTTCAGACTGAGAGCCAAATCATGTATATCCTGACCTGAGAATGTACCAACCATAATATAATTTAGGCAATGCTTTTTGAATAATAACCAGTCAAACAATCTGCTATAAGCAGGATGGTAGTGCAGTGGATAGAGTGCCGACCACTCGTGCTAGAGCAAGGCCATTGTTTGATCTCCAGCTTCACCCAATGGCCTCCCAAAAAACAACACTCAGTACTGGTTCTACCCAGGAGCGAACTCGAGAGCAGTTCACATAAGCTCTGAGCTTACTTCGTAATCAAGCTAAAAAATAAATTAGTATAAACTAAACTAACTGCTTTATGTATAATCAAGACAGTGCTCATGCAATCAAATCAAATCAACAATAAACACAATATAGGCACACAAAAAATAAATAAAAAAAAAACGCATTCAAGTTATTGTTGAAGCATATTAACAATTCCACCATATTTTTTGGTAAACCAATTCACTTACACTAGGGAATTCCACATCAAGCTATTGGGTGCATTAATCAAGCAAACATAAATAATCAAAAATATAAGGCAAACATTGTATAAATTAATTACAGGGAAAATAAACCAAAAAGTTTTTAAAAAAGAAGCTATTTTCACATGGTGCAAAAAGGTGCCAAGTGACTTCATATTTCATACTTATTCACTTGGGATCTTTTAGCATTTTATGGCTTTTATTGATAATGAAAAATGGCCATTCAATTTATAAGGGTGTACACCATCAGGAGCTTAATCACCAAAATTTTCAACCTCAGACAAAAGCATAGATTTTACATCCATGTACTTTGTTATACAATATCAAATTTATTTCCCACACAAAACACAAAAATACAAAAATAAATTCAAAGAACCTTATTAAGCGTTTGATTTTTTTCAAATCCTTGAAAAAAGTCATTTATGTTTTTTCCTTGAACCAAACTGTTAATCTATCACCTGTGTTGCCTAGTTTAGTATAATCTATAAAACTACACTGACTAAACTATCTCCGAGTACACAAAAACATTAGGTTTGGTGAAATTTCAAAAACTTTCTAACAAAAAAAAAAAAATCCAACAAATTAACATTCCACATCTATGGAATATTTACTTCCACTGAATTACAAACACACAAACATAAAAGCTTTATGTTAATGTACGACACCATTCTTCTTTATCTAGCTACATGGAGTTTTATTGCGCGATTCCATTACTTATGCAAGCTGAGTGTTAGGGATAAAGTATTGGAAAAGACATAAACACGATTAAAGTGGATAAAGAATCAAAGTGGATAAAGATCCTCTGAACATCTTTAACAACTTTGACAGTTCAGGTGACATTTTTATTCCATTACTAAAACATGCTAAATGCATCATGGGTCATTTATTTCATTGATTTTCAATGTTAACCGATAATTTGTTACTATGTGCGGCAGATGTGACAAGATTTTACAAACAATTTGATTTGCTCTTTAATGTTCTTGGGCAGGTGTGGGGTATAAAAAACCCTTTAAAAATAGAGTCTGATAATTATTTGCTCGATTTTTTTTTCTATTATGTTGATAAAAATTTAAATATATTTTAGTAATACATCACTGTTATTTGTCAATTTGTATATTGCAAGTGAGAGTTGTACCCCTTTTTTTTATAAAGATTGCCATGTGCCCATTTAAACAAAATGCCATGTGTCCCTTTGGGATATTAAAATAAATATGTACCCAGGGTCCACCATGTACGTTAACCTATGCTTTTGTTAGACCAAGGACTTACACAGAGAAGGCAACTTGCATCTCCTGACTAGATGTTGATAAAACAGCACTTTAAGTATTTATTATTTGATAATTAACCATTCAAAGTTCACAGATAATTGACTTTTTTATATAAATTATATGTAAACTTAAATGTTTTATAATGTTTTGATTATGCAAAATGATCTTGAATAAAAAATATTGCAGTCTGTAAGATAATTGAAAACAAGATTTTGCAAGATTTTGCGTGAATATACTACCTTTCAATTAAATCTCTGTAAGTTTTTCCTTCTCTGTGTAAATCCATTGTTAGACACATCTCCATTATGACAATAACTCACATATTTACTAGATTAACCCAAAAAGAATGTAATCTAATTATCCAGGTTTAATTGTAGTGTAAATATGTGAAAAATATATTTTTTATTTAATGTCGATTAGTCAAAATAAAACATCTAGACTAAAAAGTTCAAAATAAACCAAAGGGTGATCACTCCAATTGTTTAGAACTATAATGGGAGGTAACTATATATTATCCACGAGACTAAAGTTATGTTTTTTTGTGTGTTTTTTTTCTACAAAAATCTAAGGGAGGTAATTCTAAACCACTCAATATCAAAGGAAAGACAACTTACGTCACCGAGACATATCTGCTCTGCTCACGTTCTAGACTCTCCTTTAATTTCCCAACATGTACTTGGAGCGCGGAGATCTTCGACTGATGGTCCAGGTTGGAACTCTTCTCCTGGTTGAGTAGACCGGAGAGATCGCCACTTCGGTTGCGTTCAGAATCGAGACTGGTGCGTAAATCTTCCTGTAAGACCCTCTCTTGTTGGATTTTGAACTCCAGCAGTTGGACTGTCAAAAGGGAAATTTCAACATTTATTTTTCTTCATTTTATCTATACTTTACCCAAGATGATTTTTTTAATCAATATTTTAATAATGTTAATATGGTTATTATTTATCATTATGTTGTGTTTCACAATTACACAGATACTGTTGATTAGAAATTTCTTTGTGTGCGTGTTGTTTTTCTCCCTTTTACTGTGAAAAAAACAAGATTCACTATTTTTGTTGTTAAACATTGATAAAGCATGAAACAAAACTTAACAATTATAAATACTGCAACTATGATAAATACTGCAATTGTAATAAATACTGCAATCGACTGGTCATGAACATTTAACAGCAAAGCCATGATATATTTTCCATGCACATAACAAAACACTGAACATTTTTTGTGTAGGTTGTTTTGTCCCTTTTACTGGGAAACACACAGACTCAACTATTTTTGTAGTTAAACATAGATAAAACATGAAACAAAATAATAAGAAATACTGCAATTGAATTGTCATGCACAAAGCCAAGATGTAAATGCACATTATGAAACACTAAAGCCATTCCAAAGACGACAAATGAAAGAATTGGGGAAAAAAATCACCTAAGTTAAACATTTTTTTTTTTAATTTCAATCACTGAAAAGTGATCCATTTAATCACCCTGTAATAGGTCTGTGAGGGTCGGGGTGGGCCATCCCTCAACAAACCGTACAAATATATGTATCAGTCAAGTTGTAACATATATTCATATATATACACTGAATGTTAAACATTGACCCAAACCAGTGATTGAGTGAAAGTAATTAAGACAATAGAAATACTATTTCTAACACCGAAAAGAGAGAAACAAGATAAATAATTTGAATATCAAATTAATTTAATGAAAAAAACACAACAAAAACTTAGACAGAAAGGCCTGCCGGGTGCGGAAGCCAGCTCCAACATACATTTTAAAACATAATTTAATGAATGAGAAAATTTAGGTTTTACAGCGCACCAACACACACGGTTATAGAATATACAAATACGTACATCATAATTATTAGTATTACAGACCCCAGTCCAGAATTATAAAGTGTACAAAAATTAATACTTTTATAATAATATAAAGCATTAATTAATATTTAATTGATCAAAGATGACCCATCACCAAAAAATGTGATTCATGTGATAATATAGAAGTTTCATAATATAACAAATGGTATTTCTTAAAATAAGTTGTGTATTAATATGCAGCTTTTTAGTTATTTTACGTATCGGATGGGAGGTGAGAACAAAACAGTGATGTTGTATATGAAACTGTTATCCATACAAACACTAAAATACTCGTATGTCATGGTTTTGGAATCCCAGAATTAGGATTCAACTTTATTTATTATTTACTCAATAACATTTGAATTTTTTAAATACCAGTATGTTCAAAATATTTTATGAACCTACTTGATTACTACTATATCTTTCCGAATAAAACTGGGGGAAACTGAGGGTTATATTCAAATACGGTGGTTCCAAAAAAAACTTGTATATAAATTATGTAAATGAAAGTTTAAATAAAAGAAAGATGCAAAACCAACTGAGTCAAAACCTCCAGAATCAGAAGTGATTGGTCAGTCAAATTAATGAATTTACTGTATGAAATTGCGACCCTGACTTGAAGGTCATGGTCAAATGGGAGTTTTCCACCTGTAAGGTCACGGACAATCTGCGTAAATGGATCCATTTTTAATTCTCTCATTTTCCAGCTTTCTAGATCCAGCACTTAGATCCCTGGGGCAGCTGCTTTATGGAATTTTTTAATCTTCCAAGTGTCATCCCTCTGAAATTCTGCAAGGTCTAATTCTTGTCTTCAAATTTTGATATTCTTCATTTTATTATTTCCTTGCCTTTTTGTTTCTCAGAACTAGTTTAAAGTATAAAACACTTCCATAGTCTGAAACAAATGGTTGACACTTTCTATTCACAGTGATACTTTTTTTTAATTCTTTAGATTAAAACATTCCCAACAATTTATCAAACATGATTTTCAACTAAAATTCTTTTTATTTTCCTTCGAATATCAATCCAGAAACAAAATTAAGACACAAGCTAATGATGTATATTTTGCTTCAATTAAAACTTTTAACACTGATTTAATGGTCCATTAGTTCCCACATTTAGTCTTATAGTTCAGAACATTTTCAAATAATGAAATATATACATAGCAGTCAACCAAAAAAATAATTCTAAATACACCAATTTGTTCCGGTTATAAATCACATAACATCAATACTTAAGAATCCATTTATTTGCCACAAAAGTTCCCAAAAGAATCATTCACAAGAGCACAAATTTATCTTATAACCAATTTGAATAAAACTGATGAGTTAAAAAATCCCTCAAATAATACATCTGTAGAATACAGGGAACAATTAAAGAATTTCTTATCTCTCTAATTCAACAGAGAATCTGCTTATCTACTTCAAAATCAATCATAGATTAATCAGCCACGACTTAAAATGATAATATGCTTATCACAAAATTAATGTCACATGGTATGGAGACTACGTTAAAGAATTCGCTGGGCATGAAAAGAGGTGTGACAAAGCCTGACAGAAGGCAGGTACGATCAATACACAGTCAATAACTATCAATCATTGAATACATTATCTACAGATTGATGTACAAACATAAACAACCAAATAATCACTCAGTTGTAACAATGTAAAGGTATTACAAACATGAGTGTATAACGGACGTCAGGATCACGATACTTTGTATTGTTAATAATACTGACTTGACTTTTCAGACGTTATAAAGTGTAATACCAGAGTTAACACATTAAAATTTTATTGCAAATTAACTAACTTGAACTTCAATAAGGGGGTATAATTTATACCAATATAAAAATAAAACATGAACACAAACAACAGTTTGTAAAACTTTTTCTGAATGTTCATTTTGTATTGACATAGATTTGTTTGTTTCAATATTTATCATTACTCTTATGCCATTGACGGCAGTAACCTAACCACTCTTTCCTGCAATACTGGAAGGTTAACCGGTACTCGCGGACAACTTTGCATTAAAGCCGCGGTGACATTTGAAGATACAATGTTGTATATCAATAAACCAACATGAAGCCTGTGGCCGTGCTGGGATTTAAACTCGAGATCCCTGGATTGATAGTCAGAAGCAATACCGGCTGAGCTAACTTGGCCCTGATAAATTACAAGCGTTATCTGATTGCATGTATAATTTAAAATGTAGCCCATTGTTACATCTCAGAAAATATTAAGGAGTGTGGAATCATGGGATAGATTTACAGGAATTATGGGAAGTTAAATCAAACAAGTCAAATGTGCACCAAACAAAAACAAACTGTCACTTCGATAATTTCACTCTGTTGGGAGGGGTGTGGGATAATTTTCCACGCATGTGTTATTTGTAAAAAAACAAATTATGTATTAACTAATTCATTGAACTTTTCAAACCTTAACATCAATGATATATCAATGTACCAAATTGTTCCTATCAATATGAATTTTAAAACAATCCATTTTTATGTAAAAATGTAATCTATGTGGATACCTGCAAATACAAGTTCTATTTCAGGTAAGGCAAACAATGCTTTTATTACAATTCTTTTCTCAAAGGGTGGAGAGCATTTATTAGCTTGTTGGGAACAATATGGTATATAATTATCCACAGCGGATCAACTTACTTAAGTAATAATTCAGAGAGAAGAGTATTCATTTTGTTTTTTACCTATATATTTTACATCGATTGTGAAACAGGTTTTATCAACTCATACAAATCTCGCTTGATATTTTCCTGGGTTTCTATAATTAAAGAAGCAGATGTCGACGCTTATCTAAATATAACACTCAGACATTCACGTCTACAATATCTACTGACTTTAATAATAGAAAGTCTTAGATGTTAGTTTTAACGTAAACTATAGAAATGTAGCGTCTTTAGTAAACATTTCATGTATTCTAACTTTAGTTGAATACTTATAGCATATGGATAATAAAAATTGCTAAATCTAGCAATAAGATGTGGTTCACTGCTTATAGCATGTAAGACTCTGCCTCTAATATTTGAATGTGTGAATGAGGAATCAAATAGCTCAAGTCAGTAGATAATTATTGTAACCTACTGATTGGGGTTCATAATAATTGCTTTTGTAAACACAGCTATCTTAGTTTTTGGAGTAAAAATCTTAATTATATGTCATTTGAACAGCTCTGTTTTAGCTGTAAATATCACAAAAATGACGATTTTGGTGGTTTACCTTTAATGCCAAATTTTGGTGTATGCAAATATTCTCATATAAATAAAATTATTTGAATATTCAAAGTGTTTTCTGTCTGTAACATAAATTTGCATAGATTTTGTGCTATCAAAATCAGTTTTGTCATACAACTTGTTTTTATCACCAATTTTACAAAAGTGAAACCTTTATTTATTTTGTCACCAAAAATCATTCCCATTTTCTGGCTCTTCACTAAATTATAGTGTTATATATGTTCTAAAACCACATTACACTAATTATATATGCAAAAGAGTAAAATAAGAAAACTATACATTTATTTTAAACATGTATACAACTTGAAAAATACAAATGCCTAGTATTTTTATGTGTATACCTATTTCCATTATATAGTCAAAACTCTAAAAATACGACACCACTACAAATGTGCAAAGATACTAAAAGAGTTGCCTCCCTTAGTTTTTCAAATTCCATAACCAGATTGTGCTGTCAAAAACAAACTTCCTTAACCAAGTTTTGAAGTTTTAATGTATTCAATCTATTAATTATCAAAATTTAATATACTTCAAATAATTAATGCTGAATGGTAAAATCTAGTTAAAAATAGATATTTTAAATAGTTACCAGACTTTTTTATTTAAATATTTGATTTGATTTTTTATTTCATTCTCCTATCGATCATCAAGAAAACAAAATGAACAACTGGTTTGTAACGATTCACCAGACATACATTTCCATTTCTTAATTGTTGAAATATGTGCATTTTTACAATTTTACATTTTCAATCAATCAATACGCGAGACCTCTATACTCAGGTGAATGCTGCCCCTTTACTGTCTCCCTATAAAAAGTTAGTTCCCCTGACAAAAAACTCTAAAGATTATGTTGGGGGTGTGATTCCTTACCTCCTGCAGATATAAAGTCAATGGGCTCTGGTTCAAGGGGAAGGTCTAAATGGCAAAAATAATCTACATCATGAAATACTGTCTCTATTATTAATTGTTTTGTTTTAACAAACTTTAACTATCGCATTACCTCATCCTTACATTATTCACATATTTTAAAATAAAATAAGAAAAAAAAAGACGATTTTGTTCATGATATTTTTTTAATGAACCATTTAATCTTATTTAACCCTTTACTCCATAGATACGAGTTTTACCGCACCAATCACAGAAGGCTTTTGAAAACAGTGCAGGAAGAGTTCAGATTGCTGCACTGTTTTCCACTCTATCAGTTAATATAAACATAAATCACCCAATAATTCAAAAACCTTCTATATTAGAGGTGTCCATAAGCGTATATATGAAGTAAAGGGTTAATATAAATAATTAAGTATTATCAAATAATGAAATCCTCTTTAAAAGTATAATTAATTACTTACATTAAAGTTGGTATCTGATTTTTCCTTTATACATATAACCTGCTTTAATTTTAATTTTTTTACCTCATTAACAAAAACAACGAACATATTAATTAAATTTTTAATAACATATACCCAGACAGAAATTGAGTATGAAAAAGAAACATTTGAATTAGAAATTTAAGATTCACGAACGACAAATACTCAATTAAAGCATTTTGTTAACGAATTAGACAAAGGAATGTTGGAAGGAAGGATCACTCTGCACATTTCTTACCTGCGTATTCTGAACTACATTCTTCGTCAGAGTCTTAAAATTATATCATATTTATTATATCACCTTTTTATCTTTACCTGTTGTACATTATCTTACCTAAAAGCATCTTCTTACAATAACATATTTAAGTAAACAAATCACCATTTCAAATTTGTCTGCTGTATTTTACCTGAACTAAAATAATTATTTGCCGAGTCTTAAATCATTAATTATAGAAAAATATTTCAATGACCGTGGTAGAAGACCGACTTTTTTTATAATGATGTTATGTTAAATCAAAGCATTTAACTAGGCCATCTTCCAACACATTACAAGTTATATATTATGGCATCCATTTTTACTGGTGGAAGAATGTGGACCTCAAATGAATGTTCATGAAGCTAAGTAGAACCACGGTCCTTTCACAAGTAACTGACAAACTTTCTCACATAAAGTATTCAGGCCGAGCAGGGTCCGAGGCGATAAAACTTCAGTTTCAACTCAACAGTTCATGCTCAACTAAAAAATGAATGAAGTCATTATTACATAATAAATGATACTATCTGTAACTTTCTACCTCAGATCAGCATTAATAAATTAGAGATCAAGTTCATTGCTTGCTCTTTTGTACGAATTTGAGATGAGCATGAAAAAAGTTTTGTAGTCTCGGGGCCTGGTCTCAAACCTAAAACCTCCGTGTGACATCATACAGCATCTTAAACCACTTAAACCAATAGTTATCTGTGCAGATAAGCTAAGAAATACCTTGCTGAATTTTTCGAAATGTAATTATAAAAATTAAAATATTTGATTCTTGCAATACAGACATTTGCTAGTAGTGAGGTCAGGCTTCATGGTGATCTTGATCAATTGATAAAAACAAAAGCTACAGCTGAAAAATAATCAGCTGAAAAAATATCAGCAGTTTTTGTTGAATAAAAGATTTGTTCTTTTTATTCCAAAAAATAACAATAAAACCATGGTGACAAGCAATTAATAACGAAACAACAGGTAAGGTTACAAATGAACTGTAATTAAGGTGTCACAGCTGTGGATACAGGCATGCCTTATATACTGAAGCAAGCAAATGCACCACCCAGCATGCATATAAGGGTGTAAATGTTCAAGGGCATGTAGCTGTATGCTTCACCATTTTGTACAGAGTAACATTACAATATCTATACAGGAATATTGTTTTGTTTGAATATTTAACGACATTTTCATGCAATCAAGGGCTAACAGACAATCAATTAATCTAGCCACTCTTTCCTGGGATCCTGGAAGGTTGACAAGTACACGAGCACATCCATCTCCACAAGTAACTGATAACTTGTCCACTTGAATCATCAGTGAGAGGTGAATGACAATGAGATGCAATGTCATATATATCAATCATCACAGAGACTGTGGCTGTGCAGGGATTTGAACTTACAACCCCTGACTGATAGTCAGATGCGCTACTAACTGTCAAAACATAACTACAAGCAGCTACATGCCCTTAAAATAATGTAAGTTTAAATAATGCTTCATTCATAAACAAAGAGTCAAAGTTAATGTCATGCTTGATATACAGCAACGCTTCCATACGATTATTGATAGTAATTTTCTGTTGTTTCTAAATTAAACTAACGATCACATTTAAATTTGAGCAACACATCACTGTAATACAGGTTACTGCAGCAGTCAGAATTGAGCAAACAGCATTTACTTGAATAAAATAAAATTCAGACAGAGCCTTTATATCTAAATGGCTGATCACAATAGATATTAAACCATTATGACAATTAACAGAGAAAAAGTCACACTCATTCCTTGGTGCACTGCAGATAAACTGACACGGTCCAAATTCTTGTAAAAATGAATTGCATAAATTTCACCATTCTTTCTCTTTCAAATACAATTCAAAACCACATTTGTGGCAGTTGTATCCTTTATATACATATATGTCAAGGTAGGTAACTCTAACTTTTACCAACTCACCTTGACGCTTCAGTTGTCTTTCTTTCTTCAAAGCCTGATCCTCACTGCTTGTAACTTTTCCATTCAATCTTTCTCGCTCTTCCTGGTTGTGCATGCGTGCGATGGTTGCATGTGCATGGAGATCACGGATTTCTGCCAACATGGACTGGCGATCAGCGTTAAATATCTGGTCGAGGGACGCATGGTGATGGGCTTCCTAAAACAGAAACAACAACAATTGTTTGAGCAAAAAAAAAAAAAGAAATAAATTATCCTCAAATGAAAAAGATAAATGTTGGAAAAATATTGTCTGTACCTAGGAGCTTAATAATGACATAAAAATTTGTTTGAAGAAAAAAAAATCAATTTCTCTTACAGTTTCTTTTTATTGTCAACCATGTCATAAGAAATATCTTACACTGGTAAAAAGAAAAGATATCCTTATCTAGAATGTAAGAAATAGTTCAATATGCGAGTAGACGTCCGAGTGTTCATTGTCCATCACCATTAGATGTCCAATTGTTCACTGTCCATCACCATACCTGTGTTCTGATCTTCTGCTCCAGTCTCTGTATCTCATCTACATTAGAACTAGGATGTGACAGAACATGTGACCTCAACTCAGCCAATAGGGACTCTCGTTCCTTTGTGAACACATAGCCAATGGCACGCAGCAGCTCTGCCCTCCAATCAGATCCTTCTATGCTCTGTAACAAAAAATGTGATTGATAGGCAATATTTTAAAATAACTGAGAAAGTTTGAAAAATACATCATGTGCAAGTATGTATATGTTTTTTATGATTTCAATGCAGAACAAACAGCTGAGCAGGGTTTGTCACCATTTTCCAACACATAGGTTATATAATTATGGCAAAGCTAGTCTTTTTGATGAATGAAGACCTCAGAATGAATCTGAGTTGAATAATCTTTTCCTGCAAAAAACCCCCCTGACAAACTTTCTCCCACAAAGTTTTTGGACAGAGCTGGACTTAAACCCACGACCTCAATGGTGAGAGGACAGTAGTATTGAGATGGTACCTTTGACCATTTGGCCGTGGAGGACCTCAGAGCAAAATAAGATCATGAATCGTATTAAATAACCAAATATAAATAAAATCTACATATGTTTTGTTCTTAATAGCTATTTATTATATCACATATGCTATTTGTTCTTATTGTTTTAGCAAAGATAACAAGTTTGTTTGTTGAAACTATAGGGGTAGGGGAGGAAGGAGGTGTATGTGTGTGTGTGTGTAAGGGGGGGGGGGGGGAGATTATGAGTAGAGAATCAAGTGCAGCACTTGAAGCGAGACTTTAAAATTATTTTACTTGGAGTAGAAAATCACTTGTTTTGAACTTATATATTTTAATTACATAAACAAATCACTTTCGAGGTCTTCTTGAATAGAACCAGTATTAAGCATATGCAGATAAAGTGTTATGCTGAAGCACACCACACATAGCTGTGGCAGGGATTGAACCCAAGATTCTCCTGATCCTAGGTCTGATACTCTACCACTGGACCATATGCTCAACAAACTATAAAATATCGCTTTGGAATGGGTTTTATTGTAAGCAACCAATGAATATCTGAGCTTCCAGGGGCAGTTTCATCAACATTTTCTTAAATTTTAATTAAACTCTTAAAAAGAAATTTTGAATGGTTATTTATTACTTCTTTAAACAATATAAATAAAAAAATCCAAAAACCTGGCTGCCATTCTTTCATTTACGTTTTTAAGTATACAATTTTGTGTTGGTAAAACAGAAGCAAAGCTTAATAAACTTAAAAATTTAAATCTCAGAAAAGCAGCCAGTAGATCATGATTTTAGACCGGTTCCAGTAACACTGCATATGGTTTCATTGATACAGATTATATAATAGATAAATAACCAGTCAAAAGCTTATTAAGTTTTAAGTATTTGCATAAAATGCTGGTGAAACGAAAGTCATGTGGGATAAAAGCATACAACGTTCTAATTTCCAGTTTGATCCCAAAATACCAAGATTTGCATTCAGAAAAGGTGCATATGTATATTAACATGCATATTTTGGAACACTGGGATGAAGCGTAAATTTTACATAGATTTTATAAGATGTGTATATTTTTAATTCTACATATCAATATTAAGTTTTAACTCTAAGATTATAACATTCAGGCATGCAATCTTTTAAAACACACAAAAAATATCTCAAAATATTTTATTAAATTTAATTTATTTTAAAACAATTAGTTTTGACTACCAATAATTTGTAACCACATCAAACAATATTGTAGCGAAGAATCACAACACCAAAAACAAAATTAGCATTTTTTCCGCCCTCAAAGTTACTAAGACAAATATTTACAACAAATAGTCAGCTAGTAAAAGCAATATTAAATAAAATCACTACAAAATAAATTTTACCAAACCAAACAGATCACATCGGCATTTATTAAAAAAAAATCTTAAACGTTTTCATTAGTATTTCTTACATCAAATTAGATTACATTTATCTTTATCTTTTTCTCTGAAACTCATCTTTATCTTATTTGAAACTTGATTCTGATTTTTAAAAATTGACTTCATTACCATTTTTTTTTAAATATTTCAAACGTAAATAGCATTTAACTTCAAGTGTCCAAAATTTCACCTGTTTTTTCATTTAGATTCTCTCTATAATACATAATGATCCATGTAAACATGTATTTTTCAATTTTTACACATCTCTCTTTTTATACATTCAATATGCAAACATTTCATAAAATTTAATTAATTTTCGTTCAAGCTAGCTGTTAAAAGTTTCAACATTACATGAAGCAAATTAAATACACAATGTCATACACAATACTTGCGAATTCCATCAGCGCCACCCACTTACCTCATAATCATCATCATCATCGTCCTGTGTTTACAAATGTGATTATGAGAGTTGTGAAATTGTGAACTTTATATTTGATTTATAATATGTGTTTTTTACAATTGCTGTTGTTGTGAATTATAATGCATGTATAATTTTTGAAATGCAGGTGTACATTATAATGCATGTATGATTTTGAACATGCAGGTTTAGTCATGTAGACCCTGAACAGACTGCAAGCTAAATATAGTCTTGATTTGGGTCAACATTGTAAATGATACCATTATTATTATTTGCATGTTTTACCTTGAAATGCATGCATTTTATTAAACATGAATGCATTTTTAACGTGCATGCTTTATTTTGAACATGCATGTATTACTTTGAACATACATGCATAATTTTGAACACGAGAATAATTTTCATAACCAACTGATAGTTTTGATACACAATGCTGCCATGCTTTGTAAAGATGACAGCCAATAGATGAAGTCAAATTATTAATTATTTAGCATAATTGTATTGTACACTGTTTAGCACGGCTGTCAAACATCTTTAGGTCATATCATGAAGATGTCAGCTCAAGACATTTATGATAAGTACTGCAACACTAGTCAGTACCCCACCCAGTCATATTATACAGACACCGAGCTGACCAGACCTAGAACATTCCTCTCAATAAAAAGTTTCTAGTGAGGTAGATTCTAGAACCATTCTATTAAAGTATATAATGGTATGATCCCATTGGGCTTTGAACCTTATCTAACAACAACCTGCAATACAACTTTTTTTCTGAATATCTAAAAACAACTAACACATGCAGTTCAATATTCAATTAACTGGTTTCCATATATAATGCACATATTATATCTATTTTACATTAAATCAAATGCATATGTCACTTTGATAAGTTACTATGGTAACATATATCTATTATTTGATAAAATAAAATTTCTTTTTCAATTTGAATGATGATACAAATTTTCTACTGATCTTGTTAACATCTTGCAGTTGGGCGAATGATGTTGCTCGTTTTCAATTGTAAAATTCAATAAAACATATAACATTCTATTGTGAATTGTACTGAAACATTGTGTATTAAAGTTATTCATCAAATACAAATTCTTTTTTACAATTACATCTGTAATGATTTCAAATACATTATAAATTAAAAATGCAACTTGTACATTATTTTTGTTCTCTGATTGCACTCAGAATGACCAAAGGTAAATTTCTGTGTGATAAACAAGGCTGAGGAATAATTGTTGGACTAAATAAATTATTACTGCATACAATACATCAAAATGCATAAATGCGTAGTAAATTATAAAATTATATTATAAATACTTTAAAATGCACTCAAACAATCTATCTATTTTCTTTCTATAAGTACAGTCAAACCTGACTTAAGCAGCCAGTCAATGGAAGTAACAAAAGTGGCCTTTTAAGAAGGCTTTTAAGAAGACTGTTGCTTAATACAGGTTAATTTGCTCTGAAAACAAATGTGGCTGCTTAAGGCAAGTGGCTGGTCAATAGAGGAGACCACTATACACAGGTTTGACAGTACATCAGAATGCAGAGTGATAATGACATATACCTTCTCTAGCCCTCGTAATTTGTGTGTTTGGGCAAGTAGGTCCTTCAGTGACTGTATGGTGGACAGGAGGGACTGTCTCTCATTCTCCCAGCCAGCCTTTATGGACTCGGGGTCGGCATCATGGGGCAGGTCAGCCTGAGATTGGCTTCGATCCAGAAACTCTAGCTCGGAGATGGTCAAAACCTGGACACCTTCACTATGCAGACGTCGGAGTATACCCTAATAAAAAAAACAAGATTTAATTCAACTGTTAAACACAGAATCATAAAACCGAAATATTGGTATTTCTGATAGAAAATAACTCAAGTGTTCATGACAAGATGATATGTGTTGACACTTGCTTGCAGCTCATTTGCATAGGTGTCATATCTCTCTCATACTTAGGCCATTATAAATTAATTGATAGATTATCATCCAGAAACAGGGAGGGCGGGAGGATTTTGATTTTACTTTTTTTATTCATTTTTTTAAAAAATATTTTTTGATGTTTTTAAATAGTTATTTTTTGTTTTTTTTTATGAAAATAAAAAGGGTCAGAGCTGCATGAAAATTAGGGGTCGGGCGGGGATGATAATCTAGCAATTAATTTATTATGGCCTTACAGAGGGTGGTTCTTAACTCAGACTCATTCTAAGGTCTTCCTCCAACAGTAAAACTGGATCTGCCATACATAACCTGTCATGTGTTAAAGATGGTGTTAAACCCAATTAAAAAAGAAAAGATTTCCATACTGTAGCACAAACATCATTAAAATACATAATAAGTATAAAATTTTAATGAGTTTTTATTAGCTTAACAAGATACAAGAAACTTTATTTTGTGTCAGTTGATACAAATAACACTAGCTGATAAAGCTATTTTCTGACAGTAACAAAGATACATATAACATGTTATGATAACGAACAAGGGGGGATAACCAACATACCTGGAGTTTACCAGACATGGGCCCACTGGTAGTTGAATGACCATTCACCATGGCGGCTCCGTTACGATCTTGTCCCACACCACCCTGTCTCTGACCATGATGAAGGTCAAGCGTCACATTGTCTGAAATAGAAAAATAAAGCAATAAAATAAAACGTTAATTAAAAAAAGAAGAACAAAAAATGCAGAAATACACTCTTACCCATAACAAGTGTTTATGTATTTTCTAAAATACAGTCAAACCTGTTTAAGTGGTCACCTCTATTAAGCATCCACTTGTCTCAAACAGCAACATTTGCAAATTCCTGTTTCTTTGTTTTCAGAGCAAATTAACCTGTATTGAGCAACAACCTGTCTTTAAAGGCCACTTTTGCTCACTCCCTTGACTGGCTGCTTAAGACAGGTTTAACTGTATATGTGCCTGGGGAGCTATTGCCAGCAGTTCATGTCAATGGTACCATTCGCCAACAATACACACCTAGCTAAGTCAGCGAGTGACTCTAAATACTGATAAGGTGTACATTTTATGTCTCTTAGTCAAATAAATATGAATTAGTTTAAACAGGGTCTTATATAGAAGGATAGGATTGATTGATTGATTGATTGAATATTTAGCGTCATTTTTATGCCATCGAGGGCTAACAGACGATCAGTTAACCTAACCACTGTTTCCTGGGATTAACCAGTACTCGAGCACACCCCGTCTCCGCAAGTAACTGATAACTTTCCCACTTGAATCAGTGGTGAGAGATGAATGATAATGAGACGCAATGTCATATATCAATCATCACGGAGACTGAGAAGGATAGGAAACTTGCATCTCCTCACAAAATGTTGATAAAACAGCACACGAAGAATTAATTATTTGGCAAATGAATTATTCAGAATTCACAGGCAACTGTTTTCTTGTACATAAAATGTAAATTGTAGGTAATCTTAGATGTTTTAATATGTTTTGATCACCAAAATGATCTGCATTAAAGACATTGAGGTTTGAAGTAAAATTTTTCGCAAATTTGCAATTTAAATTATCATATTAATTCTATGGTATGTTATAAACCTACCAAGATCTGAGGCACCACGTGACTTCAGAACGCTCACTTCTTCCTGGTGTCTCACTACCAATTTATTCACCTCCCCTTTGTGTTTGCGCTCCATTTTCTGGGTCAGGTCACGTAGCTTCTCTTCCAGTTCCTTGCCATGTAGACGCTTGATGTGCTCAATCTCATCCATGTATTTGATGCGCATGGTTGCCAGTTGGGCCTCTGTGTCTTGGTGGGCACGTGATGTCATCTCGTGTACGTGACGCTGATGCTCACCAGACAGCTCATCTTTAAGGTTCATGACCTTCTGCATAAACAGATAGAGCCATGCTGTCATTATTCAGTCACGAAAACAGAAATTTGATTAAAAAAAAATGCATAAAAAAATCTCTAAATACTAAATGATAAAGCAGAGTTCAGAATTTGCTAAAATATGAAAGAATTTAAATTTCAAAATATTAGATAAATCACAGAAGACAAAAAAAACTGAATATAGCAAGTGTATTTAATTAAGAGCAATCAATTAACTGATTGTAATTATATCTTTAAATAGAATTTTCAAAATTTTTTCTCTCGAATTTGATTTGCAATAAGAACCATGAGAATAGAAAGAAACTTCTTCATAGAATAATATATATATCTTCTGAAGAGCAATCGTTCCACAGTGAAGAACAAGATATATCTAAATAAGAAATGTTATATAATCTGGATTTCATATAAATACATTGTAAAGTGGCACCCTACACAATTATCAGCAAGAAAGATCCATCTGCAGAAGATTCTATAACGAGAAAGACTACATTGGGTTAATAAGCTTATAAATCAAAGCAATTAAATATCCACAACCTCAGTATCGCATTTTTGTACTTAAATCTGTGAGTTTCTAAATATTAAATAACCCCATATCACCAAAATGCAAGTAAATTAAAAAGCAGTATAACCAATGATTAGTTTTCACACTTGCCTGGACAAAGTCTCGAGCTGTGAGATTTGAAGAAGTCCTATATAGTTCCAGCTCATCTTCAGCTTTTTCTAAATCTTGTCTCAATTTAGTCACCTCTTCATCAAGTGGGATGGCTTCATACCTGAATTCAGCTCTCTCTCTACGCTGTTGTGGATATGTGTCTGAGATTTGTGGAGCAGTCTCTTGCTGATTGGCTAGCTGAGCCCGTGAGATCACATTTTGTACAAGCTCTTCAGCCATTGCTTCATCAGGTGATACAGCCCGTTCCAAACTACTTCCTCTCTGCAGTTGCATTAGCGCTGTTTTGGTGATCAACAGCTCACGGCGTAACTGCTGGATGCAACGGTCAGTCTCACTAGACGAACCATCACCAATTTGACCTTCGCCTGATGCTTCACCTTGTTGATCTTCTGTAGGAAACTGTTCAACTTGACCTCTTTGGGACCTTTGACTTTGCTGACCTTCTGAGGAATGGCTGTATCTGGGTCTCAGATTACCGTCTCTGTCGTATAATTGTCCATCTTCACCAATATATCTTTCACCATTGTCATAAACAATATCATCACCTGCCTCCTGATCTGACCTATGACCTCTAAGTATATGACCTTGATTGTCAAACTTATCATCAACAGGCCTCAGCGGACTGCTGCTAACTGGACTGGTCCTCTGTATGCTTATTTCCTGATTATCTTCTTGGTAACGTTGACTGGTTCCTCTGTTTCCATAAAATTGTTCAGTCTGGTCCCTGTTCTGACCTTCAAGGTTTGAAGGATGTTGTACTCTTACAGCTCGACTTTTTGGTTCTGTTTCTTGAGAAAACTGTTCATCATATTGCTGATCTTGACCTCTAAGCCGTACAGGTGGACTCTGACCTTCATGTCTGTGACCAAAGTCATCATCATTATCAGGTCGACCTCTATACTGCTGATCTTCACCTCTCTGATGTCTTGGTGAACCTCTATGTTGATGACCTTGACCTTGTTCAGTATGATGACCTCTGGATTGTTGATCTGAACTTTCCTGTGGAGATGGCACTCTGTTTGGTTGACCTGTTTGCTGCTGAGGAGATGAACTTTGGCCTTCTGGGCTTTGCTGAAGACTTCTTCCACTAGCATGTTGTTCATACGACTGAAGTCCTGAATCATCCTGTTCATATGACCTTCTTCTACCTGGCAGATCAAATGTTCCATCATCTTGACCTTCATATTGCTCAGGTGACCTTCTTTGACCTTGTCTGTTTGCACCATCTATCCTAGGCTGCTGGTGATCATGTGACCTACCATTCTGATCATAAGGACTCTGATCTCTGTCATCTTGTGACCTAGATTCATGACCTTTGGCAGCTGACCTCAACTCCTCCAACTCTCTCTGGAGCATGGCAATTTGGTTGTGCATAGCGTCTATTGTGTCAGACTCATCTGATCTTGACTGGTCATGCCTGTTATGAATGTCATCAATCTCCTTGTCACGGTCTTGAACTTTGTTCCTGACCTCTTTGAGGTCAGATTCCAAGGTCAAAATGACTTCCTCTTGATTCTGTTAAAGCATAAATTTGTGTTACAATCATAGGCTAAACAACACTGCAAACCAAAATGTAAACTTTCACCATTTCTAAGCCAATATGTAGACTTTTGTTATATTCATAAAAAATGTAAGGCAACTTTTAAAAAAAATTGTTTGTTTGCCATTGCTGACCCAGAGTTTAAAATAACAGGTCATTAAGTCAGGAAACCATTTTTTTATTGATTTTTTTTAAATGAAACAGTTTGAATAGTTGTTTTATTAATTCAACACAGTATTTATGGATATTCAAAGTGCATTTTATTCTTAAATAAAAAGGAATTTTTTAGGAAATTTTGTACTTTAAGCCACATTTCAACTCTTATTCCCAGCCACCTTCTTTAATACACACATATTCAAATTCGCGAATACCAATGATATCATAAAGAATGCAACTCATCCACGCCCAAATGCTGCTGATTAATTATAAACCAGTTTTAGATGTATCATAATTAAAACAAAACAGTAAGGGCTGCTTTGAAAATGAAGTTGTATTTTCTGATGATTACGTTGTGCAATTTTTGGGTGCATCTGTCCTCGAGAAATAAATGTGCATTTAACTTACCAGTCGTAGTTTTGACTACAAATATGTTTAAGAAGCAAAGGAATGTAATAAGTAAAAATGATCAGGCTTTACTCCTGAATTCCTTCACAATATTCGCATGTCGGGTCGCAACAGCAAACCAACAACCATATTATTATGGTGTATTTATAAAGTATGATTGAAAAATGTGATTAAAGCCCCAATAGTCATATAGAATCCGCAAGATGGCTCTGGGGCTGGTTTTATATTATACAAATCAGAGAACCCTTTTTCAAAACTGCAGTCACCTCTGTATTGTTTTTGCTATAATTTTGCATACTACTAAATTATTGTTAAACCATTTAATAGGTGAAAAAAATATTGTTAAAAAAATGCTTGTTATAATAATTATTATATTCGAAAATAAAGTTGTAAACTCCAAACTTTAGGGAAGAGCTTCTGAGCTTATGTGCTCTAAATTGTAAACAAATACACATGGATCTGTGTTTATAAATCTTCAGCAGGCTTAATGAAGTAAATTATAGTTATATTTTTAGAACACTGAAATCAATCTGACAGGCGCAGTAAACAGCTGTTATACAATAACCACTCTTTCAAGTTATGTCTGCCCTGGCAAAAAGGTTTTGGGCCTTTAAACCATTTCATCAACTAATAAAGCTTAAAACTGTTAAAAATACAGACTTTTGTTTTCTTTTTAACACTAATAATTAAGAATAACAATGTTGCCAGAGTTCTGAATAGAGGAATCCATTATCAAACACAAGCCATCTTTTGTGACAAGTGTATGAGGTCAACACTGCTATACACATATAGTGTATCAGAGAAGCAAAGCATATGTAAATCTGTATCTAAAAACTTGAATAACAAAAATAAAATATCTTTTCAATATTTTAAAATTCTATATTAATCCAAAGTAAGCAAATCACTTCATCACAGCAGTGCACACAAGAAACACTTACCTGTAGCTGAGCTTTTAGGGTTGCTATAGTTGTGGCGTCACCACCAGCCCCGCTCATCTGCTCAATCTTGCGCTGAAGTTCAGTAGCATCCTCTGCGAGTTTAGCGACCTGTCTCTCTTTCGTGGCAATTGTCTTCTGTGCTTCCTGTTTGACCTTGGTTACCTCCTGGTCTTTTTCTGTAAGAAAAATTTTGTACGACTTTTAAGCATCATTTTACTCCCGTCGCAGAAATATTGTCAATTAATATAGAGACAGTGATCAGGATATGACAACAACTTTTGTTTATCATTTTTATTTTACTTATTATTCTCTGTAACTCTAATTTTTCTGTCAATTGTACTCCTTTTTTCTCCTTTTTATACAAGTTATAATTTCACGTAATAACTTACCTTTAATCTTCTGTTTTTGTTCTCTAATTGTTTTCTCTTTTTCTGCAATGGCTTGCTGTATATCCAGTTTGAGTCTCACAAATTCTTGGTCCTTGTTCTCCGCAATCTGTAACTGCTGTTCTGACATTTCATTAGCTTCTGTCAAACTCTTCTTCACAGCTTCCATCTCAGCTTCGGTTGTCTTCAGTTGCTTACGTAGTTTCTCAACCACTTCAGACTTATCTGCTGCTGCTGTGGTGATCTTGGCTGTTTTCTGTGCCTAAATTTCAGTAAAAAAAGATAGAGAAACTCAAGCAAACCAGGTTTCATTTTCACAAATGTATCTAACCATATTCTTAAAAACTTAAAAATCTAAGAAAAGCATCCAGGTGATCAAGATTTTTTTTAGACTGGCTTCAGTAAATTGCAAATGTTTTCACTGACTTTAATTAAATAATATTTAAGTAACCAGTAAAAACTCACTAATAAATAAAATTGAAGAAGACACTGGTGAAACAGAAGCCAGTCAGAGTTATAAGTAGCAATATCGTCACAAATCATTGTATCCAAGGCAACATTATGTCAGAATAGGTCATTGTATTTCTAAATACAGTTAATACAAGTTATACATAGCTGACCAGCTGACACTAAGTTGTAATATCATAAAATTATACAATCTCTGACATATTTATAAAAGAAACAGTGCAGAAAGGCATTCAATGTCTATATACATCAGATAAACATTACAATGAAAGCAAGATAAAGACAGATTAAAGATCATGAAGAAAAACATAGTGATATTACTACATGCATGTTTAAATTCCGAAAAGACTGACAAAATGTTAAAGGGACAAATGGCAATGCTGGATCTATTTTACTCATTGTCACTAATCTATCATGAAAAATATAACTATAACTTCCAAGTACTACTTCTTGTAACTTTGTATCTAAGAAATTATAAACAAATTAACAGATTTTATAAGCATCATGTTAGTTTTGTAGATATGAGTATCGGATCTTTAATGATACGAATCAATATTTCCTTGGATTTTTTTCTATCATGCCGAGAAAATCAAAAATGCCATTTACATTTTAATGTGTCAAATGTTGCTTTTTGAGAGGACACCAGACACCAGGTAGAGCTGGGCATCAAACCCATAACCTCTCATGTGAGGACCCAACATTATACTTACTGCACCACTGTCCCGCTTTGTTTATACTAATCTATTTTAGCTTGTTTGCAAAGTAAACTCGGTGCTAATGAACCACTTTCTAGTCAACTTCCTGGGCAGAACCAGTACTGAGTGTTGTTTTTGAAAGGTGAAAAGATTTAGCTAAAGATCAAACTCGCAACTCTAGCGTAAGCAGCCAACATTCTATCAACAGGACTACTGCCCTGGTTGTTTGCATGATGTAGCTAGCAGTATGTTTTTTTTTAAGAGAGTCTTAGGGAAAATTTATCAAAACTGCTGTGTATCCCTATAATGATTTTCCTCCTACCTGCTCAGCCTCCTGCTGTGTATGTTGAAGCTCTCCTTGCAGCTGGTGTATCTGATCCTCCCTCTCTACCACCTGTGACACTGTTAACTTCAACTTTTCTTCTGTTTCTTGTAACTTTCCACTTGTCAGAGACAGATGACCAGATGTCTTCCACAAGTCCTGCTGGAGTTCCTTCACTTCTGACTCTCTGGAGGTCAGCTCTGTTGTCACCCGTTGCAGGCTAGAATCTGTGTCATTTAAACGTTGTCCAGTTTCTGCGAGTTGCTTAGTTGTCTTTTCAAGGCGTTCTTGTGTTGCATGAAGTTGTTCCCAAACATCTTTATGATCCGGTTGAGAAGAGAGAGTTTTCAGCTGTTCTTCTAGTTGACTTGTGTCCTTCTTCATTTTCTTTTGCAGGTTTTCAAACTGAATTTCAAGTTTCACCACTTGGGACTGGTACTTCTGTTTTTCAGCTAAAATTTCTTTTGCCTTATCTGCATGTTGTTTGAACTGCATCACTTGCTGTTGCAGTGTCTCAACATCGGTTCCCAGTTCAAATGTTTCTTGAGATTCAAACTTTAACTCGGGAGAAGATTTATCCACAATACCATATTGCTTTTTAATTACAGTCATTTCCTCATTCAATTGTTTTATTTGATTAGTTAAATGTTTCTCTTTTACAATCTTATCTTCGAGATCACTTTCAAGTTCTTGAATAGTTTTCAAGCTGTCCTTTCTTTCTTTCTCTTTTCTTTCTCTCATTGCCTCCATATCATTAATAGTCTGTACATTATCAAATCTCTCTTTAGAAGCTTCCTCTTTAGCCATTACTAATTCTTTTTCTAAAACAGAAATTCTATCATCTTGATCTTGTTTTAACTTCTCTTTAAGAATAACTACCTCTTGCTGTAATTCATCCTTTTCATTTTTCAATTTCTCTACTTCTTCCTTATTCTTTTGAAAACCAGCCTTATACTCCTCTGGAGTATCCTCTACATTTTCACTCCTCATCATCTCAAGTTGCTGTTTCGCTAGATCTAGTGACACCTGAAGTTGTTGGTTCTGAGAGCATCTCTCCTCATATTGGTCTTTGTAGAATGACATGCTTCTCTTCAATTGATTTGAGTTTGGAGTTCCACTTTCTCCACCAAGAGACAACTCCAGTTCTACACTCTGACCAAGCGAACTCTCAGCACGACTCCTGTAACTCTCCAATTCTTCCTGCAACTGTTCTATCTCATCTTCTTTCTCTTTCAGCTCTATCTCATCTTCATATGCTCTAACTTCCTTAGCTGATTGTAATTCCTCAACCAGTCTTTTAACCTCTTCTTTTGTCATTGAAAGTTCTCTATCTTTCTTATCAATCAATTCTTCCTTTTCTTTAAGAGATTCTTCAGCAGATTCAGGAGACAACCTTCCAGAGCTTTTACTTTCAAGTTTCTGTTTCACCTCTTCCAGTTCACTCTGCAGTTGTTTCACTTCGCTCACCTTTTCCTTTACTAATTTATCTTGTTCTCCAATTTCCATGGCATCAGTCACATTTAAAAGCTCAGACTGTAGTCTGGCAACTTCTATTTCTTTTAGCTCTATAATTCTATCCTTCTCATCTTCTGACATTGGCGGGGGAGGTGGAGCAATCTGAAGAGCTTCCTCAACCTGCTTCTTTAACATTGAAATCTCCTCATTTTGTTCTCTTATCAAAAGTGACTTTTCTTCTTCAGAGCGTGGAGGTGAAGGAGGACGAATTTTCAGTGCAGCTTCTACTTGACTTCTAAGTCGATCAATTTCCTTCTCTTGTTTGTTAATCAGCTCTAATCTTTCCTCATCTTTTGGAGGAGATGGTGGTCTTATCTTTAAAGCAGAATCAATTTGTTTCTTCAGAGTTTCATTTTCAAGTCTTAATTCCCTTATCAACACTGATTTATCATCTTCAGAAAGATTCGAGTCCATAATCTGCTGCTTCAACTTCTCAATTTCAACTCTAAGTCTGTGAATGACATCTGCTTTTTCTCCATCAGAATCAGGTGGTGAAGGAGGTCTGCCTAAAGAAACTGCATCGACTTGTCCCCTTAATGACTCTATCAATGACTTCTGTCTCTTTATTGTAACACTCTTCTCATCCTCGGACAGAGGTGGAGAGGGCGGTCTTCCCAGTAACTTCTGAACATTTTCTTTCAGAGATTCAATTTCTTCTTTCTGTTGTCTGATGACTTGCGATTTTTCCTCCTGGGACAGAGGTGGAGATGGAGGTCTGCCTAATGATGTTTCTTCAAGCTCCTTCCTCAACTTTTCTATCTCTTCTGTCTTCTCTTGAATTAAATCATCTTTTTCATCTTCAGACAATGGTATGGGTGGTGGGGCAATTTGGAGAGCAGATGCCACCTGTTTTTGCAATGTCTGAATCTCTCGTTCCTTCTCGACAATCTGTTCATCATAATTTTGTTCATGCTCTTTGTATTTCTCAATGTGCTGCGCAGGAAAAGAAACATGAAATACTTAAAAGATTTTGAAAAGAGTGACAGAAACTTAGTTATATACATGTTCTCTGAAATGCTAACACTTTGTGCATAGATACACCTTGTATGCCAATGTGTGTCAACTGCTAGTTTCTGCATGTTTCTTTAATTGGTTGATGGATAAATGTTAATACAGTGCTAGTTGCGTTGTAGTTGACCAACCAATTTGCCATCCACTATAAAAATTTAAGCCAAATCAGCAAATTAGAAGAATTAATTTCCATGTATTACATCTCTAAAATACTTTATTTAAAGAACTTAATCGCTAAATGAAGACAGATGAACGTTTGATCTTAGACTTAAAGTTTTTCATGCATAAAATTGAAAGAAGACATAAGATGCTGAAGTATCAATCTAATTTTAGGATTACATAGTAGGAAAATGGCTTGTTATAAATAGTTTTATAATTTTATAGATATTCATGCACAATTATGTTTTAATACTCAGAGATTTTCAAGCATTCATAAGGAAACACGGAAGTTTATGTAACATACCTCTTCCATTTTTTTTTTTTTTTTTACAGGAAGACTTTAATGTATTGGTTTCACCTTTGTTAAGTTTTTTATGTGTTGATCTCAATGTTTTGACAAACTACTTACAGATTCAATAAGTTCCACTTTGTCAGACAGCTCTGCTATCTCCTCCATCTTTTCTTCCACAACATTGTCTTTCTCTCTCAGGTCTTTCTTCAACTTTGCTATCTCAACCTCATGTTTAATCTGGTAAATAATAATACCACACAGAAACCATTAGTGTGGATGCAAACAAGGGGCCTGATCATCTTGTGGTACTATACCCATACTAGTAGGATAAGCATTTGGGGTTTTGTAAGGTAAAGTAAAGATAATATTTAAATTTAGATTAGGAATTCCAAATGTTTGATTGAATATTAAGTGTCATTTTTATGTCATTGAAGGCCAACCAACGATCAGTTAACCTAAACACTTATTGGGTTCCTGTAATGTTAACCAGTACTCGAGCACAATCATCTCTGTATGTAACTGATAATTTTTTCACTTGGATCAGTGGTGAGAGACGAATGACAATCAGATGAAATGTTGTCTATCAATCATCACAGAGACAGTAATCGGGCAGGGGTTCAGACTAACGACCCCCAGATAGATAGGCAGCGGCATTACTGACCAAGCTAACTAGGCCCCATTGAGAGCTAAATTGGTAAATAAAGAAATAATTTTTCATAATGCCAAAATAAATAACATACAACTAAAGAATGTTCCTCTGTGGTTCCTACTGGAGATCTGTCTGTCAGTTCTTTAGTGAGTGATTCGATCTCTCTATCTTTCTCTTCCAACATTGTCTGGACAGTGTCAAAGTCTTCCTGGAGCTTGTTCTGTGAAGGTAATAAGAGTAGTGTGGTGACGACAGACAAACACTTACTTACAAAATGTACACAGAGAACTAATGTTCATATCAATACTTATGTATAGACAATACGATACTAGTGTCTGATATTAGTAACTTTATCATGTGAGACTTAGAAAAAAAATAGGACGAGGCTCTGCAGAGTCTTTTTTTTTTTTAAGGGGGGTCAAACCTGATGAAGTTGATAATATTAGACACAGCCACACTAACATGGTATTCTCTTTATCATGTCAATATTTTTAATTTTTTATGAAACCGAAAATCAGCATCAAACTTTTGCTACAGATTGTAGAGATTCCGTTTGTGTCAAAATGTATAAATATACATAATGACATCATGTGCCTATACTTGAATTGACATGATAAACCTATGTTTATCAGGCAGGCAGTTTATCATCAGAAAAGAATGCATTGACATGATAAACATATGTTTATCAGGCAAGCAGTTTATCATCAGAAATGAATGCATTGACATGATAAAATAATTTATATGGTTCTGCCAATGTCACAATGTATTGTCAATCAAAACAGGAACTGTCATTCAACATTCAGTTAACAAAAATGTATTTGTATGTCATTTTATGCTACTATCTTTTTCCGTTACTAAAATGTGGTGTCATGAGTGACATCAGTCACAAGTTACTCTTCCCATTCCCAAATAACGAGGGAATTATTTTTTATTAACAAATAACAGATGAATAAACTATTACATTTCACGAATTAAAACTGACACTGAAATACAACTTTTAAAGGCTCAAATGCACACCAAAGCATTTTCCACAATTCATATATATACATCTATACAGTGATGTCAGTATATACATATTTATAGTGATGTCAATATATACATCTATATAGTGATGTCAGTATATTCATCTATACAGTGATGTCAGTATATACATCTTTATAGTGATGTCAGTATATACATCTATATAGTGATGTCAGTATATACATCTAAATAGTGGTGTCAGTATATACATCTTTATAGTGATGTCAGTATATGCATCTTTATAGTGATGTCAGTATATGCATCTTTATAGTGATGTCAGTATATGCATCTATATAGTGATGTCAGTATATGCATCTTTATAGTGATGTCAGTATATGTATCTTTATAGTGATGACAGTATATGCATCTATATAGTGATGTCAGTATATGCATCTATATAGTGATGTCAGTATATGCATCTTTATAGTGATGTCAGTATATGCATCTTTATAGTGATGTCAGTATATGCATCTTTATAGTGATGACAGTATATGCATCTATATAGTGATGTCAGTATATGCATCTTTATAGTGATGTCAGTATATACATCTATATAGTGATGTCAGTATATACATCTTTATAGTGATGTCAGTATATACATCTATATAGTGATGTCAGTATATACATCTTTATAGTGATGTCAGTATATACATCTATATAGTGATGTCAGTATATACATCTTTATAGTGATGTCAGTATATACATCTTTATAGTGATGTCAGTATATACATCTATATAGTGATGTCAGTATATACATATTGACATCAATGAGGTAGTTAAACACCAGAGAAATTAAACTTCTAATAGTTAAAAATATTTTCTAAAGCCAGTGAATTCTTTATTGAAGATACAGGATTCTAGGATATTCATCATTAGGAATGTAATAAAACATAGTATCTGCTCAATACATCCACAACTCAGTTCCCCCAACATCCCACCGTCTCCTGCAGAGGCCTTCCTCTGTGTAGATACATTCATAAGCAGTCCAAACTAGAATCATCACAAAGTGATTTATATAAAAATATAAAACAATGTGCATCACACACACCTACACTTGATGTCAATCATGTATGCAAGTTTCAAGTCAATCGCTAGTAGTTTGCTCAACAAGTTGCTGATAGACCAACTGACCAACATGGCAACTCCCATGTACTCTCTCTTGAACTTCTTTTGTGGGAGTATAATGAATAAAATTTTCATTGACAAGGGAGATAATTTGTACCTGGAAGTCCGAGAGGTTATCGACCTCTGCTTGGAGGCTGTCAATCTGCACGGTTAACTGTGTGATGAGTTCTTCCTTCTCCCCAATCACATCATGCAACATACCAATGTCCTCAGGTATTGTACCACTAGCAGATCTCTGGAAAACAAATCAAGAATGTCAATACTTTTATTCCAATGTTGTTTCTTTGGTTTTTTGCTGGGACTGGTCAACTCAGTAGGTAGCAAATCTGACTGTCAAACCTGTGGTCATGAGTTTGAATTCCTACCTGGTCATAGTGGCTTAAAATTCAAACAAACAAGCAACAATCTTTGAATAGAACCTCAATAGACAATTCAACTATTGAGAAACAACCTCTTCAACTGAATTTCTTCACAACTATCATTTACTTCCGTATTAGTTTAAGATCCAAACTCAGCCTTACCTCATCATGTCTTGCAACTTCATCAATTGTTGTCTGCAGACTGACTATTTCTTCCTCCTTTGCCTGAAGAACTGCTTTGAGGGCAGACAACTCTGTCTCAAGACTAACAACTCTTTCCAGTCTATTACTCTCTGACTCCTCCAGCTCTTGCTGTATACTGGCCTGTAGAGAATTAGGGTTTATATTTCAAACAATGAAAATATTAATAAAGACCTCTTAACGACAAAATGCATTTAAATCTACAGCAATTATGTTAAACACAAAATTTTTATTAATATTAGTAAATATTTATACACACAATTCAATTTTTTAGTTTTTTTTAATTTTTAGACACCTCAAATACCACCGTTGATTTCATGTTTGCTATGACAAGGAACATCAACATACATGTTTCATCAACAGATACAACAAATATATCACACACAGTCTGTATATGCCAACCAAGCAATGCAACATCACAAATACAAAGACATCCCCACAGATAATAACAAATATACTGAATGTACATTCAAACAGTTTTTCAGTTTTAAACTGATTTATTTTACATTGATTGTGAAACACTTTCTTACAACTTTTACAAATCACTCTTGAAGTCTTCCTGTGTAAAACCAGTACTAAGCATATGCAGATAAAGTGCGGATAAAGTGTCTTGCTCAAGGACACCAAACATCGTCATGGGGAAGGATCAAACCCCTGATCCCAGGTCAGATGCTCTGGTACTGGACCATACACTACGCACATTATAGGTAATATATCGAAAGTGATAAGGTGTGACTGGTACTAAAAAAAATTTTTATGAGATTGTACACTATTTTTAAACAAATAAAGTACATCTATGTCCATCAGTTTTATTGGGGTGGCAGATGACCCAAGACCAATATACTGTAGTTCTCCAATGTGGGTGTGACATTTCAATGGTAACTATTTTTAAATTTTCAACATCTGTATACCTTTCTTCCCAAAGGAAAACATACGTATTACAATTTTTTTTTTTTAAATCCTGCTTCAAACCCTCAAACAATAAACCCTTTAAAAACCATGATTGTGTTCCTTTTCCTCTTGCTAACCCCCCTTCTCCACCCCCATTAAAGAATTTGAGTGCCCTCCCCAAGTTCTGTAAAAAGGTCCATTCCGCTCTCTTCTTGACTACCGAACATCAATCATGCTTACCAACAAGAGCTGACAGATAAATGTCATACATATTATTTATTATTAGTAGAAAGAATACCTTCTCAGTGAAAGATGCTCCTACATTTAACATGCTGGAGTCTGGTGTGAGGGAGTGATCCGTGAAGGTGCGTGACACGCGGACGGACATCAGGTCCTGTACCTCCTTCTCTTTCTGTTTTAGATCGTGTTTCAGACAATCCAGTTCCTCGTACTGTTAGTAGTCGCAGGCAGTTAGTGAAAAGTTAGTTAATTATTTATTTATTACCATTATAAAGACTGCAACACATTTATTGGTACATATCGGCAAGACAATAAATCTATTGCCTTTGACATTTAGATTATAGGAGACCATGTTTAAACCCATAAATTGGTCATCATTGACTTTTCTTAGAGCCCATGTTGAAGTCATGGCAAAAGTATTCATTTCACAACAATCTAAAAACAGAAACTGTCAGACTAACAAATGTTATACTGTTTGAATTTATCAGTTACATAAAAACTGACTACTAGTAAATTTTGCATTTTTTCAGCAACAAATCTTTAGATAAAGATATAAATAACCCTCCGCTGAGAGATGAATTTTCAGAACAATTATTCGAACTTTTCCCCTGGTTTTATTTGATATATTATCAGATTTTGTCCTTTTTAATAATACATTGCAGATATTGAATGGACAAAGACTGTACTTTTTGTTTTTTATTTGCATAACTTGCAGACGAAATAAGTGAATATACTTAAGTACATGTGTACTTGCCAGATAAGACAGTTGTACTTAGGTACATGTGTACTTGCCAACTGTAATGATTGTACTTAAGTACATGTGTACTTGCCAGATAAGACATTTGTACTTAGGTACATGTGTACTTGCCAATTGTAATGATTGTACTTAAGTACCTGTGTACTTGCCAGATGTAATGATTGTACTTAGGTGCATGTGTACTTGTCAGATGTGATGATTGTACTTAAGTACATGCGTACATGCCAGATGTAATAATTGTACTTAGGTGTACGAGTACTTGTCAGATGTGATGATTGTACATGTACTGAGGTGCATGTGTGCTTGCCAACTGTGATTATTATACTTAGGTACATGACTGTGTACTTGCAGACTGTGATTATTGAAGTTAGGTACATATATATTTACAAGATGTGGTGATTGTGCTTAGGTACATGTGTACTTGCCAGATGTGATGATTGTACTTAGGTACATGTGTACATGCCAGATGTGATGACTATACTTAGGTACATGTGTTCATGCCAGATGTGATGATTGTACATGTACTTAGGTGCATGTGTAGTTGCCAAATGTGATTATTATACTTAGGTACATGACTGTGTACTTGCCAGATGTGATGATTGTACTTAGGTACATGACTGTGCATTTGCCAGATGTGATGATTGTACATGTACTTAGGTACATGACTGTGTACTTGCCAGATGTGATGAATGTACTTAGGTACATGACATTGTGTACTTGCCAATGGTGATGATTGTACTTAGGTACATGACTGTGTACTTGCCAGATATGATGTAGAATCTTTTTGTTAACTAAAATTTTACGTCAGTTCCAGATAAACATTTTTCCACTGCATTTGAATTTTATTTTTGAATGGGATTTAATGGCATTTTCAACACATTTCATGTTATATATGGCATATCCAGTTTATTTGGTGAAGGAAGACCTCAGAATGAATCTCAGTAGAGCCACCATCCTTCCGCAAGTAACTCGCAGACTTGCTCACATAAAGTTTGTGGAGTGAGCGTGACTCAAACCTTAGCGGTGAGAGGTTAGTTATCTTGAGATGGCGCTTTTGACCACTTGGCCATGCAGGACCCACTCATTTGGAATTTAATTTTCAAATATATCCTGGAAAACTCTTGGTTAGTTGAACTACTTGTTGACTTTGACATTTGAAATATGACATTACTCCCAACCAAATTTTCTATTGATTGCATTATTACTACATTCAATAAGTCAGTATCTAAAATGTTAATGCAAACCATAGTTAATATGTTAGTTAGGCCATACACATGTAAAACAATAATCTAACAATAAATTGAGTTTCAATATAAAAACCTTCGCCTGATAAACCAATAAATAAACCCTCTAAAACTTAAATAAATCAAAGAAAAAAAGACAAACAGCCATTGGATTTAATCAACTCAGCTTTTATGTAATGGAGTGTTTTAAAGTTTTTATTTATCGTTTTTAATCTAAAATACCAATTTTATTCAATTTACATTGATTGTAAAACAAGCTGTTACAAGGCTTATAAAAATCTTCCTCAACGTTTGTCTGGACAGAACTAATGATATAAGTACAACTGTCTTGCTTATGGACAAGACAGTGAGCAGTGATCAAACTCACAGACCCTTGGTCCTGTGCTCTGCCACAAAACCATGCCCTCGGCTTGATTATAAGTGTCATGGTTACAATATTATTTTTTTATTTTTATTAACATTAGTTTTGTTGTAATGATAACTAGTCCAGGCAGTAAGTACACTTTAGAGAAAAAGATGATGGCTATTTCTGATATGAGCTTCAAGGCAAAGTGTAGCAATGCATATCTGGACCATTTTCATTGGATTTGAGCAAACCTGGCATGCCATGGCTAGGTGATATTTTTTTATATACATGTAATATGCTTTGATTGCCTATTTATGAAAATACCATTATTTCTAAACCAGTGTTGGAATATTTAACTAATGTTATTTAGCTTGATTGCAAGATGAGCCCAAAGCTTTATAACAGCTCTGGAATCAGCTGCCTGGATAGAACTAGTACTCAGTGTTGTATGTTGAGAGGCATTGGGTCAAGTTGGGGACTGAACTCTCAACCGTGGTGCGAGCGATCAACACTTTCTTGACTACATCACTGACCCACTTTATAAATAATGACTGAGCTGACCATATCTTCTGGAGTAGTCTAGAAATAAAATAAAAATAAATAAAAAAGACTCACAACGTCTTCGACACCCTTTTCAGCTTTCAGCTCGTTGAACTCCGTCTGTAGGCGGAGAACCTGACCAGAGAGATGGTCAATCTCTTGATTCTTTTCCTCAAGAAGGTTTTGGGACAGGCCAGACATGTCCGTGACACTGGATACTTCTGATAACTTAACTCGCTCCTAAATATGGATGGAAATGTAAAGTACTAGGTTACATGGATCCTGCTTCACCAACATAATACTAAAATACTTTAAAGAAAAACAACCAGGTGATCATGATTTTAGACTTGATCTAGTTGAACTGCATATTGTGTCATTGATACTGAATATATATATAAAAGACAAATAACCAGTCAAAACTTAGTTAAGTGTTAAAGTATTCAAGTAAAATGTTGTTGAAACAGAAACCTGGTATATCTTTCAAAATGAAAATCAATTTTGATGTACTGTCCTGTACTGTACTGTATTCTACTGCACTGTCTTGCATTGCACTGCACTGTATTTTGAGGCCCGTCAGCCACAGGGACCACCGAGAAACCTCAACTGGACACAAATTCCTAACTATTAAACTGTAGCTGAATATTTTATACTGAAGAATTCGCAAACTCATTTGCTAAGTTTGTTGAACCAGGGTTTTTCATGACTCTCAAATGTTGCGCTCACATTATCACATGACCCTCAAAATTCTCCAATCTGCCTATGAAGTCTCATCTTATGGGGAGCATTTCAAAGTGTGAGGAAAACATTGTCTAGCATCTCTACAGATTCCTGTATTCCTACTTTTGTACTACAAATAAATGACAATCAAAAACTCACCCTCAGTTGTTTATTCTCTCGTTTCAGCGAATCAACTTGTTTCTCCATTTCTCGTTCACTATCATAGTCAGCCATGGGTGGGGTACGTGTCTGTTTCTCACGATCACGTAACTGTTCTATCTGCTGGTCGCGGTTATCCATCTTGTCACTTAACTGTTCCACCTCAAGTTTTAACTCGCATATCTACA
Organism: Panopea generosa; assembly: GCA_029582155.1. NCBI lineage: Eukaryota > Metazoa > Mollusca > Bivalvia > Adapedonta > Hiatellidae > Panopea > Panopea generosa. Next base: position 61,702,892 of record CM055909.1, read on the forward strand.
AGTTTTGGATTAGATTAAATGTTTATTTCTCATACTGCATAAGAGTTCTATAATTATATTTAAATGCCAAAGAGGCAGTAGAATCTGCTCAACACCATTGTCAACACATTACAGGTCATATACTATGGTATCCAGTTTTAATTGTGGATGAAGACCTTAGAATTATTCTGAGTAGAACCTTTCTTTCACAAGTGCCAAACTTTCTCACATAAAGTTTTTGGACAGATCTGGGCTTGAACCCATAACCCCAGTGAGGAGAGGTTAGTGGTTATTAAACAACATCCTCATAGCCCTTTACTTCATATAGATGCCTTTGGACATCTCTAATATAGATGCCTTTGGACACCTAATATAGATGCTTTTGGACACCTCTAATATAGATGCCTTTCGACACCTAATATAGAAGGTTTTTTAATTATTGGGTGAATTATGTTTATATTAACTGAAAGTAGAAAACAGTGCAGGAAGTGTTCAGATTGCTCATTACGAGCAATCTGAACTCTTCCTGCACTGTTTTCATAGGCCTTCTGTGATTGGTGCGGGGAAAACATGTATCTATGGAGTAAAGGGATAGACCACCCTGTGTTTGAGGGCCCTTCTTTATTGGAATGTATTGTAGAATTCTCAAACTAGAAATGTGTCTATAAACACGAGTCCTCTTCCATTGATCAGACACCAGTTTTATACTGAAAATTAAGTTGACTACCATTTCAATCTTAAAATACACGTTTGTTGTTATAAATAGAGCTAAAAGATTCTGAAAATAAACATTTAGACCAGACATGGAAGTAGGAAATAGAAGAATGATCCAGACAAAAAACTACAACAAATAACCATGAAATGATCACCAAGCAATGCTTGCAGTCTTGAGCATATTTTACCAATACATCCTCGATCCAAGACTCAACATTACAAATATATAGTGTATTAGCCATTTAACTTACTCTCAAATCTTTATTATCTGCTTCCTCTCCCACCTCCCATGCCCCTCCCACCTCCCATGCCCAAAGGGGGCATTACACTGGCACACTTAAGCTCGATAACTATGTTGGCAAGCTTTAATTTTGAAAAAACAACAACAACATTTGGGTGGTAGTTCTTAAATGAGGGAGAGGACAGAATGTTATCTTAACAACTACCAGAATTGTTTTAATGTTAGGTTTAATTTCTCATCAAATCTACCAACACAAGTTACCTCTTTGTCCTTCTCCTCCGACTTTTCTCGCTCCAATTCCAATCTTTTAACTGCCTCGGACACGTCAGAAATGTCTTTTCTGTGGCGCATGTCATCCAACTGGTTACGTAGACTGGATATTTGTACCAAGCATTCGTTGACCTGGGTCTGAAGTGCATGCTTTTCTCTCACAAGCTCCTGTAGTAACAAGAGTAACATTTTGGATGAGTCGATATTTAACTCTTTTACCGCTGGTACAATTCTAATTTCTTTCCAACTGTCACAAAACCCTACATATATAGATATTATATCAAATTGATCAAATGATTTAAAGCCCAATTACTTTTTTTTTACGTTGTTTTATTATTATTTGCTACATTAGCTTTAAGTTCCAAACTAATGAAGCTTAAAACTCTACTTTCAATATATTATAGAATATACGTATGAGCGGTTTTATTGGTTAAGGAATACCTCAAAATCATAAATGGTTAAACACCATTTTCGACACATGACAGGCTAAATTGTATATATAGTATGTTCAGTTTGGCGGAGGAAGATTTCAAAATGAATCAAAGTAGAGCAAAAGTCCTTTTGCAGGTAACTTTTTCTCATGAAGTGTTTGGACATTTTATCAAGGGCTAACAGATGATCAGTTAACCTAGCCACTCAATTCTAGGAGCCTGGAAGATTAACCAGTACTCGAGCACACAACTCTGAAAGTAATTAATAACTGCCCCACTTGAATCAGCGGTGATAAATAAATGACAATTAGACATAATGTTGTATAGCAATCATTACAAAGACTGCCACCAGGCAGGGAATCAAACCACTGGATTGATAGTCAGACACACTGTTGACTGAGTCAAAAGGGCCCGGCATTGAATCTTTAGATGACAAAGTAACTTTGGCATTAAAATTTACAATACTCTTTCATATCATCGAACTAATAGTGATACACAGGTTAAGAATTAACCACAATACCCACCTCTTTTGTTTTCTTGGCAGCTTGTCGTAACTCCTCCTCAACCGTCATCTGGGCCGCAAGTCTCGCCTGTTTCTGTGCAGCGGAATCGTCAAAATCAACTGACAAGGCTCTATTTGCATCATCCATGTAAGATTTTACGCTGTCTGTCAATTCTTCATCAGAGAATGGTCGCCGTGACAACTCTTCTTCAAGTTTGCTTAATTTCTAAAAATATGGTAAATTGATAACATAAGTTTTCTATCATCTTTAACCAGTGAACTTGTTATCAAATATACACAATATAAATATATGTAGTATAGACATACATAATATAAATAAATGTTATATAAATATACACAATATAAATATACACAATATAAATATATGTAGTATAGACATACATAATATAAATAAATGTTATATAAATATACACAATATAAATATACACAATATAAATATATGTAGTATAGACTTACATAATATAAATATACACAATATAAATATACACAATATAAATATATGTAGTATAGACATACATAATATAAATAAATGTTATATAAATATACACAATATAAATATACACAATATAAATATATGTAGTATAGACTTACATAATATAAATATACATTATATAAAAATACACAATATAAATATATGTTATATATATATACACAATATAAATATATGTAGTATAGACATACATAATATAAATAAATGTTATACAGATATACACAATATAAATATACACAATATAAATATATGTAATACAGATATATACATAATATAAATATATTTAATATAAATATAAGTAATATAGATATACATAATATAGATATATGTTATATAAATAAACACAATATATATATACATAATATAAATATACACAATATAAATATATGTAATACAGATATATACATAATATAAATATATTTAATATAAATATAAGTAATATAAATATACATAATATAAACATACACAATATAAATATACATAATATAAATATACATAATATAAATATACATAATATAAACATACACAATATAAAGTAAATTAAACTGATGTATTTTACATCAATTGTGAACCAAGTTCTTACAACTCAAGACAAATCAATCTCAAAGTCTTCCAGGTAGATCCAGTTCTAAGCATATGTGGAGAAAATGTCACTCATGGACACTTCACATACATGTAGCTGTGGCCGCGATCTCTCGATCCTACACAGGGCTTGAAATTTCTTACAAAAGCTACTCATCCTCCATTTCCAACGTTTTTTATTGAATGCTTAAATTCAAAGAAATATTTAAGTCAGTTTCTTAAATCTTACTCATCCTGACCAAATATTCACTTGTCATGGCGAGTGGACGAGTTGAATTTACAACTACACTATGTCTCCAGAAATAACTACCACCATCAATAATACTACATATATAAGTTATTATACCAAATGGACGTGAAAGCAAATATTATCTCAACTGTGACCTTAATAATTCAAATTTTATTTTTATTTTCCAATGAAACAGAAAGAACAGTGAGAGGTAAATAAAGCTGCTTTAGATCCTTTCATAACAATATGGAAGAAATCAGAGTGGGTGGGGTACAAATCTCACCTGTTTATTCTGTTCTGCCTCCTGAATTTTGTCCTGCAGTTCCTGTTCCAGCTGCTGAATGATGGACTTGAGCTCCTTGATACTGAGTTCTCGGTCTCGGACCTCTCGCTGGCGATTCTCCGACTCTAACAGCGCCTGGTTGTGAAGGTCCATCCTGGACTGGAGCTGCTCAGTGAGGTCATCGATCTGGGGTTGGAATGAACATAAATTGACGTCAGTTATAACAGTATTTTGTTTCTGTTTAAAACTTTTCTATTTTACATTGATTGTGAAACAAGTTCTTACAGTTTACACTAAAACGTTTGTAGTCTTCCTGGGCAGAACCAGTACTAAGTATTTGTGGATAAAGTGCCTAGCTCAAGCACACCACACACAACTATGACCGAGGATTAAACCAACGGCCGACCAGTCTTTGGTCGGATGCTTTACCACTGGACCACGCGCAGCACATATAATGTTTATGAAATGCACATGACCGTAACATATCATGTCAATTTCAATACATTTTAGTTGATATCACATGGCAACAAGTTTAAGTGATGGCAGAAGATTTCAAATGCTTCACATCAATCTGAGAGGAACCACTGCCGTTTCACATGTACTTGGCCAACTTTTTAACATAAAGTAGTTGAATCGAGGGGGTTTGAACCAACAACCTACACAGTGTCTGATAAATTATATTAGGAGACAGCAGTTTAGGTCACTCGAGCACAGTTGACCCAGTATTAATTAAACTCTCAAATAGATACGTTTTTGTAATAGTTTTGTTCATATTTCTTTCCAGTATAATTTCAGAGGGAAGAAATTTAGCATCAACTTCATTTGTTTTCCTATTGGTTAATCTCCAGGACAGAGTTGTTCGAAGCTTGGTATATCTTAACACTCCATCAGGCGATACCTACGTTCAATATATTTAATATTTTAACTTTTTCATATCAAATACAATTGGTTACAGAAGAAGTAGAAAGACATTTTGTTTAACGTGCCAGAACATTGTTATACTGAACGCATTAAATCTTTAAAACACAACAACCTGAAAATTCATTTTAACCTGATGTTAAGCTAACAATACTATGACCAACTGATATGAGCCAAGTAAACTAAACTGCGCCTGTCATGACACTCACCTCCCTTTGTAACCTCGACCCTGCCCCATTTTGTTTCTCCAGATCTTGTACCATCTTCTTCCATTGTTCCAAATCTTTCTGATAATCTTCATGCTCTTGTTCCCGCTCACTTGATTGTTCCTGGAATATTAATTAACAACACTGTAGTTTCACAAAACCACACACTAGCGATCCAAGGTAAGAAATGAAATGTTAAATAGAAATTTAGGAATACCTAGTATTCTCATATACATGTACTTATTTAGTTTAGCTCAGTTGTGATAGAAGTAAGCTCAGATATTTGTAAATTGTTCTAGAGTCTGTTTGCTTGGTAAAACCAATAATGGGCATTGTTTTTTGGAATTCCATCTAGTTGAGCCTGGTTCGAACCTGTGACCTCTGACCACATTTTACCTGCAAAACCCACTCTCACAAAAACAAGTTGGCCCGATTAGCTCAGTCAGGAATGCATCTGTCAATCCAGGGGCCATAAGTTTGAATCCCCAACCGGCAAGTCTCCATAATGACTGATATATGACATTTTGTGGTATAATCATTTATCTCTCACTGCTGATTCAAGTGGTAAAGTTATCAGTTACTTCCAGAGATGGGGTGTGCTCGAGTACTGATTTCAGGATCCCAGGAAACAGCGGTCAGGTTAGCTGATCGTCTGTTAGCCCTCGATGGCATAAAAATGATGCTAAATATTCAATCAATCAATCAATCAATCAATCAATCACAAAAGCAACCTTATCCAAATATTAACTACCTCAATAAACTGCTTCTTTGCCTTCAGCTGTTTCTCCAAGGCATCTACGTGCAGTTTCAGATCTGTTACTTCCTGTTTCTTTTCATCCAGAAGCTTGCTGTAGTGATGCTCCATGTCCTCTCCGGAGGTCTCCAGCTCGCGCACGTGACTCTCGTACCGATCATGGACCTGCTTAATCTGTTGATCTTTTTCGCGGTTCTCAGAGTTGAGGCGAGTCACCTCTAGAATTAGGGCTACATGGGGAAAAGATAATCTTGTATAAGGATGTGTTGACGATGTATTACAAATAGTTGTAATATTGGTTAAGATATGAAATTTAGCAAAAACAGAATATGTGCCAAATATGCCATCTCTACCGGAAATACTTGTCATTTATAAGAAGTCTGTAAATGACACATATTCATGCCCAGTTTAAATCCTTTTTGTTTACCAATTCAATTATGCATGCTTTTGTTAACATTTTTTGTCTTTCATTCATAAAGAAAAATTCATTTCACAGACATAAAGTTTTAAATTGTAAGAAAAATTAGAATAAAATGTTTTTAAATTTCTTACAGATGTATCTAGTGACCAGTCAATAAATTTTTGGAATTTGAAAAACAGCAAACCACCCGACATGTTTGACAGATTCACAAACATGGGTATTCTATGACAGATTGGCATATTTTGACCCATAAACACAGTTTTTGTTAAAATCAGAAAACCTGCAGGAAAGTGAAAATTTACTCATGATTAGACAGTAACATAATCTACACTTCCAATCCTGTAGCTAAAATGGAGGCTGAAAAAAAAAACAATGATACAACAATTATCACAAACAATCAAATGTGCACAGAAATGCTCCCTATCTGCTGAATAAATACATTCCTTTCGTTAACGAGTTGATACTAATATCATCTGTATCTACCTTTAATACTGGAGGAGCGCACACACTTTTTGTTTAATAAATACCCCACCCACTCCCCCTTTTTAGCAATATATCTACATGTTACTTCTATGATAATTTAAGCAAACACGATACATGTAGAAAAAATAGTATAAACATTAACATAAAGAATTAGTATCAAGTTTATCAAATAGTTTATGAAACCAACATGAGCTTAAGTTGCTGTCAATGAGGCAGTTAATGTATTGTCTGTTTAAAGGAACTAAACATAGGCCTATTGCTACAAGTCACCGAATCACAAAATGTACAAATCGAAGTGAAATTGTCAAACAAATTTTCACCATTAGATATTATGGTTTGTAACAATTTTTACTTTTCACATGTTGATTTCATAAAATGGATTTTTTTTTAAAAAAACAGAAAAAAAAACAATTCTACATTATTTTAAATTATTAATATACAAAACAAGATTACCTTCTGACCATGTTTTTAATCCATTGCATAAAACTATGAACAATTTAACATACAAATCAGAAAGCTGACTTCACTGTTAAACGTTATATTGTCTATCAATGGTGTAAAAACATGACAACTCAATGGAGCATGCATGGTTCTTTTCTTCCATGAAAACTTGATCGGCAGTGATTTATCGCGGAGGTAATTTGACCCAGGGTTTAATTTGAAAGTGAAATGAGTACCTACTTGTTGTCTGGGAGTATCTACATGTTATAAACCAGTAGATAAGAGTCAATAATGGGCGTCCAAGGTTTAACACATTATAACCCATAAAACAATGTTCGAGATATTTGTCAATAAATTCCACATGGGTGTTATCTTGAATATATAATGACCTGACAAACAAATAATGATTTACTCGGGTGCGTTTGAATGGAGGATTGGTAGCGAAATAATAACTCTTGTAACAAAAATAAAAGTTGACCTCTACCCTCTGCTTAAACAGTCTTTATGAACACATATAATCTTTTTTTCTGTTTCTATATTCAGATTTGTGTTTCTATAATTTTGGCTGCTTACAGTGAACACTTCAAAAGAAGAGAAAAATGTAAACATGAGTTCATGATAATTATAAATAAAATAAAAATAAATAAACATGAAATGCTTTACCTAGAACCTTCATACCTGACTTATGTATATAACTTTTTTCTGTTTTCTAAAATTAATAAATCATCTCTCCAAACAAAAATGACCTTTAATATGGTTAAAATTGTATAATCTAGCAACGCAACAATATCCACTCTTTGTAAAAATGACATCTCAACTCTGAACTTCAGCTAGCTTTCATACGTGTTCCTATAAATTTCCAATAAAATTTCATGTAAGAAATGAACCATGCCCATTGTGGAAATACAAACACATGTCTGTTTTCCGTATGCATTTTTGATGTCAATTTACATGTCAAAACATATTTATATCCCATAACTGTACGCATAATCTAAGAAGCAATAAGCGAAGCCCCATGTTACCAAAAATTTAAAATATTGCATGTTTTTACAATACTGCTAATATTTATATTTGTATTACAAATTACTATCTAGTCTTGAAATAAGCTCTTTTCAAGTATAAAGCATTATCAAAGCAATCCTTGTACTGAAAAAATCTATTCCAACACCTGAGGGATTTTTCTATAATATAGGCTTAGTTTAAATTCTTTTAATCAACCAAACAAAAAATGTTGACTCAAACACTTAGAACTTGGATAAAATAATGTCCCAAATGCTTAGAGCTTTGATAAAATAATGTCCCAAATGCTTAGAGCTTTGATAAAATAATGTCCCAAATGCTTAGAGCTTTGATAAAATAATGTCCCAAATGCTTAGAGCTTTGATCAATTACTGACTGAGATAGTTACAGCTTATCAGTTGATAAAAGACCAACCCAAATACATAGAGTCATGTTTTGATTACTAAGTTCAGTGAAATTATCATTTTTAACAGTAATCTTAAGTTCAGTGAAATTATCATTTTTAACTTAATCACTAATTCACTTATTGCAACCTAAAGATATTGACTCACAGCTTCTTATTGTTTATCATCTGATACATTAATTACAATTGATAGATAATTACTGCTTGATAACAATTTACACAAGTTTGGTCATCACAATTACATTTAAAAATTTACACATACTACAAAGGTTACATAAAATGTGTGTAAATTATACACTAAATGTTGTGTAAATTATACATGAAATGTTTGTAAATTATACACAAAATATTGTGTAAATTATACACAAAATATGTGAATATACACAAAATGTGTAAATTATACACAAAATGTTGTGTAAATTATACACAAAATGGGTGTAAATTATATAAATGTTGTGTAAATTACACACAAAATGTGTAGATTATTATCAAGCAATAAAACAAACATTCATTGACACAAGCCAGGCACAGAGAAAAACACTGTTATAATAATGTCCTTTCTTGTTTTTTTACAAACAATTTGGTTGAAATCAACAAATCTAAACTAAAATGTGTCATCAGTGAGCACGTGGGTGTAAGGGTTATTAATCACAACACACAGGTGACCGGCACTGGGAAAACACACATTCTGATGATACATCTGTAGTGCAAAGAAAATATACTTAGCCCCTGAGTTGTATAGTTTGTTATTCTTTGGTTCATTGTTATATTAGGGGATACTGGTATGCTTTGGCCTAAACCAGAAGATATGCTTCGTTATACAAGGATATAATTTATATGCTTTAGCCATTCTTTTTACAAGGAAATAATTATGCATTGGCCATTTGTTTTACAAGGAGATATGCTTTGGTCATTCCTTATACACGGAGATATGATTTGGTCATTCATTATACAAGGGGATATGCTTTTGTCATTAATTATACAAGGAGATATGCTTTGGTCATTCCTTATACAAGGAGATATGCTTTGGTCATTCATTATACAAGGGGATATGCTTTGGTCATTCCTTATACAAGGAGATATGCTTTGGTCATTCATTATACAAGGGGATATGCTTTGGTCATTCATTATACAAGGGGATATGCTTTGGTCATTCCTTATACAAGGAGATATGCTTTGGTCATTCATTATACAAGGAGATATGCTTTGGTCATTCATTATACAAGGGGATATGCTTTGGTCATTCCTTATACAAGGAGATATGCTTTGGTCATTCATTATACAAGGGGATATGCTTTGCCCATTCCTCTCATTGCTGACATTCCCCTTTCCTATCCCCTTAATCAGAACCATTTCCTGTCTATCTCTGAAACTAAACATTTTTCTGACCCTTCCTCCAAAAAACACCTAGACTTAACTTTCAATATGCAACTTTCCCTCTCCCCAACACCTCCTCTGAATTTCACCATCCCCTGCCTTTTATTCTTCTCCAAATATTAATCATTCAAACTCTTAATAAAACCAGGCCCCGTTACAAGATTGCATACACCACCAGATCCTGTGAGCAACACTAAATATTTTCTTCGCACTATCGGTGAATCAATCAAGTAACATGCAACAATTTTTCTGGTTTTAACTTAGTTGCTGCTAGCTAGGCACAAGGATTTAGTCACTCAACTCACCTATGGATTTAAGACCTATTTATGAAAATCTTACAAAAAAACTCAAATTGAAATCCTCGCAAGGTAGATACCTGTGGTTTGCATATTTAGAGGTGTGTGAGCAAAATATTTAATAAAAACTTTTTTTGGGGAGGTTGATTATTACAGGCTTCTACAACCATTTTTTTATGCACTGGTAATCTTCATTTAGGTGGAAACTGTTGAGAAAGCTATCGTGAAGCCCGACGCTTCGAAAACATAACCGCTTTTCTATGGTAACAGCGGTAAGACGGGTTGCATCATTAAGATGTCAGTGTTCCCACTGGACAATGAAAAATATCATCATGGGCATACAAGAGAGGCGCTCATGCATACAAAATATTATATTTGTCTAATTAACAATGGTTACATGGGAAGTAAATTATTCAAGATAATCAATGCTTAACATAAGTTTTGGCAACAAGGCGCACTGAATAGAACTGAATAGGCATACAAATATGTTATATTGGGTTTATGTTATATTTGGTTTTTCTATACAGGTTTTGGAACACCACCTTGTCATGCTAGTGGTGGTTTGTTCTCAAATCTTATCTGTTTAACCAACATGGCTGGGATTAGACTTGAAGTCATGTGACTATTATGACATCATATTGCTGTTTTTACCAAGGCTCCATTCAAGTAAGAAAACTGTTGATAGTTCATTCAACATTGCATCAATTTTCATTAATGTTATTTTAACTCGATTGTGAAGTAAGTTTGAATACATTGTGAATCTTTCGCGTATATCTCCTGGGTAGACTCAGCACTCAGTCAAGTTTTTAAAATGTCACCCTGTCATGAATCGATTTTGAAATGAGTTCTTTCTTTGTTTGAATATTTAACATCGTATATATGCCATCAAGGGCTGATGGACTGGGATCCTGGAAGGTTAACCAGTACTTCAGCACACCCATCTTTGCAAGAAATGGATAACTTTCCCACTTGAATCAGCAGTGAGAGATGAATGACAAGGAGACACAACGTCCTATATCAATCATCACAAAGACTGAGGTTGGCCAGTGATTTAAACACATGTGGATTGATAGTCTGACATACTACCAACTAAACTAACCAGGCCCGAAATGAAAAGTTGCATAGATGCAGGAAAATAAGCAATTTTTATACAATTTTACGTTTCCAAAAAAACATAATACTGAGCAAGTTGTAAACAGTTTTCTTGCCTGATCTGAGCAATGAAAAGGTGCGGTAATAATCATAAAAAGTCCCACGACTTGTGGTCAACCAACTGTTATAAATAATAATGGTCAAGCATTCAAAATATCTGTACTGGTACATTTTCATTCCATTCCATGCTTGCTAATATATTTTTTGTCTAGCTCTGATACACAAAATATTCAAAACTGTAATGCACTGGCTATGCTTCAAATATGCAAATGGCAAAAACTTTGCACTTCTATTTATAGACCAACCTTGATCATCGCCACCTGGTGGCTCTAGTGCTGTTTGTAAGGCCCTGGTAGCTGCATAAGGAGAGTCATGCATTAGATTTACATTCTCAATTATAAGTACACATTTTCATTCAAAAAAAGCCTATTTTATGATTTCACTCTCTACTTAAATTTACAAAATGCATATATTTTAAAAGAAACAAAAAAAAATAGAATAAGAAACAAAAATATTATTGTAAGTGGTTTCTGGGGATATTTGTTAGTTAGTTATTGCTGTATATTCATTATAAAATCACACCAGTCAAATGTTGATAACCAATAAACAGAGTTGACAGTTGTCAGATATTAAAATGTAATACCATTTAAAATATATTCTTAACTGCTCACACACAAAATTGTATGTATTCCAATCAAACTTATCAAAAAATAAAATTGTAAATAAAAATAATTCAATATTAAGAGACTATACATGGTGTTAACAGATGTATATCACAAGAATTAATGATTTTGATTTGATTTAATTTAAATTCTTAAAAAGTGCCAATTTAAATGCTATTTTTATTCATTCAACCACACATGTATTCTGCCTTCAATTCCAAACCCTATCATTTCTTCTCAAACACTATCATTTCTTCTCAAACTCTATCATTTCTTTAACCGGCATGATTTCATATTGATACAAACAAACACCAATAATATTTTATTTTTTAGTCTTTCTAAGAGTTATATACTGATTAGTCCTGGTTAATAATGATTACATGATTATAGATACTGGATGTTATATTTTAGTTGCTCTGGTTACAACAAGTCCATGCTTCTTATTATTATTTACATATCATATAACTCATTGATTTTGATACTATCTATAGAAGACAGTGACCCGGTTCCTATGGTTACTATGACTGTCATCTTTGTGGTTACAAAATTTCATTACCTTTTCATTAATCCTTAACTTTCATTGATCTCATAGACTAGTTTTCCTTACAGCTAATTAATTTTCTTACAAAACACTAGGACTGGTTATCCTAAAGCATGGAGGAACAGTTTCATTTATGGCAATAGACTGGTTACAAATCATTTATGGCAAATAGACTGGTTTAAAAAAATCATTTAAGGCAATAGACTGGTTAAAAAAATCATTTATGGCAATAGACTGGTTTAAAAAATCATTTAAGGCAAAAGACTGGTCATCATTATAGTTAATTTTCTTCAATGAAAATAGATTGAATAAGATGTCCTTGTGAACAATGATTTTTCACTGACAAGTCTGATATGTTGTACCTTTTTTTTTATCTAATTTTCCTGTTTCATGAAAGAGAATAGTTTGTTATCAAAAAGGTTCTTTTATAAGTTTACATTAATATTTTTTGCCTGTGTAATGGTGAAACTTTTTTTACAAGTTTAACAAAATGTTTATATACAAATACAGGGATAAGATTAGTCAATTTACTAGCATTACTTTAAGGATAATGCAGAAAATAGAAGTTGTTATTCAATTTTTTGAAACTTTGCTTCATCTATTTTTGTGAAAATATGGAATCTTTTGTGAAAAAGTGAAATAATTGAACAAATAACAATAACTTCAAACACAGAAACAGAATTTTAACTTTCTTTCTGCACTATATAACACGCCTTTCTTCCAAAACAGCATGCATACCACCGACATTAGACAAAATGTTCATAAAATTCACATGAAATATAAAATTTAACACGACATTTGTATTAAAATAGTTCTCGACAGACCTTGTTGAGTTAAAATATACTAGAATTTTTTTCCAACTTTTCTTTTCAGTTTAAGTTCAATTACTGAAACAAATGTATTTCAATAATTTATTTCAATGTTTGAAGTGTTTATGAAACACCAACTTCAATGTTCCCATTTGCAAATTGTGCAATTTAGTTTTTATAATAACAGTAACTCAATAAACTGAACATGTGACAGAATATTCACATGCCAGATGTACAATTTTATTGCTGTAATTTGTAAAATATGAAAATCAACTAAATAAAATAAAACATTACAAAAGTTCCAGAAGAGGAATGGATTCGGAAAAGAACTGTACAATTACCACAGATAAATAACAATAGATAAAGATATTCTCACAAATGTAGTGACTATCACAGTCATAGATATTATCACAGGCAGTGATTGTAATGGAAGGATGAAATGATTTTCACAGGCATAGTGCTTATCATGACCATGGTAATTATCATGGACAGTGATTTCAATTGAAGGGTGAATATCAATGACTTAAGTTATTATCACAGACACAGTCATTGTAACTATCACATACAGCAATATTAACGGAAAGGTGAATATCACTGACTAAAGTGATTCTCATGGACATGGTGATTATCACAGTGATGGGCATTATTACGGAATAATATTAATGGAAGAGTGAATATCACTGACAAAGTGATTCTCACAGTGATCTGATTAAAAAATGTTTAATTAATTATTCATGATTTCTATAAAAAAAATAAAATATGAAATTATTTTATAATCTAAGTGTTATAATTATTATAACAAGTGTTGAGTGAAGAGATGGCAGTGCTACATGCCCCGTGGCAGCAAGGAAGAGTTACAATAGCTATCCCACGCCCGTTTATAGTTGAACTAAACCAAGCCCACTCATTACATATAAGTGTGAAGTATCATAACAATGTATATAAGAAAGATCTGAAAGAAAAAATGCAGGCGTTTGTTCATGGATTAATTTCAGTAAAAATACAGTAAAGACCTTGCAAAGTATTTAGATATAAATGAACTTAAAATTTTGAAACCATTTTTTTATAAAATAATCCTCAACACCAGATGTATGCAGTGTCCAATTATGAATTATTGAATTATCAATCAATCAATCAATCAATCAATCAATCAATCAATCAATCAATCAATCAATCAATCAATCAATCAATCAATCAATCAATCAATCAATCAATCAACCAATTGATTTAATAACACTGCATCATCACTTTACAGGTCAAGCAGTTCTCTTCTCAATTTACTGCACCAAGGACGTACATAGAAGGATATGAAACTTCCATTTCTTAACAAAATAGCATGCAATGGATTAATTATTTGGTAAATTAATCTTCAGAATTCACAGGCAATTGCTTTCTTGTATATAAAATGTCAATTGTATAATTATAACCTTAGATGCACTATAATGTTTCAATCATGCAAAATGACCTTGAACTACTATTGCAGTTTGAAAAATTTTGTTGTTATTTTAGCTTCAGAATACAGATTTTGTAATCAGAAGTACTTCAACAATCTTAAATGAAAATTGCTGGGAATGGTATTGTAAATATTTATATGTTCCAGAGGTGAATGGAAATTAAGATAATTGAAAATGAGATTTTTCGAGATATTGCAAGAATATGTGAGCGATCAGTTGCCTTTCCTTCTCTTTATAATTCCTTGATTGCACATTATTATGTACTGCACAACATATAAACCTAGAATTTTTTTAATGAGTAAAAGCCTGCATTTCTGGCTGAAAATAAGAAGATAGTTTTCTGTCCAGTTTATTCACATGTTGCTTCCATTTAATTATTATTCAAATAGACATTTTTCACAATACCGACTAAAAATCATCATGTTTTGAATGTCAGGGTCACCCAGACATCTTGTCCCCACCCATCCCATCTATCAAATTCACTGATGAATAAACTGGTCAGATGTTCTTGATTATGTCAATTTTAACTAACACGTATTACATAAACAGAATTATATAAATAAACATAATTATCTAACAGCGAGTTAACTAGAGGAAACACAGAACTGAAATAGTAACTAACATACCGGTACATGTAACATTATTATGAAAACAAATATCGCAATAAAAATTTTTTTACACATATTAAATTAATATTTATTCATTTATATAAAATACAGAATTCATCGAATGTATTTATTTTTCGCTGTGCAATATTTAGAAAATTGAAAATTATTAAAAAACGATCTTTTCATTATACAAATTGTAAATATTTATCTAAAAATATGTGAGAGTAAATTATAAATGTTTTAAATTAAGTAAGTGTAAGTTTAGAAATATCATCACTACAATGGTGCAAAACCATAAGACAATTTTGCAAATGCTTTGCATGATTTTAAACATAACAATTCTGCTCTAAGTTACAAATTCCTACAATTCCTGAAATAGTAAATTCATGCAATTCCTGAAATAGTAAATTCATGCACAACATGACCAAATCATGAACCAACATGTTATTATGTATGAAAACACCATGGCAACAGACCAACTGACAATCAACAAATAAACAAACATGCAAACTAGCCGACACTACACCATTAACAGACAATGAATCTTCCTGCATTCAGCATTGACGCCAGTCAAAGCAAAGGTGGCCAATCTGGATTAGGGTCAAAGCATAAGCATGCATCAAAATGTCCAATACTGTGTTAAATAAATAGCTTTTCCCCGCTGTAGTTCTGCATTTCACTTTATTAATAAGCTTCCCGCTGAATATGTGATTTTCCCTGAACCAAAATATCCTCTAAACTGGTTCCTGGTGTTATTCGTTTCCTTTTATAGACGAAAACTGACTGCATATGACTATTGCCATCTTGATATATTTATCATTGGCAATTAAAGTAAAGCGTGCAATATTTAAAGATTAATTAATGCATGCTAATATAAAATTTTAAGTTGAAAGAATAACAGCAACAGGGAACCAGTTTATATATATATGGGTGAATCTAAAAATAACTTAACCTTTTCCTGTCCACAATGCATCAGCGTTAATCATCCAATCAGATGGGCTGATTTTTTTTTTTGAAAGCTGAAAAAACTTCAACAGCAGTAAAAGTGCCTCAAGAGTTCATTGTTTTGAAATTGTTTATTATTCAATTACTGTGTTTTAATAAATTTTGTCTTTGAATATCCTGAAAGTTTGACACAAAAGTTCAAAAAATCAAAATCAATGTTACTAGTAAATATTTTTTTATTAAAAACAATGTCTTATAAAAATACAAGAAAAAAAGTTATTTACTGAATGAAATTATCCTCTATTTTGAAAAAATAATAATGTTATAACAGAAAAAAAACACATGCATACCTGATAAAAGTTTCGTCTTTTTCCGAACAAACTTCAATGGTTATCACAAGAAGGGTAGTACAACTTTCATTACATCAACCCACTTTTAACAAAGATACTTGAAAAAAGATGCCATTTATTTTTTCAGCATTTCAGTCTTTGTGTACGATTTCCACAGGTTTGTGTTAAAGTCACTACGCGACAACTATACTCTGTTCAACCATTTTTATTTGTAAATCAATTTCCCTCACTGATTAAGTATTTCTGTACTTAAAAAATTAACAATTCAACAATTTCAAAACAATGATTAACAATAACCATGTCTATTACACAAAACTGGGTGTCTGACAAACGTCTGAGTTGATAACAGCAATTGGCCGTAAACCCCAAGGTCCCTGGAGTCAAATTAAGGGCCAGCATATTTACATATAATGAAAGTAGGTCCAATCCACATGCAAGTTGGACCACAAGTAGAGCTTGTCAACATTGTTTGACCCACATGTGGTTCGGGCTGCAAGTGGTTAATCACAAGGCTTAAAGACACATGTGGTTTGGGCCACAAGAGGTTTGGACCACCAGCGGTTTGGGCCACAAGTGGTTTGGACCACCAGCGGTTTGGGCCACCAGTGGTTTGGGCCACAAGAGGTTTGGACCACCAGCAGTTTGGGCCACAAGTGGTTTGGACCACCAGCTGTTTGGTCCACAAGTGGTTTGGGCCACCAGTGGTTTGGGCCACAAGTGGTTTGGACCACCAGCGGTTTGGGCCACAAGTGGTTTTGGGCCACAAGTGGTTTGGACCACAAGTGGTTTGGGCCACAAGTGGTTTTGACCACCAGTGGTTTGGGCCACAAGTGGTTTGGGCCACAAGTGGTTTGGACTACCAGTGGTTTGGACCACCAGTGGTTTGGGCCACAAGTGGTTTGGGCCACAAGTGGTTTGGACCACCAGTGGTTTGGGCCACAAGTGGTTTGGACCACCATCTATTTGTGCTACAAGATGGTCAGGTCTCAAGTCCTGCTGACACACAATATGGTGCTTATTTATTAAAATAAAACAATATCTAAAGTGACATAATTATGTACATAACATTTTTTTAATTCTTCTGTTTCCCCTACCCTACCTGGAAATGTAATTTGTTTAACAAGAACATCTGATTAGCTACCTCACCTAACTGACTGTTAAGATAGAGAACTAAGTTCTCACCTGATGGCAAACATGCAATACAAATTCAAACCCCCCGACCTCGTGGTTCACAGCCATACTTGTTATACAACTAACGGTAAGAAATGCCAGCTCCAACATCTGACAAGCATTTATATATTTCATAATGATATTAATATACATACAATAGAATTATAATGTATGTTATGATAAAGGAATGCATGTTAACAGGAAAAGGTCATCTTTAAACATTACCAAATATATTCTTTTGGTTAGGAAAACAACAACTCCCAAAATACATAATTTAATTACCCCTTATATCTGTAAGTAAATTGCCAATTAAGTTTACAGTTCCAATAATCAGAGGGGGCATGCCATTCAATAAATATTTTGCAATTCACTGTTATAAATTGGTGCACTGTACTTTCATCCAACTACTAAAATTATTCACTGGTCTAAATCTTACTGTACTTTAAATACTATAAGTAGCGGTATCCTGTAGTATATTCCCCTGTTACATAAGTACAGGTTTTCCTTTACAATAAATAATTCTATGCACTGGTCCCCTGTTACACCATTACGGGTTTTCTTTTACATTAAAATATTTTTATGCACTGGCCCCTGTTACAGAAGTAACTATACATACTGGTTTCTCATTAAATTTCATGCATTGATCCCCATTACACTAGTAATAGTTACTATAAGTACTGGTTTCCCATTACAATACAGTAAATTATATACACTGGTCCCCGTTACACAAGTAACAGTTACTATAAGACTTAAATTCTGGTTTCCCATGACAATTCACTAAATTATATGCGCTGGTCCCCATTACACTTGTAACAGTTACTATAAGTACTGGTTTCCAATTAAAATGCAGTAAATTATATGCATTGGTTCCCCATTATACTTTAGCAACTATAAGTAAAGATAACAGAATTATTAAATTTTATGCGCTGGTCTCCTGTTACATTGTATTAAGTATACACTGGTTTCCTGTTGCACAATAGCGTATATGCATGCAGTTAATACACTGGACAATGGGTATAACACACACATAAACAAAAGATGCATATATGTGTGTTGAAAAAAGCTCTTCAATATAGAAACATGATTTATAAATACTGGAACACAAGCACTAATGAACACAACTAGGCACAATAACAAGAAATGAGGCAAATCTTTGAAATATACTTGAACTGAAATCTTTTAGCGAATGTAAACTGAAGCAAATTTGAAAATAATCGAACTTCAGGGTGGGGAACATTTACCCTTGGTAAATAGAGAGTCACTATGCTTATCATGTTGGCAATGATGGTAGCGTGTACACACATACAATATATGTTTTTTTAAAAAAATATATGTGTAAAAATCCAAACAAATCAAGGCTTCAACAATGAATGTAAAACATTTTTCAATGTAATTATTATATAATATCAAAATAAGTTTATCAACGTGAATATTCCCACAATCTTTTAAAAATAAATAAATTTTAAAATAAGTTTAATTCATGACAGAGTAATATCGGACAATAAATATGTCCATTTCATTGTTATTTTCAAATACCAAAACTCTCCAAATTTCAGAGAAACGCCCCAATATTTAAAATCTAACTTTTGTTCTACAAAAACGACAATTAACACAACAGTAGTGTAAAAACAACACAAAGCACAGTCTGTAGAAATCAAAAATGCATGAACACGTAACACAGTCTCCAAAAGAACAAAATGGTGGATAAATTCACAGACTTCAGTGACTACAGTAGCATTTAGATTAATCTTAGAAATTGTCCTTTCTTTTTTTCTAGAAACCATTTAAAAAATAAAATAGTTTACGTTATCTGTTCTTTTTTTTTTTTTTAATAAATATACACCTACATGGCGTTAATCAAAATAAAAGATGGTTACTATGAAAGAAAATAGTCAATAAAGCCTTTGAAACACTCTCATCAAATCAGGATCAAATCAGTGTATGCTATTATTATGATAGTTAAGACAACCAGTCGTGCAGGAAGTAGCAACCAATGGCCACTCCTAAGGGAAGGAGGACATGATATCGGTAACGATTTAAACCTTGCGCTTCCTCGCCGACATTCTGCGTGATCAACTCCTGCTGGTCAGTCATTTCCTTTTTAAGCATCTCATTTTCCTCGTGGGTTGACGTCATATCAAGAAGTTTGTTTTTCGTGGTCTCAAGTTCAAGTACCAGTGCCTCCTTTTGCTCCTCCAAGTCCTCGATCTTTTGTTCTAGCGTGTCTCGCTCGGTGGTGAAACCTTCTATAAGACCTGCGTGGAGAGATCCAATATTTACACAATGTCATGGTTACACTACGGAGGATTTTACACAAGTTCTCAGTTATAATTGAGCTTATTTAATGGGCTAACAAAATTATAGTATGTGAGGCCCTGTCAAACAAAATATAATTTTTGTCAACAGTTAAAAAGATGGCTGAAACTGATCACACACAGTCAAATATCAAGTTGAAACTTTCTCCTTGTATCAAGGGGGCACTGTATTTTGGAAAGGGATGTTTGGGGGGGGGGGGGGGGGGGGGGGGGGTATTGTATTCCTTTTGATATCATGCCCAATACAACAGCTTTAATTTATAGTTCTTATTTTGAAACAATTTACATCTAGGAATCAATTCATTATGGTCTTGGGCAGACAAGCCTACCTTCAGCTTTATGCAACTCAAGGGCCAAGAAATCTTTCCTCTCCACCTCCTCCCTCAGTCTTTCCTCAAGGTCATTGCACCTAGAGGCCATCTGCTCAAGGTCATGGCCTCTGACCTCTAATGTGTCCATGACCTCAGATTGTGTCTGCTTGGTGTCAAGGAGCTGACTGGTCGTCTCATCAATCATGTCCAGCAAATGTGAGACGGAGGACCGCAGGCGACTTCCTGAATCTAAAAGGAGAAACAGTATAAAAGATTGACGAGGACACGGAAGTCTATTTTTAACATCAACAACATTGTCTTGTATCCATTCTGAGAAATCTCTTTACAATCACAGTTATATTTAACCTTTCCTGCTAAATACAGAAATCTGAACCACAATAGAAGTATTTCATTTTATTGTCAATAATGTCTACGATTGCCATCATAGACATTAATGGAATACACGTTTTTCAGGTCATATCTGTAAGCAATGAGATAAACATCTGGTTTTCAGAGATGCTACAAATAACACTGCATATTATAAACATACAGTAAGATTCTGTCAATCATTTTACTAAACATGACTTCATTTCCAAAGCTAAATTGATTTTATTTAAATGTCCAGTCTAGTTGGAAAGTATCTCTGTATTTTAATTATGAGTTAAACGGAATACAATGAATCGGTGGTGATATTACATGTATTAGGTTTATATAAAAATAGTAATTGATTGATTGAATAGTAAGCATAATTTTTTTTGCCATCGAGAGCTTAAAGACGACCAATTAACCTAACCTATTTCCTGGGATCCTGAAAGGTTAACCAGTACTCGAGCACACCCCATCTCCGCAAGTAACTGATAACTTTCCCACTTGAATCAGATGTGAGAGAAGAATAATAATGAGACACAATGTTGTATATCAATCATCACAGAGACTATTGCCGGGCTTGGATTCAAACTTACAACCCCTGGATTGATAGTCAGGCGCGTTACAGACTGAGCCAATAGGGCAGAAAAATGGAGTTTAACATCCTGCCCCTTTCAACTTGTAACAGATTTATTTCACCATTTTCCACATATTTCTGGTAACATATGGCATACGGATATCAAGTTTTATCGGCTGAGAAAGACCTCAGAATGAGTCTTGGGTAAAACCACTGTCCCTACATAACCAGCAAAGTTTGTCATTCATTTTACCAGTTATATTCTTGTATATTTTTTCCCAAAGAAAAATTGAAATTCATAAGAAGTGAAACTATCAAAAGAGTGACTACAAACCTTGGTTATGAATACATTTTTATGTACATTGCATGTTTTGAGATCATCAAATCCACAAAAGATGTTTGACGTTTTTTAATTATTGTGTACAGTCATACTTCAGTTACAAAAGAAATTCATTTTAAATGTTCTTAAATACACTGATGACTAGATAAAGCGACCAATTACACCATACCTATATGTAATATAACACTGCACAAAATATATCTAATTGTCCGCTTCACATTTTGTTAAGTATAAAAGAATCTTTATTGAATGTTAAACGGCCACATAGCAAAGTTGAAATTGAATTTGTGCCTGTCTACATAATTATCAAATATATCCTTACTGACATGACAATGACATATCCCTCTGGAGAAACTAATCTCCACAGATTACTCCCTGAACACTTCATTTTTGCGACTTGATATCAGTTATAAAAAGTTTATATTAAACTAGCCGTGTTATTCTTGGTTTGAAAATATGAGTGAAAAAATCTTTATAAATACAAATCTATATTTAATTGATTTTTTATTATATTATATTTATAAAACTGATGGAATGAAAGTATATTATTGGCTTTTTGTAAACAGAATGCTTTTTAACCAATGAACAGAGTTGCGGCCCCTTTACAAAACAACATTAAGGGTCTACATTACATACTGGGGTATTTCAATATCGTATTTTATAAAGCATAGTCAAACCTGTCTTAAGCAGCCAGTCAGGGAAGGAGAAAAGTGGCATTTAAGATGGGTTGTTGCTTAATACAGGCTAATTTGGTCTGTTAGTAAAGAAATAGGAAATAGCAAATACATCTGTTTAAGACAAATGGCTGCGCAGTAGAGGTGGTCACTTACACAGGTTTCAAGATTGCCAATTACACAAGTGTGTGTATATATAAAGATTTCAGAAATTGTCAAAATTGCTGTGTGTCCCTTAAATATAACAAAAATTTAAATAGCATAAATGTCTTCTTTTAAAATATCACCAGAGCATGTTAAAGAATTATAGACTACAATTGAAATAACTTGTAGAAGTGTTGGAGTCACCTTAACATTTCTGTGGACTTTTCCTTTCTCTTTGGTGTGGCTTATACACAAGTTGACTTTTAAATGCTAAACAGCTCATTCTATATAAATCGAACATCATAAGTAAATCTGACGTCATCAGTAAATCTGACACCATCAGTAAATCTGACGCCATCAGTAAATCTGACACCATCAGTAAATCTTACAAATGCCATCAGTTAATCTGACATCAGCAGTAAATCTCACATCATTAAATCTGACACCATCAGTAATTCTTACTGATGCCATCATTAAATCTGACATCAGCAGTAAATCTCACATCATCAGTAAATATGACACCATCAGTAAATCTGACGCCATCAGTAAATAATTATGACATCATCATTAAATCTGATACCATCCGTAAATCTGACAACGTCAGTAAATCTAACATCATCAGTTAATCATTTCTGCTTAAACAAGTTCCTTATAAAATATTTTTGCTTACAAACAAAAAGATTTATCCAGAAACTAATATTTAACATTTTACAATAATTAATAAATACACTAAATAATTAACTTAACCTCTATCATAATCCAGTTATAACTCACATAGACATGGACACATACACACACAGCGTTATTTAATAAATATCATATGTGTATTATATACACACCACACACAATACACATTCATGGTCACAACGATGTCAACCACTGCATTACGTATCAGCAAGACACATGTTAGGAGTGAGTTCACAACTCAGGAAACTGCTCATATACTTTTATATTCAAAGTGAAAGTCACATGACTCGACTGTTATAGAGGAGATACTACACTGGAGACCACAACACTGTTAAGTATTGAATTATGTTTCAAGTACGCTACACTCAAGTAGCATTAAGAATACAATACATTATGAAAGTGAGGCTATTTTGTGTCATTTGGCTTTTGTTCCAAAATACCAAATATAATTCAGTAATCTTTTTTTTTTTAAATTTTCTATTATGATTTTTATCTTTTAATTTTAGTCAAGTGACTTAAAATAATTAGGAAACATTTCAACAAATGTAAAAAAACAAAATAATTATTCATAAAATGATTATGTTCTCAAGTGTAACATTCCACAATAATCAATATGGTGAGGAAAATAGGTTTTCTTTCTGAAAGGGAGACAACCCAAACCAGTCTTACATTTGATATAAAGGGAGAGAACTGTTGTTTCATCAGAGTCATTTTCCCCCATGGATTCTAAACATGTGAAAAAGATTTGGGGGTGGTAATATAAAAGTATAGAACAAATAAAACAAATTATAAACACATGTATATATAGAGGACAAATCAGCATGCAAGTGGTTAAGATTTCAGTAAAATTCATGCATAATTATAATAATAAAATTGTCCATATTTATACGACTGACTCTAATTCTTAAATCTACTATTTCAATATTGTTTTAATGACTGATTGAAGAATATTTAGCTTAATTTAATGGCTTTAAGGGTTCAAGGAACCACTCTTTCCTGGGACCCTGGAAGGTTAATCAGTACTTGAGCAGTACACCAACCTCTGCAAGTAAATGAAAACTTTCCCTGAATCAGCGGAGAGACCTATGATAATGAGCGGCAATGTCGTATATCAATCATCCTGGAGACTCTGGCCGGGCAGAGATTCAAACTCATGACACGTGCATTGATAGTCGTGCTACAGACTGAGCTAAACGCAATCATTTTAAAGTATTATGAATTGATAAAATTCTATTCATTGGAGACAAATCCACGGGCAGATCAACTGACTAAATGAACAAATAACTGATTCAAATTTATTAACAAAGATTTATTGGTATTGATTAATGCTTTAACAACAAAAGTAACATCCATTTTGTATAAGGTACCGTATATACTGGTGTTTATGACGCAGATCATTCTTGAGCAAAAATAGTAAGATATGTTTATTTGCTGTTTAATAAATCTATAACAAATATTTTATACAGTAAATGTTTCAATTACGGCTTTGTGTTCATTTTTATTCCATTTTTAGTTTTAAAATTGTACATAATACATTTAATAATTCCCCAAAACATTTCTACATTCAAAATAAAACACATTCATTGAATAATAAATCACCATCAATCTGTGAAAAAGAGTGCGAAATAAACAAAAAAACACTTTCAAATATATCTGCAAATTGTGCTCAAAACAACATCAAGCATTCACTACTCACCAGCTAAGATTTAAAAGAAACAACACACAAAACATTTACATGTACTTTATAATAAAGATATATAAAGGTTAAACATCTTGGAAACCATTGTCCTGTTATTTTATCATATCACATGATAAGGTTACAGGTCGTATGGACTGTCAGGTATGTAACACAGAATATTTAAGGTAGTTCCCGGCATTCCTATCTGATTTCTGAAATCTGGCGAATTCAAATTAAAATGAAACAATGTTTGTGACTTTAGATGACATCAAGAGAATATCATTTAATGTTTACGTAAAATATGACATCGTTCGAAATTGCAGGCATTTAAATGGTTCAATTTCAATTTAAATTCAAATTAATGAAAAAACTAGCGTGAACACCTCATCTTTATGTTCTATCAAATTATAGTGAATTGAATAATGTTTAACATATGTGAAATTTTAATTTTATATTGAAAAGTTTATATGGAGATAATGCTGAAAATTATCCAAAAATACATACTGCTAATGGGTGCTGTTAACAAGAAACTGCGGAACTATTAAAAAAAACAAAGGTTAAAAAAAAAATAGTACAAGTCTACAGATTTTTTATATTTTATGCCAGATATAAAAAAATCCGATAAGAACACTGCAAACTATGTTAAAGGGGAGCATGTCCGTTTATGGATACAACTTTTGCTATAAATACAGTAAAGAGCTACATCTCCTGTACATATTATTACATTTCTCTGCAAAGGGTGTCGAAATAGCTATACGAATTTATGTTTTTAATGTAGCAGTTCAATGTTTAACACCACTGAAAACTACTTCTAAATAAGCGCTGACTGGTCACATGGCATTGTTTGTTCAAGTAAATACAATGTAGTGTTTAGTTAGACATTGTCAGCTTGTGTAAGGAAAATATTAGCATAGCAACCAATATCGATCGCTGATTGGATTATTTATTTGTTTGATTGACAGTCTGGTCAGAGCAATACTACTTTAAAGGGACACAGTGTAATTTAACAAGAGCACCACAAGCGGGTGCAGACGCTCATCTTTTTTCCAAATCTATTATGTAAGTCAAAGTCAGCGAAGTGAACTTTTAAAACTTGATGGTGATTAGTTTAAAAAATCAATACTATTACTGAAAACATAAAACAGATTTTAAAAAATCACAAAAAATAGAGATGTGGAAGAACAACGTTAACTCAACTATTCTAGCCTTGTCGATCACAGAACAGTATATTATAATGTACCATCAGAAAAACAGATATATCTGTATGAATGAAACCATCTTTCATATAAGCAAAATAGTAGATACATGTATGTGCAAGTAGGACTATTAGGGCAGAATATACACTATGTCTATGTCTGACTAAGGCTAGCTAGCAAGTACTTAAGCTGAAATGTTTTTAATTTTAATTTTAAAATCTGGGTGTAGATGTAGGGGGGTATGTGTCAAAATGGGCGGGGATTGGGGGTGGGGTCTTTGGGTAGGTAAAAAAGTTGAAATGGGGCAGAGTATTTGATTTAATGCAAAACATATTTAAACAAAAAAGATAAAAAAAAAATTATATGGGAAGCAGGGATGGGGGTCTTGGTTGGGCTCGGGCAGGAAAGTCCAATAAATAGGTCAAGGTCAGTGATGTAAACTTTTTTCTAGTTGATGGTAATCAGCTTACAGAATTAATAATATTACTGAAAAATAAAACTGATTTAAAAAAAACAACTAAAAAAAACCCTCAAACCCAAGCTTAACAAAAAATTTTAACCTAAGGTTTTAAAGCCCAAAGTATGGAAATTTATGTAAGTTAGCTATATACATTGTTTCTACAACATAGCTATATACATTGTTTCTACAACATAATATAAATGTGTTTATGAAGTTTAGTCACCAAAACATGAGTAGTATGTTTAGAAACAGAGAAAACGCTGAGCTAAACATAAAACTTTAACTAAACCCGAGCTAAACAAAAAAATTTAACCAAAGGTTTTAGAGCCCAAAGTATGTAAATTTAGGTAAGTTAGCTATATACATTGTTTCTTTAACATGATATTATTGTGTTTATAAAGTTTAGTCACCGTAATATGAGTTGTTTGTTCAGAAACAGAGAAAAAGCTGAGCTAAAAATAAAACTTTAACCAGTGGCCGATGACAACAACGATGCTGTCGCCGATGAAGCCAGTGTCATGACAATAGCTCTTCATTTTTTTTCAAAAAGACGAGTTAAAAAATGAATTTTTACTTAATATGTTCACATATCAGATTAATCTTTAAACCTTTTGAAGATCTCGGCCATAAAATATCATTAATATCATTTATACCTGAAACTTCAAATTTTAGATTTTGCTGTATTTTCTATGTCACAAGTTACAAAACTCATTAAACTTATTTATTTCACACAACTCATACAAATCACGCTCGAATTCGTCGAGTATGCGGATAAAGTGTCTTGCTTAAGGACACAACACATAGCCATGGTAGAGGATCAAACCCACAACCCACAGAGTCTGGAGCCAATGCTCTACTATGACCCAGCGCCTATGTTCTACCACTAGATAGATATACCAAAAATAACAAGATATAACCACACCATGCAACAAAATCACTACATTGTCAGTAAAACAAAGAAATCTCAATCAATGTCTATGAATATTAACGTATATATTTATAAATATGTATATAACTAAATACCTATAAGAAGTTCTTCTTCCTCGGAGGCAAGTTCAGGACCCTGGAATATACTGTCTGATAACCTCTGTGACAAGTCCAGGCCCTCGTCTGTCACGTTGGACAGAATACTTGTCTCTTGCAGATTGTCTGGATCTGACGAAGAAAGAGTGACATTTCAGAAATATGAAGATATCACAGAAAGCAGGGGAAGATATCACAGACAGCAGGGAAAGGTGAGTTGGAATGAAGAAACTGTAATAGTATCAGTATCTTATTATGGCACTTAGCTAGCATCAGATGATAAACTAAGACATCTAAACTAGATAAATTGGTCAACTCGGCCATCTGATAAATTAGAACCCCTGATAAACTAGGACATCTGATAAACTAGATCCCCTGATAAACTAGGACATTAAATAGACAAGATAATCTGACACACTGAGCAATCTAACAAATCTAAAAACTCAAGTCATCTGATAAATGTTGTCATCTGATACACTTTTGTCAGCTACTCAAGTAAATTTACCATCCTGATAAACAAGGTCATCCAAAATTAAACAAGGTCATCAAAGATTAAACAAGGTCATCCTATATTAAACAAGGTCATCCGAATTTAAACAAGGTCATACGAGATTTAAAATGGTTATCAGATATTTAACAGTCATTTGAGGTTTAGCAAGGTCATCTGAGATTTAACAAGGTCATCCAAAGTTAAATAAGGTCATCAGAGATTAAACAAGGTCATCCGAGATTTAAAATGGTTATCAGAGATTAAACAAAAGTCATTCTAGATTAAACAAGGTCATCTGAGATTAAACAAGGTCATTAGAGATTAAACAAGGTCATCCGAGATTAAAGTAGGTCATCCAAGATTAAACAAGGTCATCCCAGATGAAACAACATCATCTGAGATTAAACAAGGTCATCAGAGATTAAACAAGGTCATCCAAGATTAAACTTGGTCCTCCAAGATTAAACAAGGTCATCCGAGATGAAACAAGGTCATCTGAGATTAAACAAAAGGCAGTCAAACTGATGAAATATGGTTATTATTTTGACACTAAACCCTTACTGATGTTTTCAAAGAAATTATACTGATTTTTGCAAATAACAAAATCTTCATAAATACTCTTACCATCTGCCCTGGCTGGGCTCAGTCTTCCGGGGGATGTAACAGGTGACCGCTTACTTGGGGGAGGAGTCTTCCTTCTGTCTGCTGAACCCAGGCGAGCTTTGTCTCCTCCTGACTTGTCAGCTGACCTTTCCGCTGCTGCCGCAGATTTATCCATCATACCCTTCAACTTCTTACTGATCGATTCTTCCACACTCATGTATGTCTTCACCGCGTCTGACAGAAGGCCTAACAGGTGCTCATTAGTATTCTGTAGTGCCTCTCTGTAAAAATGGTGAAACAAATCTAAATAATTTGTACTTACAAAATCCTCAACGGTGATGTAATTTATCCAAGTTCTATTTTGATTGTATTGTATTTATCTATTTTTATGTCTAAGGGATTATGTCCCTCACTTTAATGGCTAACAGACTTCCAGTTAATCTGACCACTCTTCACTGGAAGGCTTACAGTATTCATGCATATCCATCTCCACAAGTCACTGATAACATTCCCATTTGTGTCAGTGGTGAGAGACGGATGACAATGAGACGCAATGTTGTATATCAATCATCAAATCACAATAAGAAGACAAACCTGTCATTGTTAAGACGCTCTATATCACCGCGCAGCATGGCAGTAAGATTGCTCTCCTCCTGTTTTTCACGGTCAAGTCGGTCCATCTGGTCGTCCTGCTTGGACAATTCGAACTCCAACTTCTTCCTAAGTTCCTCCACTTCTCCCTCCAACTGTAAACAAGGAATGTTACAATATAAAGTAATGTGCATGTATCTATGTATCAGTGACTGCATATATAACCGGTGATTAGAATATGTGGAGCACCGCAGCGGTGGTCTAGTAGAGCTTCCACCTTGTACATGAATACCCAGCCTGGTCATAGCAAACGGAAAACTTGAAAAATGGCATTAGAAGCTATCTCATTAATTTTGTTGCTCGGAATTTAAAATAGTTCTTGATCCAAGTCTGGTGACAGTATAAACTGACTGGGTGGGGTATCATACCATGTGTCTTTGGCATGATACTCTTATGTGACAGCACTTAGAATACCTTCTCAAACAGTCACCATCATGATATGACTGAAAAATTCTTCAAAAGTGACGCGCATTTACGGAATCCAAAACTAGAATTCTTGAGTACATGCTATACTTTTAATCCATTACTACATATAGACACCTTTGAACACCTCTAATTAAGACGCCTTTTGATACCTCTAATATAGAAGGCTTTTGAATTATTAGGTGAATTATGTTTACATTAACTGACAGAGTGGAAAACAGTGCAGGAAGTGTTCAGATTGCTTGTTACAAGCAATCTGAACTCTTTCTGCACTGTTTTCTAAGGCATTCTGTGATTGGTGCGGGAAAATGCATATCTATGAAGTAAAGGGTTAAACATATAAATTAAAGACCTAAAAATGAAATCTGAGTAAAACCACAGTAATCAAACTTTCTCATATTAAGTTTGTGAGCCAAACTGGACTTGAACCCCTGACATCATTAAAGAGATGTCAGTAATCAAGAGATGGAACATCTGACCAGTTGACAACAGAGGAACAAAGGATAGCAATGCATGCCATGTGTACTATATAAAGCTTGTCCAATTGTTCTTTTCATGCACACATTGCTTGCTTAAAGACATTTTTTGAATGACATTATTGATGTATTATGAAAGCATTGTCATGTTTGAACTGTGAATTTAGAAGGGGAAAAAAAACACCTGGAAATTAGGGTATGAATACATGATTCCAGAAGCCTACTTTCAATTTGACAACAGTGTACAATTTATTTGCTACATGAACCCTACTTTTCTCATCATTTTTTTTTGTAGTAGAGAGGTTGACAGACAATGAAATTAAAGTTTTATTTCCATTATTATGGTCTCTCTATGAATGACAAGTATGCAAATGTTTTTTTTTATTTTCTATAGAAAAAAGAACAAAAATCAATTGTTGGCTTACACCTAAACAAATCAATCACTGACCCAAACACTCACTCACCTGGTATATCTTCCCATTTATCCCAACTATTCTATCCCTTACATTCAATCCATTCATCTTTTCATCTTCACTA
Source organism: Panopea generosa (assembly GCA_029582155.1). NCBI lineage: Eukaryota > Metazoa > Mollusca > Bivalvia > Adapedonta > Hiatellidae > Panopea > Panopea generosa. Next base: position 61,733,595 of record CM055909.1, read on the forward strand.
CTCAAACTGCAACAACATTATTCCCCCCCATCAACCGGTTCTGCTATACGATATCTAATTCACAGACACATTTCTCTTTCCTCTACATGCTCCTTACTGTGTGTATACCACAATTCCTGACTTATTGTTTGGGAATAACAATTACTACAAGAAATTGATTTTACAAATAAATAAATGATAGCCTGATTTTTCACAGATTTTACACTAACGAAACTCTCAGACTTTCCTCATTAAGCTGTACATATCAGTAACATCCATAAATATTTTTGTAAGGCAAATGTATATTTAGAGAGAAAAAAATAATGCCTTTCATCTCAGAATACTTTTATTTCCAACGTTGTCAATAAACAGACAATGCTACTCCATTAATAACATAATTCCAGCTATTCCTGCTTGAAAATTCTAGCTGGCAGATCAGATATCATTAAACGGCATTAAAATGACACACGGCAGAACTGAAATAGATTATAATTATGCTCAGGCTTCCAATAAATCTTTATTATTACCATGTTAAAGAAATTATCAAAACATTTTTTTTCTAAATAAACACTTTGATTTACCTGGTAAAATACTGATATGTCAAAAAAAAAAAGGCAATTTTTTTTATCTGGGAAAATGTCCTGCGTTTTGCATACCATCAAGGATTTTTGCGGGTACAGATTTTTCATCCTACAACCCTTCCACGTGGTCATCCCACCCATTAAGAAAATAAACATCCCTTTGCAGAGATCAACAATTTTGTTTGTTTGAATATTTAGTATAATTTTGACGTGATCCAAGGCTAACCGATGATCAATTAGCATAAGAACTTTTACTTAGGATCCTAGCGGTTAACCAGTACTCGAGCACACACATCTCCGCAAGTAACTTATAACTTTCCCACTTGAATCAGCGGTAAGAGATGAATGATAACGAGACACAATGTCATATATCAATCAGACAGACAGACAGACAGACAGACAGACAGACAGACAGACAGACAGACAGACAGACAGACAGACAGACAGACAGACAGACAGACAGACAGACAGACAGACAGACAGACAGACAGACAGACAGACAGACAGACAGACAGACAGACAGACAGACAGACAGACAGACAGACAGACAGACAGACAGACAGACAGACAGACAGACAGACAGACAGACAGACAGACAGACAGACAGACAGACAGACAGACAGACAGACAGACAGACAGACAGACAGACAGACAGACAGACAGACAGACAGACAGACAGACAGACAGACAGACAGACAGACAGACAGACAGACAGACAGACAGACAGACAGACAGACAGACAGACAGACAGACAGACAGACAGACAGACAGACAGACAGACAGACAGACAGACAGACAGACAGACAGACAGACAGACAGACAGACAGACAGACAGACAGACAGACAGACAGACAGACAGACAGACAGACAGACAGACAGACAGACAGACAGACAGTAATTTTCAACAAGTTACAGTAGTAAGTACTACTACTTGAACTCTGAAACAAGCTGGTCAATACATTTACAGTTACTACAAAAGTCCCATGGGGAAAACTTGCATCCTGCTACTCAACATTCTTAATTAACCATCAACAAGAAAAAAGATCGCAAATTAAATATGTATAAACCAAACTCCTCGTTCAGTGTAAGCCGATTAGCAGCAGGAAGAGAGACTGGAGTCTTCTTGTGTTATACAAACTCCTAATGAGCAAAAATCAATATGACGTCATAGCCCTCTTTATTCTTCCTTATATTATTGACAAGTCTCTGCTGTATCAATATAACTGGTTTTAAATATCATATCATTAATCAGCAATGTGACCAATACCGGACCTGATTTATGTGAAGGTATACAACCAATTTTTGTACTTTGATGTAATTGTAAAACCTGTTTCTGTTATAACATAATGCAATAACCAACCTGTGCATATAATGCCAGTCCTAGAACTATCCTCTGGATGCTCATCTTCATCTGTGGGAACATGTAGTAGAACCATTTTTAAGTTTTTGGTATGACCTGGGAAGATATCAAACCCACAACATTCCACACAAGGTGGATGCTTTTCCACTTGGCAACCGCTTTGGTTTTTCAGAATACATAAGAACAGGTACTCACCTCTTTTATTCTTGCTGTCATTTCTTCTTTTTCCGACATTCTAAATGATGAATCTGTCGTGTCGTCTAATGACTTCACTGTCGGACCACCGGAAATGACTGCTCCGTAACCCAGTGTCTGCATCAAGGCAGTTGGTGTGCTTCTCTCACTCTTCTGTGTGTCTGAGGAAGAGATAGTAAAATGGAGAAATAAATAAATTTGTTTTTCTTTATTTAATATTATTTACAACAAATTACAGGTTATATTTGACAAACAGTTTTATTGATGGAGAAAGACCCCGGAAAACAGAAAGTTGAGTAGAACAACTGTCCTTGTGCAAGTAAAACAACAAAATATCTTGAAATTTTACTTCAAACTGCAATTATTAATTTAAGATAATTTCGTAAAAAACAGCTGCCTGCTAATAAATTGTTCAAGTGCTATTTTATTAATATTTCGTCAGGAGATGGAAGTTTCCAATCCTTCTCTATATAAGTCCCTGGTTTCACTTACATTTGTACAGAAGATATTAGTTCAAACTGGGTTGTGATTCAGAGACTAACATAGTCACAAGATTGACTATATTGGCTATATTGTATACCTTCTTCCATGGATTTATCGGAGTCCTCCTCTGAAAATTCTATTAGTTCTGTATCTTGTGTATCATCCACTCCCCTCAGTGTACCCCTTGACTGGTCCATTGTTGTATCAAGGGAGACTACTCCAACCTCTTCTAAGGTGCCCTGTAAGGACCCCTTGGGGGAATCTTCAGAAGATGTACGAGCCTCAAATACCTGAAGTAGAAAGTATGTATGTGAAAAATTACCAAGTCTTTACAATACTGTGTGTGAGGCTAAATTAGGAACAATGGTTAGTGGAGAGGTATACCTCTCCATTGTGTCTGACTAAGATGAACGGGCATTTTGACTGTTTTCTGTTTTCTACTAAGCCCTGTAGATACAATTACAGAAACACAGTCTAGGTCATGCTCTGCTGCGCATGCTCCTTAAAACTCCAAAACCCAACTCAGTTGCAGCTAAACTAGTTATACATGTAGTTGTATAGCCATAATTGAATTAGTATCAAATTATTTGTTGGAAACAAATCATTATTTTAGTCCAGTTTGATTACTTACCTAAAATTTGATTTTTGGCAATTTGGTGGCCATGGCACCCATCACCATTTTTACCAGCTTTCTGACATTTATTTTGGATCGTAGCATTTTTTTTCTATTGACTCCGATTTATTTTTGATTATCTAGATAAAATAAACATCATTAAAAACTTCTTGTGAATTTTAACTTAAAATTGTTAATCTATTTAACAACTTACCTGTGTTTCCATGGTAGTCGTGCCTTGTGAACTCTGACTCTGTAGTGTCTGGAGCTGCGTCATGATGTCAGAGACCTGCTCTAAGTCAGTCTGGGGCTCCCTCTGAGTGGGCACCATAAAGTCATCTACAGACTCCTTTGTTGATCCCAGAGTACTACCCCCATGGAACTGTAATGGAATACAACCAAAGTTAATAAAACAAGATATAGAAAGAGAATGTCAACATAGTTTCCATATCACTTTTCACATTTTTGTGTTCAAATCTCCGCCCAGCCATGTGATGATTGATATACGACATTGTGTCTTATTATCATTCTTCTCTCGCTGCTGATTTAAGTGAGAAAGTTATCAATTATTTGTGGAGATGTGTTCGCTCAAGTACACTGGTTAACCTCATAGGATAAATTAGGTTAAATGATCATCTGTTAGCTCTCAATATCACGAAAATGACGCTAAATATTCAAACAAATGAAACAATCAATCATATAATTTCAATAGGAACATCAAAGTAATCTGATACAAGAGAAAAAAACACTACATAAAATGATAAGACAATGACACTACAGAAGTGTGACCTTACAAATCCTATAAATAACATACCCAGCAAGTACTTTGTTAGTGACCGTGTCTAGTGACAGCGTCACTGTGTCTTTCCTTAATTAAACAATGGTTTTTTATATATATAAATGATGTAAACATAATATTATGCAACAAAATATGATTGAAGTAATTAACAACAGCTACAAATTTAAATGGAATAATTACTGACAGTAATAAAGCATAATATAACAGATCACGGGGGACATGCCCTATATTTCGACATTAAATGAACTTTCCCTTCTGAAGATGAGCACGCTTTGACGTAAAAAGAAGCTATATTTAATATAATAACACTGCTGGGCTCTCCTTACCGTCTTTTATAATTCCTGATGATATCGTGAAAGCTTTTATATGTATCAGATCAAGCTCAAAATAAATCATAGTTATAATTGGTGTGTGTGTGGTTGCTATAATCAAATTGGTATGTGTGCGGTTGCTATAATTATAATTGGTGTGTGTGTGGTTGCTATAATTATAATTGGTGTGTGTGTGTGTGTGTGTGTGTGTGTGTGTGTGTGTGTGTGTGTGCTATAATTATAATAGGTGTGTGTATGTGTGTGGTTGCTATAATTATAATTGGTGTGTGTGTGTGTGTGTGTGTGTGTGTGTGCAGTTGCTATAATTATAAATGTTGCTTTTTTGTCTTAAAATAAAATCAATCTGAAAGAACCTCAAGTTCAATTTTCTTCTTTTTTCATTTTTTTTTTGTTTGTTTTTATCATTAATGACTTTAGGCAAGGTATTTTACCTGCCACAGACATACAAGTGTCAAGGTCAGGTCATTCAACTATGTACATTGTAGATTCATATTTGTTGTAACAAAAATCGTAAGATTAAATTATATTTCATTTTGTTTCTTTTTGATGATTTTAATTATGTGTGTACATACAGGTAAGACAAGAAAAAATAAGAATTGAAAGCTATGCTTTATTCAATATGCTTTTGTTTAATCAGAATAATTCTATCAGAATGTATTTTAAATATTGCAAATAAAATAGACAAAATCATTCAATATGAGCAAAACGATAGAACCATAATACCTAAAAACTGTTTCTTTTTATATTCAATCTGAATTGAAATTGTCATGTCGATTATAAATGTTTATTTGTTTGCATTCACTTTCACAATGTGTTTAAAACGTGTTGTAGGCCAGAAGTATACATTACATAAATGATATATTGTCTATTGTCTATAATGTATATTTATGTTTATGTATTTGAATAACTACACTATTTAATTAAATAAATGAATTCTTGACAAAACAAATTTGAAGTTTTAAAATATCCAATTTCAGTTATGATTATATACTATATAAATGACCAGTCAAAACTGAGTGAAGTTTTTAAGTATTAAAGTAAAACTGTTTCTGATGCATGACACTGTTAAGTCAATACCACAAATGGCAATTTTGTGGCACAAACAACATTAACTTGATTGCAGGCAACTAATTAATTCTTTCTGACAATGAATCAATGTGGGCATGCGAAAGAAACAGGTTTATGTGTGCTAAAATGCAATCAAAGAAATGGAAAACGAGCGCAGATCAAAGTGAACAGATGTTATACATTGATCTTTCGTACCATACATGGGATCAATATACTACGGTTTACCTCCTGTCAGGCAATACTACGCTCAGTCAATCAATTAAGAAATGTCTGTCTTATACTAATAATGCAAATAAGTAGTCCTGCAAATACAAGCGGGGCTGTAGTGCAGTGGATAAAGTGTTAGTCGATTACGCCAGAGGTCAAGTGTAAGATCCAGTGATCGACCAAATGGCCTCTCAAAAGTAACACTCAGTACTGGTTCTACTGTTGTTTTAATGCTTAAATAAAAAAAAAAAAATTTTTTTTATGGAAATAAAAAGGGTAGGGGAGGCATAAAAATTAGGGAGCGGTCAGGGGTGATAATCAATTAATTTATTATGGCCTAAGCTCTGAGCTTTCTGCGTAATTAACCTAAAATAAATTAGTAGAACTGATACAAATACAAATCTGTCCCCCCCACACCCCTCCCCACCCCCACCCACCCAAGGTGCTGATTTTATCATTGTAATCCTGCATATCTGTACCACTTATGTGCTAAACCTGAAGACCAAATCAAAGATACGCTGCAAACATCATAGCAGTCCCACAAAAACCATCAAGGCTCAGCAAATCCTGGAGGCAATATAAATTATAATGGCAATGAGACCCAAAACTACATAATTACACAGCCAAGTGGGTGTGACTCTATCTCATAACTGCCTTCCAACACTTGAATACTGATAGTCACATACTGCATTACGGGGTCAAGACATTGTGTCGACTACAGAGTGTTGATGGTTTCACTTCTGGTTCTGAAGGAGTAAAACAATGTTGCTGGTTCCAAGATTGTTTAGAGGGAATATTCATGATGCTGGTTTCTGTCTTGTTTAGAGTGAGTACATACAAACCCAAAGATTGCTGGACAGAATATGAATGGAGACAACTCACCGTGGGTACAGTCTGTACGGGCGACATCGTGTCAGGGTATTGGTCCAGTGCTCTCTGGGCCTCCACGACATCCTTCTGTAATTGCTCCACTTCCAACTGCAGGAAAACATTCTTCATTATTTTTTGAAATGATGTAGTGATGTCAAAGGAAAATGACATAACAGTGATGTCTTTTATAGTAACAGTGACAATGACAGATAGTGGATGCATTATAATGATGATAATGAAAAATAGTGGTGTACATTAGTGATGATGATAATGTCAGATAATGTTGGTGAACAAATGGTTATAATGACAGATAGTGGTGTACATTATACAAATGGTTATAATGACAGATAGTAGTGTACATTATACAAATGGTTATAATGAACGAGAGTCGTGTATATGATAATGACAGATAGTTGTGTGCATTATACAAACGGTTATAATGACAGATAGTAGTGTACATTATACAAATGGTTATAATGACAGAGTCATGTATATGATAATAATGATAATGACAGATAGTGGTGTACATTATGCAAATGGTTATAATGACAAAGAGTCTTGTTTATGATTATGATGATAATGGCAGATAGTGGTGTACATTATACAAATGATTATAATGACAGAGAGTCGTGTAAATGATAATGATGATAATGACAGATAGTGGTGTACATTATACAAATGGTTATAATGACAGAGAGTCGTGTATATGATAATGATGACAATGACAGATAGTGGTGTACATTATACAAATGGTTATAATGACAGAGAGTCGTGTATATGATAATGATGACAATGACAGATAGTGGTGTACATTATACAAATGGTTATAATGACAGAGAGTCGTGTATATGATAATGACAGATAGAAGTGTACATCATACAAATGGTAATAATGACAGAGAGTTGTGTATATGATAATGATGATAATGACAGATAGTGGTGTACATTATACAAATGGTTATAATGACAGATAGTGGTATACATCATACTAGTCAATATGATAGATAGTGATGTATCATACTAGTCATAATGACAGATAGTATTGTACATCATACTTGTCATAATGACAGATAGTGGTGTATCATACTAGTCATAATGACAGATAGTGGTGTACATCATACTAGTCATAATGACAGATAGTGGTGTACATCATACTAGTCATAATGACAGATAGTGGTGTACATCATACTAGTCATAATGACAGATTGTGGTGTACATCATACTAGTCAATATGACAGATAGTGGTGTATCATACTAGTCAATATGACAGATAGTGATGTATCATACTAGTCATAATGACAGATACTAGTGTACATCATACTAGTCATAATGACAGATAGTGGTGTATCATACTAGTCAATATGACAGATAGTGATGTATCATACTAGTCATAATGACAGATACTAGTGTACATCATACTAGTCATAATGACAGAAAGTGGTGTATCATACTAGTCATAATGACAGATAGTGGTGTATCATACTAGTCATAATGACAGATAGTGGTGTATCATACTAGTCATAATGACAGAAAGCGGTGTATCATACTAGTCATAATGACAGATAGTGGTGTATCATACTAGTCATAATGACAGATAGACGTGTACATCATACTAGTCATAATGACAGATTGTGGTGAACATCATACTAGTCATAATGACAGATAGTGGTGTATTATATACACACTGGAAAAAACACACCAGTATTCAAACCTTCTCCAGGAAAAAATGCTCAAATTTTTCAAACAGTTTGGAGATTTGGAACTTTTAAATTTTTATTTATTCTTTTTAAATTTGTAAACATCCAGAGAAGCTATGAAATAAGTTATACAATACAAAAGATTGTTGCAATAAATGATTTTTACCTTGTGCTTTTCTTGCAGGCTGTCTAGTCTAGACTGGTGCCTGGTTTCAAGGTTATCCATCTCATTTTTGTGTTTGAGAGCCAGTCTATCCTCCAAGTCCTGTAACTCTTGTTGGTGAGCCAGCTCGAGAGCCTCGGAGTTGTCAGAATCTGGCATGTCTAAAATTCATGTTCCATAATAATAGTTTGTTGACGTAATATTTCATGCACAGTTCTTCATTTTTAAAGATAATCAAAATAAGAAATCTATTTTGTAGTACAATAACCCTGAGAAATATAACCAGTCCACCTACGTACAGAACTACTACTTCCTTGTATCTGTTAATAATTAAGATGAGACACAGTCTGGCATTGCCAACTTGTTATTAGATACCAATACCAGTCCATCCATGTAGAAAACCACTGCAACTATGGACTGATTAAAAAATATATAAAAACACATCATACATCTTACAGAGAGAATTACATTTTTGGAAACTTAATCAACAGGTGAAAATAATATTGTCACACACGTTAACATATGCCATGTGGACTGAGCACATACATGTATGTAAACATGTGTAATAAGCCCCAGACATATTTTTTATATATCAACCTAGCACAATATCACTTTTGATTCATTGCTCTGCATTTTTTGTATAGATCAGCTGTCGTGTGTAAAATTCCTTTCTTCTTTCTGGGATTTTTAAAGGACACTGATTTGTCATAATAAAATGATGTTATTTTCAGATGTTTTCTCTCGCTTCTTTTGACGTGAAAAATAAATGGTAAATGTGCCATTTTACTGAGTGATAAATAGAATCTTACATTCATGCTCATTCATTATTTAATTTATTAAACTTGTTTGCAAAAATGGTATGATGCTTGGCAGAGCTTCACATAATATATTTTTGCAACTTGTTTTTATAAAATACAATAATAAACGAGCACTCATTCAAGATCCTTAATCTATACATTATCAATTATACAATCTTCTCTCAAAGCGTGGTGGTAGTGTAGTGGATAGAGAGTTTTCCAGTTGCGTGTTTGATCCTCAGCTTGACTTAATGCATCTAAAAAACCAACATTTAGAACTGATTCTACCCAGGAAGCAGACCCAAGAGCAGTTCATATAAACTTTGAGCTTTCTTTGCAATCAAGCTGAAATAAATTAGCATAAGCTAATCTAGTTTCCTACCTTCTCTGAGTTTCGGCATGGCATCCTGGTACTCCTTCACCTCCTGGTCATGTTTCTGGATTATCTCCCCTACCTTCTGTCGATGTTCCGTCTCTTTATCTGCGAGCTCCTGCATCAGTTGTGACAACTCCTCCTCATGTGTCGTCTTCAACAGGACAATAATCGACTCGTACTCTTCAACCTATAAATATTTATTTTATGCTTTTTGGTGATTAAAGATTTCGCAGTGATTTATTTTTGGTAATTTCATGGTTTAAAATAGTGATATTATAAATGTTAATTTCATTCAAACACAGAATAAACTAGAACAGTGTCTGTCTACATGAATATGCCCCCGCTATTGACCAGAAACCAATTTTTTACCAAGAAGAGGCCATAACTCCTGTAAAATTTGACCGATGTTGACAACTTTCGAATTTGACCTGTATATTATGTTTTTACAGGTACACACAAAATATTAATTAAATACATAATTACTGATTGGAAACCAAGTTTTTACCAATGCACGGACAGACAGGAGTAACACTTAATTCCCTTTTACCACTCATCAAATGGCTGTGGCATAAAAACCTTGCTGTTTTCAGTGAAATATCAATTAAATATCAATTAAATATCAATTAAATATCAATTAAAATCACTCATGACATCTGAAACTGACATGCTTCAACACGGGTAGCTTTGTTCCTTATGACCACTTCAGTACTCATCCAGTGAATTTTTTTTTTTTAAATGGGGTTATACATGTATTTGGCATATCCAGTTTTATTGGTGAAGGTGGACCTCAGATTGAGTAAAACCACCATCCTTCCACAAGTAACTGGCAAACTTTCTCATATAAAGTTTTTGCAGCAGGTGGGACTCAAACCTACGACCTTAGCAGTGAGAGGTAAGTGATCTTGAGACAGCGCCTTAGACCACTCGGCCACGTAGGACCCTCTTCTAGTGAAATAAATATGATATTTTACTGAAATCAGTAATAATTCTCTATTTAAATAATGTGTTATGATGCTAGGTATCACTTGTCCAACCCGTTTGACATAATGCAGTCATATAAATAGGCAATGTAAGTTATAACTACGTAATGAGTTGGAAATATTTGTGACAATCTGTCGTAGTATATCTTGTTTGTGTTTGTTTTAATATTGTATTGTTTTCATGTCAACTTTAGTCTGGCTGTTATTGCAATTTATTGCTGTCTCTTATTAATACTAGCTGACCTGTATACCAACAATGCCATCTTCCGTTACAACATCATTATTAAATATCCAAATAGGGCTTGTTCATTTTTTAACGTAAATATAAGTTTTTTACTTCACACTGCCAATGGTATCATATTGGGCAAAGATTGCAGCTTTTTTTTACAAAACCAAGACCTTATGCCACAAAATGATTGCTATAAAGAGTAACACCACAAAGTAAAAAAATATTCAAAATTGATATCTGTTTCATTTGTGAAAATTTATTTGTACTATTTAACAAAATTTTCTAATTACATGTAGTATTTTCTTTTACCAGGAAAATTTCTAAAAAATCTGTAAACCTACAGACAAAAAATACCTTTTATATAATATCCATATTTACCTTTTGGGCCAATTCTTGTTTTAACTGCTGTATTACAATGTTGAAAAGCTCACTTTCTTCCTCTGCCTTATCTTTTATATCATCTTCACCAGTGTCATCAGTTTTGTCCTTTGATTCCGTCTCTTTTTCATTTTCTTTTTCTTCTCTAGTTCTACTGGAAGAATCCTGTCCTTGATCTTCATCACTGGTTTCACTAGAACCTGCTGCTCCATTCCCACCTTTACCACCACTTTCATCATCATCATCATCTCTGTCAGATTTATCTGTCCCTGAATCAATTGTTGAAGTCACTTTTTCTATATCTTCTTCAATCTCACTCTCTGTTGAAGTCTTTGATTCCATAGACTTTTGAGATCTTGTTGCTTTTTCAGAATGTTCAGATGCTGATTTCTCTATTTCGTCTTCTACACCTGTTTTAGATTCAACAGTTTGTTCAGATTGTGGAGATTTCTGACCTTCCTGAACAGATTCAAGTTTTGCTTTTTCAACAAGAGCTTCAAATTCTAGCTGAGCCTTTTGCATGGATGCTTCGTGTATACTCTCCATCTCAAAGATCTGTGCCTGGTACTGTTGTAGAAGGCTGTTGCGTAGATCTGCAAGCTCCTTCTCGTAGCGGACTTTCTGTTCTTCCAGGTCTTCATCTCTCTGGGCAAGAATCTGCTTAATTTGTTTTTCACAATCTTCAGACATGCGACCCTGTAATGGATATTGAAATGTTAGGTTTGTAAGTCAGCACACATGGTATTTCTCACATTGTACCAGCATTTATGAAATAATGTGAAATCATTAATTTTCATTGGTATTAATTTTCATTGTTGTTGGTTCAAGGACATATTCCCGGGAACTTAAGTTCATCGAAAATGAATTTTAGAACAAAATTGTTTAAGTGCCATCTTTGAATTTAAGTATTCTATTACATAATGCTTTTTAATTACGTTTACCAGTATAAAGCCACTGCCCAACTATACACAAACAATTGCACGTTTGACAATCAATCCAGTGGTTGTGAGTTTAAAAAGCTGCCCGGTCAGTCTCTGTGATGATTGTTATACAACATTGCATTTCATTGTCATTTGTCTCTCATCGCTGATTCAAGTGGGAAAGTTATCAGTTACTTGTGTAGATGGGTGTGGGCGAGAACTGCTTAACCTTACAGGAAAGAGCTGTTAGGTTAGGTTAACTGAACATTTCTTAACCCCTGATGGCATAAAAATAACGCTTGATATTCAAACAAAATTGTGATTTAATGTGGAAAAGATCAAAGTGCTTTACCTGTTCAGCCTCTATGGTCTCGTCACACTCCTGTTGTATGAGAGTTTTAGCCATCTCCAATTCCATATCAAACTTCTCTTGTACCAGCTCCGCTACCTGTGGTATTTCACCAGTACGTATACCTGCAGAATTGAACATGGTTAGCTCTTGTAATGAGAAACTGATGTTAATCTATTTCTTCAATATCTGACTTGAGTTATATATTGTTTTGTTGTTGTGTTGAAAAACAGCGACCAGTTTCACTAAATATCTCAACCTGAGATTTTTCTCATCTAAAAATTTTCAACTTCACTAAATGATTGCATATTAAACGATGAAACATAATTGAACAAATCTATCCTCATTGGTAAAAAAATACATGCAAAATAACTTTACTATTGTAAATTGATGAAGTTATAGCATTCTGAAAATTTGAAATTACTTAAATATTTTTAGTAACCATTCTGTCGTAAGTAACCCAAACCTGTTGATATGTTTACCATTATAAACATTACCTTGGATAAGTATAAAAATATAGAAAGTTTTAAAATGTTCTAAGTATATATATATAAGTATTTATATGACTGTCAGATATTTTGTAAGGAAAAAAATTAAATACTACGTTTGCTCGATCCTTACCTTCTCATCAAAAAGCGGCCCTTCTAAAAAAAGAATATTTCAAATTTTGTCAAAATTTTAAGTCCACTATTTTTTTTCACCAAGGCAATTACATGTATGTGTCACATATTATTATGATTACATATTTTTTATATTGAAATTATTCCCCCCAGCCCTCAGCCCCCACCCCACCTACCTAATTTATGGAAACTAGGATCAGGAGAGAGAAAGTAAATAAAAATGATTTCAATGCTGGCCTACCTTCCTTCTTTATATAAATAACAAAACATGTAAAACCAAATATACAAACCTTCCACAAGATTATCATATCTATCCTCTAGATCCACTATATCTTGTCTGTGGTCTTGGTTTATCCTCTCTTTCTCAGCGTCGAATTCTTCCTGTAACTCTTCACGATATAACTCCATCTTTTCTTCATACTCCTTTCTTAATTGTGATATAGTTTCTTCATGTTTCCTCTTTAATTGTGTCACTATTTCTTCATGCCACACAAACATATCAGCCTTTACTTTTTTCTCAGCTGCAGTTTTTTCATTTATAGCTTTTTCTAAATTATTTGTTAGTTTTTCAATTTTTTCTTCATACTCGTTTTTCATGTTTGCTATTTTATCATCATATTCCTTAATCACTTGTTCTTTTATTTGACTTTCAGTTTCATTGTCACTATTCGATTCAAATGCTGATAATTTTGATTTCAATTCACTCAATTGATTTTCATAATCTGTTCTTAAATTTGTGAATGATGTTTCGAATTCTGCAGAAATTTCATCATATAATTCTTGCCTAATATCTGGAGATTCTAACTGAGAATTTTGTGGAATTTCAGAACCTGCATCTGGCAGTTGTCTAATTTCTGATACAGTGACACCATCACCCTGAGCTTGTTCCGATATAAACATTGCTTTGGAAGTTGGGGACAAAGGTGTAGAAGGCACATTGTCTAAATTGGATTGGTATTGAGCAATTTCAGTTTGCAAACTGTGAATCTTACCCTCATATTCCCGTCTTATTGTTGCCACAAAACCTTCATACTCTTGAGGATTCTCTGGTACAATATTTTCTTCTTTAGGTGCAGAAATATCCAAATCTAGTGATTGAGATTTAGCTAAATATGGTGAAGTGGCAGTATCTGTTTCTTTCTTTCCATCAACTATATCCTGTAATTGTTTTAATCTATTTTCATACTCCTCAGTTACATTTTGTAATCTTTCTTTAAACTCTAAAGCTAATTCTGATTTAACACTCTCCCTTTTTGCCAATTCTTCTTCACTTGCTTCCTTTTCTTTATCAACAATTTGCAATTTTTGTACTTCCTGAGATTCGAATGTTTGAATTCTAGAGTTGAGGTCATCAATCCTTTCCTGATAGTCACTCTTTAGTTTATCAATTGATTGCTCATACTCTTCTAAGATTTCAGCCCTAACATTTTCTCTTATTGTTGCTTCTAATAAATCTCTGTCAAACTGCACACTATGAGCTGGGGAAGCAGTCTGAACTTCCATTACTTCAGAAACTTCTATTTGTGGTTCAACTGCTTCCTTAGCTGTTGTTTCATCAAAGGCACTTGTTTTTGTTTCATACTTCTCTTTTAGTTCACTTAACTGCTTTTCATGAACACACTGAATGCTTTCCAACTGATCTTTAAGTTCATTTTCAGTTTGCTTATAAATTTCAATTTCCTCCAACTGTTTGTAAGCTTCATCTTTGTACTTATTATCTAACTCATCTGCTTGTTGCTTCAGTTCTTCTTCCAACTGAATTTGGAAACCAGCTTCAAGCTCGGAAAGTTGTGTTTTATTTAATTTTTCCATTTCTTCTTTCAGTCTCATTATAGCTTCACCATGCTGTGCATCCAGCTGATTTAACTCTTGCTGAAGTTTGTTATTGGATTCTTTACTAGCACTTAAATCGTGTTCCAGAATTTCAATCTTTTTTCTCAACTCTTCAACTAAGTCACTTTCACTACTTTCATTCTTTGGTTTATCCTTTTCCCCCTTTTCTTCTAATGCTGCTTTCTCCTTTTCTAATTCATCTATTTTATTATCTTTACTAGTCAAAATTTTTCTCAATTCTTCAATTTCCTCTCCCTTAGCTTTGAAGTTGTCCTCATAATCACATAATGCTTTATTACTGTCTAATAATTTACCATGCAAATCTTCAGCACTAGTCGTTTCAGCTTCAAGTCTCTTTTTCAGCTCATCTACTAAAGTTTCACGCTCTCTTAGTTTGTCTTCCATTGTTTTTATCCTTCCTTCTAACATTTCATTGGCTTTGGGAGGGGAAGAAGGTGGAGTTTCGTCTTCATCAGAAATAGCTGTCAACGTGGTAGTTTTTCGGACATACTCTCTCTGCTTCTCAAGAGAAACAGACTGTGGCGGTGTTGCCATGGTTTGAATAGAAGCATTTTCTCCCTGAAGTCTCGCGAGAAGTTCTGCATGTTCCTGTTTGAGCTGCGTGATATCCGTGGTATAGGACTGCTCCATCTCTGAAACCTTTGCTTCATAATACTGCTTCATCTCGTTCAATTCTTTAGCATGTGAGTCTGCTAGTTCTGCCCTCAGGGTAGTTTCTGAAAATATTTTTAAAACATTATTTGGATATTTATTTCAAATCCGTATGATTAATATCCTTTAACTTCTACAATATCAAATATATGAATCTTGTATTAACAAAAGAAAAATGTCCTAGATAATAAATGAAGCCATATTGACAATCATCTAACACAAACAAGTCATATATTGACAATCATCTAACACAAACAAGTCATATATTGACAATCATCTAACACAAACAAGTCATATATCGACAATCATCTAACACAAACAAGTCATTTATTGACAATCATCTAACACAAACAAGTAAAACATCCACCTCTCATGCAGAAGGTCATGAGGTCAGGTCATACACAATACTATGGTACCAGAAGCTTCCTCGCTTAGCACTCACCATTAAGAACTAAATACTATTAAAGATGTAATGTACTATTCAGAAATAAAACCAAATAAGTTTTGTTCAAGGCCCTCACATATCTATGTTCATCACAGGTCAAAATAACCAATACAAACTTTTTTATTTATTTTTTTTACCTGCATTAGCATTTCCACTTGCTTTATTTTGAAAGTCACGGAACTCCTTCATCAGTAAATCCATAATTGTCCAATATTTTCTCCCAATTTGTTGCTAATATTCCATCCTTTACACATAAACTATTATCCAGTGAATTTTGTAGGCAGTTTCCCAAGTATTTTGTTCATTACACTCATGACTTTATAGGATAATTATAATAATATTATACAAAAACTATAATATGATTGTAACGCTTATTAGTATGTGAAACCTTAACAAATGGGTATCACATCTTGATTAACTGAGATCTCATAGTGTAGAAAGTAATGAACTCACAAGAAGGCGATAAAGCTGGAAGTTCATAGTTCAACTACAATTAACATTTACACTTCCTTACAATCGAGAGTCAAAACAGCAGGAACTCAGACACCACCAGATAACATTCAGTAACGTTTTTCACAGAAAATATTGTGTTTAAATTTCGCAATAATTTTGATGCAATGTTTATTCAAACTTGCACTGTCCTCAGGCTGTTTTATTCCCTACAGATTGATAATAACTCGTATAACAACAGCACTTTAGATGACACATGATCAATAAATATTCATAACTGACGTAAAAGTTCCTGTAAATCTATAACAGTTCCCAGCATTACAAAAGCAAGATCGGCCTCATGACGCCATTTAACATTAATAGTTTATGAACCAATGACACGGCTTCTGAAACCGTAAAAATAAGTTTCTTTTATGTATCTTTTTTTTCAATAGTATAAAATCCTAAATATAACACTGTCTCAGAACTTGGGAGAACCTCACCAGAGCCAGTCCAACTACTTGTACTTGACTAGTAACTACACAGAACCTTGGTTCAGAACTTGGGAGGACCTCACTAGAGCCAGTCCAACTACTTGTACTTGACTAGTAAATACACAGAACCTTGGTTCAGAACTTGGTAGAACCTCACTAGAGCCATTCCAACTACTTGTACTTATCTTGTAACTATACAGAACCTTGGTTCAGAACTTGGGAGAACCTCACTAGAGCCAGTCCAACTACTTGTACTTAACTAGTAACTACACAGAACCTTGGTTCAGAACTTGGGAGAACTTCAGTTGAGCCAGTCCAACTACTTGTACTTAACTAGTAACTACACAGAACCTTGGTTCAGAACTTTGGAGAACCTCATTAGAGCCTGTCCAACTACTTGTACTTAACTAGTAACTACAAAGAACCTTGGTTCAGAACTTGGGAGAACCTCACTAGAGCCAGTCCAACTATTTGTACTTAACTAGTAACGACATGTACACAGAACCTTGGTTCAGAACTTGGGAGAACCTCACTAGAGCCAGTCCAACTACTTGTACGTAACTAGTAACTACACAGAACCAGGATTCAGAACTTGGGAGAACCTCATTAGAGCTAGTTCAACTTCTTGTACTTAACTAGTAACTACACAGAACCTTGGTTCAGAACTTGGGAGAACCTCACTAGAGCCAGTCCAACTACTTGTACTTAACTAGTAATTACACAGAACCTTGGTTCAGAACTTGGGAGAACCTCACTAGAGCCAGTCCAACTTCTTGTACTTAACTAGTAACTACACATTATAATTATATTGTTTGTTTGCCACCTATTCAATAATTGATAAAGGCCAATAACTCAATATTCAATAAATGATAAAGGCCAATAACTCAATATTCAATAAGTGATAAAGGCCAAGAACTACTTTTTATATGTGGTTAATCATGCTCTTAATAGTCGAGTGATAGGTTGTTAAATCAGTCAAAACTGAAAAAGAAATTTCATGTCAAATTCAAATATAAGTGTGCCAAAATGAATTCCTATTTCACCAAATGTGATTATTTCATACACAGCCGACTATTTTTCGTCTTGACGGCAGTTTTTTTGCGTTTGTAACAGGTTTATTTATAGCACTTTAACAGACCCATACTACAGCCACAGAAACTGTCATAATCACACAAACACTCAGATACATACCCGACACGTGAACACGTGGCTACAAACCATATTGAATACAAAAACATCAGACACGTACTGCGTCCTTAAATAATCCGAGGTGCTAACATGTGACTGTGGGAAAAAACAAACCATAACAGCTCTTGTTTGACAATTTGAACAAATCACATAAAATGGCTGTTTTTTTCAACATTTCAATTTTTCAGCTTATATGTGGCATGAATCCAGTTCTATTGTTGGAGGAAGACCTCACAATGAATCTGAGTAGAACCACTGTCCTTCCGCAAGTACCGAGCAGAACTCAAACTTATGACCTTATCAATGAAAGACAAGTGATATTAAAACAGTGCCTTAGTCAATCAGCCATGGAGGACCAACTATATTAGTGAAGGACAGAATGTTTTCTTATTCAAGTACACATGTTAATATTCACCAGTGAACAGGGTTGAAAATTCCACAGAATGTAATTAACTGTTTGAAAAACAGTAACAAAAACCTGTACAAACAAAACAAAAAACAAGTTATTATAAATACAAATTCTGGATCTGCCCTGATGAAGGATCAAACCTACAACCAACCAATCTACCCTGAACAGGGATTGAACAGTGACGAACAAACTTACCCTGTTGGACGCCGAAACCCAAGAGTTAAGACACCCAATCTACCAACTCAAGACCAACAAATCATCCCTGGAAAGGTATCAAACTCAAAATCTACTAATTTACCAAAAACATGCTTTTCCAACACAGTGTGGGTTACATACACTTATACGACATTCAGTTTTATTGGTGGAGGAAGACCTCAGGTTGACTCTGAGTACAACCATCATTCTCCCTCAAGTCAGTTTTAGACAAATTATCTGTGTTGTGGAACTGGGATTGAACCCTATGGACTGCACAGTGAGAGATCACATTGCTTGTAAATCCTAATACTTTAATAGAATGTTACATATCTATGTATTTACCAGTTTATCCTCCAAACTTCAACAAGCAGGCCTCACTGCCCTTTCCTGTTTGTAAATCCATTTAGCCGGACACACAAAAAAGACAATTCGCAAATCCATGCAAACAATCCATAAATTCTATTTTTTTAAACAACAACTTCACAGAATGATAATTTCTCCAAGGTTCAAACACTTCTAAGCTAATGTATAATATTCAGTAGATATTTATAGCTATCTATAATTGTATCTGAAATGTCTAAATATAAACAGATATAATAATTAAAATAAGATAAAATTTGAAACTGTTTCTACTTGCAGACATCAGATTTAAAAAAACGCAAGATCTCGTTGCAGCCTACTGAAATGTGACTACCGTATTGTGCCATGCTTGTTGTCAATAAAGTAGAATTAAATACATTTCTAACATTACTCCATGAAAATCTTAAAAAAAACAACAAAGAACATAAAATCCATGTATAAATATCAGCACTGCCAGTCCAAAACAGCAGACGGTGCTGGGTACATTCATCAACAGGTTTATGTCTCCGCTGTATATAAATAAAAATTATATAAAAATAAGGCGGCAACTCGTTCATTCAGAGTATTCTGTCATTGATTTTCTCGGAGAAAAACTACTAGAAATAACCACTGTCACTAGTATTCTCTGATTATAACTATGGAGCATTCTATTTATAGATACAATATCTAAACCACAACTATATCCATCGCGGAAAATGTGACAGTAAAACTACTCCATTTCAAGAAGCAGATGATTACGCCAGATTTATCTCCATTTTAACGTATACACACTCGAACAAAAGAAAATGTTTAATCTCCTTAAATCAATTCCGTAACACCTGAACAACAACTGTACATCTATCTTGAAATTATTGTCAGATAACTGTTCAACCACATACAAATATGTGATAATGAAAATGATGCCGAAGTGGTAATTTTAATATCATAAAAATGCTGACAGGCTGGTAATGAGTTGTGAATTGTCGTCTGTTTCTAGTAAACAAACCACACTATGCCTGAGACTGGAAAATGACTGGAAACTTTGCCAATAATTGAAATCATTGATTTGGAAATTATTGTTATCTAACTGCACTGCATGGCTGTTGATATTTTATTTGAAGAAAGAAATCAGACCAATAAAACAATTTCCGTGTCGACGAACAATGGCAACATCATCAGCAGACCAATGTTTATTTACCTGTATCTACTGTTTACCTATGACAGGTTAAAGGTCAGAGTTTATTGATCATCAGTAACTATTCCACAGAATAATCAGTATATATATAAAGATTATTACTTCTGATACTGGCAAATATATTTATCTGTATACAAGCTTTATCAAATTGGATCAACAAGCTAGATTGGATGAAACAAAAACATTACTGGATACTGGTACATAGCAACAGCGATAGAAAATATCCATATAATGGCTACCCAGAGCAGTCTGATGACATCAATGACTTGCACAATGTTTAAACAGTCAAATCTACATGAACTTCAGTTTCAAACTCATTGCACAGTTCAAGGAATAGTGATATAGAGATGTGTATGATAAATAGGTGAAAAGTCATGTATGAAGAACCCGGTGAGTAATTTGACAGAATGTGATTTGGCTGGTAAACATCATGCAAAAAGTTGACATTGACATCATTGGACTGCTTCGGGTAGCTATAACATGCTTAATTTCTAGCGCTGTTACTTTATAAAAGTATTCAATATAGATACAAAATTTGGCAATTGCATAGCGGAAATATTACTTTTTATGGCAATATTATTTTTATTCATGTATTATATTAAATGTTGAAAATATTACAGAAGTCTACATTTTTTTTTAACACACTTAGAACATGTGTTTAAATTTGACAAAAAATATTTCCATGTTGTCCAACAGAGGCAGATATTCATGTATTTAAGATGTTTACCTGACTGGATTAAAATTGCTCTACCAGGGTAATAAAATGGTGAAGGAAGAATACATTACCCAAGTTAACTATTGATTATATAATTAATCAATACAGAAATCTATACAGAAACTGTTAACAGACTGATAACATTGTCCGTGCATTATATTATATGGTAAACCATCCACTGGTACAGGTACTAGCATTATGCAAGAAAGGCAACTCTGACAGAGATGAATTAGAGAATATATCAACAGAATTAACTCCCTTAAATACTTATATGGCATGATCACTAATACATAATTGCTTTTTACTCAAGTAAGTAAATTCTTTATTTAAAGAGGAGGACTCAACTAACAAAGCCAATCTTCCTTGAGGCCCTCTTAAAACAAGTACATAATATTACTAAAAAAAAAACAATGCAGATTACATAAAATGAATTTACAAAATATATATGTAGTACAACAATAAAAAACTAAACAATATTTGCAAATGAAAGCAAGATGTTATTTTCATTAATGACAATTTATTTTTAATTCTAGTTTCGCATTTTATCCGTGCCAGGAATTTATTTGTGAATATGTTCAACATTACTGAATGGTTATAATTTTGAATTTGGAGTTACCTCAGAGAGGAAAGAAATGCATCTAAATGATTGTTATAAACAGCTTAAAATCAGTATATCAAACTGAAATCAAATTGGCTCAATGGATACGGCATAAAAGGTTAAGCTATTGTAAATGGGGAAAACTGATACACATGTATCTTTCAACCAGATTTATACCCGCAGTATAATAACTGATGAACCTTAACTAAATTGTTATGTGTTCGCAAGCACGATACGTTTTTCCAAACTGTGACCATGTATTTGTGCATCAATTACACCTTGATCATTTAGAATGACATGATAACAACTTCTTATTGTTATAAACAACATCGCTTCTAATTGATTTACCCTGACAAACAAGGGTCTGTCATATAAATCACACATTGTCTTGTATTAGGAACTAGTAATGTCGAAAAGTGTAGCGCAGTGCACACTGGGATATTGATAACGCGGTTCCGCGTATATCCCGGTTTCATTCCGTGGATCCCGGCAACCGCGTTATAACTGGACCCAAGTGTATAGAGAAATGTACTTCTGCATGTACTTCTGGCACACTGAACACATTACCCAGAGTTTTAAAAGTTCTTAGTTCCCATATATAGTCCTCTGTTGGTCCAAATATGCAGAAAAAAACATGGTGTTGACCAGCTTGACTTTTCACAATTTCGATGGTTTGATGACACCCAGGGCTTCACTTTTGACAATTCTGACTATTTGTTTCAGTGTGTCACTACGTATCTTTAAACTGTTATACCTTCATCCAACAGTACCCAATGTCATCCAAAATTGGCAGAACCCAGAAAATGTTAGAATATGTTCTCATAATAAGTACAAAGAAATGACAATTTTTTTACATTTTTCAATAATTACTGCTAAAGGACACCACAATGCTGTAACTGTATTAAATATAGAGATCTGGAGCAGTGGGAGAAAGTGTTTATGTTTGTATATTGATGTATGCAAAATTTATTTATGTATAGTTAATTAACAGAGTACCTGTTCCAGTAGTACAGCAACAGACCCATGATCGAGGGTTGTGTGTTCGATCCTCAACCACGGCTATGTGTGGTGTCTTTGAGCAAAATAATTTATCCACATATCCTTAACACTGGTTTCTACCCAGGAAAACTTTGAGCATAATTTGTCAAAGACATTGTTTCACAATAAATTATTGATGTAAAATAAATAAGCTTAAATTTATAACAAGAAAATATCGGTGGAACCAATGGATGCTCCCCAAGTGAGTGTTTGACTCTGTACCGGCTACTTGATTAAAAAATACCAAACTGCATAGCAGGAACAATATGTGACTCTGCACTTGACAGAACACATTGTGAAAAATCATCGAACCAGAACATAAACAGCAAGTTTCATAAAATTCCAAGCTGAGGTTGTAGAGAAATAACCGGACAATAATTTGGTCAAAGACTCAATGAAAGGGCCATAACTCCATGAAAAAATCATCGAACAAAAACACATAGACAATATGCGTATCTGCACTTGGTAATGATGTATCCTAGCAGGTTTCATAAAATTCCAACATGGGGTTGTAGAGAAATAGCACGCACAAGAATTTGGTCACAGACAGAGTCAAAGGGTCATAACTCCGTGACAAGAACTAGGGGACGGACAGACACACAGACGGATGCACAAAGCAGCTATTTTATGCTTCCCCTATTTGGGGGTAGCATAAAAATATAGGGCTAAATGGAAGATTAATTTAACCTTAACATGGTTCATCCTCAATACACAATGTTGCTTATTTTCTCTATTTTTGTGGTAGGGGATCGAACCCATTACTACCCAGTCCTAGGTACAATGCTCCATACTACACACTACAAATATTTGCATTCCTAATAAAATTTTCCAAGTCTTTAAAATGACTGACCAACAATAGTTTATATGAATACTGTTTTCAATAGTAATACAAGAACAGATCCTGATTGCAAAATTCATAAATAATAATGACATTTTTTTTATATAAAAAGAAAAATGGGCTAAAAAAAATATTTTGTAAACACTATCACAAACTTACATAAAATGATAACCTGATAATGTTTATTCATTTAGAAAATAAAAAACAACAGGAATTAAGAAAGAGAAAACCCTTACCATTGTTAACAGTGCCATTTCGTTTTTGTTCCTGTAGAAATCTATCCACAACAAAGTTTACTTTATACATGGTAACAACGAGTTGCCAAATGTATTACAGTCTTCACTTACTTCCCTTAACATTGTCATGTAATCCTTTACTTTTTCATCATATTCAAAACCTCTTTTTGAAGTATTAAGTTCTATGACAATTTAGCACACAATTCTTGGTATCCTCATTTGACGTTTACTTCCAACCCTTTAACGGTTCACAAAACAAGCACACGAGGTACTAATAACTTTTAATTACAAATATTTTAATTAAATTACACTTAACAAAGAATCCAGCATTTTCCATACGAAGATGTACACATTTCATTAGCAGCATGATACCACAAGAATCACATGTTCTTTTGTAACTTACATACACGCATACCTATAAATATCTATCTTTATCACTAAAGCACTAGAATTAAGATCTGCACCTTCTGTTTCGCTAATTTACAATCAATCTTCACCATGTACCAATCTCCAGTAATATTTATTTAACTTTCATTTCAAACCAATTGACTCCAGGAGTATCCACTGTTTCCTTGTTTTGATACAAACGTAGTAACAGACTCATCACTATTGTCTATATACTGAAGATAAATCATTACTATTTACTTATGGACAATATACGCTGATAACTTCTAAACAGTTGTAACTATACCAAACTGTGTAACCAACATACAGCCTTCCTGAAGCAACAGGAAATACTTACCTTTGTGGAAGAACACATGTGCTGTATGTAGAAGTAGACTGGCAAACAGCCAGCCACATGGGCATATCAGCTGTGCATGTGGCAGGGAAATAATTAGTCAATTTGTTAATAATTTGCAATAAAATTGTGTTACTCTCCATGTATCTATCATTTTTTACCTTATCTACAGAGTATGTAGCCGAACAACAGACATTTTTTTTTACTGATGAAGAGGTAATCAGCACTAACAGTCCTCTATCTCCAGGCAACTGGACTGGCTTATTGTGAGTATATATACAGACTTCATGGTCATCATTTATACAACTTAGATAGCAAGAAACAAGTATTGGTGTATGGTGTGATGTGTTGAACCTCCACCACACACCCACACCTACACCCCCACCCAGTTTCACACCTACTACCACCTCACTAAAAACACACTCGATATCATCAAACAATGATGCAGAATCAACTTAATCAAATGTTGTGTTACAATAGTTAGCATTATTATTATGCTATCGAGGGCTAACAGATCAGTTTGCCTATCCACTCTTTCCCCCGAGATCCTGGAAGGCTAACCTGTTCTCGTGTTAACTCATTTTCATAAGTAACTGATAACTTTCCAACTTGAATTAGCAGTGAGAGACAAACGGATAAATCAAACCATTTTACTCTAAGAAAGCTAATTATAGTATGCACACAATTATAAACACTTATAAGTGACTTATAAAACAAGAGTTGTCAGAAGACAACAAAGCATGCCTATCGGATAAAACTCACCACCCATGCAAAGATTTAAATTGGAGGCAAACCCCAAAACTTAAATGCAACTAAACGCAAAAGTTTAACCTGGGTGTCTACAGACAACGCCGCTGATGACACTGCGGTCATGGCAAAAGCTCTCCTGGACATTTGTCCTGGCGAGCTAGAAATCAGTATAGAAAGTGAAAATTGGTAACACAATTCTCACCCCCTGCAACTAAAGGGTAACAAGCTGAATACTGAAAAGTGAAACTGTACATATAGCCAGTCTATAACAGTCGGTGCTTGATGGTATCATTAAAAACGGTAATCAGATAGAAATACAAATCAGATAAGGAAGTCACCAAACAATTTGTCCAAACAATTTGTCCAAACAATATTATCCCCACGCCCCCTAGGGCATCAAGGTGCACAATAAAGGTCTCTACCTAGATACCAGATGTACGAGAGGTCAGAAGTGATGACCTCTGTTATGGAGGGGTCAGTTTACCAAGTGATACAATGACTGGGATAACAATCCCCGTGTGAAACCTGTTATATTAAAATCAAAATAATTGATATTCAATAATCTGATTAAAATACAAAATACAGTTTGATTTAAACCTAAAACTCTCATAAAGCTTTATAGTGCATACTCCAATTTTGTGTGTTTGAATATTTAGCGTGATTTTTATGCCATTGACAATGAAGTTAACCTAACCATTTTTTCTGGGGATCCTGGAAGGTTAACTAGTACTCGTGCACACCTCATCTCAGCAAGTAACTGATAACTTTCCCACTTGAATCAGTGGTGAGAGAAATAACAATGAGATGCAATGTTGTATGTCAATCATCATGGAGACTGTGATCTGGCAGGGGTTTAAACTCACAACCTTTACATTTACTGACTGGGCTAACCAGACCAAGCTTAATCCATTCATCTATGTTGAAAGAATCCAACAGTCAAATTTGACAAGACATTTTATCTAGTAAACTTTTTTTTTTTCCAAACCAAAACATTTCCACTTGATCAAACGTTAATAGGAACAAATTTATTTCAAACTGATTAAGAGTCTAGAAATACTGGTTGTTAAATATTTCGATTTCTATTTAAAAAACAACAATGGCAAAGTATTACTCTAGTTTTACAGCTGTATTTCAACTGATTCTGCAAGCACCCAGACAGCTGTATTTCAACTGACTCTGCAAGCATCCGAACAGCTGTATTTCAACTTTTTCTGCAAGCATACAGCTGTATTTCAATTGGTTCTGCAAGCACCCAGACAGCTGTATTTCAATTTACTCTGTATGCATCCAGACAGCTGTATTTCAATTGATTCTGCAAGCATGAAGACAGCTGTATTTCAATTGACTCTGCAAGCACCCAGACAGCTGTATTTCATTTGACTCTGCAAGCACCAAGACAACTGTATTTAAACTGACTTTATAAGCATCATGACAGCTGTATTTCAATTTACTCTGCATGCATCCAGACAGCTGTATTTCAATTGATTCTGCAAGCATCCAGACAGCTGCATTTCAATTGACTCTGCAAGCACCAACACAGCTGTATTTCAATTGACTCTGCATGCATCCAGACAGCTGTATTTCAATTGATTCTGCAAGCATCCAGACAGCTGTATTTCAACTGACTTAACAAAAACCTAGACAACTGTATTTTGATTGACTTTGCATGCATCCTGACAGCTGTATATCAATTGACTCAACAAACACCCAGACAGCTGTATTTCAACTGACTCAACAAACACCTAGACAGCTGTATTTCAGTTGACTCAGCATGCATCCAGACAGCTGTATTTCAACTGACTCTGCATGCATCCAGACAGCTGTATTTCAGTTGACTCTGCATGCATCCAGACAGCTGTATTTCAACTGACTCTACATGCATCCAGACAGCTGTATTTCAGTTGAATCTGCAATCATCCAGACAGCTGTATTTCAAATGACTCTGCAAGCAACCCAGACAGCTGTATTTCAATTGACTCAACCAATATCCAGACAGTTGTATGTATTTCAACTGACTCAACAAACACCCAGAAAGCTGTATTTCAACTGACTCAACAAACATCCAGACAGCTGTATTTCAACTGACTCTGCATGCATCCAGACAGCTGTATTTCAGTTGACTCTGCATGCATCCAGACAGCTGTATTTCAACTGACTCTACATGCATCCAGACAGCTGTATTTCAGTTGAATCTGCAATCATCCAGACAGCTGTATTTCAAATGACTCTGCAAGCAACCCAGACAGCTGTATTTCAATTGACTCAACCAATATCCAGACAGTTGTATGTATTTCAACTGACTCAACAAACACCCAGAAAGCTGTATTTCAACTGACTCAACAAACACCCAGAAAGCTGTATATCAACTGATTCAACAAACACCCAGACAGTTTTATATTGCAATTTACTGAAATACACACCCAGACAGCTGTATTTCAACTGACTAAAAAACATGGACAGCTGTATTTCAGCTAGTTTAAGAAACACATCAACAGCTGTAATTTTAATTAACTGAATAAAAGCTTAAATATCTTTATTTTCAACCCACTCAACAAACACTGAAAGCTATGTTATTTACACAGCAAATACTTGGATTAAATGTTATTATATTCAACTCAAGAAACACTTTGAAAGCTGTTAAATTATATTCATAACAGATTCAACAAACAAAATTATAACTGACACACGCAAAACACTGAGTCACATATCTTTAGGTAAGTCTTCGAACACATTGAATTTTCAATCATCTCTCACCACTGATCAAATGGGAAAGTTATCAGTTACTTGCAGAGATGGGGTGTGTTTGAGTACTGGTTAATCCCAGGAAACAGTGGTTAGGTTAACTGATCGTCTGTTAGCCCTCGATGGAATAAAAATGACGCTAAATATTCAATCAATCCATCAATCGAACACATTACTAATATTTTTAACTATCTCAACAAACACCAGTTACAGTTACAGAATCAAGCAAGTAACACATGTAGTTTTGACCATT
Source organism: Panopea generosa (assembly GCA_029582155.1). Lineage (NCBI taxonomy): Eukaryota > Metazoa > Mollusca > Bivalvia > Adapedonta > Hiatellidae > Panopea > Panopea generosa. The sequence goes on from CM055909.1 coordinate 61,761,698, forward strand.
TTAAATTCTGTAAATTTATTCATAAACATATTTCAAGGATACAGATTTAGCATCATTTTTATGCCATCAAGGGCTAACAGACAATGAATTCAATTAATCACTCATTCCCGGGATCCTGGAAGGTTAACCAGTACGTAAGCACACTTCCTCCAAGGGCTAATAGGCAATCAGTTAACCTAACTACTATTTCCTGAGATCCTGGAAAGTTAATCGATACTCCAGCACTTTTCTCAACCAGTAAATGATAACTTTCCCACTTGAATCAGCAGTGGGAAATGAATGACAAAGACATGCAATGTATATCATTCATTACAGAGACTGCAACAGGGTGGGGATTTAAACTCAGAACCCCATAGATTGATAGTCAGACGTGCTACCAACTGAGCTAACTGGGTTTTGCATATTTCAAGAAGAACTAACCTGTCTGCGACTGGACCTTCTCCTGGAAGGTGGCCATTTGGTCCTCATATTGTTGTTGTATCGTGGCCATCTCCTGTTGAAGCTTTTCAACTTCTTCTGACTGTGATGACATCACGTCTGTACGGACAGACAGCAACTGTTCATACTCCCCGAGCATCTGTGCCCGCAGTGCTGCTATCTCCTCACACTGGTTAGACAGAGTTTTCTGGACATCTGAAAAAGTATACGTATAGACTTTATTTAATTTACATCAATGATCATGATTAATAATATCACTATTTCAAACAATCAAATTATCGAAAATAAGTCATCGAGAAATCTGTAATTCACCAAAAAGGTAAAATATATCTAAGTAGTTGTAGGTTGAAGAGTATTTCACAAAAATAACTTTTTAATTAAGTTTTCTCGAATTAAGTTGATTAATTGTTTCAATATTTAGCGTCATTTTTAAGCCATTGTGGGTCCTCCATGGCCGAGTGGTCTATGGTGTCATCTCAAGATCAATTACTTCTCACCATTAAGGTCATAGGTTTGAGTCCCACTCGCTCCAAAAACTTTATGCGAAAAAGTTTATCAGTTACTTGCGCAAGGACGGTGGCTCTATTCAGATTTATTCTGAGATTTTCTTCCACCAATAAAACTGGAAATGCCATATATAACATTAAATGTTCTGAAAATGGCATTAAACCCCATTAAAAAAAAAAGCCACCAAGAGCTAACAGATGATCAGTTAACCTAACCACTCTTTCCTCAGATCTTAGAAGTTTAACCAGTACTCAAGCTCACCCATCTCTGCAAGTAACTGATAACTTTTCCACTTGAATCAATGGTGAAAATCAAATGACAATGAGCACAATGTCTGATATCGATCAGCACAGAAACTGTACACTCATGACTGGACTTATCTGAGCAACTTGGCCAAGTACTCAGGGGATAGAGAGTTAATATCACTGCATTATAACAGGCGATTACTTAATATGTTGGTTTGTGGGGTCAGCTGTATAAATCAGTGTTGCTGTTTTGTTGCCATTCTTTAAATGGTATCAGGAATGTATCTCCTTGAAACAACAATAGTGCTGTGGACACATGGCACCAATCTCTCCCAGGGTGCTCTGTGCTATACACCATTAACTTCTGTCAACGTCTCAACTTTTACAAGATTCTTGCAAAATCGAATTACTCGCACAATTGACAAAAATATGACATGACAGTTTTATTTAGTCTATACCAGATCAGCATTTATACGTTTTGAACTAGGGATATGCCTTACATTATTTTGCGCAGAAGTAAATGTAAGTAAACAGGTATGTTTAAAATATTTTTTTTACCCAAAAGTACATATTTTATTTGAATGGAATAAGTTAAAATTGTTGAGTCTCATCACTGTCCGATGTATGAGGGATCATGAGTAGGTTTATATTGTAAAAATCTTTCAAACTCTTAGGCATTGACACAGGCTCAATGGGGTGTAGCCCAATGAACAACGAGATTGACATGTAATCATTCAATATATATCATATTCAGTATCCCTCAGAATTGGCAGGAGGCATTTCTTAGGGGGATGAGCAATATGATACTTAAAATTGGTAAAATGTTCACATCACGCACCTTTAGCATGTGCTAGGACATTCTGTTTCTCCTCTAAGTGTTCATACTCCTCCTGGGTTGTTGGAGCAGATGCTACACTCTCCGAGTCATCCACCTCGGAATCCGTCTGTGAATCTTTGGAAGCACGGAGTTTTGGTTCTGACTTTTGGACCTCCAGTTCAAGATCGGCCTCAATTTTCTGTGAATTGAAAGTATGGTATAAGTTTCTAAAGATTCAACTAGAAGTTCATATTATTCACAGGAATCAAATTAAAATTGTTTCCGGTTGAAGAAAGATTAGTTCAAGTTACCCCAAGTTTTAGCGTTTTTATAAAACATTATTCTGACACCATTTTCAACACATATCCAGTATTTATAGTGGGACCAGCTTTAAAATATTTTTTGTTATAAAACTGGCTTCCTGAATAGAAATGAAATTATGTGTATTCATACACTCTGGTGTATCTTCCTGTTTGCATAATTATGTAGATATATAATTGACAAAAAAAGTGTCAACTGAAGATTTAATGCAATTGGTATGTATCCCTTTAACAATGAAATAATATCATAAGTTACATGCCCACATGTATACTGGTAATGTTTTAGAATTGTTCAAATGCCAGTAAAAATATATGTAAAAATGTCAACAGTATCCCTTTATAATGTTAAACTCCAGGACTGCGCAGTGCAAATTTTCACATACTAAACCACTTCCCCAGTTTACTAATTCATGAATGCTAGTTAAAGTTTTTGTCATTCTGGCAAACCGAGGAATTGAACATTACATTAATAACAAACATGAAGGAGCTCTTTGTTTTTATTTTAATGTTAACGATAATTATTCAGACTAAAAAATATTTACAGTTTCTTTAACATCACCATTGACTCAAAGTCACGGTTACCATATATATATATACAGGTAGTTGAAAGTCATTGTAACATAATGTAACTCAATGTCACAATAACTAGGTAACTCAAGGTCAATATTTCTAGGTAATGTATGGTCACTGTCCCCAGTAAACTCATTGTCACTGCTTTTAAGTGATTCAGCTTACTTTAAAAATAACTCTTAGCATATCATTCAAGACATCATTTATAATCATTTACTATGTACACCAAGACCAGCGGCAGCCTGCAAGTAACTTGACCATCTATGCACTGTTTGCCTCTCAGTAATTTCTCATTACCACTCATTGTAAACAAGAGTTGTCAGAAGACAACAAAGCTCACTGATGGGATAAAACTCACCACCAATGCAAAGATTGAGATTGGAGGCAAACACCAAAAATTAAACACAACTAAACACAACAGTTTAACCTGGGTGTGTACAGATGAAAAATTAAGTCTTGAAGGGCCATAACTCTACTAAAATGCAACCTAGAGTTATGGTTCTTGTCTATGAGTGTTTCGATGATGGTGAACACACATGCAAAGATTCATTCATATCCAATGAGTGGTTGCATAGATATCTTACATGATAAAAAACTTTAACCTGAAAAATTCAGTAAAAAAAGAGCCATAACTGTGCCAAACTGCAATCCAGAGTTATGGTTTTTGTCTCTCTGTGTTTCAATGATGATGTTGAACACACATGCAAAGATTCATTCATATCCAATGAGTGGTTGCATAGATATCTTACATGATAAAAAAACTTTAACCTGAAAAATTAAGTAAAAAAAGGGCCATAACTGTGCAAAAATGCAACCAAGAGTTATGGTTCTTGTCTCTGTGTGTTGCATTGATGATGGTGAACACACATGTGAAGTATCATTCACATCCAATGAGTGGTTGCATAGATATGTGAAACTTGTACGCAACTAAATGCAAAGTTTAACCTGGGTGTGTAAGTCCAAAAAGGGCCATAACTGTGCCAAAATGCAATCCAGAGGTATGGTTCTTGTCTCTGTGTGTTCCATTGATGATGGTTAACACACATGCAAAGTTTTATTCACATCCAATGAGTGGTTGCATAGATATCTTAAACTTAAACGCAAAAGTTTAACCTGGGTATCTACAGACTATGCCGACGGCAGCGGTGTCATGACAATAGCTTTCCTTGGACTTTGCCCCGGCGAGCTAAAAATCAAGGAATGATTAAAAAACACCGGTGGAAGAGCCTTATTATAACTAGAAATGTGTCTGTCAACATGAATGTCCCAACCCTTGATCGGAAACCAATTTCTACCAAAATATTAAGTCAAAAATGAGGCCACAACGACTTTAAAATTTTACCAACATTTACAAATATCAAACTTGAACTGTGTTTTACAAGTATGTTGGTACACACAAAATAGTACTAAAATACATACACCCTTTCAGATTTAATTGATCTGAGGATTTTTTTTTTTTACTCAGACAAACAGAAAGATGGGTGGACAGAATTTACTCTTAATGCAGTTTCACTATTCTTTGTTTTTTTTTTTAGAAACTTGGGTCCATAGATGTTGGGACAATCACATTCATGTATTATTACTCACCTGAAGGATGAGTTTGTGTTCACGGGTCAGTTTCTTGTTCAGTTTGGTGATAAAATCAGACTGGTCTTCTTTGCCTGCAACAGAAATAGGCATACACATTGTACCATAACATAATTTTAACCTTTGACCTTTCTGGTGGCCAATACAAACAAAGGGTTGTATAGTTTTAAACCAGAGTTTATATGAATTGCTCTCAAGTAGTGATTATCATTTCGGACATGATTCGAATCTTGAAAGTTGAAAGCCGTGGATTGAAACTAAAATCACTATTGTAACCTACCAACACCACTCTATCCACTTTTTAAAACATATTTATTTTACTTAAATTGTGAAACAAGTTTTTAGACAAATCTTGGGCAGAACCAGTACTTAGCATATGTGGACAAAGTGTCTTGGTCAAGGACACTACACATAGCCCTGGCCGAGGCTCAAACCCATAACCCTACAATCAGGTGTCTAATTATGCTTGACCATGTGCTACAAACACTGTACTAATGCCCACTTCTAGTTATACATGTGGCTGGCACAAAATCTGAGGGTCTAGGACTGTGCTAAAAAGAACTAAAATTTTATACACCTGTGAGATATGAAAATGCAACACAGGAGAAATGAAAACACACTACAGTGTTTAGAAGGAACCCAATTGGAAATGAAGCAAGAGTTGTCAGAAGACAACAAAGCTCGCCTATGGGATAAAAATCACCACCCATTCAAAGATTGAGATTGGAGGCAAACACCAAAACTTAAATGCAACTTAACGTAAAAGTTTAACCTGGGTGTCTACAGATGACAACCCTGGGGTCATGGCAGTAGCTCTCCTGGACATTCGTCCCAGTGAGCTAAAAAGTGACACCAATGCAGGAAGTATCAAATTATACAGTAACATTTCAAGTAAACAACCTTTAACAAAAACAGATAATTATTACTGTAGAATATGGATATATACACTTGTGATAAAAATGTTGCATTTTCATATCTCTTCCTGTGGTGCATTTTCATATCTCTTCCTGGTGTGCATTTTCATATATCTCTAGTGTATTATCAAGTAAGGCTCTTACAGATCTGTTCATGGAAGAGTTCTATTCCAAGCCAGAATGAATGAGGGTTTTTAATGGCTTTAACACATGACAGGTTATTTAAGACAGATCCTGTTTTATTCGTGGAGGAAGACCTCAGAATGAATCTTGAGTAGGACAACCTTCCTCCTCCAATGAGTAACTGGCAAACTTTCTCGTATAAAGATTTTGGACCAAGCTGGATCAAATTTATTACTTAACAAAAAGAAGACTATTCCAGCAATTTATGCTTAAAATTGTTAAAGTTGTATTGATTACAAAATATGTTAACTTCCACAAAACAAACAATAAAGGTTTTACTTTAAACTGTATTGATGTTTTTTAATTAATTGATGTCCATTCTGCAAGGCCAAAACATCATAAAACATTTAAAGGCAGTTTACAACTTACATTTTACATACAAGAAATCAGTTGCCTGTGGATTTTGAACAACAAATAATTGACCATTCTTGTGATATTTTAATGACATTTATTCCGAAGATGAAACAAATTTTCCTATCCTTCTCTATACAGATTATATACATATCTGCCATTAACCTAATTTACATAAATACAGTAGTTTATATGACTGAGTCTTTGTATATATAATACAGTGGAGGATCAAGTGGGAGAGACAAAGTATATAAACTCCCCTCCCACTATGAGATTTAAAATACATTTATTCTTATTTTTGGATCTCCCCCTGACTGAAAACCCTTGATCCGCCTCTGTAATATATATATATATTAATAAACACCGATATATTAATCATATATAAATTATAAACGCGACTCAACACCTGAAATAACATGTAAATATATAAGTTGCATGTTATAGAATTTTTATCTGTAACCAAGCATTAGGATTCAGTGCATTTTGATAATAGACAAGACTGCGTGCATGTTATAATTGTATATATAATATATGTAATATCATACCACTGCATTTTGATGGGCCTGATTTTCAAAGTCAGTCCATGTAACTTGATACATGGTGCACAAACAGTTTTAATATGTGTAATCCTACTGAATATCTGTATCCAAGGTTCTGTATACCTTCATACAATTTTAAAATGTGATTGAAATAATACTATATACAACTTGTTATGACTGTTCATATCAAATAAAATACATAACATCCCTTCTTAGATATTAGTTTCTTAATTTCTTTGGTTCTGTATATATTGAAGACCTTGGCATGGTCCAGTGGTAGAACATCCCCTCACATGCGGAAGGTCGTGGGTTCGATCCCTAGCTGGGTCATACCAAATACTTTAAAAATGGTACTAGAAGCTTCCTCGCTTGACGCTCAGCATTTAGAGGAGAGTTCTAGGTCTGGTCGGCCCGGTGTCAGTATAATGTGACTTGGTGGGGTATCAGACCATGTGTCTGTGGCATGATACTCCAGTGTGACAGCGCTCAGAATACTGTCTCAAGTAGACACCGTCATGATATGACTGAAAAATTGTTGAAAGCGACGCTAAACACCATACAACAACAACAACAACAACTGTATATAGTGATCCCCTTAGACTCCCCATTGTTGCTTAGATAAAAAGTCAAACCTAGCTGTCTGAAGTAGCCAAGCAATGGAAGAAGCAAAAGTTGCCTTTTAAGACAGGTTGTTGCTTAATAAAGGTTAATGTATTCTGAAAAGATAGAAATGAGAAATAGAAAATATGGTTGCTTAAGACAGGTGGCTGCTTAATTAAGGTGACCACTGGCATAGGTTTGACTGTAATCATGTCATTATTATCATATATATATATCTATTATTCCTCTCCTTGAATTAAATATTTAGATATAACTCCTCTTATTTAAATCTTAGATTTTATTCCCCATATTTCACTGGATTTTAAATATAATTCTACATATTTCATTGGTTCTTAGATATAACTCTGTTGTGTTTCATTGGCTCTTTGATATAAACTCCCCTTTATTTCATTGACTCTTAGATATATCTCCCCTTATTTCATTGGTTCTTAAATTTTCCTACCCTTATTTCAATGGTTCATAAATATTCCTCCCCTTATATCAATGGTTCATAAATATTCCTCCCCATATTTCATTGGTTCTTAAATATCCCTCCCCTTATTTCAATGGTTTATAAAATTAATATTTCTCTCCTTATTTCAATGGTTCATAAATATTCCTCCCCTTATTTCAATGGTTCATAGAATTAAAATTTCCCCCCTTATTTCATTGGTTCGTAAATTCTCCTCCTCTTATTCCATTAGTTCATAAATAATTTGTAATGTTTTCTTTTTTTCTCTTTCATAATTATACTTATCATCAATAATCAGTTTTAATTGCACAAAATGACTGAACCTAAATATTAACAAAGAGTTTGCAGTTCAGATGATAAAGCTACAGAATGTGTATACAGAATTCTGTTTATTTATTAAATACTAAAACTACACATGTACTAAATAACTATACATCATTATAAATTGTATTTTTTCCAAGTACATGGGTGGTGTTGTTCCTGGTGGGGTTTCCTGGCAGAATACTGGGGGTTAACAACTATAGCATATCAATTATTGATACTTATAATATGAATGTTAACTCCAATTATAAAAGCTTCAATCATTATTTTGCTGAAATGCATCACAGGTGCTGCAACTTTAAAGTTTGGTGAACTGATGGAACTATATCATTATTAAGGTAACTATCTCAAAAACATTTACAATATCAATCAATAAGTCACCCAGTCCCATCTAATCTACTTTAAAACTTCAAGTTTATGTCTAGTTTATGGTTTTAATTGAAGTATCAGTCAAATTATCTAGATAACAATTTGTCAGTCCAATAAACTGGACAATTTATCGATCTGTCCCATAGAAATATAAACTAATTCTACGATCCAATAAATTGGTTAACTTAACACCAGTCCAATAAACTGGTCAATTATATACCAGTTCAATAAACTGGTTAACTTTAACCCAGTCCCATAAACTGGTTAACTATAAACCAGTCCAATATAAAAAAAAGTTAATTTAACTGATAACTAAATGTAACCCAGTCCAATAAACTAGTTAACTATAAACCAGTCTAATAAAATGTTTGATTTTAAACCAGTCCAATTAACTGGTTAAAGAGACCCATCATTCAAATCACTTATAGTAATTAAGTTTCAAAATTTGGAAATCTGGTATTAAGTAAGTCCTATCTTTCTTTTTTCTTTTTTTTTTGAACCGGGTTTAGCACCATTTTACAGGTTATATAATTATGGAATATCCAGTTTTATTGGCGGAGTAAGACTTTAGAATGAATCTTTGCACAAGTAACTGGCAATTAAACTTTCTCACATACAGTTTTTGGATCAATCTGGGTTCGAACCCATGACCTCGGCGGTGAGAGTTAAGTGGTTGTAAGACACTGTAAATGCATGAAAGTTGTCTGATGATAAAGCAAAATAGAAAAGTAATATAATATACTATATTGGCTAACATTAAATCATAAATCTCCAATCTGCTTCTATTCTATTCACTACTAACCAGAAGCTATTATCTCTATGATGACCGGTGGTGTTGCCATCCCCGACGTGACACTATAACTGTCCGTACCCGACACAACCTCCACAGGGGTATCGCAAATCATATTTTCCGTCGGATTCAATGAACTTTCAATAAGTGCAGAATTTCTTCTGCTTGTTCCTGCCCCCATTTTTTTAAAATTTAATTTACCACCCAATTATATAAATCCAATAATAGCCACAAATACCGTTATAACAAATGTGTTAATGAGTGATTACTGACCATTTTAATTCAACTATTTAGCAGACTTTTAAATTGTTTTCCAGATTCCTAAAAAATAAATTATTCAATTCAAATGATGGTCAAAGAATCTTGTTTTTATTTCTGTTTTACAAGAACTAGAATCTTTGTTTCTGCATTTATCTTTCATGTAGAATATCAAAACCATCTCTGTCAACAATTCCTTGTTAATAAACTTTTTTTAATTTCGTATCCAATTTCTTTTTGCATCACTTTTTCTAATATGACTGAAAAACAATATATTTGATAAAAACAAATTGTGTCTTAAATCCTAAATTACGCACACAAAATAGCTCCTGGCAAAGAAAAACGTTTTCAACCTAACACATCAAACTCTAGACTAAATACTACCTTATAGAAAACCGTACTTTCAAATCATTTTGTCAATAATTATGCACAAAATATACCCAATAAACATTACAACATAAACTCCAAGCAATATCGACTGATCTTATATAATATAGGAATGCCAATTAAAGCAGTTTGGTAAATCTGCCGCCAAGGGCAGAAAAAAAATCCGTCATGCTAAATTTACTTACTACAAAATGTTAGAAATATATTCTGGCAGTATATTGAACACCACCCCAGTGAAAATTCTTGATCTTTCAAAATAATATTCTATGTAACAATTTATCCTTTTAAATGACAGTAAGAACTGGTATGCATATTTTACTCAATCTTGGTTTAGAAATTGGCACACATCCCATGTATTAATTGATAAAGACATCATGCATGAATATTGTTATTCATCGCATGAAAGAGGAAAATTATAATCATTAAATGTGCAGGTTCTTTGTAGAAAATGAATTAAAAGTCAATATAAAAGTATTTAAAAGTGACAAATTATTTTTTTTATTATAAATTACAATGATATATATCAAATAAATTTAAGTTTTGAAACTGTATTTAAATCGACTATATTTTTTATGTTTTGATTATTCAACCATATTAGGAAATTTTATCAATTAAATATGTCAAGTAACAATGTAACAAAATTCACAGCTCATAAATGGAATAATTTTGGCATTAAGTTTAAAATATTTATTTACATATCAATTGTAAAGAAATCTCAGGGCTCATTATGTTGTATGAATCACTCTTGAGTCGATTTCCTGGGTAAAACCAGTACTGAGTTCTGTTTTTGAGAGACCACTGGGTCGAGTCTGGGATTAAACCCACGACATTTGGGGTAAGTAGTCAACACTCTATCCACTGCACTACAATCCCACAAATTGGATGATCAATTATAAGATGCTATTTTGGAATGTGTATCATAAATACAAATTGAATTTAATATAGTAATATTGCAAGAGGCTGTTAAACTTTGAAATGAAGTTCCAAGTGAAGTTCTGGAAACAGACATGCCAAAATCTATCAGCATGACATTTATCTACAGCAAACATGCAGAGGATAGAGCCAGATATATTGACCATACTTCACAGACACTTGAAAAGTAACCTGTAGTTTAATATAGGGGAAGGGTTCAGCTCCCTCACCTCCTCTACAATTCCCTTAACCCTTCCCTTCATATAGACTCCTTTGGACACCCCTAATATAGATGCCTTTGAACATCTCTAATATAGACTCCTTTGGACACCTCTAATATAGATGCCTTTGGACACCTCTTATATAGAAGGCTTTTGAATTATTGGGTGAATTATGTTTATATTAATTGACAGAGTGGAAAACAGCAATCTGAACTCTTCCTGCACTGTTTTCAAAAACCTTTTGTTACTGGTATCTATGGAGTAAAGGGTTAACCAGTGTTCCTTTTAAGGAATGCAAACAGGGCCTTGGATATTTTAAAGCCAAAAACCTTTAAATTTGAAAATAATAAAATTTCAATACAATATAATTATACCCGGTAATTATTTCTTTATTTGATGAAGTAATGATGCATACTATCATAAAAAATAGGAATATCTTTAAATATTATACCCCCATTACTCATGACTGTGTACAATTTTGAATATATTTCAAAAATCATCACAGCAACAAACATCTGCGGTACATAAATAAATCAATTGTCATCACAACTAACATTTTAATTTGAATGAATAAAATGTTATTTTTAGACATATATACTTTAAATGCAAGTTTAACATAATTATTTTCGCACATATCATGCAGACAATCCACCAAGCAAATTAAATTCAGTACACCAGTATTTCATATTATACCATTATTTAAATTATTCATCTATTTCACTTTAATATCATACCTTTATTATACAAATACATCAATTTATCTTTTATATTCTACAATATTTGTCCCCCTTTTTATAGCAGCGCCTTGCTATATTGAGCACCTATAATGCATTTCAAGCAAACCCTTGATGTATGACCGAGTGGGATCAAGTAATAAATTCTTGTGTTTTTCAATCTTCATTATTTACTCTGCATGTCAATGTAACATATTCCCCATTCCATGTATCAAAATAGATTCACCAAGGACAAGCTCTCTCTCTCTCTCTCTCTCTCTCTCTCTCTCTCTCTCTCTCTCTCTCTCTCTCTCTCTCTCTCTCTCTCTCTCTCATATATATAAATGCAAAATCTCAATAGTAATGTGGTCTTTCAGTTGTTATACAAGCAGTTTCTCTGAGAATATGAAAGTCAACTAGTTGACAGAGCTTTTATGATGAAATGTTTTGAAACTAAACATCTTAAAAAGGTGAATTGAGACAGGCTGGACTCCGGTTAAATGTAATTGGTTAGAGTTGACCATTAAACTGTTAAAGAACAGTTACTCAGTGGAATTAACAAACTGACCAATAACTACGATTTTTAAAGATCCAGAGCTTACTAATTGAACAATTTCCCTGTTTTGCATAATTTCAGAGCCTTCTACATTCTGACCACACACAACTGAACATGAATATTTTATTTACCTGTGTTAAATATTATGTGATAACTAACAAACATAATTATACACAAACAGTTAGAACATTCAAACTATTCATTACAAAACAGGGTTTGACGCCACTAATTTTCAGATAACTTGACATTAATATGAACTTTTCGTTAAATTAAAAAAAAATACAACACAGAGCAAATTTTGGTCATCCTGTAAAAATAATAGAAAGAGTATTATTCACAGCTAAGTGAAATTGGACATGTAAAACCAGGCCTTGAAACTGATTACAAAAGTCACTTGTCCTCCTTTTCCAAATGGTTAAACTCAAAGAAATGTTCACATCAGTTTCTTTAGTATTACTCATACTGGGAAGTGGAATAACAGAATTTTCCAGCCCTGAAAACCAACTTGACAACCAGCAACATAAAAACGTGTCTATAAAAGCAATATCTTTAATCAATCGAATGAATTGATCGATCAATCAATCAATCAATAAATAAATTAATTAATCAGTTAAGTTAAGTTAAGTTAGTAACAAAACAACTACATTATCAAAGTAATTAACAGGTGAACTAAGTAACGGAAGTCAGGAACATGAAAGTCTTGTATGGATAATAAAAAACACTTTCAAGAGTCGAACCCTGCAGAGTAACGTAATTACTTGATCCCACTCGTGTGTTACAGTGCATGTTTATCTTTTATATTTAAGAGTTTACCGTAAACTTACCAGGTAGGGCAACTTCTATAGTCTGAATAACTGCCATAGAGGAGACGGATTAGTAACACACAGAGAACATATTATGTTATATTTATAATTTTATATATGCATGTGTGTTTGTACATGTCTGCAACTCAAGAGAAAGATAGCCTTAAATCTAGTGCTAATCTAGGTGCCTGTCACTGAGTATTTTGGTAAAAGTACTATAATCCATATAAACAAACTGTCACACACACACACTCCAGACCTGCAAAATCTATTCAACATAATGAAACTTGTGTCATAATGACCGACCTGTGAAAGTCACCTTTTTTTCTTCTTTTAAATGAATGACTTAAGTTTTTAAAGAAAAAGTTCCTATCTGTCTTCTTTTGTTTTTCGGGTCTCAAACTAGAAACAACTTGATAAATGAGCAAATATTTTAATGAATGGATCTGACAGCTGTGTAAAGAATGTTTTCCCTCTAAACAAGATTTTTTTGCCAAACATTCCAAATGACAAAAAGCATCTTTTCCCCTCCAAATTTGCCTTAAAATTCACAATCTAGAGGACTTGAAATTAATGATCTGGGGGGCATTGTTAACAATTTTTAAGTGCAGAAATTCTTACAGATATTTGCTCTGTAAAAATATGTTTACTTTATTTCTAAATACCCCCATAACACACTAAAAACCCAAATTATAACAACATGGGCTACGTTCCCAAAACAGTGGGGAAAAAATGTACCTTGCTATGTACATACATATTTCAACACTAATATCTTATCTAGATGTTAATGTGTTTGTTCGTTAAATATGTGAAGGTAAACTAACACAAGTACAGTGTTAGATAACACAAATTACAGGAATGTGCCATCCAGTATAAGGAGACATATTGCTGGTACTATTTGACAAGAAAGTAAAAAGACTATTTATCATAAGCAGAACTAAAACAAGCATAATCAAGATACATGCACTCATGCATACAGTCAAAATAATCAATGCACAAAAAATTGAATTGTGTGCGATATTGCTTATTTCCTAACAGTGCAGTGCTCCATATAAGAATTGACTGAATAGGGTGAAAACTCTTTAAAATTAAAATAATTGAATGAAATCTTATAATCAAATAATTAATTGAGTGATTTTCACTCAGTAAGTTTACAATAACTGAAGGGGGATGGAGGTGATAAAAATGATGCCCTCGCTCTACGGTGCAGAGACCAGCCCTTCCCTGAATTAAGCCCCTAGGTGTCGGCTGTGGTGATGTTCTCTGGAAGGCTGTTCCACAGTCAGGTGACCGAGGCAAAGAAGGAATGCCGGGACTGTGTGTGTGTTGTTAATGATCAATGCAATATATAGATAGATAATAAGTTAGAGCTTATGAACCGCTATCGAGTAGTATGACTGTATCAGTACTGAGTATTTTCCGAGAGGACATTGTGTCAAACTGGTGTTTGAATGTACAACCTCTAGCAAAAGTGTTCGATGTTTGAATGTACAACCTCTAGCAAAAGTGGACAACACTCTAACCACTGCATTGTCCCCTTCTTTCCTAACTTTGTAATCAGTCTTAAAAGAAGTATAAGCAATGTATAGTGTTCAATACTGATATCAATATATTTTACCCCTAATATTAAAATCATATCTAACTAAATGTACCAAAAAAAAGATTTTTTACTTGTCGCCAAACTATGAATAAGTATAATCCACTAAAACACCTGTCCTGTGCTAAAGCTCGTTCTTAAAAATAAATTAGTGATGCTGACGTATGATATCGGTAATAATGAACATCCATATGTCATTTTGGAGGGAAGAACACGTTACCCCACCCACAACAGTCATGTTACGTGCTTCTTCCGTCTGTTGTAATTACCGCTTTTAATTTTTTTTCAAAATATTTTGCAGTTTAAAACAATTACCTAGCTATATATCTCTGTTTATAAAAGTATATTTTTGTTCACCAGTCTCAAAATAGTTGCGTTTCAGGCAAAAAATACACAAAATTAACTGTTTTTGTTTTGATTCTAGGAATGTAGGACAGTTTCTTATTTTCAATAAGAAGAGCGGACAAGTTTAATATGCGGCGTCTGTCTCGTTTTGTTTTGCGGTCATATCACAACTGGAAACCATGCTTTATTGCTGTCTGGTAAACATTAAAAATGGAAAAATAAAGATAATCTTAATCCTACACTGATTCAATCAATCAATCAATCAATCAATCAATCAATCAATCAATCAATCAATCAATCAATCAATCAACCAACCAATCAATCAAATCATATAATTATACAGTAGAGATAATAACAAATGAACATATAAAATAATATCCTGAGAAAGTTTTCAGCTTTCGCCTTCATCAGAGAACGAAAAACACACACACATTTTTTGTCTATCTATACAATAATGAAATAACTGACTGTCAGTCATACATATATATACAATGAGCCATTCAACTGACTGATAAAAAAACAAACAATTAATCAATCAATCAATCAATCAATCAATCAATCAATCAATCAATCAATCAATCAACCAATCAATCAATCAAACAATCAAACAATCAATTGCAAAACTTTACTGGTTATACTTTCAAAAAAAGCAAATTGTAATATTAAAGTATAGAGGAAACCAAAACAACACAAACGCCTGACCAAGTACTTATCTGCAAGAAAGAATAAGGTTTTACTCCTACCTATGGAGTCATCCAGTTTTGTAGCTATAAGCTCCCTTTCATAGTCTTGCTTCAATTGCTCCAATTTATTTCCCCAATCTTGTTCCAGATTATTTATTTCTTCTTTGTGATCTTTGTTAAGTGTCTCTCGCAGCTCAACAAGTGCAACTTGGTTGGACTGGTCAAGTTCGGAGCGGACAAGTTCCACTTGACCACTGTAGATCTCCTCGAGAGTTGACCTCATGGCCTTCACCTGCTCGTCTACATCATCCTTCATATAAAGACATACACTGGTATCAGTAAGGGCATTTACTGTCTTGTACAATCATTTTGAAATTATTTTTTTTAACTACATATATTTTATTTTAGCTCCATTGGGAAGTAAGCCCAGCTAGAGGTTTTGTGAATCATGCTGCAGTCAATTTCCTGGATCAAGTCAGTACTGAATGTTGCTTTTGAGAAACAAACAGTTTGAACCTGGATTCAAACCTGCATACTCTGTATCCATGACAGACAGACAGACAGACAGACAGACAGACAGACAGACAGACAGACAGACAGACAGACAGACAGACAGACAGACAGACAGACAGACAGACAGACAGACAGACAGACAGACAGACAGACAGACAGACAGACAGACAGACAGACAGACAGACAGACAGACAGACAGACAGACAGACAGACAGACAGACAGACAGACAGACAGACAGACAGACAGACAGACAGACAGACAGACAGACAGACAGACAGACAGACAGACAGACAGACAGACAGACAGACAGACAGACAGACAACTCACTACATGTTTTCTATGCATCTCCTCCAATTCTTCTTGGTAGCCTTTGTCAATATCTGACACAAGAGAGTCGAGCTTGTCCTTCTGCTCGCCTGGAAGACCACGGGCCAGTTCTTCCTTGGCCTTGTGCTGCTCCTGTAGGCGGGGACTTGTGCTTCCACCTGAAGAATCATCATCGTTTGGGCCACGCCGGATCTTTCCCAGCTCGTCACGAAGACCTTCCAGCTGATTGTCATATTGGCTGCGCAGCGTCTCAAGCTGCAAATTGTAGACAAAAAAAGAAATTATAATGAAAGTGATTAAAACTGAATCCTTCATAACAAATAAACAAAACATTTTCATATTATTGTAGGAGACTCATTTATTTTCACGTCACTGACACACAGATCTTTATGGTTTTTGTGATAACAAAAAAAATATAACTATATTTAATTATTCAAAAAACAACTTTTTGTTATATAATTATAAACACTGTTTAATTAATTATGTTAATTAATGAAATAATAAGAACCTTAAACCATGTTTACAATTAGTCATTTCATTTCTGTTATAAAATAGGTTATATTGTATTTGTTGCTTTTAATAGTAACAAATTACAATGGGCAGAAAAAATAATATATAACAAAATGTAATATATTTCGAGATACACATTTTAAATAACAAGTAAACTTTTCAAGTATATTGTGTTATATGTTATTTAAATGGCATCGTTCATCAACAACAAAATAATAATAGTGAAAGTTAACTTTTACATATAAATCATTTGGACACAAACCTAACACTTCAGCTCCAACACTCATTCATCAAATGTAAGTAACAAAAGTATTAAATGCAAAAATATTTTATTTAATTTCTTTACACATAACAGTATACAGCCTCAAATTATTAAATATCAGGCTCTAGTTTCACTTTACATCTCAACTTGTGATTTTCCTCAACTCAGATTTTTGAAATGCTGCTTCATCTGCATTGATAATTTTTCATATCATCCTTTACCAACACGCACAGACTTGAAATGTCTTCTCTGTAGTCATGTATCGTGTAATGAATTCAAGAAATCATTTCGAGAAATTTAGTTTTATAAGTTGACCAAAATGTCAGCTTGAGGTGTTCAGTGAAACCTGCCACAGTTGAGTTCTAATCTGTAGCTTATAAAGTTACAATTAATAACTCTGACCATTATTAACACTTGTATGGTTTAGAATCTAAATCTAGCATGGTCTTTGCTAGAACTGGAATCTAGCATGCTCTTTGCTAGAATGGGAATCTAGTATGCTCTTTGCTAGAATGGGAATCTAGCATGGTCTTTGCTAGAATGGAAATCAAGTATGCTCTTTGCTAGAATGGGAATCTAGCATGGTCTTTGATAGAATGGGAATCTAGTATGCTCTTTGCTAGAATGGGAATCTAGCATGGTCTTTGCTAGAATGGGAATCTAACATGGTCTTTACTAGAATGGGAAGCTAGCATGTTCTTTGCTAGAATGGGAATCTAGCATGTTCTTTGCTAGAATGGCAATATAGCATGGTCTTTGCTAGAATCTTAATATAGCATGCTCTTTGCTAGAATTGAAATCTAGCATGCTCTTTGCTATAATCTCAACCTTGCTCTTTGGTAGAATCCGAATCTAGCATGCTCTTTGCTAGAATTTGAATTTTAAGTTTCCTATTTATAATCAGCTCAAACACAAGTATAAAACTTTTGACACACGAATGTCAGCTTTAATACTTTTCATAGATGCACATAAGTACAAACACACATTCTGATGATGTCTATCTCAGCTTTGTCCATTATGAAAGATGAAGAAGATTAAGAAGAGACGATGATGATGATGATGATGATGATGATGATGATGATGATGATGATGATGATGATGATGATGAAGAAGAAAAAGTAGAAGAAGAAGAAGGAGAAGAGTAGAAAAAATATGCTAACTAAATGAAGCTACTGAAGTTCCAGTCATTCATTTTATTCAATTTTGAGGCTTTATGTCAGACCCTACAATGCCACTGTCAATAGGAGAGTGCCACAGTTATTGTCTCCAGTTCTGACATTGGCTGATTCAGATTAGATGAATTAATATTAATATACGGTACATAATAATAGGTGGTGTACTTGAAAACTGCATCAAATTACTGATTTCTACATTTGGTTGCTCTTAATAACAGCTGTTTTTCATTGGCTATTTAGCTTAGTTTAAATTTTACATCACCTTCTTTTATTGTCATGCCCTATCATAGACTGACTGTGTTTATTCCAGTCAATATTCGTAACAGAGTCACCAAGGTATTATGTAGCAGAAGTTGATTAGAATGCTGCAGGTTATAGCCAGGCAAATAATGGGCCATATCGGCCAGTGGATTAGTATCATTAATTATTCACACCAGTTATCGACACGTTTTAATGAAAGAGAAATACTATTATTTTACTACGTCCAGACACACCATGTTGAATGAAAGCAAGTTGTAGTGTTAGACAGTTACCATACTGCGGGCGAATATAAAAAAGGGGAATTTTATTGTTATTTATATTGAACTGTATTCTAACTGTGAAATTATTTTCATCAATCTTATGATGGTACTAAATCTCTCATGATGGTACTAAATCTCTCATGATGATACTCAATCTCTCATGATGATACTCAATCTCTCATCATGATACTAAATCTCTCATGATGATACTAAATCTCTCATGATGATACTAAATCTCTCATGATGATACTCAATCTCTCATGATGATACTCAATCTCTCATCATGATACTCAATCTCTCATCATGATACTAAATCTCTCATGATGATACTCAATCTCTCATGATGATACTCAATCTCTCATGATGATACTAAATCTCTCATGATGATACTAAATCTCTCATGATGATACTCAATCTCTCATGATGATACTCAATCTCTCATGATGATACTAAATCTCTCATGATGGTACTCAATCTCTCATGATGATACTAAATCTCTCATGATGATACTCAATCTCTCATGATGATACTAAATCTCTCATGATGATACTAAATCTCTCATGATGATACTCAATCTCTCATGATGATACTCAATCTCTCATGATGATACTCAATCTCTCATGATGATACTAAATCTCTCATGATGATACTAAATCTCTCATCATGATACTCAATCTCTCATGATGATACTAAATCTCTCATGATGATACTCAATCTCTCATGATGATACTAAATCTCTCATGATGATACTAAATCTCTCATGATGATACTAAATCTCTCATGATGATACTCAATCTCTCATGATGATACTCAATCTCTCATGATGATACTCAATCTCTCATGATGATACTAAATCTCTCATGATGATACTAAATCTCTCATGATGATACTAAATCTCTCATGATGATACTCAATCTCTCATGATGATACTCAATCTCTCATGATGATACTCAATCTCTCATGATGATACAAAATCTCTCATCATGATACTCAATCTCTCATCATGATACTCAATCTCTCATGATGATACAAAATCTCTCATGATGATACTCAATCTCTCATGATGATACTAAATCTCTCATGATGATACTCAATCTCTCATGATGATACAAAATCTCTCATGATGATACTAAATCTCTCATGATGATACTCAATCTCTCATGATGATACTCAATCTCTCATAATGATACTAAATCTCTCATGATGATACTAAATCTCTCATGATGATACTAAATCTCTCATGATGATACTCAATCTCTCATAATGATACTAAATCTCTCATGATGATACTAAATCTCTCATGATGATACTCAATCTCTCATGATGATACTCAATCTCTCATGATGATACTAAATCTCTCATCATGATACTAAATCTCTCATCATGATACTAAATCTCTCATGATGGTACTATATAATAATGCAAAGCCGGGCCCGATTAGCTCAGTCAGTTATGCGTCTGACTATCAATCCAGGGGTCATGAGTTCGAATCTCCGCCCGGCAACAGTCTCCGTGATGATTGATATACGACATTGTGTCTCATTATCATTCGTCTCTCACCGTTGATTCAAATGGAAAAGTTATCAGTTACTTGCAGAGATGGGGTGTGCTCGAGTACTGGTTAATCCAAGGAAACAGTGGTTAGGTTAACTGATCATCTGTTAGCCCTCGATGGTATAAAAATGATGCTAAATATTCAATTAATCAATTAAAATCATGATGGTACTAAATCTCATGATGGTACTAGTCTCATGATGGTACTAGTCTCATGATGGTACTAAATCTCATGATGGCACTAAACCTCATGATGGTACTAGTCTCATGATGGTACAAAACCTCATGATGATCCTAAACCTCATGATGGTACTAAACCTCATTATGGTACTAAATATCATGATGGTACTAATTCTCATGTTGGTACTTAACCTCATGATGGTACTAAATCTCATGATGGTACTAATCTCATGATGGTACAACACCTCATGATGGTACTAAACCTCATGATGGTACTAGTCTCATGATGGTACTAAACCTCATGATGGTACTAAACCTCATGATGGTACTAGTCTCATGGGGGTACTTAATCTCATGATGGTACTAGTCTCATGATGGCACTAAATCTCATGATGGTACTAGTCTCATGAAGGTATTAAATCTCATGCTGGTACTAGTCTCATGATGGTACTAAATCTCATGTTGATACTAATCTCATGATGATACTAAATCTCATGATGGTACTAAACTTCATGATGGTATTCATTTAATGATGGTACTAAATCTCATGATGGTACTAAATCTCATGATGGTACTAAACACCATGATCATACTAATCTCATGATGGCAATAAATCTCATGATGGTACTAATCTCAGGATAGTATTAAATCTCATGAAGGGACTAAATTTCATGATGGTACTTAACCTCATGATGGAACTAATCTTATGATGGAACTAAGTCTCATGATGGTACTAAATCTCATGATGGCACTAACCTCATGATGGCAATAAATGTACTAAATTCCATGATGATACTAAATTTGTCATGATGGAACTAGATATTGCTGAGTATTTTCATGATTTGGGTCCACATTGTTCATAAACAGTATCAAAGATGTGAAAATTAGCAAGCTAAGAGTGAAAAAAAAAATCCTAAAATGCATATTGCCACATTTATTACAACTAGAAAGGTATTTGTTGATACAAATGCCTCTGCTATTGATCGAAAACCAATTTTTACTGAAAATATTTTTACGAGGTTGACACAGTTGACACACATCAATTTAATTCAGAAGTTATTGATCTGAAATCATTTGACTATTCAGGGATTCAAACTCATAATGCCTGGATTGATAGTCAGATGTGCTACTGACCGAGCTAACTGGGCCTGTCTCCTACAACCTGTCTGGTTCAAAGAAAAAAAATCAATACATTTTACTTATGAAAAAAACATTAAGTCAATTTGATTTCTTTCAAAACACACAGAGAAAGTTTAAGAGTGGAGGAAAAGTCATTCGTATTTATAATACCATTCAGAAAACCTTCAGACATGAAAGAGCAAGCTTTCATTCCTGACACGTTCAAAAACTGCTTATACCTATTTTACATATTTGCTTAAAGATTTTATAAGTATATGCAAACAATCAACAATAGCATGAAATTGATCTTATATCGTCTCATTTGGCAAATATAGATCTGTTATTATACCAGACTGGTCAGGAGTTAACCAGATATGATTCAGATATTTGGTAGTGCAATTTTAAATTTCAAAACAATGATTTCATTATACTATCGAGAAATAAAATCGGTTGGAAAGTGCAGTTGCATTATTATAGTCAGTTTGCATTATATAAGTCAAATCTGACAGTGATTTTTTTTAACATATTATTTAATTACAAACTCCAGAAATAACCTTGACATGTCAAATATAACATTGTGAAGATATGTATGTAGACAGTAATTCTTTTAAACTTATTTATTTTAAATTGATTGTGAAACATTTTTTGACAACTTAGACAATGTTGTTGTAACTGGTGTTAAGCACTGCTTTTGTCAATTTTTCCGTCATTTTGCGATGGTGTCTACTCGCAGTGTCAGTATTCTTAGCACTGCCACACTGGGGTAACATGCCGCAGATACATGGTATGACACCCACCCAGTCACATTTTTCTGACACCAGCCCGACAAGACCAATAACTACCCTCTAAATGCTGCGCACCATTAGTCTCTCTTCATATATAGTCACAGCATTAACTGATACTTAAACAATAAACAACGGGACACGATACATATTAAGATTTTACAACACATCAGAACCAGTATTCCAGATATTTAATAAATGGTAGCCTTGTAAATTAACCCCCTGAAAGATCCATTTATTCAATTTATATATACATTTATTCCAATATACCATAACTCAGTAGGAGCAAAACTTTATAAGTTGATCGCCACTGTATTTTAGGGTAATAACGCTATCGACAGATTACAAATAATTGGGTTGAATTTGATCAAACCCATATAAGTAGATAAAATTCTTTCCTTCGATGACAAGAGCTTTTTGTACGATGTTTATCTCTTAAGACCACTCACATATCTATTTATGTGATATTTGTGTGTTAAGTATTTTGTGTGTTAAGTATTTTGTGTGTAAATTATTGTGAAAGGTCACAAAGGTGGTAGTTACATCTCAAACTATATAAATATATAATATATGTATATAAATCAACGTATTGAAATTCAACCGACAAATGTGGTATTCAAATTTATGTTCATGAACTATATAAAATTACTTTGGAGATTCGAACCCATGGCCCCTGCGGCGTCAGCGCTTCCAAAGGAATAATACTGGAATAATATAAAAGTAGGAATAATACAAAATTTATAAAAATATATTTAAAATGTAAAATTTGAAGGAAAAAATTCATTATTGTGGTTAAATTGCCACACCCCTGTGTGCTTCCAGGGTGCTACCAGAGTGATGGCAGCACTAGTACTGTAGCGTATTAGCATGGACGCTATACAAAGCAACACACTAAGTATTTGATAAAATTTGCTGAAACTGCAATTCTGCAGGTATAAAGGTTCTTAGGTTAATTCTGACTATTCATTTTATGTTGATGTACTTTTTTTTTCAATCAATTTGAAACCTATAATGTATTGGTATAAAGTAAAACCCCAATTTATTTGTTCGTTCATTTGTTTGTTTATTCATGCATATATTCCTTCATTCATTCATTCATTCATTCATTCATTCATTCATCATTAATTCTTTAATTCATTTATTCACCACTCATTCATTTCTTCCTTCCTTCCTCATTCATTCATAATTCATCATTAATTCATTCATTCATTCATTCATTCATTCATTCATTCATTCATTCATTCATTCATTCATTCATTCATTCATTCATTCATTCATTCATTCATTCCTTCCTTCCTTCCTTCCTTCCTTCCTTCCTTCCTTCCTTCCTTCCTTCCTTCCTTCATTCATTCATTCATTCATTCATTCATCATTAATTCTTTAATTCATTTATTCACCACTCATTCATTTATTCCTTCCTTCCTCATTCATTCATAATTCATCATTAATTCATTCATTCATTTATTCACTCATTCATTCATTCATTCATTCATTCATTCATTCATTCATTCATTCATTCATTAATCATTAATTCTTTAATTCATTTATTCACCATTCATTCATTAATTCATCATTCATTCATAATTCATCATTCATTCATTCATTCATTCATTCATTCATTCATTCATTCATTCATTCATTCATTCACTCACTCACTCACTCACTCACTCATTCATTCATTCATTCATTCATTCATTCATTCAATTTTCATCATTGTTATACTCAGCATGAAATAAATTTAGTATAATCATTATTTGGGAGAAATAAAAATGTACGTGGACTTTAAGAAATGCTAAACAAAATTTAATAAAACTTTGTATGCTGGATATTTAAATACATCTAATCAGGGATGTAATTCAAATTTTAACACTTGTTGACAAAAAACATTAAATTTTATAACAAAATATAATGTAACATTGTAACAAAACAGTGTATGTTGGAGAGACAGAACGAATGTTAAAGGAGAGGATAAGTGAACATCTGTGTGATATAAGGCAGCAATCTGACAAACCGATCGATCGCCATTTTGAAGGACATTATGAAACAGACTTGAAAGTTGTTATGTTGCAAAGGATATACCAAGAAGGTCGTGTTTACAGACAAATAGTAGAGGAGAAATGGATAAGGAAACTGGCAACACAATTCCCGCACTGTTGCAATGTTAAATATAACATTTAAATTCAACTTCTTTAATTATTATATAGTGTGGGAAATGACGTTACGTCTTTTGACGTTGTCCATACAGGATGTGACGTCACGTCATCATTATAGGAAAACAATTTATAGGAAAATGGACGTTACCTAGCTGCAATATTAAATTTTCAATTTTTGATAAAGGTTAGGTGGCCGAAAATTAAATATTGAGTGAATTAATTTGAACTTGTATAACAGAACAGTTTATGAAGTCACCCAATCAGCAGGCAAAGTTATGTTAGATTTGGCACAAATATATTGATATAAGGTGTCCCTGCTACAGCTGCCTAATGGGTTGCCCTGGATAGGGGTTTATAGGATCTCACACTTAGCACATAATAAAAACAAGGCATTCATCATTGTTCTGTGTTCTGTGTTCTGATGTAAACATTACAAATATGCAGGCGACGACAAACAAGAAATCGAGTATCTGAAGGATCATGAAAAGGGAAGAAAGGTGAAAGATTCATGTGCATTTATGCACAAAAGGTTGTTAACATCATCGAAGAGCCCCGCTGCAGACTTACAGTACTAAAGTGTTGCAATGTAGCTGATTCTGGATCATTGCTAAATCTGCATGTCCTGCTGTGTAATGCCTTATAGTTTTTATATTTGTATAAATTGTTATAATGAGTTTGTAATGAAAGACCAGGTATCTTTTTTTTATTTGCCTTATTTTGATTATAAAAGGAGGATCATAAAGATGACTCTCTCAATCACTCTTGATGGCATGGATGAGTGTTGTTTTTTAGAGGCATTGGGTTGAGCTGGGAATCCAACCTACAACTCTATCCACTACAATACAGCCCCACTTTAAGACTCTAACCCTACTTATAATATTAGGTTCAAGTAAACAGACATTATACATTTTATCTAAGATATACCTTCTGTTTTGCCATTTCAATTAAAAATCCTTCTGGTTGCCACCTCAGTACAAGTCCTTCATCGCGGTCCCTCTCCAGCCCATGCAGGCTCATAGTATTTATACGAAACATGATGGTTGCCTACTTTCACTTTAGCCAGACTTTATATGGAGCTGCTTACTTTCACTTTAGCTGTACTAAGTACATAGCTATTAAGCTCTAATTATGAGCAAAGGTTTACTCATTATAATGATCTTTAATGCAAATATAAACAATGTCTAGTTTTAAACATTATCACCATGTTGCATTGTCATGGATGTTTTCAATTATGTCCAGTATAAATTCAAATCATCATTTTAAATATATTTTCAAACAATTCATTCAATGAAATTTTTGTCAAACAAGTTTGTATAATTTTTTCTATGTCAGCAGTCAGTATAGAACCCCGTAATTATGTATTTAATTAAGTCTTATTTGTAGGGATGAAGAGGGGGTGTTATTATCAAAATTAGGATTTGCATCAGATATTAAAACAGCTTTTTAACAATATTTGATATTAATATACCACTATCCGATTAACCACAAAGTCACCTGGCAGATTAGCAATTGCTCACGATAAAGTAACAATCGAATTTAAGCACGTAAAAAATTATAGTAATAATGGATCATTTGATTGTTATAAACATATGTGTTCTGTAATGTTAAGTAATGCTAAGTCCTTGACTATAAAGCTTGTCGTGAAATGTTTTTTGAACACTATTACAGTAATCATTATTAAGCTATCATTAAATCTTCATTAATCATACACAATATGATAATCCATTCTCTGGTTTTATAATAACATTTACTTAATTTAGTCGTATGGTGTTATAAAAAATATCAAAGAGTATAAAATATAGTTTCTAAAAAATACATCAATTAGCAAACTTTGCCTGGTTAGTTAGTTAATACTGTCGGTATTATAAACATCCATTTTTCTAATTACAAGTCCACAATGCACAACGTAATTTGTCTAACAATCCTTGTATCCAGCTCTTCACAATGGTATTATCATATTATAAAAATTAAAAAAAAGAGGTAAAAATCTTCATTTTTTTTTTTTGTATTCCAATTTCTTAGGGGCACACAAAAGTGTTTCTTCTTCTGGGGTTCACTATTTAAATTTGACTCCACATCTGCACCTTCATCACTTAAAAATCCTTTGAGCACTTTTTTGTTTGTTTTTGAATTCCCCTTCGACCCCTAATAAGTCCTTTCTTAACCCCTACCCCATTCCAACTAATTTAAAAAACACAAGCTTCACTAAAACCATGATTCCCATTGTTCTCCCTGAGACAGAAGTCAAACTAATTATTGATCCTTGTTTACATAATGCATGTAAATAATTAAATGATTGCTCCCTTACTGGTCTAAGTCACAGACAATGTTGCTATATTCCTTTTCAGTACAGCATCCTCTCACTAGATCATCTCAGAAAACAGAAAAATCCAATGGCCCATATGGTCACAGTTTGCTCAGCTTATTATCAACAGAATAATTAATGGGCGAGAATAATTAATAAATAAACAAACATATGCCCACTTGTTGTAATAGGAAGACTCCCTAGCCCCAGTTGCAAATTTCCCAATACAACAAAACAATTAGTAAACTTTGTGTTATTAAATGTAAGGTTAGACATATCACTTCTCTTAATTAAGGAAAAATGGCGTATCACCCAGGTTAGACTAAACTAGATTTCCCCGATTAAAATTCTATCATATTTTGTGTCATCAAAAGAGTCATGTGGTTTTATTTTGTTTTCAATTACATCTGTCATACTGGCATACATATTGTAGAATCTGTTTCATCTTGGATAGTCCAAATCACGAGGTGAAGAACTTCAAGGCTGTCAAGCAGTATTTGCGGATTATATATTTTTAGAACAGGGTTTCACCACTCATATTAAATATAGATTTTTGCCTGATATGCTGCCTTTAAATACATAAAAACTGCAGGACCGCTGTCCAAAATATCCTCGAAGATCATCTGAGGAAAAGTCTACATCACTTCAGGAGTTTACTAAATAGAGGCTGATTCCACACAAAAAATATGAATATGGAAAAATATATAGCTCCATTTAATTGGGTTTTATATGATCTCAAAATTAATGATATTGAGCTACATTTACAATTTGAATTCAATGTCATGCTTGTTTTTTGGACATTCATTAACAAAAATATGGATGCAATCAAATAAATATTAAGATCAGTGTATTAAATCTTACTAATCATGGCTAAATGTTTAGTCAACATGGCTATTGGACGAGTGGACATTTTCCAGCACTGGATTCCTATCATTGTAAGAATGACACGAATGGCACTTAGGGTATCTGGCTATGAAAGTCATTTAAAAAAATAATTCTTCATGAAACAAAGCCAATAAAGATCTCAATATATCACATTTATGACGGCACGCGAGTCCCACAAGGGCCTGTGGATTCTGTAAATATTTAATGCTTAATTATTGATATGGATACATGGTCTGTAATCAATTACAAATCTAATTAACAGCTTTTTTCATGGTGACAGATTATCTTGCATCTAGACTCAAAATGAGACAGATTAATGTCAATGAAAAAGTAGAACACTCTGATATAGGTCAAGAAAGAATTTGAGAAAGAAAATAAAAATAACTAATTTATCAATAGTATTGTATGAAGGGGTTATTGCCTCACTTGTATTATTAGAATCTTCAGATAGAAAATTCCATCGAGACAACTGTTTTTGTGGTAATAAGGCTTGCAGGCACTGGCAAAAAATGATTACCTGTGAATTGGTGATAGACTACCTCAGAATGAATCTGAGTTGAACCATAGTCCTTCTACAAGTACAACTTTATCATAAAATGTTTTGGACTGAGCAAGGCTCAAACCCATGACCACAGTGTATTGTACAATGTTTAAAGTTGTTTTCTTCATAAATGTTATGATGGTGTTTACTTGAAACAATATCTTAAGTATCATGTACACAGACACAATGGTTAGAATGTCCCATACAGTCACATTATAGCAACAATGAGGCTGACCTAAGTCTTCAAACTATCCTCTATTTGCTGAGTGTCAATGGAGTAAGCTTCTAGTACAAGAATTAAGTATGACCCCCGAGATGAGGGTTTGAGTGTAAAGCTAAAGATCTACCAAAAAAACATTACGCATATTTTGTTATATCCAATGAATAATAAAACATGCAAAAAACACACAACTGTTAAAACCACGTAGCTCTTTTCATTATAAAGTAATTGTAAAACGTTCTCATATAAAGCTTGGACTGAGGTGTGCTGGAACCTATGACGTCAGCATTGAGAGGTACAGGTAAGTGATATAGAGATGCCACCTAAAATGAACCAACTCTACGCCACAGAAGACCCATGTACTTTTTCATTTACTCACAGTCAAATGTCGATGCACTCTGACGTTATCTATAAATAGTCAAACTAGGGTTAGGGTTAATATAAGGCTTGGTATTCATCTCTATTTTCAGCCAAATTTGCTAGTTCCCATCTCCATGCTTTTAGAGCAAATTAACCTGTATTCAAAACAACAACCTGTCTTAAAAGGCCACTTTTGTTCCATCCTGGCTGCTTAAGACAGGTACTTAAAACTTAAGGGTCACACCAAAGACTTTAAAAGTGGTACAAGAAGATTCCTCGCTTGACGCTTAGCATTAAGAGGAGAGTTCTAGGTCTGTTCTGCCTGGTGTCAGTATAATGTGACTGGGTGGGGTATCACACCATGTGTCTGTGGCATGATACTCCAGTGTGACAGTGCTCAGAATACTGTCTCAAGTAAATACCGTCGCAATATGACTGAAAAATTGTTGAAAGCGACCCTAACACCATACAACAACATTAAACTTAAAATATAAAGTAAACAGACGAATCTAGCTCAGATTTGGTTTGAGCTATTGATGATGAAAAAATTGACCATATCGTGATGATTTACCACAAGAGATGTCAAACATGAATCATTTTTTGACACACATACATTGTACATCAGATCAATCTATTACAATTAGCAGTCTGTTGTCAAAACATGTCACCAACTTATAAAATATTCACAACTTCTCTGATTACAATACACCTACAACATGACAAGGTTCCATAGTTCATTACCAGTATTACAACGAAGGTTGAAGTATTTGGAACACCTTTGATATCTATGGCATTATTTTTTCAGGATTTGTTTAGACATTTTTTTTTATTTATTTATTTTTTTTTTTTTTTGCTTTTTTCCCAGAATATTTTATTGAAATCAGAATCGAGCTTCTTTTTTTTTTTTAAATTTCAATCACTGAAAAGTGATTCATTTAATCACCCCGTAATAGGTTTTTGAGGGTTGGGGTGGGCCATCCCTCAACAAACCGTACAAATATATGAATCAGTCAAGTTGTAACATACATTCATATATATTATAAACTGAAAGGAAAAAGAAAGCATACATTTTGGATTTTAAAATTATTTCATTATTGGTTGTTAAGTTTATTCATGTGATGGAAAATGGACTGATTTTTTCTTATTGTTTTACTTTGAAATGAATTAAATGTTTGTTTTTTGATTCAACAATATGATGAAATATAAATATACAAAATTTACATGTAATACATTTATTGTTCCTTGACTGTCGATGTTTATAGGTATGTATACTTTCTGTTTAGACATTTTTTAATGGAGTTTAACACATAACAGCTTTCCAGTATATAATTTTATGGCATCCAGTTTTAAACCTCAGAATTAATCTGAATAGATTACCATCTTTCTGTAAGTTACCTTTGAACAGTCATTCTGAGGTCTTCCTCCAACAATCAAACTGAATATACTACCTGTCATGTGTTGAAAATGACATAAAACCCCGTTCCAAAAAAAAAAAGAAGTAAAAAAAGTCAGTATTAAATAAACATTGTTTATTTTTATTTTTTTTAAAATAACACTATCAGGTTGAGTAATTCTAAACGTAAAAAATACAACTTGTAATGCATGAGAATATCTTAACCGAAAAGATTAAAAACTATAGTAAAAATAAACTATAGTAAAATCTATAACTACCCCCAAGTGTTTACCATACTATATTGAAACCTGAGTGGCCAGCCAGCTAGGGATATGAAATTTCACTCTAATTACATTTAATTTAACATTGTCTGACAACAAAGTCTCCTTAACATTGGAAACATAAGACCTGTACTGACTTTCAATTTTTAATATTTGATGTGGTAAGCCGATATTTAGCTTAGGCAGTTTTACAAAAGGAGTGAAAAATGCTAATTGTCATTTCTCAATGGCTTAAATTAGGCCAGACTTTTTTTATCTGCAGGTTTACAGATATTTTTTTAAAAGTTAGATGGGCGATAAAAAGAGAAACAAATGTATAAATATCAGAAAGTTTTGTAAAATAAAGTAAGAAAACTTTTACAGCCAAAAGAAATGTGCTGACTATTGAGGATTTTCTCATATTTAGGACTGGTGTAAAAACACACAGTTTTGCAAATATTTCCATCCATTAATATCATCTGAAGAAAAATATAACATAAAATAAATAAGCATCAATACAATACTTTCTTGATTTATTTTTCACATTGATATCGAAAAAAAAATTATGGAGTTCATATTTGAAAACCAACAAATAAAAAGATACCGGCCTATAGCTGAAATATATTAAGAATCAAATTACATTTTTTGTTCTGTTTTAATTTCAATCGATCAATCGAGATCTGTTTATTTACCCTGTCATAGAATAGTGAGGTTTATTTTTGCAATTTTACCAAAATAAATAAATAAATCAAATAAACATTTTAATGGTTATAACCTTAAATGGGTTCTTTCCGAGTTAAAACTTTTTTTTCTAACATTTGTGAATTAATCTAAACATCGCCTGCAGAGATTGTGTATTTCACCCACACAAAACATTCTAATACCAACAAATCTGCACTCTATAGCATTGATATTCAATTCTCCAACCATTAGGCCAAGTTTTATTATGGATATTTTCCAAATATTAGATGGAGGGAATAGGAAAAAATAAAAGGAACAAGAGCTGTCAAAGGATAGCGTTAATATGACTAATTGCTAGCCGTGTCACAGGACAGTATTTAATATCTATATTATATATCATCAGAAAAACAGGCACATCTTTATCAATTAAACCATCTTTTACCCTTTACTTCATATAGAAGTAATATATATAGTTACAGAAGCCTTTGGACACCTCTAATTAAGATGCCTTTGGACACTTCTAATTTAGACGCCTTTGGACACCTCTAATATAGATGGCTTTTGAAATATTTGGTGAATTATGTTTATATTAACTGACAGAGTGGAAAACAGTGCAGGATGTGTTCAGATTGCTTGTTACGAGCAATCTGAATTTTTCCTGCACTGTTTTCAAAGGCCTTCTGTGATTGGTGCGGGAAAATGCATATCTATGGAGTAAAGGGCTATATAGTAGATACATGTATGTGGGGTGTATTTAAAGTATTTAATTTAATCATTTTTTTTCATTTAACGATGGAGGGAGGGGGAAGGCAAGTAAAAAAACAAGTTAGAATTTTTTGTAAAAAAGGAGAAATATTTTATTATACATGAAACTAGAGACCTAACTATTATTTATTTCCTAATTTTGAGATGTTAGCAATCCCCATATTAACAATGATTTTGTTGTACAATTTCAGTTTGACTTGAAAATCTGCATTTTCCTTTACTTTTTCACCTTTTAATATCATTGAATATCATTGTCAGAATTAACAAACTAAAAGAGAAAACTTATTGGGAAAAAAATAAGGACAGCAGATTCAATAAGCCAACATATAAAACAGGAATGGCCTTAATATAATATTATACAAGTTTGAATCAACATACAGTACAAGATTTCCGAACATTCCGAATACCATCTCAAAAACTATGTACATAGATAGATCTTGACATACAAACACTTCAACATTGGTTGAACACAATAGATTTAGTTTGAAATTTCACAGCGACTTTACAAATGTTATTAAAGTACTTATACCACAAAGGCGAGAAATTTAAATGTTCCTAAATCTACATTAGAACCGCGGTTCAAAGTGATCAGTTTGTTTGAGAGAAAATATTTAAACTTGCATGCTGATAAACATCAATTGTTAGATACAATAATTTTTAATATTCATTGACTGTTCAATAATAAAAAAATTCTGTATGTCAGTAGATCAAAATTCATGAATATTTTCAGTCTGAGATTTAGACTCTGACACAAATTGTCAAATATTTAAGCTATTATACAAGCAACTCATTTACCTTATATGCTAGAATCTTTGAAAAAAAATATCCCATCTTAATGCAAATTTCATACAAGCTTGACAGGATGGCCCTTAACCCTTTACTTCATATAGATGCCTTTGGACACCTTGAATATAGAAGGCTTTGGAGATCTAATATAGAAAGCTTTTGAATTACTTGGTGAATTATGTATATATTAACTGACAGAGTGGAAAACAGTGCAGGAAATGTTCAGATTGCTCGTTATGAGCAATCTGAACTCTTCCTGCACTGTTTTCAAAGGTCTTCTGTGATTGGTGCGGGAAAAAGCGTATCTGTGGAGTAAAGGGTTAAACCAGAAAAACTTGGTCATATAAGTGAGCAATACACATCAATGCAGGACAGACACTTTTGTCTATATTTGGAGTACAAACAGGAACGGATATGCAAATAAATGTAGGTAAACATTTGGACGTTGGAGAGCACTTGTTAAAGTGTCGAGGATCCTTGTACTATCTCCATTCTGAAACTGTATCAACTTATCTTGTTTTATCTGACGTCAAGTAAAGCCATTACTGTCAAGTATACCACCTACATGCAACTGATTTTTGGATTTCTATTCCAAGTCACTGAAACATAAACAGGGATACCATCCCATATATCATTACTAAACATTGAATGAAAAATTCTGACATTGAAGGATAATTTATTTCTGATAGATATACTACTCTGACCCTAAATTATTAGCTACCTGATATTCTAAACTTGATTTGATGGTAGTAATACTTTAAGAGAGATTGACATTGTATTAGGGTTTGCCCTATCCTATTAAGTTGGACTTATTTTTCTGCCAGCCCATTACACTGAAGAGGTGTTGTTTTTTTTAACTCTCCTTGGCTCTTTTACTCTGGAGAGTGATTTTTTCACTGGCATTTTTTCTCAGAATATATAATATTTTTAAGATGGCTTTATTTTAAACTCTCCTTTCGCTGGGCCCGATTAGCTCAGTCTGTAGAGTGTCTGACTGTCAATCCAGGGGTCATGAGTTTGAATCCCCACCAGTGGCAACAGTCTCTGTGGCGACTGATATACGATATTGTGTCTCATTATCATTCATCTCTTACTGCTGATTATCAGTTATTTGCGAAGATGAGGTGGTTAACCTTCCAGGATCCCAGGAAAGTGTGGTTAGGTTAACTATTTATCTGCTAGTCCCCAATTACATGAAAATGATGCTATATAATCAAACAAAATACTAAATGACCATTGAATGATAAGCAAACGTTGAAGTGTCTATTATAGAAATAAAGAACGAATTATCAACACTGATAATCCCCACACATACTACAGTGTAGTTGTATTGGGACAGGCTATAACTGGCACCCGTCCATCCACATACCTTGTATTACCTAATTAAACACTCTAATGAATAGCCTTGTCATTGTTTCTTTTTAGCGGTGCCATAAATATCTCAAACAATGGCACCATAAACTCAAGCGTAACATCTGATATTGTACCTGATTGTGACGATTTGCAAAGCTTCAAAAACATTTGAACACAATCTGCATAACTGAGGTCTTTTTTATTTATGAAATATTTAATGAAACATTCTGTGACATGAAGTCACGGGATCACCAGAGTGGACTGGATATTAAACGCGCCCCTTAAAGAAATATATAATAATAAAAAATATGGAATGTTGTAAACATCAAGGCCATTCTTAACAAATGTTTGTTTGCTGTGTCTTAGTTCAAAATGCAGTGACTGGTACCCAAAATGCAGTGACTAGTACCCAAACTTTTATATATGCATTAAAAGCATTTTTATTGAATAACAACTTATTTTTCAATAAACTTTTTACCCCTTGAGCTGGACTATTTTTATGTTCCTACGCATTTACTATGCAGGGGATAGTTTAAATTTTCATTCAAAGCATTGTTAAACAAACTCAAATTGTGACCTTGACCTTTGAGGTACAGGTGTGGGTCTTACTCGTGACACGTCTTCATGTTATGTTGATCATTTGTACCAAGTATCAACAAAATTTATCTATGCATGACACAGATACAGGCTGGAAATGAAATACCGGAAGGAAGGACGGACAAACAGATGGACAGACGCTGCGATTACTATATGCCACCCCAAAAGGGGGGTGGGGGGGGGGGGGCATTAAAATATTTTTTTATTGTCAGGACTGGAATAACAAGGATTAAATTTTTTTTTTTTCTGTCAAATCACGCACATATCTTACATAAAATTCAGATTTTATTCAGCTTGCATGTGATTTGACATTCTTTACACAAGCCTATTTCTTTTTACCCCATTGCCTATCTATATAAAACGATCCTTGTTTGTGAACAAAAAAAAAAAAAATTTCAAAGCTTGACTGTCATCAGACTGACAGTTACTTATTGTGTCCCAGTAGTTTGCAAGCATGTTTGTTATGTCCCATTTATAATGATTTCAGAGAAAATTAATCTGCATTAAACAACCTGTCTTAAAGGGCCACTTTTTCCCCTTCCCTTGACTGGTTGCTTTAGACAGGTTCAACTGTATATATATATATCACTGGTTCTACCCTGGAAGTTGAAAAAAATGGTTTCCTATTCCAGATCCATCTACCAACTTTATGTGAGATAGTTTGCCAGTTATTAGTGAAACAACAATGGTTCTACTCAGTAACCAATTATATATTTTTATGAAATGCTGAAACTCTTAAATAATGAGGTACAGACAACAAAATTGTGCAATTTGGCTGCTTTTAAGTAGTTTTTGTTGTGTTTTCACATGACTTTACAGTCTACCAGCCCTGTTACATTGAGAATGTCTAGATAAAACTACAATTATGAGTATGATAACTATCGTGCTGTGATAACAAACAGTTCCTTAATGCTTCCACCGATCAATGATATATCATCACTTTGGTTACTGGTTTCCTGTCCCGTTACTGGTTTCCGGTCCTGACCAATATCAAACTTATTAAATAAACAATCAATTATTTATCATCAATATTTTATTATCATGTATACAACTGAACAGTTATAACCTTTCCCTTTTCATCATTTGCCATGTTTCCCTCTATAATGTAATGGATAACTGATAATTATACACTGAGACTTCGCTGTGGATATTTTCAAGGGCAGATCAGACAAACGGTCTTAGGAGGTTATTCAAGGGAAAGGACAAAGGTCAAATGTAAATGTGTGCTGTTTTTAATGGTGTGTCAACATGTTACAATATAATTTTTATGTTGATGGGGGCAGACACCAGATTGAATCTGAATAGAAACTGTCCTTCCACAAGTAACTAGTTAACTAGTTCTCATAAAGTTTTTGGACCAAGCTGGGCTCAAACCGACAACCACAGCAGTGAGAGAAATGAAATAAGAAAAATATTTGCTTATTCTCTCGCAGGACTGATCATGTACTGTCAAACCTGTGTAAGTGGCCACCTCTATTAAGTAACCACTTGTCTTAAGCAGCCACATGTGTTATTTCCCATTTCCATGCTTTCAGAACAAATTAAGCTGTATTAAGCAACAACCTGTCTTAAAAGGCCACTTTTGCTCATTCACTTGACTGACTGCTTAAGACAGGTTTGACTGTATTCCAATATCAGGTGTCTAACGTGTAGCATGGTGTTTTCAAAATGAATTCTAAAATTAAATCAAACATGACTTATGTTTATTCTATACTTAAAAGTGTAGAGATATGAAATAACACATCTACATAATGAATTAAGAGATATATAAAATTTCCAGCAACATGAAGTAATATTGTTTCTATAGCGTAATAACGACGCATCTGCCTATATGAATAGTCAGACAGTTATGTAACAGAGTTTAGAGATTATCAATATAAAGGAAGGACAGTGGCCGGGTCAATATAAGAGATTAATGATATATAAAAAGGTTGGAGGTCAATATTAGAGTTGTTTTTTTTTCCTCTTTTTTTTTTAATGGTTTTAATTTATTATTATGGTATGTCCAGTTTTATTATTGGTGGAGGAGGACCTCAAATGGATTCTGAATAAAACCATCACTCCCCAAGTATCTTACAAACTTTCTCACATAAAGTATTTTGGCCAAACTGGACATGGACAACCTCAGTCCATTGATTCCTGTCAATAATGACTGTTTTATTCAATTGTGAAATGAGCTGAAAGTGTTTATTAACCTTTTACTCCATAGATACAAGTTTTCCCGCACCATTCACAGAAAGCTTTTGAAAACAGTGCAGAAAGAGTTCAGATTGCTCGTAACGAGCAATCTGAACACTTCCTGCACTGTTTTCCACTCTGTCAGTTTATATAAACATAATTCACCCAATAATTCAAAAGCCTTCCATATTAGAGGTGTCCAAAGGCGTCTATATAAGGTGTCCAAAGGCGTCTATATTAGGTGTCCAAAGGTGTCTATATGAAGTAAAGGGTTAATAACTCTTGAATCTGCTCCCTGGGTAGAGCCACTATGACTGGGAGTAACTATAACGTCGAGTACGGGATCGAACTTACAACTTTTGACATGAGCAGCCAACACTGTATCCACTACATCAACGCCTGCTCTCATGAATGACACTAAATGTTATGGTTGTATAAAAGTGAATTAAACGAATGTATTATATGCAGTATTTAAAGGAAGGATTGTCATTTTTAATTATTTGTTATCAAAATCGAAAGTGATTTTCAAGTAGAACACCTGTGTGAGATCTTAGGTCTTATATAACTGGTGTCAATAATCGATATCATTATCGCACTGTCATTTCCAACCCTGTATAAAATTAAAGATCGATTCTCTAATCGATAATTCACTATCAGTATAAATATTACATATATATCCTATAGTTTTATTGATAAATAATTCATTGCTGCCCGAGTCTTCTAAATACATAACCATTCAAATCAATTCCTCTTCAATCTATGAAGATTTACAGAAGGCATAATTATGCACGCTAATGTACCATTATAACCAGTATTTATCTATGTAAATGTCTATGGAAATATAATAAGATTTAAAGTTTGAAGATATATTATTCTGAAAATACATGTACTGGTAGAGGTGGTCAAAATGGAGTTTGAGAAAAGTAGAATCACGCTATTCTCACCAACTCCCAGACAGACAGACGGATAGGAATAGACATTACAGGGCTTGTAAGGCTTCCTATTATCCATTAACATCAAAATGAATGTCTCCCTATATCTAACTTATTGGATTAGAATTATTCTAACAAGATAGCCAGTGGAATCAAGGCATATAAATTTTCAATGAGCCGTCTTCTATCTGTTCACGTTATCTACCTATTATATTGATAGCCTTAATTTAACTTACAAGTCAAAGCACAGCAAGTCACACAAGTCAAAGCTCGGCCGAGTCACATGTGTCAAATGGACAAGAAAGAGATTAATTTGCTTATGTGAAAGAGTCAAAACACAGCAAAGCCCAGTTATAATACAGAAAATATAAGAAAAGTTAAAAAGTTATTGTTGCTATAGTTTTTATCTATCTAAATAATAGCTAAGACTAGATAGTTTCTAATTTTTATCACATCTAATGCAATACAGCTTACCTTTTTGTCAATCCCTTTTGCTAAGGCCATCAATCCTTCCCCACAAAAGGGGCCCGCAATGTCCCCTTCTTGGACTAAATCCATTATTTATTTTTGAAATCCCTTAATTCAGTTTTTATTTCGCTTATGAATTCCATTTTGTCTCTGTCAGTAATGTTTTACAAGTGTTCTAACATCCTTAATTCCTTAACAAAATTATTTTTTTAATATTTTAATTTTTAGATTGAAAAAATAATTTGACCTAATAATTTAGTTGTAATTTCTTATGCATGAATTTATTTCACCTAATGAACTCATAAACATAAACAGACTGCGAAATATAAATGTACGAATGTAATCCAATTACACTCTCCATTTAATCGCTCCCAAACAATTCGTAAGTCTTTATAAATAATCAATAATCCATATATATCTCGGTATATCATCGAACTCGGAATAATATTTTACATTTACGTTCTGATCCTCTTCAATATGTATATTTACTCTCTAAGGGATTTACAATGACCGTAAATAAAACTGGTCATATCGAAATTTCGAAAAAATATTTATTTTCTGAATAAATGCAGTATCAGTAATTCCATGTGAATGTTTCTGTTCCTTGCCCCGTCTCTTACGAAAAAAAAAAATTGGGTGGGATTTGTCGAAAAAATACAACACAGTAGAGAAAATGAAATGGCCGATTTTTTATGTATTGGAAAGACAATAACCTCTGAAATCGTTGACAGGATTTAATTTTTGAAGTTATACTGACTTGCAAATGGAAGATTTGGTATATAGTATTGTATTGTATGGTATTTAGAGCTTGCTAATCCAACCATTTTTTCAGTCACATCACTGGTGTTTATATATGATACCCATCCAGACACATTATTCTGACAACAGGAAGTCCAAACCTAGAACTACCATTTTTCAATCCTGGTATGACTCTGTCAGAGGGCCAGGGATCAAACCCATTGCTTTCAACAGATGCTCTATAATCTATACAAGAACAGCCATGAGTTCAAAACTCCCTTGGCCAGTGACTGTGTGATTTGTCATGAACTTTGTTCTATAGTCTGTATGCTCCCACCTATTAATATGTGGGGAAGTAGTCAGTGATTACAGAGATGAGCTGTGTATAGTGCTGGTTTACTGCCTAGAGGATACACTTAGGATTGATGATTGAAAAAAAAAGAAGGCGAAAACCTGTATCAACCAACAAATATATCTATATTAGACTTTTAAGGGCAATACATCAGGATTTTCAAAATTTTGAAATTGTCTATAGACATTTTCTTCCAATCTATCTTGTCAATATATACTCACTGACCCCATTCTGCCAAAAAGATATTACATTTTAACATATCAAAATAATATAATGAAAAGGGATTTCCAAACTTCGGCTACGTGCCGAGGTTAGGCTAAAATAGATTTCCCATTAAAATTTTGTGACATATTAAATGAGTCATGTGATTTCCTTTTGATTACAATTTGATCTGTTCTAAAGGTTTACATGTAGTAAAAATTGTTCCATCTTGGAAAGAGCTCGAAAGACGAGATTCAGGTCATGAAGCAGTTTTAAGTGCTGTCTGTCTTAGGAATTGGGACATTTATATCAAGTTTACCACTCTTATTGAAATTTTGATTTTGTTATGTTAAACTGGTGGATTTTAAACTATCAAACCATTCCGATTTTATTTATTAATGACAATGAGATGCTTTTTATCCATTTTAAAATGATTATTAATCCCCCATCAGACTGTGTGTTACTCGGCAACAAGGAAGACCCATCTTCACATTAGTAAAATGATTTTGTAATCTGTTTCAGATTGACATTTTGTGACCTATAAACCTTCAGATATCTCTATCCCTTTACTCCATAGATACGCGTTTTACCGCACCAATCACAGAAGGCCTTTGAAAACAGTGCAGGAAGAGTTCAGATTGCTTGTAACGAGCAATCTGAACACTTCCTGCACTGTTTTCCACTCTGTCAGTTAATATAAACTTAATTCACCCATTGCTGATATATGATGAATTAATTTCATTATTAGAGGTGTCCAAAGGTGTCTATATGAAGTAAAGGGCTATACCAGTAATCACCTTTTTACATAGAACTACTAAATTCACCAGCAAGTCAGTATGTGTTCAATATTAAGGCATGACAGAGGCATGTCAGGGCAGGTTCCAAATGTGCCACCAGGTTTAATCTATATTCCATTCTGAAATTCAATCAAGCGCTACCCACATAAATATAAAACCCCAACGTTATATTACGTACAGCCATTATGTACCTGGCTAAACTTTATCGTAACCTATACTTTTCCGTTCATACAAACACACAGGATTAAGTAATGTCCCAATCATGATCTCTCCACCCATAATGCACCTTGTTTGTATTTATTTAGAAATTATCGGAATAAACAAACATTGTCGTTAGTTAAAGCTGATCTCTTTCTTTTCAAACAAATCCTTTAATACTTCCATGATTTTTATTGTACAATCACAATCATGCTGTTTAAAGCTAGTGTTAATTTTTACAACAATAACTAATTTTCTTCTTTTGTCCAAAATATATGGAGATCTATTCATAAGGTGCAAACTGAATTGAATCTAAAATTTTAGGTTTTACAACTAATTTAAAAATGTTTTTAAAGAACATGTTAAACTAAAACTAAAATTCAGTATTTAAAAAGCCTAAAGATGAAAATAATAATACTGCAATTTCAGTATTTTTTTATTTATGAATTGAATTTATATCTGACTTAATGCATTAATCAGGGATAGATATAATTTTTTTATAAATAGTGTTTTACTCCTATTTTATTGGTGGAGGAAGACCTCATAGGGAGTCTGATTAGCCAATGATCAATCTCACATAAAACTTTTTAGTTGAGCTGGGCTCGAACCAACGACATTAGCGTTGAGAGGTCATTGGTAACAGCACCCGCGATTACTGCGATGGAAAACCCTGATATAAATTTTTCAAATGGTCTGATTATCCACCTGATATAACATTATGTGTATCCTGGTTACCAGCTACCAATATTTGCAATAGAGAACATTGTAACTTCTTAAATGGGGAACCAGGAAGGTTTGTTTCTGTGTTTATTTTTATGCCATCAACTGCTTATAGACAATCAATTAACCTGAACACTCTTTCCTGAGATCCTGGAAGGATTACAAGAAATAACTTTTCCACTTCAATCAGCGGTGAGAGATGAATGACAATTTGATACAATGTTGTACATCAATCATCACAAAGACTGTGGCAAGATTGGGATTTGACCATCTGAGCTAACCGGGCCCAGCTGGTTCAAGGTAATAACAAGATCACTACCAAATTTTGCAGAAAATACTCCAAATTGATGTTATGTCCATTTTATCTTTTTTTGTTATGTTTGTTATTGATTGCGGGTAAACGCGTGTGGTTTCAGGGTGGCAACTGAGTGATGGCAAGAATAGGTCCACTTATCTGCTCATGCATGTTATAAGGAGAGACAAACTGAGGACATTGTATTGGGTAGTATTTGCGAAAAGTTATGCAGATATCAATGGTTTTAGATTCATTCTGCATGTTATTCATTTGCTCATTTTTTTTTTAAACTTAAGGTTAATTTGTTTTTTGTACATGTAGAGTTGGCTTGAAAACCTCCTTCCTAGCTGGTGCCATATAACCATTAATTGTTGGTACACTTCATTCCATTTATACTTATATTGGGTTTAATGCTGTGGTTGATTCACTGGCCATTAGTCAGTGATCTTCAAAACAGATCACTTATGACCTCAAACTCTCTTATTTAATCTAAATATTGAATCATTACATATTAACAAGCCTTACAGATTACACATGGCAAGATCAGTGTTTGGTATACCACCCCATCGCCTCCCAAATTTGCATATTTTACACTACCAATAACTGCTTGCAGTTAGGGTTCAGTACCATCAAACAGCAAACACATTTGCTGTCTGGTTTCCTATGTTAACTGTGCAATGTGCATTAAATTGGGTTTGAGCCGGTGTCCA
The DNA here is from genome assembly GCA_029582155.1 of Panopea generosa. NCBI lineage: Eukaryota > Metazoa > Mollusca > Bivalvia > Adapedonta > Hiatellidae > Panopea > Panopea generosa. The sequence continues at coordinate 61,804,028 of CM055909.1, forward strand.
ATAAAATAAATTAGATAATTATAGCAAATGTGTTTAACCAAACTGAATGCAGTGCAATCACTGTATCTAACTGACAGAACTGGCATTGTTCTGTTTGTATGAATATTTAACATCATAGGTATGCCATCGAGGGCTAACAGATGATCATCTAACCTAATCACTCTCTCCTGGGATCCTCGAAGGTTACAATAACCAGTACATGAGCACACACAGCTCTGCGAGTTATTAATACATTTTACACTTGAGAGACCAATGACAAAGAGACAATGTCTTATATAAATCTTAACGGACTGTGGCCATGAGAGGATTCAAATTCAGAACCACTGAATTGATAGTCAGGCTTCATACCAAATGAACTGACTGGCCAGCCTGGCACCTGGGATAGAAAAGTGGGTTTTTTGGTAAGTTCAGTCATAACTATATTAGTAGTCACCTCTATTAAGCAACCACTTGTCTTACTTAACAGCAACATTTTCAATCTACCATTTCTATAATGTTAGTTTTCATCAACCTGTTTTCAGCAGACACCTGCCTTAAGGAGCCATTTTTGCGCTTTCTCTTGAGTGTCTGCTTAAGACAGGTTTGACAATAAAACAACTTGTTGAATTTGTAAAAGAAAATAAAGCATCTACGGACAACAGACTTTTTATTGGGACATAAGCCCTGCTGACCCTTGGCGAGTAGAGCTAAAGAGGGCCACAACTTTGGAAAAAAATTGACAGACATTAACAAATATCGAATGGTACACACGAAAAATTATGAATATACAAAAATTAGACTCCATCAAAAGTTATTGATAGAAAATCAATTTTCAGACACATGAACGGACAGACAGGGGACACTAAAAATGCCTTGAATTAAAATTAAGCCAGTTATAAGTGTGCAATAAATGTATAACATGTATATAATAAATAATGGTCAATAATACTGTCTAACTAATTCTTTTATCTACCTGGTCAATAACTTTACAGGGGTAAAGATTCAAGATGAACTGATGAATGGAAAAAGTTGAATAGAATTCAAACTTTATTCAGCTAAACAAATTATAAACAAAGTTTTATAGCCTTCTGCCACATTGTTACTGACACTAGACACTACTGCTACGTTCATTTGGTGTTTTGTCAAGTGTGCGTGTTATGTAAATCATGTTTTCTTATCTACCGTAATGGCTTCAAATTAATCATTTTCTTCAGTCCCGTTTATTGAATGTTAATATTTATTAGTTTATTTCCAACTGATTTTCCCGATTCAAAAGATAAGACATTTTTATATATCGCTGATTTTACCAACACTGGTAGAGTTAAAGGCTGACTGGCAGATTTAGAGGTAGGGTTAGGAAACTCACAAGAAATGGAAGCCCTTGAAATTTTATATCATCGATTTATTTGAAATAGTTATATTTACATTTCTGTTGTAGTCAATTTAACTGCATCTCATTTTTCAACGAAAAACATTTGAAGCTGGGCGGAGCTAAAAAATGACCAGTTTGCATTTCACTGGTGCCACAATATTGTTTTGTCAGTGTGTTTTCACATGGTCAAGAGTTTTATGTGAATTTTTTTGTAAGTTGCCATAAAAATGCGTGCATGCATGCAGTGTGTTGACAATACTGCTGTTGCAATGATGACATTGGATTTGCAGTTTAATAGCATAATGGTAAAATAACATAATAAGAAAAATCATGGTCCCATTGATTTGAAACCAATGCAAAATCACTGTTGTTTTAAATAAATGTTAGAAATTATAATATCAATACAAGTAATAAAAACAAATCAAATTTAGAGTTTTAATCAGGGGATGAAAAAAACTGGTCTAGTGATGTTGCAAAAAAGGTCCTTCATGAACAACTAGCCTTGATGAAAACTAACTGTTGAAAATTCAATATTGTGCTTTCAAACCTCAATTAATTAACTCTATACCTCACCCACACTAACATCCCATTCCTCATGTTTTTATTTGGTTGCCCTCTCCCTGCTACAAAATTACAGATCAGTATACATACGTAAGTTTTCATTTTTAATACTGACCCTAAATAAATTGATTTTATTCATTATTAAAATTATTTCATTTCTTATTTGTAAACGGTTTAAGTTCTATATCACAAAAACTATTTATGTAAATAATTAAAATAATTATCACCTTCATTTTAATACCGGCACTTTAATTCTTTACTGAAAATATATCTTATTGTTATTTCAGAGCTGCCAGAAATACACCATTCTTTCGTTTCATTCACTCTATCGTACAGCCAACATAAAAGTTTGCTAACATATTATTTGAACTAGTCTGTTTTGTAAGTTGGATAAAGTACTTTTTATGTTGAATCATGAGAAAATATTTATAAATAAAATATTTTTAAAACCAGTTTCTGACAGTTTGTGAATGTATTTATAAACTTAATTTTACTTTGGTTTGTTAGGTGGTTTTTAAATCGGTTATTACCGCAAGTTATTTCAATACAATATTAAGTTCACATATGGATTCTAGTTTTATTGCGGGAGAATTTATTTAGGATTATTAATATATTTTCTTCATTTCTGTAAAGCCTTACATTTTACTGGTTTAATTTTTTTTTTTTCAATGAGGTTTAACAATATTTTCCAATTAACACATTTCATGTGATATATGGCATCTAGTTTTATTGGAGAAGGAAGACCTCAGAATGAACCGGAGTAGAATCACCGTCCTTCCACAAGTAACTAGCAAACTTTCTTACATAAAGTTTTTGGAGTGAGCTGGACTCAAACCTGAGTACAACCTTAGTGGTGAGAAGTTAGGGATCTGGAGAAGGCGCCTTAGACCACCTGGCCACAGAGGACCCCGCCGAAATAATATAACCCCATTACCCAGTGTCAATGGTGGCACTAGCGCATACTTTGATTTTTTTTTTGAATGGGGTTTAACGCCATTTTCAACACATTTCAGGTTATATATGGCATATCCACTGGTGGAGGAAGACTTCAGACTGAGAAGAACCACCATCCTTCCACAAGTAACAGGAAACTTCCTCACATAAAGTTTTGGAGCGAGCAGGACTCGAACCTAAGACCTTAGCAGTGAGAGGTAAGTGATCTTGAGAGGGTCCCTTAGACCACTCGGCTTGGAGGACCCCCTTATACTTTGATGGTCATCCTAAGTATCCGCCAATCCAATCCCTGATTGTACAACTTCTAGTCACTGATTGGTAAGCTTATCTCAGAGATATCAGCAAGCTTCGGAGAGACATGGGTTAGCTATATCACAACCATTGAGTTAGGAATCACGATTAAAATTGGAGTAATCTTTATATGTTTGTTTGTCTTTGCTGGTGTTATCAAATGTCAAATAAAAATATTGCATGATAAACAAGTTCATATCACCAGCATGCCGCAATAATACTTCAATGGGGCTTTGAAAAGTGGCGGTAATAAATAGTTTGATCAATAGCCATAATAATATAATATGCATGTCCTCGATTTCATACTGTAAAAAGATTTATAACAATTCCCCTTTTGATAGATTTTTATGTTTTTTTTTTAGGTTTATCAAAACAAAACAAAAATAAATAAAAAAAAAGCAATTTGTTTCATAATTAATGACATTGAACTTTATAGATGCACAAATGTTTGAAGGAATTATCTTCCATGGTTTTTTAACTTATGTTCTGGATGGTAAAGGTAAGAAAAATTACAAAAAAGGGAAGTAATTCTGTCCAAAAACTAGCCGGAATGATGCCCCTTTACACTGCTTTATTGTATTTTCAAGTTTACAAGTGTAAGGTTGAATGAATTATCTTCTGTATATTTTCAACTATTTCTCTAGACAAGATAGCAGATGGAAGGGCAGTCTCAAAGCAGCAACTTACGATTCCCATCGATTTTTTGGGGGACCATAAAAAGTTCCCACCTTTCACTGTTGTTTTTTGTGTGTTTTGAAAACCTAAATAATAACTTTTTAATACAGTCTGGCCTCAGTGTTAAACGTACAACTAGTATATAGCCACTTTACTGCATCTCATATTTACACGTATTACGGAAGGGGGAGTGCGGTGACATACCCACTTCTCTTAATTTATTACAAACCATATTAACATCTTTACGAGTTAAAATGTCACGTTAATCATTTTCAATTATCAAATATTTAACTTACAAATTTAAATTATAACATTTTCGAGTACTAAATAAATCATCTGTGGACAACAGAGTTTAAATCTAATAGAACATAGGAATAGCGTGTGTGTTTGCAATACATTCTTCATAGAGGGTAAACAGCATGTTTAGTCCATTAAAGGTAATATAATTTTTTTATATATATATGTTCATATACATGGTATACAATTTTATGGGTAGAGGATTGCTTATTTATTTAAGTATTTACCAACATTTTATGCCATTGAGGGCTAACAGACAATCAGTTATCCATTCTATCTAGCAATTCTGGAGTTAACCAAAACTCGAGCACAACCCATCTTAGCAAGTAACTTGTATAACTTTCCCATTTGAATCAGCGGTAATAAATGATTGATAATGAGATGCACTGTTATATATCAATTATCAAGAAGACTGGCCAGATGGAGATTCAAACTTACGACCCTTGATTGATAGTCGAACACGCTACCAACTAGCTAACCGGGCCAAGCTTTATAGGTAGAGGAAGACTACAGAATTGTCAGGACCATCGTCATTCTGCAAGTACTTGGAAAACTATCTTAACTTATTTTAGACAGAACTTGACTCAAACCCACAAATGTTAGAAGCAAGTGATCTCAGGACTTTGATTATAAAATCATTTCTCCATATTGGACCATAAATTTATATACCTTGTAGTTTTAAAATGAATTTAAATATGATTAATTTATTTAAGCTGAACTGTGAAGTATTAGTTCTGAACCTATATGAATCTCAAGGGACCATTCAGTACTCACGGTGTGGCAGACCATCGGATCGAGCCAGGAATCAAACACGAGACCTCTGGTGTGACTTATCAAGTAACACCCTGCTGGATACGAGTCGCATTTCGGAATTTAAATAAGTACAGCATTGGTGATTAGAGAGTACATCCCAGATATATTTATAATATAGGAGACAGACTTACACTTAATATAAAGTTATAACAATATCAAATTAAAAAGAATTCATAGCTAGAAAAACATTTTATGACTAGAATATTATCTTTCATCATATTCATTAAATTAAGTTTGTATGTTTTTTTCTCCCAATTTTCAACAGTATTTCAGGTCTTCAACGGCAGTCAGAATCTTGGGATCCGCCAAGCAATAAACCATTATACAACACACTCATCTCCGACTATTTCCCTACATGTTCAGAGGTGGGAAATTTATGACTGTATAAGAAATATGATGACCAATCATCACATAGATTGATAATAGACAGGGATTCAAACTCATGATCCCTAGTTTAACATTCAGGCGTGTCAATCACTGAGCCAGCTGGGGCCCCCCATCCGATTCTTTCAATTAAGATTAAGTTAATCTATAACAACAGGTATTGTTGGTAAATAAAACCATCAAAGTTGCATTATGGGTATAAGGAAATGTCACCAGACAGTTAATTAACCCCACCAATGAGGGATAAACCCCACCTATTTGTGTCGTAGTGAGATTTTCAAGCTATTTATCTGAATGGGGTTTTGTGATATCAGAGTGATTAAAACTACATGTAAATGATAAAATATATCTCTGTATCAGAAACTAGTTATACAGGCATACATAGTGAAGAATTGTTACACAACAAAAGAAATAGTCTTTACATATACTGTATAATAAGGCTTCTCAATATTTTGACGAAGATATCGGAAATACAAAAGTGGCTGATTAGTGGTTCCGCTCAATAATATATCTGACTGCCAACAAGGGGTATAACAATGTATGTACATCTAGTTTTAAAACTGAATTACCTCCCTTTTTCGATTTTGAGAAACTTTTAACATATTGTGTAAAGGAAGTCTTTAAATAAATAAACAGGAATATGGTGGAGAATCGTCACACAACAAAAAGAAATAATCTTTACATTTTACTGCATATATTTATTCTCCAAAACTCAGAAAATATAAAACTGATGTTTTATAAGCAATAATAAATCACAAAGCAAAATGATGGTGATATACAACCTGTTCATTAACCATTTCTCATTAAAAGTTTACAAATCTATACATATCACAATAAACTGATTGACAACTTTAAAATGAGTTGCATTTACCGTAGTCCTAAACCTGGTGTAGTTAGTTTACAGAGGGAAATTCAACCATGTATCATACATATACAAAAAGGCCAAATACATCCAAGATAATCTAATAACAAGTTGAGCTTTTAGTTTTAATCATTAACTTAAGCTTGATTGTGAAGAACACTCAGAGCTTATATGAACTGTTCTCGCGTCCGCTACCTGGGTAAAACCAGTACTGAGTGTTGTATTGTGAGAGGCATCAGATTAAACTGGGGATTAAACCCATAAGCTCTAGCAAGAGTGATCAACACTATATACATGTACTGCACTGCAGCACCTCTTTAACTTGAGCTTTTCCACATCTATGCAAAATGTCATCACCTTGGAACAAGAACTCAACAGCCTATTACATGGATATATTTTATATGACAGTTATATACTTATTGCTCCAATGAGATACAATTCTCACTCATGAATTGAAACTTCATGCAACAGAAGTCTTAATGTTATAACAAAACATTGTCAAATATTCATCTTGAAGTCTGGTGTGTTTTCCTAGTTTGTATACACATAGTTCCTGCTTTTTTTAAAAAATAAAAATATAAAATAGAATTTTTAAATATAATTATGAAGTAACTTAATTTCAAAAAAACAAATAAAATAAGTAAGTCAAAATTAATAATAAACTTTTTACTATTTGCAATCATTGTTTTTCTTTTTGTATAAGAGATCTTTTCACATACAGTCAAATCCGTGCTAGTGGTCACCTCTATTAAGCAACCATTTGTCTTAAACAGACACATTTTCTATTTACCACTTTTATAATTTTAGTTTAAATCAAACTATTAAACAGCCACCAGCAATAAAAGGTCATTTTTGCTATTTCTCTTAGGTGATTGCTTAAAACATGTTTAAGTGTAGTGTTTAGACGCAGCTAGGCCCGAACCCACGACTAGCTTTGTGTGGTTTAAGCTCATCAGTAACAAATTGGCTTCATATCATACTTGTTCCTTTGTTTTTTTCAACACAATAAATTTTAATTAGTGACAATTGAGACAGTGCACCTAACCCCATACACAAGATTAAAATAGAAATAGTTTACATATATATGAAAACTTAAATAAACCAAATGGTAAATAGGTTTAACTGTATTTGTAACTAATAAATATTTAGAACAAATTCAGATTCAATATTTAATGTGAGACCCCACTTCAAACTTTGCCATCTGGCAATTACCTTTAAATAAACATACAAAAACTAAAACAACCTACTGGTCATACTACCAAGATTGGCAACAAAACACAAAATAAATAATAAAAAAATATACATCAACAAAAATATAATAAAATATTAGAAGTTTTATTTGTTTATAATTAATGCATACCATAATTAAAACATAATGAAAGAGGGACAAATACTTATCACAGAATAGTCAAGAGCACATTGCAAGCATAGAGATTCTAATGAACAACACATTATACTAGATTGGTTAATGCAGGCAAAGTTATTTCTCTTAAATTACATTTTCTATAACACAGTTATTTCCCTTAAAATAAGTTAACATGTTAAAATGTGTTAACAGTTATTTCTCTTGAAATGATTTCTTTTAACATAATTCTTTTCTTTGTTTAAATTTTCTATAACATAATTATTTCCCTTGATTATGGTTTTCTTTAACATAGTTATTTCCATTGATTACAATTTTCTTTAACATAGTTATTTCCCTTGATTAAAAATTCCCTATATATTCTTTCTTCAATATACAAATGGAGTTATTTCCTTTGAAATATATTTTTTCTTTACGATAACTATTTCGCAAGACGTATGTTTTCTTTACAAGTTATTTCTCTTGAAATAATTTTGTATAAATATGCGCTGTTAAATATCTTATTACATAGAATAATGACATAACCCTGTTTGAAACACAGTTGAACACCTTGTACCCATACAGACTGTGACTACAGAACTAAATGACGTTCATGAAGCAGGTTCTACAGAACTATTATATACATACATCAACAATTACAATTTGGAAGATACATTGGTCTTGCATTCAACACTTGATTTTTTAATTAATTTGAGCTCAACTGTGAAGAAAGCTTAGATCTGTTGTGAAACAAGCCCAGAGTCTGTGGGTGTTGTTTTTTAGAGAACATTGGGTCATGTCTGGTACTAAACTAGTGACCTCGAGCATAAGTAGTCATCTAACCAGCCAATACACCTGCACCCCATTTAAAGACACTCCATATTTTTTTTTTTAATATATGTCAATTAATATTTCATCTACACATGCATCGAGGACATCAAGGCAATATCAATAAGAGAAAGACTTCCAAACCAGACTTCGGTCACATGATTTACACATTACAACCGTCATCAGTTTATATATCAAGATATAATTAGAGAGAGCTGAAGATAAAATTGTTTGAAATGTGCAGTATTTAATGTGATGCTATTAGAAATTTAGCTAATAACTAATTTCAAATTTATTTATCACCTTTTATTTATAGTAATGACAGCCATCTGCTATTACTAGTGAAAACTAAGAATATGTCTTAAACAGTAAAGGAAAGTTGTAACCCAGGTTAATTAAAATTTGTTCAGATTGTTTGATACAGTCAATCAAAGACATTTGGACTCAAAAGATACACAGCATGATATGGGAATAGCTAAATGGAGCTATACATAAGATTGACATTGTTTAGTAAATTTTCACAAAAAAGGTTTAACCAGTCTGTATGAAACAGTGCTAGAAGATTTAAATATAACAAGAAGAAAACAAAACAGGAGCACCGCAAGCAGGTGCAGATGCTTGTCTTCTTTCCAAATTAATTAAGTGGGTCAAAGTCGGTGAACTGAACTTTTTAAACATGATGGTGACTAGTTTACAAAATCAATAGTGTTATTGAAAAATAAAGTAGACAAAAAAAAATCAAATCCGAGCTAAACAAAAAACATAAACCTATGGTTTTAGAGCCCAAAGTATGGAAATTTAAGTTACTGTCCACATTGTTTCTATAACATAATATGATGTGTTTATTAAGTTAGCCACTAACAAATTAGACAAACAAACAAAATAATCAAATTGAAAATATCATTGGTGGGATAATTAAATAATTGCCATTCTTCTTTTGTTTTACAAAATAATTTCTTGAAGGCAGACATACCAAATCAATAGTATTATCTTTGTCACAAACAGAAACAACTCATTAATGAATAATAAGATTTAAATAACAAATATTTACATTACTTGGTAGAAAATATTTTTTGATTAAAATTATACAATTAACATTATTTGTGCATATTTGTGACTTGGAATACAGCAAATTACTTTTACAGAATAATACAAAAATACAGTAAAAATGCTTTAAATATATACAGTAAAACTTGTGTAAGCATCCACCTTTACTGAACAACCACTTGTCTTAAGCAGTTGTATTTGCCTTTTCCCCATTTCTGAGCAAATTAAACATTTTTGCTCCCTCCCTGGACTGGCTGCTTAAGACAGATTTGACTGTACAATGTAAAACATGTATTATGAATAGAGTGATTATCACAGTATAGTTGTTCTCACTGAAGCAATCTCAATACGTTTTCATTTTTAAGATACTTTTTCAAATGATTTTAGCTACATGATTGCACATGTTCAATTTAAAAAATATACCGGTAAGCTAAATTTTGATATTTGAAACAGAAAACACTTGGATAAAGTACTGTACTTAAGTTCAGTAAACAAGATTCGTTACGTTGTATAATTTTAGTGTATTCCGAGTGTTCAACACTAAGCAGAAATATTTGGAAACAGACATTTACAGCTTAGCAACAGAACTCAGGTGTTATCAACACTGGGACCACACAAGAAAATCATAACATAATAACTAATTTAATACGTCACTAATGCAAAAAGTATTTGTAGTCTTATTTTTTCAAATCCAGGCCAATATGAAATCAAAAGTAATATCTGATGAACAGGTTTAAAAGTGATCAAAACTCTGAATTAGGTAGTGACATATCGTAAAATAAACATGCATATTTTAAACACAATTATTTTTTCTCATGAGAACAACTGCTCTGTGATAATCACTTTTCTTTTGCGTAACCGGGTTATATAACTCTATGTATAGATATAGCAAAATTAATATACAAGTAAAGCATGCGTATCAGATTATTTCTCCTTTCACCAGATTCATAAAATTATGAAATTGTGATTTTTTTTCCGAATTAAAAGCCATATAGCAACACATATTGGGACACTTTGTTTATACCCAAGAAAGGTAATAAAATAACAGATCAAAAATATTTCTTGTCCAACAAGTTTTGTACCATGTAAAATTTGTTGACATAAAGGGACACAACTCCTGTCATCATTCCATTGTTTTATTTAATGGGGTTTAACGCCAGTTAAACGCCATTTTCAACACACGGCACAAATAGTTTTATTGAAGGAAATCACCGTCTTTCCACAAACAACTGATAACAATGTTTTTATGGGCCAAGTGGGGCTCAAACCCATAACCTTAATCTAAATAGGTAAGAATTAAATGACAGCTCAGCCACCCTATAAGCTCAGGAATCACATTTGATTGACAATGACAGTAATATTGAAGGAATTACTATTAACTGAGACAAAGTCGAGGTCAACTGTATTTCTTCCGAAAGTTGACAATATTACTGTTGCCAAGAATTTTACAATTATTCAAATATAACAAAATATTAACTGCTATAATGTAGCATAATCGTATATAAGTTTTGAATTAATTTTACACTAAACATCATTTCAATGTTTGAAAATAAGATCTATTTATAAACATAAGTATTCTATGCAAAATATTAAGATAAATTGCTACATCGCAAGACTGTCATTAAAATGGGGCTTACTTGAACATTGCGCTATTTTCAGCTGATTTTCTTCCGTTTTGTGCAGAGGACCCCACAGACCCCATTTCTACTTTTATCTTCCTACTTCAAAACTTAAATAAAGCCCTGCATCTACCAAAATAAATCTTCCCTTTCAGAGGTAAACTGTTTTACAACAGTGACAAGTGCAAGTGAAATATCTCCCTATGATGACAATGAAAACATAAGTGGAGATGACTGTGATTTAATTTTTTGGTCCCATTTTCCATGATGACATCTAAACAAAAAAAATTCAACCCACACGAGATTTATGATCTGCATGTATCACTAGACAAGAGTCTGAATCGCTTAACTTACCAAACATGGACAGACATACATTTCAGAGCAAATGTTTTTTGTTAGTTCCCATTAACTTGTGCTTATACAATAAGCCACTGGTGTTGACCCATGTGAGGACCCCATATTAAACCCCAGGGACCAAGCTTCTACAAACCTTTTATGGGACCACCATAAAATACTTTATGTCAAATATCTAGGACTTGAAGAGTTAAAGAAAATGTTTTTAAAGTTTCTTCGAAAAATGTGCTTAACAAGCCCGTTGCTTGAGACATTTGTGGTTGAATCCGCTGGTTTAAGAACTTGATATCTTGTGGTTAAATAACTGCTGTACAAGTTTGGTTAAGATTCAATGAAATACGGATGTGTTACCACATCTACAAATAAAGTTAAGAGATGTATGATGGACAATTTACCATGACATAAGCCCTGCTGACCTTTGACCAATAAATTTTAAAACCACTGTAATTTTATGAAAAATGACAATCTAATTCATTCCTTGAAAACTGAGCTTTTTGGTCATATTTAAAATGCAACTGCTTTGAAGTCAAGCTAGTGTTTGGGCTGAAATGAAGCTATAAATAATAAATTTATCCATTTAAGGAATTGACATGTTGAAAATGCGATGGACAAATTTATAAATCCCTGAACAGGTGGTTTAACAGTTTAAATGAATAAGGAATCGTACACCATGTTAACACCAAAATCTTTAGAGCCTATGGAACTTAAGAGTAATCGCATGAGATCAAAAATCTCAAATTTTGTAATTTTGTATTTCAAAATTACACAAGAAATGTTTTACACTGACTTGAAACATTCAACATACTTTTCCATTAACATAAAATATCTAAATATCACATTTCTTCTGCAATCTTGATTCTTGGCATTACAGAATTTCCAAAAAACAATAGTGTGCATCCATTTCAGAGTTTTTACAATTGCTATTAATTGATTCTGAAGTATATGAAATAATCTTCTAATTAAATTGGTTTTAATTGGAAAAATAAATATGAGATTTTTATCCTGGAGGTTTACTCAAAAGTTTGATCAATTTGGAGATGTTTGTAAGTTTCCTTTGAAAAGAAAAATGTGTATATATTTAAAAATATCCATATAGAAAATATACCAAGAATTATAATTATTAAGTTACATGATTTAGGGTTACAATGCAATTAATGTATACCTGAAAAACTGGACATGTTCTTAGCTTTTTGAAAGTTATGCTCTTGGAGTAAAAATTGTAAAATAGTATTTTGAAAATTTCATTTAACACCCAAAATAAGATTCTTTCAACATACTTTGTGAATTTATCTTTTTGCTCCCCTCCACCAAATAAAAACAACATTTTACTTTTCAGTTTGCAAAATTTACATGAATATATTGCAAATGCATGCAATATGTCAAGAACTGCTTTTCATGTGTGAATTTATATTAATAAAATGATTCAACACGTGAATCAATTCTGGTTAGAAATGGAAACTTTAAATTGGGTAACCAGAGAAAAATGAGTATTGTATAACATGTACAATGGAGCCAGTATGCAAAAATGTGTGTGTAGTGAATTAGGCATCATAAAATGAAACATATCATCCCAAAAGCAAAGTACATGCCCAGTTATTAGTGATATAGATATATATACATGATTAGTGTTTTCTTGGCATAAGTTGTGTTAGGTGTTTTATACAGCATGTACTGTGTATACACAGCAATATATTGTCCACTCCCTGCATATTTTACACGTGAGCACTGTGCATATATCACATTTATTTAACCTGTTTGTTTGTATCCACTTTCAGTTTTGACAATGCTGCCATATGTTCCCCTCGCATCGTTCTCTCTCGCCGAGAATATTTTGATTGCAGTTGGTCTCTTAATGTTCTCACTGCCACCGCATGTTGTTTCTCTACGTCCTCCAGCATTATTTCAAGTCGTCCAATATTTCTATCAGATAGAGAATTGTCCGAACACACAGATCTCGTGTCATCATCACTTTCTGAAAGTCTACTCCTATTTCGAATGCTTTTATTTTCACGTAATTCATCTAACAATTTATTTTTTTCAAACCCTAAGTTTTCTTCACGATCGCGGAATTTTGATTCTATTTCGTGCAATTCCTCCTGCAATAAACGTGTTTGTTTCATCAATTCCATCTCTTTCTTGTCCTTCTGGTGGATAACTTCCTCAAACTCTTTTTGTTTCATATCCAGTTTCTGAAGCAATATTTTCTTTTCATTAAGCTCTACCTCAATATTTTCCTTCTCTTGCAACTTCACCACTAATATGTCTTTTTCCCTTCTCAATGAATCTTCAACAACCCCTTTCTCTCCAAGTACTGCAGACAACTTAACATTTTCCATGTCATTATCTCTCAATTTGTCCAAAAGTTCTTCCCGTTGCTTTTGCAAAAGAGCAAGCTGTCTTCCAAACACTTCTTCAATTTCTTCAATTCCACTAGTATTTCTACACAATCTCTCTTTCAAATCAAGCACAATCTGTTCCTGTTCTTTAATTCGATTCAACCAACGTTCATTTTCTATTTTCAATACTTTATTTTCCTCTCTCAACATAGCGACTTCATGTCGCTGTTTTTTCATATCCTGAGAATGATTTCCATTGGCTGCTATATTTTGAACAGTACCACTACGAGAGTCAGTCTTTGTTATGCAAGTCCCACTCTGAGTTTTCATCATCTCTTTTTGCATCTTTTCCCTTTCTAAAGCTTCCGTTAATAGTGCCGTTTCTTGAGCATAGATGGCTTTTGTTTCTCTGAAATCTCTTCTAAGTTTACCAATTTCATCAACTAACTCAAACTGTTTTAATTCCAATGCAAAATGACCATCTTCTTCTGGTTTTAAGCCAGATTTCACTCTTTCAGTACCATCAAAACTTTCTGCAACTGATGACAGGGACCTTGTATCTGATTGTACGGAGCTTGTGAATAAATTATCAACATGTAACCCATCAACAAAATGCCCCTCTGATAAAGTACTTTGATCTAATTCACTTGAATGAAATGAGCTGTCTACTCTACTGTCATGTTCACCGGGACACATTCTACCTGGAAATCCTATCTCTGCATCCTTATCTGTAATGTCATGACTAAAAGCTCTTCTTCCATAATCTGCCCATGGCCTCCTTTTCGCATAGGTTCTTGAAACCACTGGCTCCCCTCGACTTGCCGTTGGTTTTGGTGTTGAAGTTAAATCAGGAAGACCTCTGTCTACATTCAATAAATGTTCCTCCAATTTTCTAACATAGCTATCTTTCTCTTTCATGTCATTTTTCAATTTCTCAATACTGTCTTTCAGATCTTCCATTTCTTCAAGGTCTTGAAGTGTTAGTTCTCTACTTGTGTCATGATCTACTCTTACAGGAGATAAAGGATTTGGCTCTTGTTCCAGTAAATCTTTTAAAGCATGTAACTCTATCTCTAGATCATGTTTTGATATCACTAACACCTCAACTTCATTTCTTAAGTCATTGTACATTTTCAGAATCTCAGTGTTTTCTTTCTTTAATGCTTCCTCGTGACTTTTTGCTTGCTTCTTTAACTGTTCTTTCTCGTTTTGTATAGACTGAATTTCACTTTGAAGTGTTTGACTTTCTTTTACCAATATCTCAGACTGTTTCTCATTTTGTTTTACAACTGATAAGTTTTCATCTTGTAAATTCTTGATAGCAGCTTTCATGTCCTCAAGTATTTGTAAATCTGTTTCACTCTCACTTTCTGATTTTTCATCAATAGTTTCAAGTTTTTGAGCAAGAGAGATGTTTTCCATTTTTAACTCGTCTACCTCTTTTCTACAACTTTCGATGACATTTTGATTTCTAATATTTTCACTGTTTAATTGTTCATTTAACTGTTCAAGCTTTTGTTTGAGAGAACTATCATTTTCATTTTTCAACTTGTCTTCATCTTTCAAATTTATATCTAATTTTTCTCTACTTTCTGTCCTTGTCAAATTACAAGACTGATCACTCAACACTACATTCTGTTCTACTACAGAAGATTTTTCTGCTTCAAAACTTTCAACTTGATTTGCAAGCTCCTTAATTGCCCATTCATTTTCAATATTGAGTTCTTCAGCTTCCTTAATTTTACATCTTAACTCTTCATTTTCGTATTTAAATTGTTCTAAATCTTTTTGACTGCTTTTCAGAGCATCATTTTCTTTGATATATTCATTTATTCTTTCAGTGCATTCCTGTACTTCCATACCGAGATTGGCCGTTTTATCCCTCAAGGATTCTATTGTTTTACTAAGTTGAGCATTATCACTTGCAACCATTGTCAACTTTTCTTCTTTTGCATGCATACAAGCAGCAAGTGTCTCATTTTCTTGTTTCAAATTTTTAATCTGTAAATTCATAGCATCCTTCTCTTCTTTTACAGTATGTAATTCATTGCTTTTCATATCAAAGTTTTTTCGGATTTCTTCATTTTCTAGTTTTAAACTAGATATCAATACATTCATTTCATTTTTATCAATTTTTAAGACAGAAAGTTCTTCATTCAATGCTTTATCTCTTAATTTTAATTCCAATTTAACATCTGTCTCTTCTTTAAGTTTTGAATTGAGACTATCTATTTCAATTTGCAGAGCACGTAAGTCACTCTTATGTATTTCATCATTTTGCATAGTGTGGATTTTTTCAAGGAGAACTTTGTTTTCTTGTTCTAATTTATCATGCATATCTGCTTGGGCAATAAGGGCCTTTTCCAATTCATCTTTGTCATGTAAATAATTTCCCCTTTCTTTGTGTAGTTCATTGACCAATTCATCCTTTTCATTTGTTAACTTTGCAATCTCTGATTTCAATGTAACTTGAGCATTTTTAAATTCAACACCTTTCTGAATGCTGTCTTTCAAAGAATCATTTTCACTTATAAGTTTAACTTTCACTTCTTCCAAATCTTCAATTCTTTTTTCTATCACCTTTTGTTTGCTAGATAGTACATCCTGACAGTCCAACAGTTCATTATTTTCCTTAGAGAGTTCTTTAACTGCTGTTGTATATTCAGTATTAGTTTCTTCTAAACTTTCTAATTTTTCTGTCAACAATTCATTTTTGTTTCTCATTTCCTCCAATACATCATTTTGCATTTTTTCTTTGTTTTCACTTAATTTCTTTGTCTCAGTAAGCTTCTCCTCAAACATGTATACCATCACCTTCAATTTTTCAATGTCTAATGTTAATATTTCATTGGAAGACTGTAACTTCTGATACCCTTCAAGTTTTGAATCATTGTCTAAAACTTGCTGTTTAAATTCCTTAACTAACAGCTCTAGTTCATCCTTCCTCTCATTCATTTTATTTTTTTCTGCCAATTCTTGATCTTTTACTCTTAATGTTTTTTCAAGATTTTCTTTCTCAATGCTCATTAGTTTAACTTGATTTTGTAGTTCATTATACTTTTCTAAAACATCTTGCATTTCATTTTCAATAGGTAATTCACTAAACTCTTCAGTGGTGTTTTCCAATTGTTGTAATGCCGGGTGAATTGTATTTGAGTCAGATCCAAACCCTGGAATTCTAGTGGGGTCCGTGCCTGGACAAATTGAGTTCAACATGTCAAATACAGTATTTTCATAACTTTGCTTTCCTTGGAAATATGGCTTTTGCACAATTGAAAAATCTGCACTTAAATTTTGACTGGACCCTATCAAATCTTTACGAGGAGTTTCAGGTCTTACAACTATATCAGAACCATCATTCACAGTAAAGGCATCATTTTCATCACCTTTATAGTCATTTATAACTTCAATAGCATTAGCATCAAACAGTTCATCTTCTTGACTTTCTTCAAGAACAAATTCACCAGGCACAGACACCGGCTGAATTTTATCAGTATCTATCTCTTTAGTATGATCACCAGTTTCATCAACAAAACGATCTACTGTTGGTGGTGTCATGCTTGTTTTAATCTCTTGTATCAATGAATCTAATATATCCCCTGAATCTGCCCTTTCTTCCTTTCCTTGATCACCTTCAGGATATGATACAGTTTTCCTTTCATACTGTTCACTAACTTTTTTGCTGATCTCATGAGTTGATTTGGCACTGTTTGGTCGGACGATGAATTCTCTTTCAATCTTTTCTTCAAAGAAATCTCCGCTCTCTTCTCCAGTTAGTGGTTCTGCATTTTCTTTTCTTTTCAAATTCAACTCTTCTGTACCTGGTGGTCGATCTTCCATTGGTGAGTGTTCACTAATAAATTTATCATCACTGAACTCCAATCTACTTAAATTTTGCTTCTTACTCATAGAGTTTCTTTTACTTCTTTCTTTTGAGGATTTAAACTTGTCTTGTGGTTCACTACCAGAAGTACCGGTCTGACTTGCTTTTTCTATATCTTCAAAAACTTCTATTTCATTTTCGCTGCTGTCATCACCTTGGATTGTGTCATATATCATGCTTTTCAAATCTCCTGAACCAGATTTAAAGGAAGATTTTTCAAAAACAAAACTACCTTCAGTGTTATCACTTTGACAGGTCAAAACTTTGCTATTTTCAGCAACATAGCAACCAACATCAGAATCGGAATAATGTCTTTTACGTTTTTGATTACAATTTGGTTCATCATCTTCATTATCATCTTCAGAAAAGTGTCCTTCCTCAACTCTAGATACACTAGCTCTGTGTTGACTAAATTGAAATAAACTATTATTAATAACATCTGGTTTCAGGTCAGTGGCATTAACAAACTGTTCAGTTTCAAATTCTTCAATTTCATCATTAAAATCATCAACCTCATTCTCTGAGAAGTGACCTTCATTTTGTTCTTCATTCTGCTCCATCTGAATTTCAGACTCTCTGATGATTTGGTCCAAGATATTATTATTGTTTTCTACCTCAGATTTTCTTAAACTCTCTACCATGTCACTGGACTCTGAAACAAACTGGTCTTCAACAGATTCTTGTTCATCAAGGCTTTTAGGAATTCTTACACAATGCTCCAGATGTATTGAAGTAATCCTTTGCAGTGTTTGATAGTCTGGCTCAGTATGTTCCACAAATCTATCTTCCTGAGCATCATTTGGTACACATTCTTCAACACTAACAGTTCCAGCTTTTGTGTCAGCCTCAGCGTCATTCTCTCTTTCAAAACTTTGTGAATCTCTATTTGATTGAGAAGATTTCATTTTCAGAAATTGTTGTATCTTCTCAGTGAGTTGTTCGTATCTCATGCGGACTGTGAGGCAATCTGAGTTAGAACAAAAGCTTGAGGGATCCAAGCTTCCACTCAAACTCTTGTGGTCTATACTCGAGGTTACACTATCAAATGAAAATTCCGGTGCTAGCTGCCAATTCAGCCAGGAAGGAGTCTCTTGATTGGTCAGTTGTTGGGAGCTACCCACAATGTCTTGTTCTCCCATAATGCTCAGCAGACTCTTATAAAGTACTTCCTGTTCTTGCTGGGTATGTTCTATCTTATGACGAAGGGCATCACGGGTAATCTCAAGGTCCTGGAAGAATAGAAAAAACAAAACTATAAAATAACTACCATGATCACTGACATACAGATTAAGTTTACAACATTGTACCAGTAGTATCAATAAAATATTCTATTACTCAGGCTTCTGTTTAACCATATAATGGTAAACTTAATACTTTAAAACTTACATCTAAAAGAAGCATCCAAGTCATCATGATTTAAGACTCCTGCAAAAACGCATGGGGTTTGAATGGCATTGATTAAGGAATTTTTAAGTAACCAATCAAAAGTCACATCAGTTTTTAAAATTTTAAGAAAAATATTAATGAAACAGGCCTGACTCCTGCTTCACCAATATAATTTAAGTATATCTTAATTATTAAAAAACCTAAATAAAAGAAAAGCATCTATGTGATCATGATTTTAGACTGGCTCCAGAAAACTTAATTTGGTTTCATTTACATACTAATTAAAGAATATAAGAGTAACTAGTTAAAATCATGTTAAATTTTTAAGTACTTAAGTAAAACTTAAAAAAATATTGGTTAAAACAGATGCCTGACCAACAGTGGTCGCAATCTCACTATGACATGTCTCATGTGAAGTTTCATCACAGTTTTATCATGTATTAAAATATTTACTGATGAAATGTTTAAACCACCAACGATGTAAGAGTGAGTTCTCAATAGCCAACCCCTCCCCTCCATAGTGTAGTCAACCCCTCCCTTCTATAGTGTCGCCAACCCCTCCCCTCTATAGTCTAGTTAAAATAAATATTTTTTGACACAAACTTCAGAGCTTTTTTATGAAGTCACAATAAAAAGGGACACACAAACATTTTGATGAATAATCACTTAAACAATTGTTCTGAACATTTTGCAAATATAAAATTAAAATCAACCCAGAATACATTCATTTTGATTCTGTTTTTGAAATGGGCATTAGATATACTTATAAAGGATAAATAGTTATAAACGATCTACCATCCTAAATCTGGCATTTGTGGTCATCTGTAACCAAATATATATATACATTTCCTCATTTTTTGATAATAAAATTCTAGAAATAAATAATTTGTATTTCTAATGAAATTTTTACACATATTGTAACTTGAATTTTCAAAATAAGTGTAACCTGAACCAATACTTAGAATTACATATTTCTATGTGGTTACACGACATTGTGAAAGTTATCAGTTACTTGTAGAGATGGGTGTGCTGGATTATTGGTTAACCTTTCAGGATCCCAGGAAACAGTGGTTAGGTTAACTGATTGTCTGTGAGCCCTCAATGGCATAAAAATGATGCTTTATATTCAAACAAATATATGATCAAAGGTCAAATGCCAGATTTGATTAGAGAAATGTCACTGGTTAGTATCACATGCCCCCAAATGGTCTGTGAAAATAACAATATACATGTATTTTATAATAGGTAGCCATGTATCAATGAATATCAAGTCACTGACTGACATTTCAGACTAAACACACAATTTCATGTGTTTTTTTACATTAAAGTGTGACCTTGACCTTTTTGTAACCTTGACATCTAATGTTAAGGTCTGGGTATTTCTACAGGCAAATGCAGGTAACACATCATCATGACATGTTGAACACTTGTGTCAAGCTATTTTAAAATCCCTCCATGTAAAACAAAGTTACAAACCAGAAATGTATGAAATATCAAACAAACTGAAAGTGTGACCTTGACCTTGAGGTAAGGTTCTGGGCCTTAATATCATCCATCATCATGTCATGGTGATCAACTGATAAATTGAGCCAGGTGTTTTAAAAATCCATCCATGTATGATAAAGTTACAGACTGGACTTAAAATCTCAAACATACTCGAAGTGTTATAGAACAAACTCAAAGTGTGACCTTGACCTTTGAGGTATGGGTCTTACGTGTGACACAGTCTCATGTCATCTTGATCAACTTAGTCAAGTTAAAGACAAATGTACAGACCAGAAACGAAAATATCAAACAAATTGAAAGTACAAAATATATATACAAAAATACAACTTCAACCTAATTCTCTAAAAACTGGAATAATAAACTAAAAAAAAATCTGCTTTCAATTTTCTTTACACTTAAAGGGTCCTCTGTGGACCCATGGTCTATGAAGCTGTCGTCTAATAATGGTATACACACTTAAATCTCAGCGCTGAGGTTGTGGGTTTGAGTCCAGGTTGGTCTTACAACTTTCTGTGAGAAAGTTTGCAAGTTACTTGCGGAAGAATGATGGTCTACTCAGGTTCATTCTGAAGTCTCCACTGATTATTAAGAATAAAACTGGATATTGTCCTATATAGCCTTCCATGCACTGAAGATGACATTAAACTCCATAACACTCAAAACTAATGAGACAGCATGTGCACCAATCATTACAAATTTTAAACAACATCATCCATGTTAAAACTCATATAAAATAAACACAAATAACATTAACACATCTAAAATAAACACACATAACATAAACACATCTAAAATAAACACATATATAATAAACACTTTATAAACACATATAAAATAAACACATAAACACATCTAAAATAAACACATATATAATAAACACTTTATAAACACATATAACATAACCACATCTAAAATAAAAACATATAAAATAAACTTTATAAAACATTAAATAAACACATATAAAATGAACTCATATAAAATAAACACAAATAACATAAACACATGTAAAATAAACACTTTATAAACACATATAGAATAAACACTTTATATAAACATGTATAAAATGAACACATGTATATAAAATGAACACATATAAAATGGACACATAAAACAAAAACACATGCAAATAAACACTTTTTAAACACATATAGAATAAACACTTTCTATAAACATGTATAAAATAAACACATATAAAATGGACACATAAAACAAAAACACATGCAAATAAACACTTTTTAAACACATATAGAATAAACACTTTATATAACATGTATAAAATAAACACATATAAAATGGACACATAAAACAAAAACACATACAAATAAACACTTTTTAAACACATATAGAATAAACACTTTCTATAAACATGTATGAAATAAACACTTGTATATAAAATGAACACATATAAAATGGAGACATAAAACAAAAACACATGCAAATAAACACTTTTAAACACATATAGAATAAATACTTTCTATAAACATGTATGAAATAAACACTTGTATGTATATAATATAAACACTATAAACACATATATAATAAACACATATAAAATAAACACATGTATATAATATAAACACTCTATAAACACATATTAAATAACAAAAAATGTCCTGTTACACACTGAAACAAATATTCCACATCCAGTCCAGAAATAAAGTGGACACTATGTACCAATGACATTAATTATTGCATACAACTATAACATAATTAATGAATAAATAATGCGTGAAACAGAAAGATGAGGTAGTCAGTGCCCCTGTCTGTAGAAATATTATTATCCTGCAGTTTAGTCCAGGGATCATTGAAGGCAGGTACATTGTAATTCAGTTATTTTTTATTGGGAACAGAGGGAGAAGTGGATGCTTGAATGAGCACAAGTGTCTGGACAGATGTACATTTATTATCAACTAGAAGAACCTTGAAACATGAACACACCCAATCAATCTTGTTCTATTATTATTTCATTCAATATTTTGCAATTTTACCTTTTTTTTTTAAGTTACACTGATTATGATATATCAATTTGGTCTAATTTCAGATATTTTGGGGTATACTGAAGCATTTGAACTTTGATGTAAAGGAAGGGGCCTTATTTTTGTTCTGGTAGTAGTGGGTAAAATAAACATTTTAATTCTTGTGGATGTGGTTACATTCTAATAAAATTTATATTGGGGGATTTTTCTTGAAATTTATCAGTTTCATCAGCTGAATAAATTTTTATTTGGATTGCTTTAAAATATGTTCAAGTTTTCTTATCTTGCAATAATTTTTTTTCTATGTGTACCTTCTCAATGTTTCATTGACATTTCTTATATAACAAATGGGTTACCATATTCACAGCCCCCTTTTGCAAAATGGATTGGCAACGAGGATTTTATAAATGAAAAAAAAAATGAAAAAAAAAAAAAACAATGACAATTTTTTATTCTTTGATTTACATAATATTTTTACTGTTTGACAATATTTGAAGGGAACAAACATCCCAAAGGTTATTGCGTTCGTATTTATTTTTTCCTTTTTTTTTTTTATGCCCCCCCCCCCCCCCAATTTTTGGGTGGCATATAATAATTGCAGTGTCCGTCCGTCCTTCCGTCCGGTATTTCGTTTCCGGCCTGTAACTTTGTCATGAAGAGATGGATTTTGTTGATACTTGCTACAAATGATCAACATAGTATAACGACGTGTCGCGAGTACGACCCACACCTGTACCTCAAAGGTCAAAGTCACAATTTGAGTTTGTTTGACAACATTTTGAGTATGTGAGAGATTTCTTTTCCGGCCTGTAACTTTCTCATGCATAGATGGATTTTGTTGATACTTGCTACAAATGATCAACATAACATGACAACGTGTCTCGAGTAAGACCCACACCCGTACCTCAAAGGTCAAGGTCACAATTTGAGTTTGTTTGACAACACATTGAGTTTGTGTGAGATTTCGTTTCCAGCCTGTAACTTTGTCATGCATTGATGGATTTTGTTGATACTTGCTACAAATGATCAACATAACATATCATATATTTTTATTTTCACAGACCATTTGGGGGGCATGTGACACTTAACAGTGACATTTCTTGTTTTTTGTAATTTTTTTTTTTATTGTAACAGTTTAACAAAATCAGATGTAAAAAAATACAAATTGTGATGTAGTATGTACAGGTTCATATTTATAATTTCTGTTCTGATAGTGGGGGTAGGTGCTAAGACAATTAAAATTCTGGTGGTAGTACAACAAAACTTATTAAACTTCTGATAGTGGTTCTCTAAAAAAAAAATACTTTCCATTCCTATCCCCCTTTTGATTTATGTATGGTATAGCCATGACAAAAGTTAAAGAAATATCTCACCTTATTTTCTTGTTGCAGTTTCCAAACATCCGCAGTGCTCTGACTATAATGCTCATCACCTGCGTCACCACTTGACTCTTTTCGCCTGTGGTCTATGACATCATGTGACACGGTACGTCTAACATCACCAGATTCCTTTCTATGACGACGAGCCAAGTCTACCCGAACTTTTTGTAATTGTTCCACAAACTCCTGATCCTTCTCGATCTTGATTCTCTCTATGTTCCGTTTCGCATCCTCCTCAACTTGACTAGCATGGCCACGTTTGTCTTTCTCTGCTTCCATTACTATTTCAACCTCTCGCTGACGGAACTTTTGTTCATATTTTTCTTCAATATCATATTCCATCTGTTTCACCTTCTTCTCATAATTTTCTTCAAGAATTTTTACCTTTTGTTTACGAAAATCAAAATCCTTTGTAATTCTACTCTTTATTTGGTCTTCAAGTTCGATGGAATTTTTTTCAAATTCAGCTTTTAATTCCAAAATTCTTTCTTCAATTAATTTTGCTATTTCTTCATCACTTAACTCTATTTCTGTCTGACTTTTAAAATCTTTGCTAGTTTTAAACATTTCTGCAGAAGTGTGGGTGGTTTCAACCTTCAAGTCATCATTTTCATAATCAGTACATTCCCCATTATTGTCAACCTCATCAACATCACTTGCTTCAGTATCACTTTTGTTTTGTTTAAAACTTGCTGTATCTTCAACATCACAAGTTTCAGTTACATCTGCATTAACTACAGGATACCTAAATATTGAAACTAGAGGCCTTTCTAGATTTGCACTTGCTGAATATATGCCACTTTCTATTGACGTGATAGATATATTGTCCGTTCCTTCAGTCATTTCATCATTATCACAAATACTGTTTTCAGTTTCGTTATAAGGCACATCCTTTGCGTCAATATTACTTTTACTATTTGATTCTTTGCTTTTGACTGTTTCAGATTTTTCAACTACAGAAGTTATAAGCTCACACTGGCAAGAAACACATATTTTCTCCACAGCATTTGTTTGACTGTCAGAGTCGTCAGTGTTACTGTTATTAAAGGAATCTTCAACATCTAAATTTGTTTGAACACACTGATCTGATTGTCCAATAATTAATTCAGGATTTGTGTCATTTTGATCTTTTAACATTTCAACAATGCTGTCTGCATCTAGGACTGTTTCATTTGCAGTTTCATAAAGTGTATTCGTACCACTACATAAATCATCAGTCAGCAATCCCGCTTCATTCCCAGACTGTTTAAAGGACATATCCAAATCACAATTCTCATTCACTACATCATCTAGATATATTGCAATTTCATTCATTTGTAATTCAGTTTGAGTAGATGAATTAACAATATTGGTTTCCTTGACATTCTCGGAAGTATTTCCATTGTCATCAAGCAAGTATCCGAAAGTTTCAAATTCTCCAACAGAAATGTTTGTCTGCACTGAAATGTTTAATAATTTATCATCCGGTGCTCTGATCTGCTGCTCTAAAAACTGAAAGGCACTTGCAAATGTAGGAAGAGAACTTGTATGTAACTCTGTATGTGCATTTTGTTCTAATGACATGTCTGGATTTAATCCCAATGCATCTACATGTAGATCAATTGTAAATGTTTCAAAAGACTGATTAACCAACTCTTCCACATCTTCAGCATCTGCATGACTAGGTTCATTCAAAACAGCTGGATCACTTGTAGCACCATCTTGTTCAGATCTGGTACTAGTGTTTTGTGCAGATTTCTGATTCAATTTTGAAACCATTTTCATATTTTTCATATCTTTTTGCTGTTTCTCACTTAAGATCTCCTCGAGTTTCTGTTTTTGTTCAACTGCTTCCACATATTGAGCTTGCTGCTCTTCCAAGTTCTCTTTTAATACCGTTTTCTCCTCTGTGGCATTGTACATTTCATTTTCCATTAAGTCTAACATTTTCCTTAGTTCTCCTACATCATCATTCATTACTTGAAGCTGTGATTGCAACTGACTTATCTCTTTATCACATTTCTTCTTTGTAGTTTCCATTTCTGATTTCACATCTTCATATTTTGATTGCATATCATGAAGCATATTAGTCAGTTCTTCTGTAAGCATTTCGTATTCACCTTTCTCTTTTTGTATACCATTCAAACGAATATGCAACTCTTCCACTCGCTTATTCAAAGTTCTATTTTCGCCTTCAATATCCAAATTTTTCTCTAAAATATCATCAACTTTATCAAGTCTTCCTTGAATTGAACTAAACTGACCTCTCATGTCTTCATTTTCTGCCTTCAACATTTTATTTGCATCATTTAATGTTTCATTTTCAAGTTCCAGTAACTTCATTTTATCAACAAACTGGTTAGTTTCGTTTTTCAATTTTTTGTTTTCATTTGCAGTGGTGTAATATCTAGAAACAATGTCATCTCTTGAGTTTCCTAAATTTTCCATTTCAGCTGCCAGAATTTCTACCTGATGCCGAATATGGTTTCTATTCTCTGAAACAGCATAGAGATGTGCCTGGAGTGTTTCTTTTTCTGTCTTCAAAAATTCATTTTCTTTAGCATATTCTTTATTTTCTTCATTTGTATTTTTTAACTCCTCAAGAGTTTTGTCTTTTTCAATCCTAAATATTTTTAAGTTTTCATCCATTTCAGTTATTTTCACATTATCCTCTTGCTTGGCTTTATTGAGAATTTCCAAATCTTTATGTAAATTGTCTGTTTCATCCCTTAATTTTCTATTTTCCTGTACAACATTATTTTGTTCAGTGAGAACAGTTTCAAGGTCATTCTGCAACTTGGTCTTGTATCTTAATTCTAATTCTAACTGTGATCGAAGTGTATCAAGTTCACTATTTGCATGTTTAATTTCACCAGAACTCATATTGTTTTCATATACTTTCAATTGCTCTTTCAAGTATTTTTCTCTCTCTTGAAGTTCATTGAGATCATGATCAAGACTGCTGCATTGTGCAGTGACCCTCACATTTTCCTCTAGCAGTTCTTTCAGTTGTTTTTCAAGTCGAGTTGCAAGATCAGCCTTCTCTGTCAAAGTATCATCAAAAAGTTGAATTTGTTCAACTAATCCCATTAAATCCTGTTCTAAAATATTAATTTTGTTTTTATATTCAGCATTTTCTTCAGATAAAGATTCTTTCTCTTTTTCAAGTTCATCAATAACTTTAAGTTTGTTGGAAAGGTTGTCATCAATACTTTGAGTTTGATCTAACACATCCTGAATATCTTGTTTCAAGCTTAAAACCTGTGTTTTCAAAGTTGCATTCTCCTCATCAAGACCAGCTAGCTGCCTTTCAAACTTTGCAATAACACAATCCTTTTCTTTCATTTCTTCATCAGCATTTCCTTTGATATTTTCAATCACTTCTAACAAACTAGTTTTCTCATCATCCATATCTGCAACTATTCTTTGATATTCATCACACTTATCTAACAGTAATTCATTTTCATCTGCCCCTTCTCCAAGTTTTTGCTGAATTTCCATGAGTTCAGAAACAAGATTTTCATTTTCTTTTGAATGTTCTTCATATTTAGCTTCTAGTTCAAGATATTGCCTTTTCAGAACATTATTTTCTTCAGTTTGTTCATCAATATTTGGAAAGAAACTATTTAGCCTCTCAATTTCAACTTGCAATATTTCTATTTCAGTATCTGTACTTTGAACCTTTGTTTTTAATGTGGAATTTTCCTGTAACAATCCATCAATTTCACTCATATACCGCGTTTCCTCATTTTCTTTTTTCTTTAAAGTATCTGCCAGTTTTCTTTCATGATTTTCAATTTTAGTTTTATGTAGCTTAAGCTCTTTCTTTAAAGTTGATATTTCTGTGTTCGAATCTCTCATATTTTGTAAAACTTCTGCATTTTCCTTGTGCAAAGCTTCCATAGTTTCAAAAATTCTTTCATTTTCCTCTATATGAGCTGAAAGAGAACCTTGAAGTTTTTCATTTTCTTTTAATATATTTTCTTTTTCTTCTTGTATTTTTTCTAAGGTTTCTTTCATTTCAAAGAAATCACTTTCTGAGGATTCGAAATACTCCAATCGCTCTTTGACTCGACTAAGTTCCTCTCTGATTTCATCCTCTCGATACTTTGAGTTGGATGTTGCTGTTTGCATATCCATATTATCTTTATCTAAATAATTTGTTCTTAAAACTAGCTCATTTCTTTCCCAGCACAGTTTTTCAATTTCTTGCTTTTGTTCACAGTTGCTCTTTTCAGATTCCTCCAGTAATGTATTTAAATGGTCCATTTTATTTTGTAGCTGTTTGACAACATTATTTTGATTTTCAGCTTCTTTCATATTTTTGGTATTCATTTTTTCAACCTGTTCTAATTCATCGAGAATTTTCACTTTTTCATCCTTTTCAGACTGCAGTAAATCCATAAGATCTTCTTTCTCTTTTTTACACTGCTCAGTAATTTCTTTTAAATACAAAATTTCTTTACAATTTCTACTTAACTCTTCATCGGAGTTATATGTTACAGTGTCAACAGGTGGTTGAACTTCACACAACAACAGATTCTCTTGAAGACCATGTGGATTTTGTCCATCATCAGCCTCTGTATCTAAAGTCTGCAAATCATTGTCAGTATCAACACCACCAAAATAACTATGAACAGAAGTTTCCCCAACTGAATGATCTAATAATCCATGATGAATTGGAGTGGAAGAAGCATGCATGTTAACCTCCATTTCCAAAGCCTCTACCTTAGGTGGGTCAAGTTCACTTACCTCCTTAGCATGGTCTTCATGGAAACCAGTCACATCACCACTGCGGAGGTTGTCTTTACTTGCATGTTCTTGTGTAGAATTGGATGAGTGTATTGTAGTGGAACCATTGTCTGCCGGTTTCTGCACTGAACTGATCTTTAAAGTCTCGACCTCTATTTTGAGATTTTCACATTCTTCTATTTTGTATTTGAGAGTTTCACTTACATTGTCCAACTGAAGCTGAAGGGTTTCAAGTCTTTCCCTTAAGTCAATTGTTTCCGACTCATTGCTTTCATTACTTTCACTCTGTTTACTTAATTTTGAGTCATTTCCAAATGAATGATAGGCAGTGTCCTCAGCCGTTGCTGTTGTTTTATCAGAGTAAGAACTCAATTGTGTATCATCGTTTTGTGACTCAGGCTGGTCTGAAGGCATCATTTTATATTCATCAGCTTCTCTTT
Source organism: Panopea generosa (assembly GCA_029582155.1). Lineage (NCBI taxonomy): Eukaryota > Metazoa > Mollusca > Bivalvia > Adapedonta > Hiatellidae > Panopea > Panopea generosa. The sequence continues at coordinate 61,833,043 of CM055909.1, forward strand.
CAAGAGTTTGTTTAGCACCTCCTGTGATTTTTGACACAATATTAGCTGCCTGAAGCTGATGAAGTTCTGATTTCAGCACTTCAAGCTCGCGTTTCAATTTGGATATTGTCGCATCTTTCTCGTTTTCACTATTTTCTTTGGCACTTGAACTTTTAACAATCTTACCATTTTCCTGTGATGGCACATTTCCTCCACATTCAACATGATTTGCATTCACATTAGTATTGACTAGATCACAATGTTCTGTTATAGTACTCAAGTCTTGGGCAAGATCACTTACATTGAAACCAACCAAATTATGACCATCAACTTGTAATTCATAAGAAGCAGTTGCATTTTCAAAAAGTTCTGGTTCAGTTACAATTTCCCCTGGGTCATTCGCATCATTTGAAGTGCTAATTGAGGAAGCATATTGGTATGTTTGAACACATTCGGAAGACAAATTTTCCTCTATAATATCAGGTACAATGGTCTCTTGAACACATACCATCTCTTCCACAGGTTTAAATTCTTCTTTGTACTTGCATGAAAATTCATCATCAAATGCGACTTTATCTGCAACTATTGTTCCATCTTGTTGTGTCAAAAGCTTTTGTCTGTGGGTTTCACATTCTAAATTTGAATTGATCAATTCTTGTTTCAACTCCTGGATTTCATTATTGAGAGACAGATTTGTGACTTGATACTTCATATTTTCACTTTGAGACAATTCAAGCATGCTTTGTAACTCCTTAAGTTCTACTTTAATAGTGTCTCGTTCTTCTTGCCAACTGCTGGTTTCATCTTTAAATTGTTCAACGGTTTTTCCAAGTTCCTTCAGCTGTCCTACGAGCTGCCCATTTTCATTTGAAACTACTTCTACCTCACTCTTAAGAGAAGCTATGATATCCTTCTGATTGTTTATCTTATTATAGAGCTCATCATTCTGAACTCGCAGCAAATGATTCTCTTGAAGCACATCGTCACTTTGACTTATGTTATCTTCATATTCTGCAATTTGAGACTGATACAGTGAATTTTCATCTTTCACTTGTGCAATTTCAGCACTCAAAGTGGTGTTCTCATTTGTGACATTTTTATACTCATGCTCCACTTTCTCAAGATTTTCCTGAATATCTTTCATTTGTTTATCCATATCTTGTTTTTCGTTCTGTAAACTGATTATTTGTTCATCGAGACGTTTCATTTCTAAGTTGTTTGCATCTTTTTCAGATTTCAGTGACTCCAGTTCACTTCTGTAATCACTATTTTCATTCACAAATTTATCATTGTCTTTCTTAAGATTTTCTATTGTTAAGGTCAAGTCTTGAACATCAGATATTGATGCTTCATGCTGTTTTTTGAGAATTTCTAATGCTTTAATCAAAGTTTCATTACCCGACGTCAGATTATCATTTTCTGATAAAATTTCTGAATTTTGTTCTTTTAAAGCATCATTTTCTGATTTCAGAATAACATTTTCTGATTCAATAGCATCTACTTTAGCATTTGCTTCTTCTGAAACCTTTACTAGACTTCGCTCATAATTGCATTTAAGTTCTTCAATTTCACTTTCTTTCTCAGTTTTAACTTTCTCAAGTTCATTCTTGCTAAGTTCGACATTTTCTTTTAATCCAGTCATCTCATTTTCTAACTCAGCCAGATCAGTCGCATTACCAATGTCAATATTTCTGTTTCTAGTAATCTCAGCATATTCTTGCTTCAATGAGCCATATTCAGTTGAAATATGAGTAAGTTTTTCAGCAAGTTCGGAGACAACTTCATCCTTTTTCATGATGTTATCTTGAAGAACAATGATTTCATCTTTAGCTTGTTGTAGAGCACCGACAGTTTTCCGCTGTTTCTCTGTTTGAGCATTTAAAGTACCGCTTGCCTACAAATAAAAATAATAAAACAATTTAAAGAAAAAAAAAAGAGTAAATTTATTGAATCAAAACAAGTTTCTTAAACTCAAAGTTCTAGATAAACATTAAGTGCAAAAGGTATTTAAGCCCTTAATTTTATTTTTAAAGGAAGTATCGTTAGGATTTTTCTTTTTTTTTTCAATTACATTTATCATTTCTATGATAATCACCGGCCCCATATTGCCATAAATAATTTATTGAAAAGGGATTTTTTAAATTGGCCAAGTGCCAAGGTTAGACCACATGTCAAAGCATCGTACCTAGGACACACACCCCAAATCCCACAAAAAATTATTGTATTTATGTGTTTTATATGATTAAATGTTCATTTGAAAAAAAACAAGAAATGTCACTAGTAAGTGTCGCATGCCCCCCAAATGGTTGTTGAAAAATAACAATATAATTATGATATAATAGATAGCAATGTATCCATGAATATAAAGAGTAATGGACTGATGTTTCAGACTAGACATGCAATTTCATGTTTTTTACATTAAAGAGTGACCTTGACCTTTGTGCAACCTTGACCTTCACATCTGATGTAATGGTCTGGGTATTTCAACAGTTAAATGCTGCTGAAACATCATCATGACATGCTGATCACTTGTGTCAAGCTATTTTAAAATCCCTAAATGTAAGACAAAGTTACAGATCTATTGTAAATAAACTGAGCCAAGTGTTTTTTAAATCCATCCATGTATGAAAGTTAAAGGACGGACTTGAAATCTCAAACAGATTCAAAGTGTTGTCATACATACTAAAAGTGTGACCTTGACCTTTGAGGTATGGGTCTAGGTCTTACTTATGACACGGCGTCATGTCATCTTGATAAATTGAGCCAAGTTAAAGGTAAAGTCAAAGACCAGACACACAATATCAAACAAATTGAAAGTGTGACCTTGATCTTTAAGGAAAGGTTCTGGGTCTTACATGTGACACTTAACCCTTTGCTCCAAAGATACGCGTTTTCCCGCACCAATCACAGAAGGTCTTTGAAAACAGTGCAGGAAGAGTTCGTAACAAGCAATCTTGAACACTTCCTGCAATGTTTTCCACTCTGTCAGTTAATATAAACATAATTCACCCATTGCTGATATGTGGTGAATTAATGCTTTCAATTTGGAAGAGTCAAAGAAAATGCTTATGGAGCAAAGGGTTAATTATGTCATGTTGATCAACTGAGCCAAGTGTTTTTAAAATTTATCCATAGATGACAGACCGGACAAGGAATGTCAAAATGACTGAAAGTGTTGTCAAACAAAGTTAAATTGTGACCTTGACCTTTGAAGTGGGAGTTTGGGTATTAAGTGCAACACGTCATCATGTTATGTTGATCATTTATAACAAGTATTTATAAAAATCCATCTCTGCATGACAAAGCTGCAGGCTGGACATGATATCTCACACAGACTCAAAGTGTTGTCAAACTTAAATTGTGACCTTGACCTTTGAGGTACGGGTATGGATCTTACTCGTGACATGTTGTCATGTTCTGTTGATTAATTGTAGCAAGTATCATTAAAATCCATCTATGCATGACAAAGTTACAGGCCGGAAACAAAATCTAACAGACTCAAAGTGTTGTTAAACAAACTCAAATTGTGTCCTTGACCTTTGAGGTACTGGAGTGGGTCTTACTCGAGACACGTCGTCATGTTATGTTGATCATTTGTAGTAAGTATTTATAAAATCCATCGATGCATGACAAAGTTACAGACCGGACACGATATCTCACACAAACTCAAAGTGTTGTCAAACAAACTCAAATAGTGACCTTGACCTTTGAGGTACAGGTGTGGGTCTTACTCGTGACACGTCGTCATGTTATGTTGATCATTTGTACCAAGTATCAACAAAATCCATCTACGCATGACAAAGATACAGGCCGGAAATGAAATACCGGACGGAGGACGGACGGATGCTGTGATTACTATATGCCACCCCAAATTTTTTTTGTGGGGCATAAAAATAATAACTTTTTTTATAAATATTATGACAAAGTAACCATGACCCTCGTGACGGCAGTACCGATATGTGCTCTGTTGAGGCTCACACAAAAACATTTATCAACAAAACATGTAATCAAACCACCACGTCTTATTCACAACTGTTTGATCTGTTCAAAAATGTTTACTTCAACGATCAATGTCAACACATTCCTGAATTATGGGTGTTTTAACATGTAAAAAGTATGTCAATATTGCGTTTACGAAAGAATCTCACACATTTGTAAACACAACATACTCCGCTGATAATCAGCGCATTCAGACCTTGCCACCTCTATTCAACAATACAGTCGTTAAAAACAGCATTAACAAAATATATTTCTACACAGTGCCTTTCTTTTTTGAGTATAAGATGCTAAATTGCATGATTTACATCATATATTTATGTGTTACTACACAGCGAGAGTATTTTATCTTGGCCCTAGGGTGAGATAGAAATATGTAACTCAGGTAAAAATGCAGATATCCTTATATTGTATGCAATTAAGAGTAATCAGTCTTTCCTTTGCACTTCCACATATTACCCTCTATGTTCAAAGTTTCCTTAGATTCCCTTTCATATTTTCAAAGATATGCTTGCGATACAAGCAAAAATAATAGAAAATAAAGAACAAAAGGGGAGATGAGTCTGTCATTATTCAAGATAGAGTTGTCTGTCTTTCTCTCTGCACTTCCACACATTACCCTCTATTCATGTTCCAAGTTGAGTTGAATTCCCTTTCATACTTTTAAAGATATAATCTGGACAAAACAAATGAACCAAAAATCAAGTACATAAGGGAGATTATTATGTTATTATTCAAGATAGAGTTATGATTATTTTGCTCTGCACTGACACACAGTGCCCTCTTATGATGTTCCAAGTCACATTGTGCTCCCTTAAATACTTTGAAGATAGGCTCCAGACAAGCAAAACTAACCAAAACTAAAGTATAAATGAGATAATTCTGCCAGTATTCTTGATAAAGACAAAATTCATTCACTCTGCTCTTCTTGGGTGAATTATGTTCATGTTAACTGACAGAGCAGAAAACGGTGCAGGAAGTGTTAAGATTGCTCATTACGAGCAATCTTAACTCTTCCTGCACTGTTTTCAAAGGCCTTCTGTGATTGGTGTGGGAAAATGCATATCTATGGAGTAAAGGGTTAAAATGACCATGCAAAATCAAAATTTGGCATAAAAAAAATTTAATTACCTACCTACCTACATGAAAAATACTGGGTCAGAGCACAGCAAACAAATTTTTTTTAAAAATGGCCCAGTTCAGAACATAATACATCAACGTCAATAGTCAAGTTATTACATAAAAACAGTTGTGATTTGTGTATTTTTTAAGTGGTTTTCAACAAACGGCAGGTTATATATGTGTCATATCCAGTTTTAATGGTAGAAGAAGGCCCCAAAATAAATCGGAGTAGTATCACCGTCCTTCTGTAACTGGCAAAATATGTCACACCAAGCTTAAGGTAAGTAGTCACTAGAAAACTTTTTAGACCACTCAACCACATAACTGGCAATCATCTCATGTAAAGGTTTTGGACAGAGTTATGACCTAAGTGATGAGAGGTCAGTGGTCACCAAATGAAAGCACTTTAGACCACTCAAGGTGTACAGAAGATGTGGAAATGGAAGAAAATGTAAACCTGTTTCAGCTGCATTTGTAGCCACTGCACATGACGGAACAATTCCTGTATGTCAGCAACATCTAATGCCTGGTGTCCAGCCCCGTTTGCTGCATTAGCTGACGTGGAACCACTCTCTGCAGACTGATTCTCAGGAAATCTGTTTCCTGATTCTGAATTAGACTGGTTCTCTGTGTGAGACCTGACATTATCTGCATTCTGAACAAGATTGGCGTTGGCATCAGCAGTCTGTGAAGGAAAGAAATACAATATTTCAGTAATGTAAAGGCAAAATAAAATATTTCAGTGATGTAAAGAGGCAGTGAATGATCAGCAAATACACCAATCTTGCCCAATGTAGAAATCATATAGTCAATTTTACTCCCAATATAAACAATGTTAATTTATACAGTAAGTTTATACATATTACTAATTTATTTTAGCTCAATTGCAATGAAAGCTCAGAGCTTATATGAACTGCTCTCGAGTCCGCTTCCTGGATAGAACCAGTACTGAGTGTTGTTTTATGAGAGGAATCGTGTCGAGCCGGGAATCAAACCGAAACTAGGGTGTGAGCGGCCAACACTCTTTACATTACACTACCACCCTGGTCCCAGCTTAATTAATACAGTTAAAACGGTCAATATTGCTTGAGACGGTAGTGTCAATATTTATGGCCATTCCCAACTTTTCCCCTTTTTGTTGTATATAAATATATTCCTTTTTTAATGATATTTTCTGTGTAGATATTTTTAATATCTTGATCCCAGTTTTAGTTCCCAATTGATCGCATCACACCTTTAACTAAATGTTTGTCTCAATATTAAAATTGCTGACATAATTTTTTTTTTGTTTTTCACGTTGTGTGAAAATCAGCACATGCTATTTCTCACAGTGTAAAGACACAACACTTATTATCGGTCTAGGTAAAAGTGTCAATTTTAATGACAGAAAGAGTGTTGCAAACATTGTGTTATCAGATTGAGTGACTGCGAGTAAAATGAATAAATATCATTTGATTCAATCAATCAGCCCCACTGTCAATATGGCAGAACAACTTATATCTTATCAGGCTTCTCCACAGGCCATTTAAGCACAGGGGCACTCCAGCGCTTGACTATATCAGAAATGGTAGTCCCCTAGCGCTTGAATTCTTTAACAAAAAATGTGCAAAAGCTTACTTTCCTCTAAATCATTATTTTTCTTTGCATATCTTTCTCATTTTAATAACTAAATTGAAACATACTAAATATGATGACTTTAACTGATTAATACAAGTTTTACTAGCGAAATATATTTCAATGAGAGCTTGAAAATGTGATGAAGGTGTTTACGCGCTCATACCCAAGTGCTTACATTCCTTCCTGTGGAGAACCCTGCTTATACTGACGAGTAATTCAAAGAAGGACCCGGAGTAGCCCGGAGGGGGAGTGGGAGTGAGGGGGATATTTCAATCGGTTAACATTGTTATTCTGTCAAGAACTCCAAAGAAGGACCTGGCTTCTGTTTCACCAACATTTAACTTAAATACTTAAAAACTTAACTAAGTTTTGACTGGTTATTTATCTATTATATAATCAAAATCATTGACACAATATGCAGTTTTATTGGAACCAGTCTAAAATCATGATCACATGGCTGCTTTTCTTAGATTTAAGATTTTAAGTATTTAAGTATGTGTTGGTGAAACAGGAGCCAGGTTTAAAATTTATATATATATGTGCCATTTGTTTTTATGCTCACTGTCTAGTTTATGTTTATTTCAAGTCACAATTATGCAAAATAAATAAATTAACACATCAATATAATAGACAATATTGACAATTATATGAGCATTTATCACGACAGTGTAATCCTACTTCAAGGACTGTAATATGGAAGCAAAAGTACAATTGACATATGACAGATGACAATTATCTGGTGATGAAAATAAATAATTATCTTAAGACAAAATCTATGTCGTTATTTTGATATATACAGAAATGCTCCGGTAAATATGTATCAAAAGAAACAAGGCAATTTTATTGCTGGAAATGAAAGAATATAATGAAAGTGTGTTGCTTTTCTCACTCATCTGAACTAAGAACCTGTATCAAAGGCCAATAAATACTCTTTTTTTTTAATATTTAGAGTCATTTTCATGATCAGTTAACTCTTCCACTTAAATCAGTGTTGAGATACGAATGATAATGAGACACAATGTTGTATATCATCACCGTCAATGCGCTACTAACTGAGCTTACTGGACTAGGCTCAATCTAATAGTTTCTCACCTTTTGTGTGACAACCTCCGTTGCTTGTTTCCGCAGTTTCTCATTCTCCTGTATGACTTTATCGAGAGCCAGCTGCTTGCCCATCAAAGACTCCTCCAACTCTTCCACACGCGACGTCTTCTCGGCAAGTCTTGACTTAACCGCCACGTACGCTTTACTTGTCATGTCCTACATGAAGATGACATAAGACTGAGGTAAACAATATTTATAATTTAATTCTATGATTCCTTCTGGCTTCCATTTCATCAATATTTTATTTAGTTTTACTCAAAAACTTGCCCCATGGTAAAAAGACACAGAAGAAACTGTTTTATATTTGCATAATTTTTCAGTTTGTTGAAAGTATTTGTCATCAACAAAGCATGACAAGCAGTTTTACTGTGAGTTCAACATCAGTATATATAAAGAACCTCTTCCTTTGCCTTAACTTTCGATCATATAGTTTGTCTCCATGGTTACCACCTGTCTTAACAGTTGATGGAGATGTATGCATATTTGTCAAATAACAGGAGAGTTTAAGAGTAATTTTCAAAATTTCAGCCATAATATTTTTTGATTGATGTCGTTTTAAACATATATTTTTGGAATCTCAGATATGTCTAATAAATAAGTAACATGGCCTTTGACCGACACAACTTTAATGTAATACACAGTCATGTACAAACCTCAGCAATGGCATCATCTTCACTGTAGCTACTCAACGATTGCTGGTCACTCTGAAGAATATAAACAAATCAATAGTCTCTCATAATTCTTCAATGAGTGCACACACTGTAAATAACGTAATAGCCTAATGACAAACATTCATTACAACTTGGTCACTGCATAAACTCTGGCATCATTCACTATGGGATATCTAGGTCAAGATTGGGAGAAAATATAAAAATCATGAAAATTGCACGAAAAACACTAAAAAGTGTCACTGCTGCATACTGGTAATAAAATTGGGAATAATTTTGATCAGTTTTGCCCATTTAGATTATCTCAGCCTTCCAGTTAATAGACTTAACTGACAATATGAATCCATTTTAATCAACCTTTTTAAGATGTCAGGAAACAAAATGTTTCAAGCCAAAAAACTAAATTTCGAAAGCCAATACTAGTATATCAAAATAGCCAATAGTGCAGATGAATGTGATGTGACTTTTACCCTAGACAAATATATTAACAAATCTTGACCATACAAGCTTATATTATAGGCAAATCAGGCACAACTGGGCCAGAGCTGGGCGGTAGGATAGTGGGTACAGGGTAAGACCTCACACTCCACCTGGCAGCCTTTTCAAGGAAAAAGCATCCAGTACTGGTTATACCCAGGAAATGGACTCAAGAGTGATGCATATACCAGCACACAATGAGCTTAAATGAATTAGTATAAACTAGAATAACTTGTCTGGACATACAGCGAAACTTAACATCATGTCCAAATCTAGCACAAAATGAACATACAAGCTTCGATCATAGAACACTTAGGCACAACTTCGCCAACCCACACTAACATCATTGACAAATCTAGCACCACTTTGCCAATCCACACTTACATCATAGACAAATCTAGAACTTGGCCAACCCACACTTACATCATAGACAAATTTAGCACCACCTGACCAACCCACTTACATCATAGACAAATCTAGCACCACTTGGCCAATTCACACATACGTCATAGACAAATCTAGAACAACTTGGCCAACCCACACATACATCATAGACAAATATAACACCACTTACCAAACCCAGACTTACATCATAGACACATCTAGACCAACTTGGCCAACCCACACTTACGTCATAGACAAATCTACAACAACTTGGCCAATCCACACTTACATCATAGACACATCTAGACCAACTTGGCCAACCCACACTTACATCATAGACAAATCTAGCACCACTTGGCCAACCCCACTTACATCATAGACAAATCTAGCACCACTTGGCCAACCCCACTTACATCATAGACAAATCAAGCACCACTTGTGGCCAACCCACACTTACATCATAGACAAATCTAGCACCACTTGGCCAACCCCACTTACATCATAGACAAATCTAGCACCACTTGGCCAATCCACACTTATGTCATAGACACATCTAAAACAACTTGGCCAACCCACACATACGTCATAGACAAATCTAGCACCACTTGTGACCAACCCACACTTACATCATAGACAAATCTAGCACCACTTGTGGCCAACCCACACTTACATCATAGACAAATCTGGCACCACTTGTGGCCAACCCACACTTACATCATAGACAAATCTAGCACCACTTTGCCAACCCCACTTACATCATAGACAAATCTAGCACCACTTGGCCAACCCACACATACGTCATAGACAAATCTAGCACCACTTGTGGCCAACCCACACTTACATCATAGACAAATCTAGCACCACTTGTGGTCAACCCACACTTACATCATAGACAAATCTGGCACCACTTGTGGCCAACCCACACTTACATCATAGACAAATCTAGCACCACTTGGCCAACCCCACTTACATCATAGACAAATCTAGCACCACTTGACCAACCCACACTTATATCATAGACAAATCTGGCACCACTTGTAGCCAACCCACACTTACATCATAGACAAATCTGGCACCACTTGGCCAACTCCACTTACATCATAGACAAATCTAGCACAACTTGGTCAACCCACTTATATCATAGAAAAATCTTGCATCACTTGACAACCCACACTTACATCATAGACAAATCTGGCACCACTGGACAACTCTGATGGTGATGTTACATCAACACCATTTCCACCAATCTGAACAGCATCCGATAACTTCTGTGAAGTCTCATCGTTTGAGCGTTTTTTCTTCTTCTTTTTCTTCTGAAACTGTGCCAACTGAAAAAATTGGTATAAAAAGAAATTTTATCAAAAAGAGCCAATTTCAATATTTTAATTTTTGATTCATATTAAGGTCAGAATTTTTTATTTGCTGGTTTACCAATTTTTTCAAAATTAATATTTTCCAAGGAAAATTCTGTAAAAAAGGATAAATAATTTATAAGAGATAAACCATAGTAGAGGTCAAAAGTCAGCTTTTAATAAATTTGGGATATTACTTTGTGGTGTACAATTTTGGTTCTGTCAATTCGCAATTATTTTTACTTTTTCCTCAATTTGTCAGCACTATCAGAATGAAAACAAACAAAAAAAAAGTGACAAAATTAAAAAAATTCTCAAATGGAAAAATATGTTTGGTGGATTCCGTAAAGAAACAAATAAACGGTATCAGCTTGTCACATTATTAATTTTACTCTTCATGGAACTGGAGACAGTATAATAACTGTACCTATATAAACACCATGTACATAATGTCTGGTTACAAATATATCCTAGTTTGAAATACATGTATATATGTTTCAGACAGCAGGTTCAAAGGCTTATTATGCCAGCAATAAAAAGATACTTCTCTGTGGCTTTTAAGCAGAGTGCAGGCTGCTAAAATAAAATGTTTGCGTTTTGTCCAACTACTTTTTCTGAATGTGAGTAAGTTTTATAATAGAACACAACTAGAGACATATAAACCCTATATATGCATTATTATGTCACTGAACAAAACAAATAAATTGGACACCAGATGTCAGCTGAACATTAAGATAATGTGTTTGCTCTCTCCCAATCATAGTTTATTTTCAGTAGAAGCCCTTTACTTCATATAGACGCCTTTGGACACCTCTAATATAGACGCCTTTGGACACCTCTAATATAGACGCCTTTGGACACCTCTAATATAGACGCCTTTGGACACCTCTAATATAGACGCCTTTGGACACCTCTAATATTGACGCCTTTGGACACCTCTAATATAGACGCCTTTGGACACCTCTAAAATAGACGCCTTGGACACCTCTAATATAGACGACTTTGGACACCTCTAACATAGACGCCTTTGGACACCTCTAACATAGACGCCTTTGGACACCTCTAACATAGACGCCTTTGGACACCTCTAACATAGACGCCTTTGGACACCTCTAATATAGACGCCTTTGGACACCTCTAATATAGACGCCTTTGGACACCTCTAATATAAACGCCTTTGGACACCTCTAATATAGAAGGCTTTTGAATTATTGGATGAATTATGTTTATATTAACTGACAGATTAATGAGCACTCTGAACTCTTTCTGCACTGTTTTCAAAGGCCTTCTGTGATTGGTGCTGGAAAACGCATATCTATGGAGTAAAGGGTAAGGAAGGTAGGTCTAGGGAAAATATACATTATTTTTCAATATAAAAAAAGCTATTTCTCTGAATGTTAATAAATAATTCCACAGTAAATGTCTGACAATCCAGTATCATGATTACTATCATCAAACAAGAGCTGTAAGAAGACAACAAAGCTCACCTCTGGGTGTCTTAAGTCCATAAAGGGCCATAACGGTGCCAAAATGCAATCCAGAGTTATGGTTCTAGTCTCTGTGTGTTTCATTGATGATGGTGAACACACATGTGAAGTTTCATTCACATCCAATGAGTGGTTGCTTATATATGTAAAACTTTTACGCAACTAAATGCAAAGTTTAACCTGGGTGTTTAAGTCCAAAAAGGGCCATAACTGTGCCAAAATGCAATCCAGAGTTATGGTTCTTGTCTCTGTGTGTTCCATTGATGATGGTTAACACACGTGCTAAGTTTTATTGACATCCAATGAGTGGTTGCATAGATATCTGAAACTTGTACGCAAAAGTTTAACCTGGGTGTCTACAGACGACGACGCCGATGACGGGGTCATGACAATAGCTCTCCTTGGACTTCGTCCCAGTGAGCTAAAAACAGAATTCATTTAAGATAGTTGAAATTGTCCACATTATAACATAGAAGAAACCATGTGGATTTGATACACATTTTTAAGGTTTTTTAAAATATTGATGATCTTTCAATGGGCGGTATGTTTGAATTTAGTGACAGGCTGACAGCCAGACTAGAGGTCATAGTAAAAAATAAAGAAACACATAAGCATGAATACATTTCAATTAAATTCATTCTGTGTCATAGCAATTGAAAAATGGAACAATCTACCAGATAATATAGTAAGAGCCAAAACTGTTCTACAATTCAAAACCTGGTTGGATAGACACCAGGGTGATACCAGATTTGACATTAATATATATATTAATCAGCCATTATTTGTAGAAAAGTTCATATAAAACTTTAATAATAATACCGGAAATGTACTTTTTAAAATGAAGATTATATACATCTTGATGTAGAAGACGAGTTTTCAGAACTCAAGATATTCTACTACACCAATACATATTCGAATACAGGTGACATGACCCCTACTTTTCTCATTGTATTTTGGTTGGGATACTCGCCCTTAAGTTGGATTGTACCACTGAGTCTGACAACTTTGACCTACCGTAAAATAATCATAAATCTAACCCACGCACATACTATATAACGCTTGCAGACGATAATACACCTAAAAATAATATATTAGCCGTGTCCTTTTTAATCACATGTTTATGTCTTTCCGCTTGCTATTTCTGTACAGCGCTGCGCACGTAGTTTAGAAAGTGGGATATTTGAAAAAACTATTGTCAACAATGAAGAAACCGATATCTTACATAAGTATATAGTTTGAACACGCATATATGTTTATAATGAATGCATTTTAAATTAAAGTTTGATTAGTATTTTACGTAAATTATAATAAACAATTTTATCAACACGAAAAAAATGAAAAATGCAAGTCATGGTCATTTGCCCCTGAGTTGTATAGCTCTCTTTATATTATCACACCCCATGAAAAGTTTTACCAAACAGTTATTCTATGTAACAAAATATCTAACTATCCTCAATATGTATCGGAGTGTTGTAAGATATCATTTATGGATAATCAAATTTTGATATTACTGACTCAAATTGACCATATATTTTTACATATAAGGTTTTGAAATCATAGGCGTAAGCATACATGTGATGGATTTGCTGAATCTGAGTTTTCAAATCAGTAGATTTGGGTTTAAAAATCAGTAGATTTTAGGGTCAGTATATATTTGCTGTCAATGTAGAAACACCAATAAAAAATAACTAAAATAACCTATTTCTACTGATGTTTTATTCTATAATTGCATTCACTGGTGAGCTTGGAGCTCATCAGACGACACTCTAGTATATAATAAGTCTTCTGATCTAGATTTCTCCTAGCATCCTGTTTAGATTTTTATAAGCAAGGAGCTTAACTGAATCATGATATGACTTAATTCAGAAAATGATACTATGAAACTTAAGGTGTAACCCCACCATTGATTTTTGTTCTTTATTCTATAGTAAATAATAAAAGTTTGAAGGCTTGTCATTCATAGAGGGTCCCAAATGAAAGAAGTGAAACCTACATTTTACTGTTTGTCAACCTCTGCACTATCAAAATATGATGAGAAAAGTAGGGGTCATGTGTCATATAAGAGATTTTTTTTCTGCTCAGTGTGTACACTGGTGACAAAGTGAAAGTAGACTTCCGAAATCATGAATTCATACCCCAATTTCCAAGCATCATTTTTTTTTTATAAATTCACAATTCAAACATGACAATGCTATCAAAATGTTCAAAATACATCAATAATGCCATTCAAATAAAAAAATGAGCATTAAAAATAGGAAAATGCATTTTTTAAAGAAGAAGAATTGAGGATTATTTACAACCGCCATTATGCGACTACCCCACGGAAGCACTTCCTTTTTGCAATGGTGGCACTATGCCTTAACAATAAATACCTTACCCCACCCACTATTTTCACCATAATAATAATATTATAGTCGATGTAAATGATTAATATCTGCACTTTTACAGAATAACGTTTACATACCTTCAGTTCCAATTATTGTAAATGTATTAAATATTTATAAAATAACCAAAATCTAGCGCTGACATTATACATAAATCGATATCTCTTGAATTATTTACAGAAATATATTTGGATGTTCCAAATTGGCGCCATCTTGAGCAAGGGGAGATAACAATGTTAGTACTTCCTGTGGGTCAGGGAACCAGACTATTACCAAAATTGTCTATTTTCAAACATTTGGGGAACCTGCTATTTTTAGATCAAGTACTGCTCTGCTGATTTGGCCTGAGGGAAAACACAGCATGATGCTGACTAATCCGATAATTGCTTTGATTATTTATTGGGACAACGGAGATAGTGACATGGACAAGCCAATATAACACAGATGGAGATGAGTTTTATGATCTTTGTATATGCATATTTTGCAGATATTTCAAAGCGGAAGATTTTATACCTAAAATGCTAGAGCGGTAAATGGGGTAAAAAATTGGTAGATTTTACCTACCGACAGTAGGATTACATGTACGCGTATGAGTCGGGGCCAGGGGGAGGGGCCAGCATATATTCACCCCCTGCAATATTTTACTCTTCTAAGGTTGGCCCACCATTAATTGAAATGCTTTTGCGCCCATGGAAATAGGCGTAGCTTTTAGATAAATCAACTAATCAAGCAGTAACTTGCTTGTTTTTAAAATGTGAAATTGATATCATTGATGTTATATAATTAAAAAAAGGGATATCACACTTTCTAATGTCTCTTTATTCATTTACATATAACCTAAGATTATTCTTTTTTTATGAAAGGCCTTGAATTACAAGATTCCCTGTATGTCTGCTGGAAAATGTATATGGATAGGTCTGCTGGTGTGACCTCTCTACCTACACCAACAGTTGATGATACCAGTTTGCTGGCAATACCACTGCAGACAAAGAAGCCACTGAAGCGCAAATCTGAACAGTATTTTGTCATTTCCTTTGACGAAGCTTGGAAAAGAAAAAGGGAAAGAAAGGAAGAAAAGGCACTTAAACGGCAGCAGATAGAGGAAAGAAAGTTAATGAGGATGAAAATTAAGGAAGAGAAGGACAAGATTAAAAGAGAAAAGATGGGATTGATTGATTGATTGATTGATTGATTGAATATTTAGCGTCATTTTTATGCCATCGAGGGCTAACAGACAATCAGTTAACCTAACCACCGTTTCCTGGGATTAACCAGTACTCGAGCACACTTATTTTACTTCGATTGTGAAACAAGTTCTTACAACTTAGACAAATCACGCTCTAAGTCTTCCTGGGTACAACCATAAAAAGCATATGCGGAAAAAGTGTCTTGCTCGAGGACACTACACATAGCCGTAGCAGAGGATCAAACCCACGACCCTCTGATCATGAGTTTGGTGCTCTACCACTGGACCACGCGCTCCACAGCGAATATACATGTGTATTTGATTTATTTCATGTACACTTGAGGTATCTATAATTTAGTAAACACATGCCAGCAATTGCACCACTTTCCTATGCTTCATGAACATCAATTTTTTGTATACTTATCTGCATATTTATCGCACATTATAATATTTATATTCAGCCACTTTTAACTCCTTTTTATGAATTGAGACTAATTATTGTAATAAACTAACATAGTTATTAGTAAAGACCCGGTCCGAAATTCGGTCCTGTGACCGTAATATAGCATTAACATAGAGTATGCTGATTGGCTGAAGATGAAACACATGACAATTTGGCAATGCTATGAATTGCAGGACAGGCAGGAAGTACCAGCGTTAGGGTAAACAAAAACTTATACACATGCAGAATCCCATACTGTTTTACAAAAGGTACCCAGAGCTATCAGGTACTGGGATAGACTTCGTAATTATCAATGTCTGACTCGAAGGCTTAAAAAAATCACCTGTCCGAGTCATGGGCGAGCATCGTCACAGGGGCACAAACATGAATGTGATATTATAAGTATTTACGTGGTTATTACTGGTATTGATTGATAAGGAATCACCGCTTACGCAACGCTATGATGGCAGTAAAGTTGTCAGCATCATAAAATACACAATAGCAATGCACAAATTCTTGTAAATTTTCACGCAACAACAAACCTGTCTGACTTAAAAGGCAATTACCCTAGTGAAGAGGTTGAACAATAATAAAACGCAAGTTTCACTTCTTTCATTTGGGTCTATCTATGAATGACAAGCTTTCAAATTTTTATATACACTATGGAATAAAGAACAAAACTCAACGGTGGGCTTTACACAAAAGACAGACAGGAAGTCTGATAGTAGCACTGCCAGACTGGCAGCAAAACGGCGAAGGCAAGAAATTGAATGAAAACATATCAAACAGACGGTATAATAACTAGTGCGGTGATTATTTAATGGCCATACTTTTTCCTTTCCAGCCCTTAGTTTTTGTTTTCTCTGGTCTTCTTCCATTGTGGCTTAATTTTCATAATTATTTACGTATTTTGGCTTCATCGACGAATTTGTTGACGATGTCGGTAGAAATATCCGCTAGGTGTCGTGACAGCTAAAACAGTCTCCAATCTTTGAGAGTACTTGGCAAGGGCAAAACTGTATTCCTGTATTAGTCTCCCTTAGCGTGCACGAACTTAAGTTTTAAAATCGGCTAAAACATAGTTTCCCAATATACCATGGCTATAATTTATATACTCATTGGTTCCGTATGGCTAATATGAAATAAGACACTGACTCAAAGGGGATTTATCAATTTAAATCAATGTATATGTAGATTATTTAATATCAGTGTGCCGGGATAAGATTTATAACTGTCAAAATAATAAATTGCCATAAAGTTTAATAGAAAATATAGTCTTTTTATCGTTTCATATATGGCCCAAAATATGTAAGTCTGTTTGTAAGTCCATGTGCAAGTCCGCTCAAAGAAGTATATAGAATCTATAGTTTCTAGAATAATTTTTTTGTATAGACACAAACACTACTTAAAATTATCCCTTAGAAAGACTCTTTGTAATCTTTGATACAGTGTCATTTTGATTATGCATGTTCTTCATGGTATAGTAGTCTTACAAAAAACGTTAAAGAAAAAGCTACAAGTTGCTCAAAATAAAATGATTAGATTTATTCTCAGCTACGATAGTAAAGCTACTTTGTCTGCGTCAAAATTTAAAGATCTTGGAATACTTGACATTGAAAATAGAAGTAGACTGAATTAAGATTGAATGAAGTTCATAAGATTTTTAACAATTCTTGTCCATCTTATCTTCAAGAAAATTTTACAACGGTGTCTAATTCACACCATCATGCAACTAAAGGAAGTACTTTTAATTTTATTGTGCCATGTGTTAATAGTTTTACAACATCAACTTTCTTTTATAATGGCATTTTGGATTGGAAACAATCACCCCATACTATTAAGGAAATTAGAAAAAAGCATAAATTTAAAAAAGAAGTGAAGAATTATCTATTCGTGCAAATGGAAAATATAGAGAAATGTGAATTCACTTTTTATTAAATTATTTTTTTTAAAAATCTTTTTATTTTTATTAGTGTGGATTTATAGCGCTGATACATATTTTAAATATATTTGATGAATTACAAAGTATAATTCCATAAGTTTTGTAATAAATGCCAATATATTTATCCATGACATTATTTTTAAAAAGGACCCCATTGGAAATAAGTTGTAAAACTTTATGGGTTATCCTGTGAAATATGTATGTTCTCAAAATTATAATTGTGTAACAAGATAAAATATTAATCTGTGATATCTGATATATATTATATTAGATAATCAACTAGTTTAATATATTATTTAAAATACATGTTATTGCTTCTGTATTATTGTATGGTAATGTGTTTGATGTATCTTTGTTTTTATGACATATATATTATCACAAATAAATAAATAAATAAATAAATAAATAAATAAATAAATAAATAAATAAATAAATAAATAAATAAATAAATAAATAAATAAATAAATAAAAAGTAGGTCCTTGCTTGGATGTTGAATATTTGCTGTCGTAACCATCAGTTACCAAAGATAAGGAAGGATTTGTTTAAACTTATTTATTTTTACTTCGATTGTGAAATTAGTTCTTACAACTTAGACAAATCACGCTCGAAGACTTACTGGTTAGAACCAGTTTTAAGCATATGCGGGAATGTGTCTTACTCAAGGACACCACACGTAGCCATGGCGGAGGATCAAACCCACGACCCTCTGATCATGGGTTTGGTGCTCTACCACTGGACCACATGCTCCACACAAAGAAGGATAACCAAATAACCAGAAATAAAGACAAGTTTTTTTAGTATTTCTTAAATTTTGATGTTGTATATTTGCTGCAGTAATCTAAAGTGCCAAAAGACAAAGAAGGATAACGAGTAACAAGGGATAGAGACATTTTTTTTATAAATTTCTAATTTTAACTACAATGTGAAAAATTATTTAGCATAAATGTTTTTTCTAGGATACCAAAGACATATAAAAAGCAACCTCTGTAACCAAAGGTATATAGCGGGATACAAATGGACTTACTTGTGCAGAGGTGCTACTATTGTGTCAAATCTATTTTTGTTCAGGGAATAAATTGCCACCAAATATTTTTTATGAATTTCATGAATTATATATCGGTGTAACAGTCTTTTTAAGTGGTATACAGTAATACTTAATTTTTCAAATGCATTTGAATCAGTAACATAAACCAGTAACTGGTTGAATAATAATCCACTTTTTGAAATATATCACCAAAAAGATTTTATGTATATGGGGTGCTGTTTTTCTATTTAACCATATAAATAAGAGATATCACTTATTCAAAGAGGTGATATCACTTATCTGAACAGAGGATATCACTTATTTGAATATGAATAAGTGATATTACTTGTACTATAAATGATATCACCTATTCGATTAAGTAATATCACTTATTATGGTTAAATACCCGGTAGTAAAACAACAACCCATAGATGTACATATTTGGGTGCAGTTAAAGAATTATTTGGTAAAATAATTTGTACAGAACATTTACATTCATATTATAGTTCTGGCTGACAGAATCCAGTGTCTAGGTCGTTGCTGTTTACAACAAATGGTTTCTTAATAAAGGTGACCACTAACACAGGTTTAACTATATTGTCAGTGATTTAATGTATATGTCTCAGTTATTGTAAACAAACAGAACTTGTGGTATTTCTCTGTTAGCTTCCGCTCTTCTGTTTTACTTTCTTTCATTACTACATGATTGTAACATTTTGAGACTGGTTTTGAGTCCAACCTGGTTGTCTATATGTATTTAGATAATAGTTCTAGTTGCCACATTCTATCAGCATCATATAGCTTTAAGCCCATACCAATTGTATTGTCTTATATATATATATATTAATTATTACCTGTGTTAATTGGCTATGGGCACTCATGTGTACAGTCTTGGTAAAGAAAGGTTGGCATTTTTTTTACACCATCTATTACACTTTTATTTAAATTTTGACCAATATAATGGAGTTTTTAATTTGTACAACTATGTAAGGGTGTCAAGATCCCCACCAGGACTTGAACCTGGAACTCTTTTCAAACAGAAAAGTGTGCTAGCTTACACTATAGAGATGTACCCCGACACCACAAACCAAGTGTACATTATATTATCTGAATATGTGATAACTAAGACCACCCTTAAAAAATTGTTTGTTTGCCAATTCCAACCCATACCAGATAGAAGGTGGGTAGGTAGGTAGGGGGACTTTTTTAATTTGCAACCAGTCTGAAAATCCTTTTAAAGGATATGGACAGAGAAAGGATAAAAAAAGTTTCCAACCAGCAGGATTGTTGTGGATCAACTGGAAATGTAGGACTGTAGCAAATTCACTAGCAATATATTGATATCGCGTTATATCACAATATGGCATATTGTGTATAACATGCCTTAATCAACTGTATTTATCAAGTGTATTGCAATACAGCAAGTAACCAACTAAAATCATTTTCAAACATAGAAGTATGCATGTTCAGTACTGTGTTTGGTTTAACATACAATCAGTGCTGAAGAGGAGCTAGTAAAGTATTTACTGGAAATCCTCCATCCTGTAAAACCGCACCAGTGGCCTTGGGGTAGAGCATCCGCCTCGCTTGTGGAAGATCTAATTTCAATCCCCATCCCGGTCATCACCATTTCTCAAGCAATTCACAGCCCTACAAAATGTTTTAATTAAGCCTAAACAGCCAAAAGTATCAAATAAATGGCATGGTATTACAACTGTTTAATCTTAATGCTGCTTTTTAAATATTTAAACAGTTCCGACCAATCTGTCTACTCTGCATTTTAAAGAAATGATAGTAACATAGGAGTATATGTATATAAACAAAAAAAGTAAGGAAATGTGTGAATTTAAAAAAAAAAACCTGGTCAGGGTATACTTTTTTTCTTTATAATTGCATATCTTGAACCAGTGAAGAATTTGAGCCCAGGCACATGCTGCAGAATTTAATTTTTCACTCTGTTTTGGACATAAATGTTACAATGGAGCCCTATGGGAAATGTAATAGTAGTGTGAGACGTGTACGGGTTACAGTCCTTGACTCACCAGTGCGTAAACCGGAAATACAAAAAACAAATAAGCATCACTTGTAATTTAACGGTCGTGTGTACAATGCTGTTCCGGTAATTTTCTTAATTTCCCAATCAATCTAACGAACCAGATGTATGTCTAAGACCATCTGCAAGTTAAGAAAAAAAAAATAGCACATTATAACACATATGTAGGCTTAGTCTCATTTAATCGCCTTAATAGGGGTGAGACTAGTCCCTAGGACGATCAAATAAAAAATATTAAATCGTTCGACAACGTGCTTTGATATGCACTACTCCCAACCTAGGTAAAAAATAGACTTGTCAGCGGGAATAGCTCTAACCTGATATTGGTAGGACTGAGACTAGCTTGGGACAATGTCGACCTCAAATGGGTTTTGATTCTGCGGAGACCACTGAAAGATCTTTCACTTGTAGCATTGAGAGTCATATATTTTCGATGAACATTCGCGCTTAGAATTATAAGCCCAAACAGGTCAAACTTCTTAATGTGAGCGTGTGCTCCCCTAATTCTGGCTTTCACGTCCGTGTCTTTACATCGTCCGCCGAAAGTTCCATAAGATTTTAATTATGCTGTACTGATATATGTTTTATTTTGTGTCTCGTAGGTAATAATTACGTCGGCAAATGGAAGTTTCATTGTACATATGTATTCGATTCATGTCTGTTATTTTAACTGTTGTATATGGCACTCTAATAAAAGATAAAATTCAAAAAAAAAAAACTAAAAGAAATTAATAACATTATAAATAGTTAAGCACTTGCTTTTGTTGGCTCAGGTGATACAAAGAACGAGAAAACCATGAATGTATGTTTTCTATTTAAATATTAAATATGCACTCAAAGAAATTTACTAATGTTACGGTAACCGTAAACATTGCGTATAAAAATGCGAATTTAGATTGAAGGGAAATAAATCGTTATAATAAAATTTCCATTAAAATAGGGGTTACGTCCCTTGCGGCAATTACTCGTTAGTTAACTTTTGGTCACCGGTTAAATAAACGGACGCGAATTAACGACAAATATTTTATTTTTCGTAGGGACCGCCTGTGTTTGAGTATATTTATTATCGTCACCAAGTACCCCCTTGCTTATGGCTCTGGTATGGGTGATGTTTCTGAACAAGTGTCATTTTTTGGTATATTGTATAGTGTAGGAAACAGACAACACTAATTTTAACCGTATAATAAGAGTTTCTGATTCTTTAATCGGTGTAAAGCAACAATACACGAGTCTAACGAAATGTCAGTGACGAGGTTGAATGTTGAACTCACGACCCCTTATTTGCAGGCCGAGTGTGTCACTACTAGATAGGTAACAGGCCCCATGGAATATTGCATTTATTCAAATGAGTTAAAGTCATTCACATCATCATCATCACCCCCACCACCACCCCACCGCCACCGCCGCCACCGCCGCCGCCGCCGCCGCCATAATAATAATAATAATAATAATAATAATAATAATAATAATAATAATAATAATAATCATTATTATCATCATCATCTTCATTTTTAGACAGAGGTTCGAAATGGTTAGTGTTTCTTGATTGCTCAAAGTGTTTTTAAGCGGGTACATTATTCCACAAGACTATTAACTAACGCAGTGTTCTGATTCAAAGTCGCACTAGCTTCAGTAATGCAGATTAGTTCTTTTTTTACCTATATTATAGTTCAGGCTTCGAGTATTCATATAATATAACCAGTATCACAAAAACCCAAATCAGCTTGATGAAAACCTATTACAGTCATACCTGTGTAAGCGGTCACCTCTACTAAGCAACCACTTGTCTTAAACAGCGATATTTGTTATTTCTCATTTTCTATGTTTTTAGAGTAAATTAACCTGTATTAAACAACAGCCTGTCTTAAAATGCCACTTTTGTCCCTTCTTTTGACTGGCTGCTTAAGACAGGTTTGACTCACGGTATTTCCAAGTGTTGTCACTGTGCCGATAGTTGTCATTTTAGAGCAGGTTTGCGCTATTGTTTGGGGCGCATGCTTCGGACAAAATATTTTTGTTTTATTTTTATGAACACACTTTATAAAGGACAAACATAAATTATATATCAGTTGCCAGTGGATGATCGTTGTTAGTGATAAATAAAAATACTTCATTTTTTTAAAAATTGGTTGAATATTTAATTTTTAAAATATCACAAAAAGATTATTTTGATTGGTAAACGTCTATGCAATATATTGAGAGATTAACAATTTAAAGAATACAATATTGTATTTTTCTGAAATTTATGCAAAAACTTGATGATATGTGTCTAATGGCTATGTTAAGAAATGCTGAAAATTTTATCACAGTGTGTTGCGTCTATATCTAAATGTTTGCTGTTTTTGCAACAAAAAATTTGCATCGATTTTCCACGTTTAAAGTAAGTTTTGCTATTACATTTGGTTTTGCCTAATAATTTTTCAGAAATATGACATTTTTATTTACCACTAAAACAAGCATTTATATAGAGATATAAAAAGCGAGGGCTTTTCAAAACTACTAGTAGTTATTTCGCTTCACTTAATGATAAAATGGGTCAATTTTGTGCAGCTAGGAAACACACACAAAAAAACAACAAATTGATCAGGGTGTTTTTTTTTGGCAAATCGCTCGCTTGTCATTGGTTTAAAATGTTTAAACTAAAAATACATGCAGTTGTTTTTTACAATTTTATTACTTTTAAAAATGTCCATTAACCAATATATTGACCATCAAATAGCGTCGAATGATACTCGTGTGAAATTTGAACCACATTTAATGATGTCAAGTTGAAATGATTGATTCTGCGATAGAACATTAGTTACATCAGTATGTGTCATATTTTAAAAAGATAAGCACACGATAATGTGACAACTTTAGTGAAAATCAACAGAGTCGAGTGTTACGACTGATAAAAGAAATTAGTTCCGTTAATTTTAGCACATTATTTCAGCGTCCGCGACTGTAATGATTCCTCCGCGCGCCGCGTTACAGCTAAGTGACAGAATTATTTCTTCATTAGTGAAGATATGGGAGAGATTTTTATGGTCGGACCATATTGCACCATTTAGAATCGATGAAAATGTTTATCATTAAACTGCTTGTAGTGTGACATGACTGTGATGTCATTTATTTAAAATAATGGTTTCTGCCGACACGGAGTGAACCAGCATGATCGCTCACCAACACCAACAGTATTGTCATTGTAAATAGAGAATTCTGGACTGTTTTCAGTTCGGTTATAAATTGTTTGTTCACATTTAATAACACAAGTCAACTGGAAGACATGTTCATCTCAAGAGAGTCTGTTGTGTTTAATCACGTGACTTAAAAGCAATGGCGGGAAAGCGCAGATACAGTCCGATTTCCTTTTACTTTTGGTTTAAACATATTTATTTATTCAAATTTACATACATACAAATCAGTATACGTATAAATATGGATAAGAACGAAAGATAATAGAGTTCTTCTCCTTCTCCCGTTTACTTTTAGGTCGTTTGGTCACCGTTTTCATTTTTCAGCACAGTTAGCATGTAAAATATATTCTGATCTTGAATGCATGCTGAAGTTAAGATCGTCTGTGAATATAAAAAAAATGCAAGAAAATGCATTAAATTTCATCTTTATAGGTTATAAATGCTATTTTCCAATTGTTATATTTTTAGTCTTGAGTCTGAACTAAGACCCGTATGGGACGAAAACACCACTTATATTTGTTTAAAAGTTAAAAGGGACACTTGGAAATGCTGAAATCGAACTTAATTTATGTTCACGAATCAAATAATCTTTACACTATGAGCGTATTTCAATATGAAGATATTCCTCTCCAAATATTACTCTTTGACAAATCATATTTAAGAAATTATCAGCAGATTTTAGTAAAGTCACACTAGGTTTGAAAATATGAGTCAAATATATTTAAAAAGACAAAATGATATTTTCTAGGATTGTTTTGCTAATAAACCTATAGAGTCTGGTTAAATTAAAGTATACTAAGCACATTATAAACACAAATCTTTGAAAAGGGATGCTTTCAAGCATTTGCCGGAGTTATGCCCCTTTATAAGAAACGAAAGTTAGACGTAATTTCATAATTGCACCATGTACATATAAAATAGAAACGAAAACTCATGATGAGTCCTGACACATACAGACCGGGGTATTCTAGTTTTATATATGTATCATGTAGCTTTATGATTTAAAGAAATAGAATTAAGTGAAAATTGGCATGTGTCTCTTTAATATAAGTTGAATTACTGTCGTTTGAACTGGTGTCAATGGAAAAATAGTTGGTCAGGATACGAAAATATTTACCGTTGGCAAATCAATAAACTCTCCCTTTTTTGTACAATGATCGGTCCCTTGAAGACGATAACAAACAAATAAACACCGTCAGTTTATCTCAACATTGTATGTTAATTAGGACCACTGTAAATCAAAATATTTGATTAGAAAAACAATAAACTAGCCTTTGATAATGTAGTTCCCTCAACATAAGCAAGGCTAATAAATCAAAGCTAGAGGGTGGTCGAATTATTTCTAATTGCTTCAGACAGGCAGATTTGAAGGTTCGTTCGTGTATGAAAAACAAACTATTTAGTTTGTGAATTTCTTCTAGGGTTAAACAAACGCTCCCGTTTCCTTTCATTGAAGTGTCTTAAATTATTGTTAGGTTTTAGATTTATATTCAACATAATATACATTGCAATACATACTAGTGAAATATACCAAAATAGCAATTCAACAACTGAAACACAAAAGATAAAATTGATGTAGTTTTTATGATATTTTCTATTTTAATTCAACATGTATGCATTTCACAATACACACATATGGAATGCAGCAACATAGCCATTCAACAATTGAGTTACAAAACGATTTTATATATAAATATCATCATTTCTGTAGGTTTAACAAAACATTTTATCTCAATTCAACATGTATACATTTCAATACACACAAATGGGTTGCAACAAAACAACCATTCAACAATTGAGTTACAAAAAACGAATTTATAATCATCATATACAATATCAAATTCTAAGATTAAAACATTTCTAATAACTTTCAAAATAGCGTTTCTAGAGAAAACATCACATGCAGAACGGAGAGAAAAGAAGAAGACACCCCAGTTATTCTGGAATTGATAAATGAAACAAATATGTTTTAATCCATCACAAATTAAAAATATATATGTTTCATATGACCCACCCCGACCCTCATACACATATCACGGGTGTATAGCAGGATGGCTCACCCCGACCCTCATAGACATATCACGGGGGTATAGAGGGATGGCCCACCCCGACCGTCATACACATATCATTGGGGTATAGAGGGATGGCCCACCCCGACCGTCATACACATATCACGGGGATATAGAGGGAT
Organism: Panopea generosa; assembly: GCA_029582155.1. Classification (NCBI taxonomy): domain Eukaryota; kingdom Metazoa; phylum Mollusca; class Bivalvia; order Adapedonta; family Hiatellidae; genus Panopea; species Panopea generosa. The sequence goes on from CM055909.1 coordinate 61,859,628, forward strand.
GGCCCATCCCGACCGTCATACACATATCACCGGAGTATAGAGGGAGTGCCCACCCCGACCCTCATACACATCTAACGGGTGTATGGAGGAATGGCCCACCACGACCATCATACACATATCACGGGTGTATGGAGGAATGGCCCACCACGACCGTCATACACATATCACGGGGGTATAGAGGAATGGCCCACCACGACCGTCATACACATATCACGGGTGTATGGAGGAATGGCCCACCACGACCGTCATACACATATCACTGGTGTATGGAGGAATGGCCCACCACGACCGTCATACACATATCACGGGGGTATAGAGGGATGGCCCATCCCGACCGTCATACACATATCACGGGTGTATGGAGGAATGGCCCACCACGACCGTCATACGCATATCACGGGTGTATGGAGGAATGGCCCACCACGACCGTCATACACATATCACGGGTGTATGGAGGAATGGCCCACCACGACCGTCATACACATATCACTGGTGTATGGAGGAATGGCCCACCACGACCGTCATACACATATCACGGGTGTATGGAGGAATGGCCCACCCCGACCCTCATACACATGGACCACCATTTAGACAAATCGAATATAAAATGAAAAGTCGTTCATTCACTGAATAAACCATAGACACACATGATGCCTGTGTTTGAAATGGCGACTAAAATCTAAAAATACCGTTACTAATTTGTTATCTGTCATTATATAGAAAAGTAACAACTTTATCTGCAAAACGTTAACATAAAAATCTGGTATAAAAATGTATTCCTTTTAAAATGGCTTAGTTCTGTAAGTGTTTGTATATGAATAAAATAGTTCTTTTTTGTTGGTTTTCAAAAATATTTTGATTGTCACCATTACACATTGGACTTCCCTAACCACCCGGCACTCCTCTCCAATTCTCGATGCGCGTGCTTTTCCCACCCACACTCTTGTACATGCTGTGCGTGCATTTTACTCCGTGCATATATAAATTATTACTCTGAACGCTAAGTTTCATTTTGCTTTCAAACTCATTGCCTCTTTACGTGTGTTTTTTGTATCATCGGAATTGTCAGCCTAAATAGTTCGTTTTTTTTTTGTTATCGCAACTATCCGTTGTTTCTTTCTTTTTTGCTGGAATTGACAAAATGTCTTTCATACGTTGTATAAATATTTCATTCACAAACCAACGACATGCTCCGAAATTCTGCATTTTTTGCTACTATGTGAAACCTGATACGACCGAGTCGTGGGAACACGGTTTTATTTTCTTCAAGAACGGAAGCGAGGTTGCCAGATATTTCTTTTTAATGTCATTCTTACTTAGTTACCGCAGTGATTTCCACTTCATATTTCAAAATCCAGGTCTAAGAGGAATTGAGCTTAAAGTCTAAACTTTATTGATATCTAGATAAGATATTGAATTCACTTAACGTGTAAAGTTAAGGCTACTTGTGAAACTTTCTACAACAGCTGTCACTTTCTGGGTTATTAACGACGTACATTTATAAACGTGTAATTGTCCGTTCACGTCTCACACCACTATTACATTTCCCATAGGGCTCCATTGTAACATTTATGTCCAAAACAGAGTGAAAAATCATATTCTGCAGCATGTGTCTGGGCTCAAACTCTTCACTGGTTCAAGATATGCAATCATAAAGGAAAAAAAGCATACCTTGACTAGGTTTTTTTATTTAAATTTAATGCTTTTGTGAGGCCTATCAATTTCCAGAGTAATAATATGTCAACTATTCGCCCTAGATGCGGTTTGAACCAACAATTCTGAAATGACACAGAATTGTCCAGAAAGTTGGTATCAGCATCAAATTTTCAGTGGTGATTTCTAAAATACTGACCATTTAACTCATGCTAGCAAAACACAAACCATTGCAATACAAAACCCTGAAAAAAAAGAAGAAAAAGAGTACTAAAGTTTTATTTCTACCTCCTTCATCTGTACTCAAGGGAGATGATAGTGGTGTGAGTCCTGATTCACGCCAGATGTTGCGGATTCGATAGCAGGTTCGACCGAGCGATCATTCAAAAACAGCATCCAATACCGAATGAATGAATGAATGAATGAATGAATGAATGAATGAATGAATGAATGAATGAATGAATGAATGAATGAATGAATGAATGAATGAATGAATGATGTTTTACGGCACGTCGACACATAAATAGGTCATTTTGTGCACTCATCCAATACCGGTTGTACCCCCAAAAAACTGAAGCGAGAGCGACTTATAAAAGCTCTGAGCTTACTTCGCAATCGAGCTATAATAAATAAGAACAAATAAGTGAAAAAGAAAGAGAAAGAGAAAGACAGAGAGAGAGAGAGAGAGAGGGAGAGAGAGAGAGAGAGAGAGAGAGAGAGAGAGAGAGAGAGAGAGAGAGTGGGGTTAAGTCCCCTGCATCCTCAAAACCCACAAGCGCTGAGGATCGATCGATCAACAGATGATCCGATTGTAATAATCCGTGACGAAGCGATTAGTCTGTGTTCACGAACATCGTTGATCTTGTTAACAAATTTATGAGCTGTGAAAAATATTAGCTTTTCTTCACACAGACTGGCAAGTGCGCGTAAGATTTTTTGTTAGTTTTTCACACCTTTATGCAATTAATTCTGCAGATCTGGCACGAAATCGTTTTACGCGTTCAAACATCAACCGATAGTTCCTACTGCGCCAGAACATCCGGTCACAGAACGTAAATTGGTCTTAATTATGTAACATTGAGCAATTAAGTCGTAAACTTTTACGACGTTTGTTTACATTTTTAAACAGCTGAACTTCGTCATTTATAATTCGGAATAGTTTTAACTTTTATAGAAATTTCATCAATAGATATTCAGATTATATAGAGAAACTGAAATATCAGTTTGTTTCAACGATTCAGCACTTGAGTCAGTGACTTAATAAAATAAGGTCACTGCTAAACCCGAATGTTCACGAGTGGCGAAATCAAGGGACAGTATGCCAGTTTCAGTATTCACGAGTGAAATTGAATTATTATTTTAATAAAAGAAACATTATTTAATTCTATTTATTTTAAACAGTGAAAATACCATCTTTTTTAAAATTAACTGGGGGTTTAACAGTGAAATTATTAAAAAATAATTCGCCGTGGAATACCTATATTTCACCAAAAGCATAAAATAAAATATGTTATTTTTGTAATTTATACACTTTTAGAAGACATTTGTGCTCTGTATCATTTTATAATTCCATGGCTGTATATTACACCGGTAATAAAGACGTTTTTACTTTTACCTCTGTATCACTGCAGCATTGCGATTGAAGTGTTATATTGAAAAATTAAAATAGAGTAGAACATAACACGGATGTTATTTATATAACCGAGGTTTTCCACATGAATTTTGGGATTCCTTTCACCTCTTGCCCTCGGCTTAGTTTAGAAATAAGATTTTTGATAAGTTAAACTCTTTAGGGTGATACGAAACTATATCTGTCAATACATCTTCGTTAAACAGCATCAGTAGCCCCGATACTCAACAAAACTCTACGCGTAGCTTTATTTTCCTAATTAGTTGGAAATTAAAATCGCTGCGGCGTTTGATCATCTTAAGATAAAAGACGGGTGCTTTTCTGTGAGGAAATCGTCATGGTATCGTGCACGAGAAACCTGCAAATTTTCATGATTTTTTTGGCTTATTTTGGCGGGCGGGAAACACCCAAGAGCTGTAAATCTAGTTCCGATATCGAATCACCCCACCCACATTGATTGGCGATCTATCAGTTTACGAAACTTCAAAGCTGAACAAGTCATATTAAACCGATTGAAAGTAAGAGCTACGCTGACATTTTAGCCACATGTTGTTTATCTTTAAATACAGTTACTCAAATAAAACTGTTTTATTATGCATAGGAATAGAGTCGAGCCACACGTTGTTATAAGTAAATTCGTATTTCCTAAGCAGAGAAAGAGAGAGAGAGAGAGAGAGAGAGAGAGAGAGAGAGAGAGAGAGAGAGAGAGAGAGAGAGAGGGGGGAGGGAGAGAGAGAGGGGGAGAGAGAGAGGGGGGGAGAGAGAGAGAGAGAGAGAGAGAGAGGGGGAGGGAGAGAGAGAGGGGGGAAAGAGAGAGAGAGAGAGAGAGAGGGAGAGAGAGGGAGAGGGAGAGGGAGAGAGAGAGAGAGAGAGAGAGAGAGAGAGAGAGAGAGAGACAGAGACAGAGAGAGAGAGAGAGAGAGAGAGAGAGAGAGAGAGAGAGAGAGAGAGTGTGTGTGTGTGTGTGTGTGTGTAGTATAGGGACAGAGAGCATACTTCCTGTCAGAGCTTTTTAGGTAAAAATCACTTTAGCCAACCCATTATTCAAATCTACTTTGTCAATTAAGGCGCATTTTTAGAATCAAAGAATCATGTTTGTCGTATCTAAAATATGTTAATTGGAAATAGTGTTTCTTTGAACAATTTTATATTTCAAAGTTTTATCTTTATTTGAAAATAAGTGGTTATTACTTTACACAAACATCTGATTATGCTAGTGTACCAGTTACGTGTAGATTTCCCCGGGGTATCAGTCATTTAGTCCCCACCCACCCCCGCTTTCCCACCAAAAGCGTTATTGCGGTACAGAATAATTTGGAATATATATTATACTTTTCTTTCTTTTAAACTTAATTTATTTATTTTACATCGATTACAAAACAAGTTCTAACAACGTATACACTTATTATTGTCATAATTTTATACCATAGATATCATAGGATAGTGACATTAAAACTGCAAATAATATATATAAAGACAAAAGTAATTATAAAAATAATCATATCGACAAAACAATATGTAACACATTTTATGACATATCAATACATTTTGCTTTTAAATAAATAGTTAGTCTTAATTTATTTAGTTTACTTCGATTGAAAAACAAGTTCTTAACACATAAGCAAATAACACTCGAAATTTTTCTAGGTAGAACCAGTACTAAGCATATACGGTTATAGAGTCTTACTCCAGGACATTACACATAGCCGTGGTAGGGGATCGAACACACGACCCTTCGATCATGGACCCGCAGCTCTACCACGGAACCACGTGCTCCACAGATATTGCTCTTTAAATAAAATCTCTCTCAATATATTCCTGGTAAGAGTCATTACTGCTTGATAAAACTGGCAAAGTGCATTGTCTTACCGCCACAACAGAAGACGCTTCTTAACTTATCTATTATGCCATTTCTGCATGTTTGTATATAATAAAAACGGACTTCGAAGAGAACAAATGGTATAAACTGCCTTTTAAACACGAGGTCATTAAATAACCACAAAAAAGTCATTTCTGTAACTAGAATTATAACGAAGAAACTCGACGTTTTTAAAATGTACTCATGTTTCTTTAATATAATTCAAATATAGTGTGACGTTTACTTTCATCCAATGAGACTTTTAGAAGGTAAAGACTGTTTTACTGTTGACACATATCAAATCAAGTTTTATGTGTTTTCCTTCACTGATAAACTTTCAAAATAAAAAAAAACCTTTTGGCTGACCCATACGCTCCAACCAGTAGATACAAACATTCGAAACAGATACATCTGAATTATCATGACCTGACCCGTTTAGCTCAGTCAGTAACACGTCTAGCTATCAATCCAGAAATTGCGAGTTCGAATTCTCGCCCGACCTCAATTTCTGTGATAATTGATATACGACGTTACAGTCTCATTATTATTCGTCTCTCACCACTGATTCAAGTGGAAAAATTATGAGAACCTTGCGGGGATAGTTGTGCTCGAGCACTAGTAAACCTTCCAGGATCCCTGGAAAGAGTCGTTATGTTAGTTGAGACACTAAACAGTTCTTTCACCAATTATAGCTCTTATTTATAAATGTTAAATAAAATACTATATTCGTCTACCTAAATTTTCATATCATTTGCAGATTCGGTCCCTCAAAAGCACCACGTGTTCTTTAAGCAAAAAAAAAAGCAATGCAATAGTGTAGTGGATAGAGTATTGGCCACTCACGCCAGAGGTTGCGGGTTTAATCCCACTTCGACCAGACGTCTACCAAAAAGACAACACACGGTCCCGGTTCTACACAGGAGGCGGACTTGAGATCGGTTCATACAAGCTCTGAACTTTCTTCGCAAGCGAGCTAAAATAAATTAGTATAAACTATTATTTTACAGAGCCTAAATAGGGAGAGCGCAGTTGGTATAATTTAAGTACTTGTGTGTTACATTCGATGTAATATAAATAAATTAAATCAACTTAATATTGTTTTGGACATTTTACGCTTTTGTTATATATTTTATTAACGGCTCATCATAGCCCTGACTTAATATTTTGTTTATAAGTCTCTGTCTATATATCTCTGTTTATATGGCTCTGATAGTATATACACATATTTCTGGTTTTATCGGTGTAAAAATGAAAATCTGCGAAGAAAAACCCGTCTTTTCTAGTATTATTTATACATCTGTTTATAACAAGTTCATTCGTTAAATAAAGACTTTATTATTAGTAGTTTTAGTTTTTTATTATTATTACTAATTTAAATCCAATTGTTTAAACTCTGTTCGTTTTCACAACAATATTAAAGGTGTTTAAATCTTTTATTTTTCTTTTCTATGTACGACGCAATAATAATAATAATATCCACATCATACAATGTATAGTATGCATATATATAGTCATTCAAATAAATTAATTACAAGAGAATTTCACACAATGCAAGACTATTCACACAATAAGAATATGTTTAATGCTGCAAACGAAAATTACTATGAACTCTGACAAGAAAAAAGACATTATTGCGCAATATAAAATATCTTAAAGTATGGAAAATCCCCTCTGTCGCATACACAAAGGAGTTGATAAAAAAGTAACATTATACATACAAGCAAAAAAAATGCATTATCTACAAAGGCAAGATGCACGTCTTTGTAACATATTTAAACAAGTTTTGGCACAAACACGAATCCAAAATGAGTGGGAAAATAAGAAGCATACGAGCACAAGAAAAAAATCTTGATACAAAAAATGGTGTCAGGCAAATAAAATTAATTACTTACTTACTTATCTAATGTTATGACACTTTGTTACCATAATTGCTTTACAAGTGTCGTTTTAATTGAAATGTAAACAGATCAACTGACAGATTAGGAAAAGATGCATCACACTGACCGGTACTTGGTCAGTTGTCGGAAATATACATGAGTGGCCGAAATGGACGAAGTAAACAGATTAACGTCACCGGATTATTCACGACTTCCAAGGCAAAGTGGGAAAGTTGATAAAACGTAAACAGATACTTGTGATAGGGTAACTGACTCGATCGTGCGTCAGGATGATATAGATCAACACTTAGGCTGGCTTCCGGTAAGCATGGCAGTTAAGAAAAATGACACCGCGTTATGAGGTCCCTGTTAATATATTATATTTCTTACTTTGCTATTTCTTTTTTTTTTATTGATATAGAAGAAGAAGAAGGCAGATGATGAAGAAGAGGAAGAGGGAGAAGGAGAAGGAGAAAGAGAACGAAGAAGAAGAAGAAGAAGAAGAAGAAGGAAGGAAGGAAGGAGGAGGAGGAAGAGGATAATGAATGAATGGATAAAGGAATGATAAATGAATGAATGAATGGTGTTTTATGGCGCGTCCACACATAAATAGGTATTTTTGTGTGCGTAATAAGATAATAATGAAGAAAAAGAAGAAAATGAATATAAAGATAAACAAAAGACGACATTTGAGAAATAACGAGAACATCTTATGAGGTCCATTATATAATATAAATGTATTCCCAAACTCCCACCCAGGACACTCACCCACCCACCAGTCTAGCTATTTTGCAAATAAAATATCATTCATGTATGAATTTCAAACATCACGACGACCATTTAGTGTATACTAATTTATTCCAGCTCGATTTTGAAGTAAGCCCAGAACTTATATGAATCGCTCTGGAGTCCGCTTCCTGGGTAGAACCAGAACTGAGCGTGTCATGTTTGTTGAGAGGTCATCGGGTCGAGATGGGGATCGAATCCGCAACTCCAGCGTGATCATATACATATAGTTAAACGCATGTTTATTTTGTAGTTAGTTTCAGTTTCTGTGATAAAAGATGCAAACCAGTATTCACGTAAAATTTATTATTAATAATTAGGTTTTAAATATAAGTATTGGCTTATTATACACTTACTGTAAACTAAATGTGTAAATAACGTTTTACGGCACCTAAACTAATAAATTAAAATATCATGAGGGCGGGGAAAATAAAAAGCCCCCAATAATATGTATGCATAAATATGAGTCTTAAAAATTTGCAAGCGGCATAATAAACTAAGTAAAATCCAAAAGTAGGATTTTGTTCTATCAAAACAGTGACGCTTGGATCTATTGTAAGTAAGATGCAGGATGACAAAGTACGTGCTGTAATGTTCGTTGTCCCATCAATATAGTACGTTATTTTTTTTTCATAAAAAATATATTGTCAGACTGCACGTTTCGTGATTTACATAACAGTTTCCCAATTAACGACCAACATACGAGCACGTGGCATTCTATTAGTTTTAATTCAGTTATAAATACTGTTTTACCTTTATCAATTGTAAATACTGTTTTACCTTTATCGATTATAAAAACTGTTTTACCTTTATCGATTATGTATACTGTTTTACCTTTATCGATTATAAATACTGTTTTACCTTTATCAATAATAAAGGCTGTTTTACCGTTATCAATTATAAATACTGTTTAACCTTAATCAATTATAAATACTATTTCACCTTTATCAGTTACAAATACTGTTTCACCGTTATCAATTATAAATGCTGTTTTATCTTTATCAATTATAAATACTGTTTTACCGTTATCAATTATAAATGCTGTTTTACCGTTATCAATTATAAATACTGTTTTACCTTTATCGGTTATAAATTCTGTTTTACCTTTATCGAATATAAATACTGTTTTACCATTATCAGTTTTAAACACTCTTTTACCTTTATCAGTAACATATACTGTTTTACCTTTATCGATTACAAATGCTGTTTTACCTTTATCAGTTATAAATACTGTTTTACCTTTATCAATTACAAATACTGTTTTATCTTTATCAGTTATAAATACTGTTTTACCTTATCAGTAATAAATACTGCTTTGCAGTTATCAGTTTTAAATACTGTTTTACCGTTATCCATTATAAATACTGATTTACCTTTATCCATTATAAATACTGTTTTACCTTTATCAATTATAAATACTGTTTTATCGTCATCATTTTTTAATACTGTTTTACCTTCATCAATTATAAATATTGTTTTACCGTTATCCATTATAAATACTGTTTTACCGTTAACCATTATAAATACCGTTTTACTGTTATCAATTATAAATACTGTATTACCGTTGTCAGTTATAAAGTGAACAGCAAAACTATTACATGTTATAGGCCTAGTAACGTTCGATTTTTTGCTGGTTTCAGAGGAACATTATTTTTCTCTTATTGAGTGAGCATTCCAATTTAAGCGCTCGCGAACGAAAAATTGTTATTCCACTGAAATCACCATTTTTATCCTATGGTTGAAAACAGTGAAATTAACAAAAATAGTACAATTGTGTTTTTGTGTTAATGTATATATGACATTTGTTATACTTTGATTATATCAAGGAATTATATAGAGATTATATTTTGCTTTAAAAAAGGTCAAATATATTTTACATATAAGATAATAATTTATAATTATTTCGAGACCGTGACACTGTCTTTAAATGTATGTTTAGTTTTACAGATGTAGCCCCCTTTTTAAGCCTCATCTCTATTTCACGTATTAAAATCATAAATCAAATAGGATCTGTTTGTTCAATAAAAAACCATTCGTGCACCGATTACAAACGTATACCTAAAAATAGTACTTAATTATATATAATATTTTTTTTTAAATTGAAAATGTAAATTTATGTTTGACTTTGATACGTTATGAAGCCCAATTACTTCTCCAGGGACCGATGTTATGCCTTATCTCTGCCGGCTCGCGCTACTTCCCGCGTTGTAATCCGAACTGCCATTTGTCATGCGCAAGACCGCTTGCCAAGTTGATTGACAGCGCCGTTGGCACCGAAGATGCGCTAAGTGCTTCTGAGCGGTACTTACCGTTTCTAAGCCACGCCTTCTCTGATTCGGATACCCTCTCACAGAAACAGTAAAAGAACCCAAAATTTGGTACAGGGAAAGTCATAAGTTCTATCAGTCTTGAGGTGTGATGAGGCAAAGCTTCTTACACGTGGAGTTAAAATTGGAAACATTTGTTTTCAAGTCGTGTTTTTGATTTTTATCATCTTTATTCATGTGAAAATGAATTAGTGATACAAAGGTGCTAATTAGGGATAATAAACTACAGTTAACCGTTTACGGTTCTTCCAAGCCAATGCGCTAGTACAGAAGTGATATAAACAATCTTTAAAGAAAAAAATATAAAAAAACAAAAAACGGAATTGTGATTTATAACGAAGTGTCACTATTTAACTGATTGAACGAGTATATTGATATTTATAAACTGGATAAGTTTCAATTAAGACGAAGACTCGAACTGTCAACTGTTTTTGGATTGTTTGGCGAAGCATGATTCCGGAACAGTTAGTCGGAGCACAGCAACGACCACACGACAACGGCGGTATGGAAGCGTTGCCTGTTTTGACGAAACACCACTACGATGCACATAGTCAACAACAACTGCAACAGTACCACGTACTCGCTCAGCAACAATTAGAATTCGCTCAGATCAAACAAGAACAACAAGACTACGCATGTAGTATGAGCGACGAAAGTGACTCTCAGTCAATCAAAGGACGACCAATTCAAAATTCCAAGAAAAGAAAGTTTAGTAGTCGGAGGAGCGATAGTTTAGAGAACGTGTCATCTCCCGACGACGGGTCCGTCGATGACGGCAGTGATTCGCAACAAGCGAAGAAAAGACGGAAAAGTCCACAGACATTTGAGGATCTTCAAACACAGCGATGCATGGCTAATGTCCGTGAACGTCAACGAACCCAGTCATTAAACGACGCGTTCACTCAGCTCAGAACAATTATTCCTACTCTCCCGTCAGATAAACTCAGTAAAATACAAACTTTGAAATTAGCGAGCCGTTATATTGACTTCTTATACCAAGTTTTAAGAAACGACGACTCCCAGACGCCGGATTCTAAAATGTCCAGTTGTAATTACGTGGCGCACGAAAGACTTAGCTACGCGTTCTCTGTTTGGAGAATGGAGGGGGCCTGGTCACTGCCTTCCCACTGACAACAGGAACGTGTACAACGTAAAGACGTTTTATTTATTACATTCTCGGTAAGTGGGCGACATGTTTAAACAAAATGTTTCGTATCACAAAATGTTCAGATGTGTCATAGATCTATTTATTTCTAGTGCACATGCGTGCTCGTATGCTCGTCTATTCCATTTGCACGTGCACGTGCATGCTCTGTTTTTAAAGACGTTGAAAGTTGTTTTCATTGGAAAAGATGGAAGTTCGCCCTTATTCATATATATACACAATGTGTATGCGATGAAGGCGTAAGAGCCTAATTAACAGTTGCTGGATGGAAATTAGAAGATGGAAACCATCGTAAATTAAAAACACTTTCTGCTTGTTTTGCGAAATATCACGATAAACGTATTAAAATTAATTTAAATTCAATTCTTTTATTCAAACTGTCATTTTTCCTTCAAACTAAACTTTGTACCACGTGTATTATAGGGAATTCTGTAACAACGTTATTTTCACTTATGTCGTTAATGGAAATTTCAACTTTCTTTTAAAACAATGCATTCGATACATTGTGTTTTGTATATATGTCATGTTAGGGCCTCAAACAATATTTGAATACTGTCTCATAATATGTATAATTCATTTTTGCCAAAAATATCATTATTATTAATATTATTATTATCATTTCATTAAATAAATCTGTTTTTAAAAATGTTGACCAATGTCCTTGTATTGATTATAACCCTAAAAAAATATGCTGTTGTTTTGATCATGTTGATGATGATGCTTATGATCATACTAATAATGTTGTGTTATGTTGTTGATTTTGCTAATACTAATGCTCATGCTAATTATGTTATTGGTGACTGTGGCGGTGGTGTGATGATGATGATGATGGTGATGTGCTGATGATTATGATGATGATGATAATGATGATGATGATGATGATGATGATGATGATGACGATAATGATATACTAATGATCATGCTAACAGTGTTGTTGATGATTGTGATAGTGATGATGATCATAGTGGTAAATATGATTATATGCTTATATATATCATATATATATATTGCCATGCTAATGCTGATGCTGCTGATGATAATGACAGTGCTATAAATATAACGGTAAACATTTACACACCGGTTATAAATTTTCCCACAATTTTCACTTTATAAAACTTTTATTTCATTTTGTCCCTATCTCAACAATTATCAGAGATAACTTTTGATCCAGATATAAACAAAAAGATACACTAACAATTTCAATTATTATGTAACTTTCATATTTGGTAAGTTACGATTAATCAATGCAGATTATCACTTTATAAACACTAGCTTTACATCCGTTACATTGGCATTTTATTGTTATCTAATCTTTCGATCAGAGTTACCCGCCGTGAATGTAACCAGATTATATCGACATCAGACGTATAAGGTTACACACGGTGAAAGAAAAATATTGCATTAAAAAAATGGAGGGAAAATTTACTGGAATCAAACTGTGTCGATTTTCTTCTCTGGTATATGACTTTAGACGCGTTTTGATATCTGTTGTTTGAATTAATAACACTTAAAATAAAAAATGAAAACTGTTTTTAGCACTTAGGAGTTAGTTGGATGTTCTTTTTTTTGTGTTTCGATATTTAAATGTAATACTCTTCAGTATAGGAGGCTGGGAAGGTTAGGGTTGGGGTTAGTTTCACGCAGAATATCGAAAGATCTTTATTATATATATATAATTGTATATTTATATAGAAAATAAAGCAGCTCGAGTTTCGTTTTTCGTCTTTCGATATTTACTTAAAATAAAAATATAAAAGATAAATGTTTTTTTAGCAATTAGAAGTTAGTTTGTGATTCGTTTTTCAAGTTCTGTCTTTCGATATTTTAAATGTGCAACTCTATAGTATTGGAGACAGAGAAGGTTTAGGTTAGGATTAGTTTTTTTATGCAATATTGAAATACGAAACATGAATTACAAATTAACTTCAGTGTGTCTATTTTTTTGTCAAACAATACTGATACTTCTTAACTGTTTATAAAATGACATTCTGCACCAGTTTCCTACATCATGTAAAAGGTCCAAACTGAACTTGTAAGATGACTTGAAAATTAAAGAACAAAAAATAATCATGTCCCTGTTTCACCAACATCTACTTAAAAACTTAAATAGAAGAAAGCATCCTGGTGATCATGACTTTAGACTGGTTCCAGTAAATCTAAGTTACGTTATTAAGTGAAATGTAGATGAAACAGAAGCCAGGTATCGCGAGAATTGTCCCTGTTATGTGGACGCTTCTGTTTCACCAATATTTTTTCCTACGATTTACTTTAGACAAAACTTAATTTTGACTGGTGTCATAAATATTCTTTAATGATTGTCAAAAATAATAAATACATTTTTTTCTGAAGTTAAATCATAATCATTTGAATACTTTTTTTAAATTTAGATTTTTATGTATTTAAGAATAAACTTAAATATGTTGGTAAAGCAGGCGCCTGATCATATAGACGCTTGTCAGGTTTGTTGGACAGCTGTCCATTTCAAACACCAGAGCAGTGTCTCTCTTTGTTAACAAGGAAATGAAACAAAAATGGACATTCAGTTATTGTCATTATTGCATATCACTGATATTAAAGGACGGTGACATAAAACTACAAATATATTTATTAAGACAAAAGTAATCATTAAAATAACCATAGCGACAAAAAAGAAATATCAGAAAATTTTGATTTTAAATAAATATTAAAAAGGATGCTCAGAATCGTATGGATTTTAAATGGTGATTCCTTCAATATATTGGCCTAAGTTAGTTAACCATATTTATAATCTTAACTCGTTTACAGGTTCTATCGTTTTTTTATAATTAATAATCATAAAATTAAAAGGACAGAATATTAAAACGATTTTAGACAATGAATTTGAATTTGAAAATAAAAGGGTTGTTTTTCTCTTTTCATTTTAAAATTTGATTAAATACCTTTGATTCATTGATTGAAAAAAAAAATTATGCAATTAATTTATTATCTAAAATACATTTATTTGTAAATTATTTTTGAACTGAACAATAAACCATTAGATGGCCTGTCACGGTTAAATAGGTATATACAGTTTCACACACTGTCGGACGTTTTAACTGCGCTGTCGAACATCTATAAACATGCCACTACAACCAAAAATTCCATTTGATTTTAAAAGTAACTTAGTTTAAACTTATTTATTTTACTTCGATATTTTACTTAGACAAATCACGCTCGCAGTCTTCCTGGGTAAAACCAGTACTAAGCATATGCGGAAAAATGTCTTGCTCAAAGACACCACACGTAGCCGTGGCGGAGGATCAATCTCACACAAAAGTGACTTGATTTGTATATGACTCTGCTTGCATCCAGGATTTAGAACAACATCGTTAAACCGGTCTTTAATACATCCCTTATTGATATACATTTACACTGAAGCTGTTAAACTGAGTTGAATAACAAAACTCTATGAACAGTAATTAAGTAATGATTCACCAAACTATACACAAATTAAATATCAAATAAAATAAGAAGCTTTCCAAGAACCGATTTTTTCAGTTGCATTTGTTATCCGCATATAAAACACTCCAAGTCGGAACGCGAAGCAGTTCTGTGAGGTTTACCCCCCTCCACCCCACATACCCCACCCCCACTAAATTATATCTCACCTCCCTGGGGGTTGTTGGTCGCCACAGAGCATTACCATGTCTTGCAGAACAATAAGAACAATAAGAAAACCATTGTCTGTTAATCAAGATGAAATTTCATCACGTCATCCGGTTACATAACTTCTGCAGCATATTGCGTGCCATGACTTCTTCTGTGTTAGCAGAAGCACGACCATCAACTGCGAGGGACCAAATTGTATCCGAGCGATCCCCAATCTAATCCCAGATCATCTAAGCTATCGTATTGCGCTGTTGCTCCAGCAAGATTATCTGAGATTAAAATGCCTTTCCCTGGTTTCTCATATATATTTATGGTTGTTTTCAAAGATCGCAAAGGCTTTGAGTGTAAAGATAGAAATAATTGTACCGGCGACGCCGATACATAGCGTCTGACGACCTGGATTTTCTTTATATTTATGGCACGAATAAAAGGTGTTTGCAACGACATTAACACTAATTTGCACACATATTTTTTTTTTCTTTCATCACGATTAATTAAAAATACTTAAACTAAAATAGCAAATTGACGCCTGCAAATATATTTAGCTAGATATTTTGAGGGATCATGCTCGAGTCATATATCAGATAAAATTAATTCATGATAGTCATTGTTTTTTCTTAGTTTTCTTAAAAAAAAAAGCCGTATCTCAGATTAAACCGAATATATAGTATAACACATTGTCACATAGATTATAAAAAATAAGATAACTCATTAGCACGTGAAAAGTTTTACTGTCTTGATGTTCAGAGTTCATGCAACAACTCATTTATTAACGGCCATAAAATGTATAATGATTTGAAAGTGTAGGCCATAACGTCAGTTGCAATTTAAATGCAAATGCGCACGCAGTGAGTGCATCATTATCTGATCATTGTTAAGTTTTTATACTTAGAAAGGAATAGCAGCCGAGAACTATTAAAGTCATACTAATCCAGCAGAGACATATACAGAGACACATGTAGTTAAGTCACTGGTTCTTATAATGAGCAAAATGCTCAATTTACATTTTCAATATGTAATAATCCATTGGTTATGTTTAAACTAAAGTTATATATAAATCTATTATTCATAAACCGGTATTATGCCAAAATCAACTTGTTGAAAACAAACGTTTTTGAATCGTGTAAATAGGCATCTTTTTGGGCGGCTATCTGCACGTCGGACGTGTTCACTAATTTTCGACTTACCTCCATAAATTATCTTAAATGTCGGATTTAATAGACGAGTAGAATTATTCAGCTATTAAATTTGTAAAAGAAAATATTTTATGAACACTCAATTTGCTGAACTTATTTAACACACACACACACACACACACACACACACACACACACACACACACACACATACACACACACACACTTAAAACTTGGTCAATTCTACTATTTTAAGTGTTAAGAAATAGGTTATGTTTAGTTATTATTATTGGGGAAAAGGTGTTTAAACAATTATTTCAATTAGTTTAATATTAAAGAAAGCGCTAAAGAAATAGCTTTTTAAGAATCAGTTCAAGTTGTATTACCGATAGCGTTTATGAAAAAATGAGCAAAGTTAATATTTTATCAAATGTTCCAGAAATAAAGTTGAATAATTTTATATTTCAGTAAAAAGGAACTATAATCAATATAATATCATTGTTTTATCTTGATATCGAACTTGCAATACCTGTAATATATACAGTCCAATCAGTACTTTATCACATCACCACGTGACCGATACTAACCAATCATATGGCGTATGTCTGACTGGATATTGTTTAGTAAATGTATCGTACATAATAAAATTATAGTCCGCTATATTATCCCGGAATATACGATATTTTCATTTATATAACAGTGACTGAATAACATGTTTATCTGTATCTGTTTATAATGTCCACACTTCAGAAAACATTGTGTTTCATACCGTTGCTATTTATGTGGAGATACATAAAAAGTTGCCCTTTTCCGGTTGCCTGTCCGTACGACTGCTGCATGTCCTTTATTGATTATGTTGGTGATTAGAAAATATTATAATCAGCTGTTTTTTTTAAATAAAAAATCAAAACAAATATACAAACACACTATAAAAAACAACAACACAAAACCACACGCTAAAAAAACAACAAAACAAAAAACAACACCACAAAATAACACATTAAAAAACAATAACAACAACAAAACAAAAGCATCAAAACAACAGCAACAAATATTCACTGCAATGCAGTCATATATATGTTAAAAATATGATTCTTTGTGAGAAATATAACTTCAATACCCGCCCGTAGTATACGATACCCACTAATAAAAGAGAAAACAAAACCCTGCCGCGATCTAAATTCCGGAATAGCAGAGCGGATTAGTAAATTCACTTTTATCTCGCCGAGAATGACAAGATGAGATGGGATCTACACACTTTATGGCAATTGAAATCAATGTGAATTATGGCTATATTGCCCTGAGATAAGACACCGTGTTTTTTGTTGTTCTCAGGAATATCATATCATGGTTTCTTAGATGGAACACAAAGTTAGTTTAGTGTACAATTTCCGTCAGTCACTTCTATCGAGTCAGGCTCTTTTACCTTCTGAACTTATTTGTTTTTATTTTACATCGATTGTGAAACAAGTTCTTACAACTTAGGCAAACCACTCTCAATAGTTCCTTAGTTAAGTCAGTACTAACGCATGCAGATAAAATGTCTTTCACCAGGACACTACGCATAGCTGTGACGAGGGATCGAACACAAGGCCCGCCAATTCTAATGGGCCGGATTAGCTCAGTCGGTAGCGCGTCTGCCTATCAATCCAGGGGTCGTGAGTTCGAATCCCTGCTCGGAAACAATCTCCATGGTGATTGATATACGACATTGTGTCTCGTTATCATCCACTGATTCAAGTGGAAAAGTTTTCAGTTACTTGCAGAGATTGGTGTGCCGGATTATTGGTTAACCTTTCACAATCTCAGGAAACAGTGGTTAGGTTAACTGGTCGTCTGTTAGCCCTCAATGGCATAAAATGACGCTAAATATTCAATCAATCAATCAATCAATCAATCAATCAATCAATCAATCAATCAATCAATCAATCAATCAATCAATGAATGAATGAATGAATGAATGAATGAATGAATGAATGAATGAATGAATGAATGAATGAATGAATCAATGAATGAATGAATGAATCAATCAATCAATCAAACAATCCAATTCTAACACTACCTAACGCATTGCACATAATCTTGACTAATTGTTAATCACTGATATTATTGGCCTCAGTTTACATAGATATATAATATATATATTTCGTTTTTCAGAATTCTATTTAAATCTAGAGAACAAACATGAAATCTTGACGTAATATTCGTTTTCTGAAATAGTTTGTTCTGCACATTAACGCATCACGTGCAATCAAGTGCACGCTCATACAGCGCCTAACACTTTTGCAATTTTGAATGTCTTCAGGACTTCGTGTATTATTTGTGTACTATGTGAACTGAGTGGTAAAGGGTATTGAAATGAGCCGGTACTACTGTCTGGGGTGTGATGAACTTATTTTACATCGTCACCGGTTTCCCAAATGGGCGATTGTTGGTCTTTTTAAGGATTGCAGGGGATAATGCAGGGTACAGATAGAAACACATCGTAAGTTTATTCTGGTTCTTTAGCGTGCTCGGTGCAGGATACAGATAGAAACACATCGGGCTTTAGCATGCTCGGGGTAAAGCGCCGTCACACGGGCCCTCAGTTCAAAGTTCCATCCGAACGGCTGTTAGTATTTTAGTTAGCCTTCCCCAGGAATCGAACCCACAACCACACGACTAGAAGTCTCGTGCTCTATCGATTGAGCTTAATACGGCTGGTGACCAATTCGGAACGAGCATCTATATATTTTTAAACAGTTTCTGTGTGCAGAAACAATATGGAGATGAACGCAAATTTATAATTTCTGCCAAGGTCTTTTGCGCTACACTCCTCAGTTCATTATGTTTACGTCTCGATGAAATTTTACTCATTCCTTTGACATGAAGCAAAGCACAAACAAGTTTGAGAGTGATTGACAAATTAAACGTAAATAGAACTACTTGTGCGTAAAATGTCTTTCTTAATGTTGTATTACGCAGCATTTCGATGCATGTAACTCTTCAATGTTGAAGTTGATTAGGGTTAGAGGTTGAGTTAGTAAGTAGAATATATATCGAAAGGCGAAACACGAATAACAAAATAACTGCCGTCTGCGTACATTAGCTTTCGTCTGCGGCAGATTGAAGTTAGTTTGATAGTCCATGTTTCGTATTTCGTAACATTCTGAGCCTCCAGTCTTGATGAGTAACATTGGAAATTCGAATATGAAACGAACTACAAACTGTAACGTTTGCAGAGCTGCGTTCAGCACCGTCAAACACCAAACACGTTCAATGCCTGGTTTCCTAAAATGATCGCGTACTGTGTGCTAATATGAGATTGGGCCAGTGTCCAGGAAAATATGTTAGCTAGCGTTAACAAACGTTTAACTGAATTGAACGCAGCCCACATAACACATCGTTCAGTGTTTCCTTGGGTACGTTAATAACTACGGTCCGCATATGCAATCATTGAACGCAAGGAGAGCACGTGTGTACTCTCACCTTCTGCTTTAATCTTGGATTTTTTTTAAAAAAAAGCAGCAAGATTTCAAATTTTCCTAACGATAAAGAATCGAATTCAAATTAGTCAACGAAATAAAAACTTCATTTTACTTCACGATATACGAATATCAGAACAAATGATTTATTAAATAATATTGAAAAACTTTTCTTACAGAATTCGTTCATGAAATGACAGGAAATGTCTCTCAAGCTGTAAAAAAAATACACATAAATATAGAGTACTCTACAATCATATTACTGGAATAGTGGGGGCTAGAAGTGCTATAGCTTTAATTGTCGACAGCTGGCAGTCATTAAGTTGAACAACTTTATGGCATTAACTTTTCTTGAAAAAAATAAAAATAAAAGAAAACGATTTTCTCGATGAATAAAGTTAACACTTTAGGTCCGGTTTACATACGTATACATTCTGTATTCGCATCAGCCCTGCTAGAAATGAAATTTTCCCTTGGGATATTAATAGTGTTATAACGAAAAGAAAAAAATAAGTAATATAATTACTGTACTTGCTGGCAATGAAAAGTTCTTTTCTGATTTTAGGATTGTTAAACAAATTGTTTGAGAGAAAAAATTTACAAAATCAAAAAAAAAAAAAAAAGAGAAAATATTATAATGGCTAGCTGGCTGTGGCTGGCTGGCTGGCTGGCTGGCTGGCTGGCTGGCTGGCTGGCTGGCTGGCTGGCTGGCTGGCTTCTGAAATATTCATTACCTTTGCCACTGATATTTGTATTAAATGTCATTGCTTATTGTTGCTTTACTCGTTGATATTGCAATATATCTCTCACTGCGCTATTTAGTTACACCTGTCTTAAACAGACACTTAAGGGAAATAGCAATAAAGACCCAATCTTATAGGCTGATTAAAATTAAAATTCTTAAATAAAAAATGGAAATAGAAAATGTGTCTGTTTAAGACATTAGAGGTAACCACTAACATTGGTTGCCACTGAAGGACTGTTATTTTATATCAATTATTACCATTTAACATGTCAACGTAACGCGGAAACTATAGTAAGGTGTTCTTTAATTTTTGCGGAAGGTTGCAGGTTCGATCCACGACACGCTCATACTAATAGATAGTTCTAGGTCTGCTCAATCTGGATCCGTTATAATGTGACAGAGTGCGCTATCATGCCGCTAGCGCTAATATTTATGTTATAGAAGCAAATATACAATATTTTATGATTAATTAACACTTGATATTGTAACTTAAATAATAGTTTTACTGCAAAAAATGGCAATATAGCTTCTTTTCCATTTTGTACCGAATCTAAGCATCATGCACATCCGACACGTTAAGCTATCTCCCGAATCAAGTCTGTTAACCGCCAGTAAAAAACAAGAAAATTCCATGCCTGTCCCACAATGCCAAGCGTTTAGAATAAATAACAATGGACACACTAACACATAATCATGTCACATAGTTAGTTAATTTCTATATTTATCATGTAATTATATAAGGCAATATAGTGAGAGAGAAAAAATAATTTTGAACTTAAACCACACATTTATTTGGAATTCCACTACGTAAATAAACTGACCAATCAGCGTGTTTCTACTTATGCTAAATGTAGCCAATCAGCGTGTCCCCAACAATGCTATGTAACGGACCCAAGCAGGGAGAGTTTGGGTCCGTTCTACAGTGTATCCTATATGACCCGTATTTCTATCTTTCCATCCTAGATGACCGGTACTTCTAACTCCCCCAACATTGTAATTAACAGTTAATGTGTGCCAATTAGTGCTAATACTACGGAATGTCGGGAACAATTATTCTACTGCCCAGCTAGGGACGAGTCAGTTTTTATGTTCACTGCCAACAGCATGCGCGGTATATCTCCGCCATTAATTGTGACCTATGCGTGCATTTATTAATGGAAATATTCATAAAGGAACATCTTGCTCATGACGTCATAACCATTGATTGGCAACATATTCTTAATATAGAAATAAGTTTGTTTTATTAAAAATTCCTGTCAAAGAAACCTTTATCATTTTAGATATTTTCGATGGCGTTTAATGTATGTGTGCTTTTGTGTGCAAGATTTGTTGTGTTTAATTGCAATATGTCGGCATGGTAACTCTTTAAATATTTTGGCTACAAATATACATTATAAACACCAAAGTAATCATCTTACGAAATATTTTGTTTTGATGTAAGTCCGCCATCGAGCCCTCAGAAAGTGTAAAAGAATCAAATCAACGCGCAACAATCTAGACAGTGTTCGTGTGCGTGCATGTGCACGTACTTTGGTAATAATTGGTTTAAACTTTCCTTACCGAGCGTACTGTATATTAACACCAACTAGCTCCACTAACACGCAACGCAAAAACTCCTATGTGTACAATAATGTATCATTCATTAACCTATTTATATTTAAATCAGCTTGACAAAAAATTAAAAAAAAATTATAATGTGCTAATAGTCGATATTTTGGACGGTTATTTGACGTTTAGCCTATCCGCTAATTTTTGCTTCCCTCCATGAATTATTTAAAACCGTCAACTAAGATTTTTTTTTAAACTGTTTGCTTACCCTTTTACCTAGTATTATCTTTATTTTCGTCTAAACTATGTACTTATCACATAATGATAAAACATATACATGAACGTTTAAAATTGTACATAGCCATTCTAAAAGAATTATAAGAGACATTTTAAACATAAGATTGTCAAATCAGCTAAATGCAATGAACATTATTTTACTATTTTATGAAAACAATTTTCCTCATTTTTTTTGTGGAAATTTCGCTATATTTAAGTATTTTTTAGTTTACAAACAGTTTCTGAAATTAATAAAACAACAAAGGTAAGAGACATCAAAAACATTACATCTTAAGTAGTCATATCATGAATCATGGGTCGAGAGTTCGAATCTCCGTTCAGCCATAGTCTCTGTGATGACTGACATACAATACTGCGTATCATTGTCATTCGTCTCTCATCGCAGATTCATGTGCAAAAAGTAGCAGTAACTTGTGTAAATGGGTGTGTTCGAGTAAAGGTTAGACTTCCGGGACCCCAGGAAAGTGTGGTGAGGTTAACTGACCGTCTGTTAGCCCTAAGTGGCATACACAGTATGGTAACTATTCAACCAAATCCGTGTCTCTGGTTCCCAGCATTAAAACAATGCAAAATCCAAGGTGTTACATACTTCATCCGTTAATTGTTCATCCCCTGTGAGATAATGATTTCTCCTCATTGATTAATTACCACGTACGTCAGATAAGCATCACTTATAACATGTATACATCTATATTTACAATGGGAAATATGGTGCAGAGACGTCGTAAATGGCACATAATCCAGTCAGGATCCAGCACGGAATGTAGCGTGGGATAAAAGGCCAAGGTGGGGGTGGGATTGAAGTTCCTGGAAATAATATAAATATCAATAATCTAAGGGAATTTATCTGAGTTGATATAATTTAATGGAATTTCTCTGGTTTGTTAATAAACTACGGGAATTTGTCTAATAATTTAAGGGAATTTATCTGCTTTGTTAATATCTTAAGGGAATTTATCTGTTTTTTTAATAATTCCAGAGAATTTATCTAAGGGAATTTATCTGGTTTGTTAATCATTAAGGGGAATTTATCTGGTTTGTTAAAATTTTAAGGGAATTTATTTGGTTTGTTAATATTTTAAGGGAATGTACATGTATCTGGTTTGTTAATAATTTGAGGGAATTGATCTGGGTTTTTTTAAATAATTTAAGGGAATTATCTGGGGTTTTAATATTTTCAGGGAATTTATCTGGTTTACTAATATTTAAAGAGAATGGATCTGGTATGTTAATAATTTAAGGGAATTTATCTGGTTTGTTAATATTTTAAGGGAATTTATCTGGATTGATAACAATCTAAGGTTCTATGGTTTAAGCATCTACAATCTGTGTCAGTGTGAACGTAATTGAAAATATTACCGGTCATAGTGTTCTTAATTCACTTCTGTGACGTCAGAGAGTGTTGATAAATTGATTCAATATGTGAAATGTCAATACATCTCATCATTTAAAATAATGTCTTACGAAAGTAAAGGAGATTCCTGGCACATGTTGGCCATCAAAATACGACCATTTCTAAAGTAAAGTTTAGCATTTGAAGCTCTTAATGAATTGAAACTAAAATAAACATGGGCGCAGGGTTGTTTTGGTTAAGAAGTAGAAAATAGAGAGAATATGGACCACCTAATCTGTTCTTGATCCGTCACTGGGTATAAATACTTACATTAACAGGCATAAGTTAAGCGGTTTTGATGCTGCTGATTATATCAGACATTGTTTCTGCTATAACTGGACAGCTGTAGTCCGGCTGGCACGTGCCAATCACGTGAAAGGCACGAGATATTAATACAACGTTATGGCAGGTTTTGTAATTAGTGTTATTACAGAAGCCAATTTGTGCGGATGGACACAATCGTGGCCACAATGGCCGTCGAACTTTATACTCTAGTAACGACAAGAAGACCATTTAAAGGTAGAAATAATCATTGAATCTCGACAAATAACATGAAAGACGACGGCGACTAGGACGGCATTTTCCCACAAAATACAAACAAATAAAAATCATGTCGAAAATACTCTTAATAAAAAAATGTATGAAATACAACTGCCATTATTTTATAAGTTACATAATACAAAAATGTACACACAATTTGTTTTATACGATACTAAAACTACATCCAGGTCGTTGCTATGGAAACGTCTAATTGTAGTTAATCTTAAAAGAAGCGCCCCCTTTTCTGTGAAATAAGCCCGAATGTTGTAATAAATACAAGTGGTGATTTCTCGCGACTAATTATACTTACTATATACCTGATTTATATAGACATTAATGAAACGTTCTCCTCAGAACCACGTTACATACACGATCGGTAATTCGTTTTATTACTGACTTTGAAAAAGTAGTTCTAAATTATTATGCGCATTCCATAATTAAGACATGATAATATGAGAACAGAAGAGAGAAAGAACTCTACCAGTTTTTAAAATCGCGTGCCAAGTTCGTTAATTACTCTATTCAATTAAACGTGAAGGCAAACTCTATCACGTGACATTAGTATTCAGAAATGTTTGCTCAGTACGTTATTTCGCCATTCATCAGTTACAAAACACGCAATAACTTTTGAGTAATATACCCATAATGCATTTGTAACCTTTATATAAGAATGGTGGTATTTCTTTTTATATTACAATGTGTTTTATAGTGCGTGCGTGTGTTTTTTACTTTTAAATATGGGTATAATGAAAACCAATAAATCACTTTTTTAAATACGTTGCATTCCGTTATTTTAGAATAAGACACGTCAATGTGAATGCATCCTCGGTTAAAAGTCATCAAACACCATTTTTGTTGTTGCAATATTCAAGAAAATACTATGTTAGCGGTTATATATGCATGTAATGTTTGATGGCCCAGACTCATAGTTCCCCCATACGTACAGCCGTTAGTCCGCGGTTGTATGTTATTTAGTTTCTAACCACAAACATTTGAAACCACGCCATCTAAACCCTCGGGTGACACTAACGTTTTCATTGCATGGCATTTTATTAACCAAAAAAACACATACATTCGAGAATTTCTAGAGAGGAAATAAAATTAAATTTTCTCAACGCGTATTTCACGCCCATCTTTTAACATCAAACGCAATACTGACGCGCTTCCGTTCTTCCAAAATCATATTTCTACTACTTGTAATCGTTTGAATACCATACTTCTGGTAAAAATATTTATTTGCATATCAAGGTTGTTACATTTAAATGATTTTTCAACACTGTTGACATAACCACGAGAAGAACGGTCCTACCAGTTTACAAGCCTTTTCCTAGTTAAAAATAAGGAATTAGAAAATAAATTCCGTGAACATGGCGACAATATACGTATTATTTTATTAAATTCAAAGACTTATGTAAGTCCTTGTTAATATCGTGTTTCATAATTGTATACATTCCGTATAACTCGGCTCTCGTACGTACATTTTAACGAGTTGCTATCCGACTTTCCGGAACATGTAAATGGCGTCCATTTTGTCATGGTAAAATGACGTACTAGTAGTTTGAAACTAATATACACATGTATACAAAAATGCTATTGGAGACAGAGTATTATCTCTTTTCTCAGAGAAATACACTGAAAATATATCATTTAACTTAGTTATGATCGGGGTTGCGATATAAAAAGAATATTATATTGGTGGTCATTTATTGCTAAATTTATCAAACTCGCAAAAATGATATTTTGTTCGGCTCTTAGTTCTATATTTTTGCCAACTCGTTTAATAAATTCAATAATAAATGACCATTCATGTAACATCCTCTATATATATTAAGACGAACGTATGGCGAATGAAAATTTGAATTTCCTTTTTTTTTCTACAATGTTCCAGTGTAGCAACAGGCCGGTGTCGTTTACATGTTTGTGTGTTACTCTATGCAATTCTTTGGTACGAAGTCGATAACATAATAAGAGTCAATTACAATCGAATTAAAACTTCAAAGGTCCGAAATGAAATGTCTATATCGGCCTTTGATAGGCCAGAGTTATAGCCTTACAAAATAAGTACTTATTAATGGCCTGTCCGAAGTAGGCCCACGTGGAATGGTAATTAACTGTACTTGAACACCCGTCTCCGCTTGATTCACTCGTGTAGATGTCAAGTACGAGAGGGAACGATTTTGGCCGAGTTCACATTTTACTGTATAACTACATCACAGGGGTAAGGGGTCATAAACGAGAGTCATAATCATGTTTAATTAATTGCTAAAAAGTACATTTGGAAGCATAGGCGGATTCATGTTTTTATTCAAATGTTGTGGTGGTGAACAAGCAAAAGGGGTCAACGTCCGTATACATTTTTGTTTATTGAAAATGGTGCCCTCATAAATATTTATTTGGAATGTACGTATGGGATGGGGTTGGAGTTCGGAGGGTAGGTTGGGGTGTTGGCGTAAGGGAATAGACGTATTGTACCTTACACCTAATCCACTAGGGAGTAATGTTTTTCCTTGCATGAACTAAACAAACAGTCATTATCAAACGGTTTTTAAGTTGATGTTTGGTAAGTTTTATCGACACACAAAGACATCATATTTTTTCGCCCTTTCACATAAAGCAATTATTTCTGTCAAATAGATCAAGGACACGTATCTCATCTACAATTGATTTTTCAGAAGACAAACACTATGTTCTTGTTCTGACTTTTCTAATCGAATTACTAGTATACGTCTGTGGATAACTATAACATCATCAAATTTCAAAAAAGAATGGTCAACTGTTCAACAGACGACATAACGTCCAACCTCACTGTGAGCATGATCTAAACTCCACATGTGACCAAGCTCCCACTAAATAGAATACCAGTAAACGTGTTATTCATGAACCAAGTACACCGGAACAAGAAGGTGTATTTTCAAATGAAAACTGAGGAAATAACTCTCAGCAGACGATTCTGAGCCTTTGTTATGACAAATATCACTGTCCTGTGATCAATCGTCCATTCTAGAAGAATCACGTGATCAACTGACCGAAACGAACTTCTGAACAAAGTTTTAATGGCCCGGAACACACCCATTAGCTTACGAGACGTGTTGAATAAAAACTACAGTTTAATGAATACAACAGAAACACCCCGAATGAAATCAACCCGGAACTGACGTCAAAGCATTCAACGAAAATTCAACATCTTTCTCAACGCTCTCTCAGAAGTAAAATTTGTGAAATTATAAAATACAAAAGTACTTATAATAAGGCAATCGCTTGCTTTAAAACACTTTTAGCCATGCGGCACTTAACAGAGCTTCTCCCTTGACAGGAGTATTTATTTTTTGGTAGAATCTGTATTTTTCAAGTGTTTTATGACATGATGTTCTAGTACGTTGATTGATGGACCGGTTGCCGTGGTAAATGAAAATAGTTCTGGTCCGTATTCGGGTTGGGGTTAAGCATATACACAAAAATTAGCCGGCGACTCGAGGTAATGGATTTCCTAATTTATTGTCATTACTTACGCCGCCTGCTGCATTGCCGGCACGGAGAAGAAATATAAATACCAGAACGAGACACATTGCAACAAACAGACTTAAACAAACATACATTAGGATAGTTTAATATTGCCGACCAGTTTAGATTAAAGATATGCCATCTCTCCAATAATTGAATGAATTAATGAATAAATTAGTGAGTGGATGAATGAGTAAATGAACGAGTAAATGTTGTTTTCGACCTGCTCAACAGCCGGGATCATACTGAGGACGAAAATGCGAAAAATGACAAAAACGAACACTACGATGACATCATATATGAAGTTTAATTTATGCCTAATCCAAAACTGAACCCAATATTTGACATGCCATTGCAACATCTATATACATGTACTTCATTTACACAACAAATATGGAGCATGACTATCCTACTAATTCTATGGACAAGCGCCAGTCCCTATGTCAACCGTAAAACCTGCACACCCGTAAGATAAAAAGAGAATTCTCTTTATCATGATAATATTTCTAATTCGTCTTTTTCATGAAATTAAAAATCAGCATCATTCTTTTCTCACAGCCTGTAGAGATTTCTTAAATGATTATACATAATGACGTCATGTATATGATAAACTTGCATTGGCGTGATAAACCTTGTTTTTTTTCGTGCCGAACCAGATAAAGTTGATAATATTAGACACAATATGTATTGGTATTATTTTATCATGTCAATATTTTATTCGTCTTTTTTTAATGAAATTGAAAATCAGCATCATACTTTTGTTACATTCAGTTGAGATAATTATACATAACGACGTCATGTACCTGATAAATTTGCATTGACGTGATAAACCTATGTTCTATCGGCAGGTAGTCTATCAACATAAATGAATGCATTGATATGATAATATAACTGAGATAAATGAAAAATAGCACCTTTATAAGAATAACTATCATTCAATAAACACACACACGCATTGCCTACTTAAAATACTCTTTAAAATGATTAATTTCTTTACACATTTAATATTCTATACAATTACTGCTAAGAAAAACCTAAATATAGATCAGAGATCCATCACAATAATTCTATCTTTGCAATTCGTTCAGTACTTGGATGTAAAAAAAAGTAGCTCTTTTTGGCGAACGCATCCGATACGATCACTCAGTCAACCAATTAATTACAATATTTCACATGCTCCCACTTCTGTTTGTTTCAGTAAAGTAGTATACATAGTATTTCAAAAGTAGTTAAGAAAATGCAAACTAACTGTTGTATAAAACGTGGAAAAAAACTCATCACATTGCAGCAACGACTTATATCTCTATATAATTTCTTGATTGGAGCAAAGCGTCAATAAATTCAAATATATTACATATAAAAGCACTCTTATTGGATTTTATTCCAAGCCAGTACCGAAATTATCACTAAACTTGGCTTACAAAGATTCCGCAATAAACATAATGCAGAGGATTGAAACGAAAGAAAATATTTCTTATGTTTTCTCTCCTCTTCTGTAAGCCAAAGCTATATCATTGACTTAATTATGTATATGTCTCTGGCAATATACCATCACTATCCCTTGCATTCCTAATACCGCGATATACCGATTACCGCGAATGCATGTATAAAAACAATGTCCCAGACATGCGCAAAGCTCCAACTTCCGTTAGCGTCGTTATTTGTTTACATATCATACGGGCAACTGTTTATTACTCAGCACACTTAAGTAACTTTATTACTGTTTATTATTGATATCATTATTTACATGGTTGACAAAATTTTAGACTCGCGGTAATAGGTATGACCAGTATATATCGATCGCTTAGCGCAAAATAAGTCTAACTCACTATTTATATATATTAAGAAGGTAGATAAACTAATTTGGCACTAAACCATCGATATATCTATATGCATTTTGTTTTGTTTCTATAAATTCAACACGTTTTTGTTATTTCAACCTTGTTACTATAAACGCAAACAATAGATATTGTGTTTCTATAAAACGCAGTAATCATTGCATCTTCCTACTATAATCTCTCTCTCTGTAAGCGTTCGTGCAAGCGCACTACAGTAATTTCTGTCAAAACACAAACGTATCTCCCATTCACAACTTCGCAGACAGCTGGCCGGGCAACTGCAACCGCCATCAATGGCGTAGAACATTTATTCTAACTTTAAACTTGGCTATAATTTCACACATTTCCGTTTACGCTGTCTCATGCAATTTGTTTATCTACTTATGAGAACCCTGTTTCTCAGGGAACCGTCACAGCTCGTGCGTTACCGGAAAGCGAAACGACAGGTGTCGTAAAGGAGTCGCATAAATTGTACTTGCACGAATGAGTAATTTTCAAACCTGCTTTTTCCATCACGACTCGAACTGTATCGAGAGAGAACGCATGAATCTCTGTTTTAAACGTATCAATCAACATTAAATATTTTCCAAGTATTTTAAAAAGAGAATGCGATCAATTTTACATACACATGATCTGTTAAAAAGATCCCGTTTCCATGGTTTTGGGGACACAAAGTACTTAAACAGAAATATGATCTCGGCTTTAATAATTTACACTAGAACGAAAAAATAAATACTTCGTCTGCTTCTGAAATAACAAACAATGTCGCAATATTTGCGTTTCATTTTCTTTGCGCATGCGCGGTGCGAGCATAAATAATAAAACACATTATCTAGATTGTTTATTAAATGTATTGTGATGATTATGATGAATCTATATGTCGTCGAGATCTCTTTTCTAAAACATTACATCGCTTAAACTAACAGGCAAACAAAAACAGAAGTATGAGAACACTGTAGAACATCGGGATATGTTAATTAAATATCATCAGACATATAAAAATATAATTTGGTCACTGGTATTATTCATGAGAATATAACGAGCATTTTGAGCATTTTTTTCCGAGTGATGGTACGCTGTTAAAAAAATCTATATATTTTCTGAGTAAAACCACCGCAAAAATGCAATTCATTGGCGAAGCGCTCTCAATTAAGATATGTGTCCGAAGAATTGGCTCGAACACACAACCGAACAATTAAATTATCACGGGTGATCAAATGAACTGAACATTATTTCTAATATAATTTAATAAAACCTTGTGGTAAAGACGGAGATATTCTTGTATTTTTGTATGCCGCTTGTCATCTGTTGACTAAACGTTGAATCATGCTTTTTTCTCTACCACTGCGCAACGATTAAATTGTTGTTGTTGTTTTGTGTTTAGTGTCGATTTAAACAATAGCTCAGTCATATAGCGACGGTGTCTTCTGGGAACAGTATTCTAAGCACAGCAACACAGAAGTACCATGCCCAAGACACCTGGTATGATACCCAGTCACATTATACTGACACCGGGCCAACCAGACCTAGAACTCTCCTCTAAATGATAAACATCAAGCTATTTTTCAAGTCTTTGGTATGAACCGGTCGGAAACCGAATATCACGACTATTCACATTCGAGGCAAACGCCCGACCACTAAACCACCACTGCGGTATAAGCTGATCAAATTGAAAGGCGTACTAATTGTTTGGTCGTTACAACGATGTCGCATTTTCCCACATCACTTGTCGGTGGCTGATTATACGTTAAAGTCTGATATAAGTCAAAACGATCTCATACGAGTTAGTGAAGGCCACATATAATTAGTAATAAAACTGGCAAATTTAAACTCAACTTTCATATATCACTACTCGTGTATTTATTTTAATCAACGCTGATCCCAGAAACTCTGTGAACTCAGCGTGCACATAAACATGTTAACTTCTCTGTGGACGCAAATAACAAACACAGTAGGAGACCGCTGATGTATAAGTCATTTAAAACCGGAGTAAGATTCATTAACGATTTTTTAGTTTACCTCTCCCTGAATCATTCATACGGCAAGTACGCCAGTCGTTTTGCTATCTTAAAAAACTTAGCCTTCCAAAATGGTTTAAAAAATACGTGAAAGAGTCGTTTTTCATTTTGAGGCGAGCACAAGAAAACACTCGTCTGAAAAAGATGCTTTGCAAAACCGGACGCAGAAATATTATGAAGTTTTGTCTTCCTCTAGGGAGTTTAATTTAATTTTCAACATAACTATACTGTTTTTTATTTATTAATTGACATATTTAATAGGTTTGCTAGACATTTGGTGACAAAATCGGAAACCGCAGTGTTTATTAAATATCATAACAAAAACTTTGTTACATTAACGCTTAATTTCATAAGTTTCTCAAACATTCATCACGAATTGCTTCTTTCTATATATAAAAAAGTGTCAAAATTGAAGGTTAAAGCGGTGTAAACTTTATTTAAGAGGTGTCTGGCCACGTTTATTTAGTGATGACAACATTACTGTTAACTAAATTTTCTTTTAATTTTAAATTTTAACCGCAGCAACATTTTTTATTCTCCGCCATATGCTTTTCAGAAATTAAAAAGAAGTGAGTAGTGGATAGTTTCTCTATGTTTTTGAAATTGAATAATAAATAGTTTCTTTATCGTTAAACGGTCAAATTTTATTAAATAAACTTATAGTATTGATCATCAGTTAAGTTTTTTTTACTAAATGACAAATGCCTTGAAAGGTTCTACTGCGAACAAAAATGTAACGGGGTCCCGATAAAGATTATGATTGGTTGATTCAAACAATAGAACTACCTCGGATATTCCATATAGCATTTAAAATATCATCGTTAAGATGTTTATTTCTATATTCATTTTTATTATAAGATATTTTTTATTTGACAAGCATATTGTACACGATGACTGCAATGACCGTTGGAATAAATAATTTTTGAATTTTTATTAAAACATAACCATCAAAGAGGTGTGTCTGTTTCAGCCAATCCGATCTTACTTCCAGATCCAAACATTTCGTGTACACAATTTGTCAAGACATTTGTCTTTAAGCAATTGTTGTAGATTATCAAGACAAATAAACCAATCAAATGTTGTTTCTTACTACTAATATTAATCTTTTAATCTTCTAAAACAAGCGAATAACAAGAGAACATAAAAATTACCAAACATAATATTGATCATATGCAACGCTTGCTTTTCTAAAAGAAAACATCTTGACAAGGTCTGCCAAGAATAAAACTCATTTAATTTAACGAAAATCGAATAACGTTTTTGATTGGTTGATTCAAATTAGACTACCTCGGATACTTCCATAGTATTTCAAAAGAGTATCGGTTGGATGTTTATTTATGTATTCATTATTAGATATTTTCTATGACAAAGATATTGTACAAGAAAACTGCAATAACTTCCACCCCAATAAATATTTTTTTAAATTTTATTATAATATAACCACCGTAGGGATGTGTTTATTTCAGCCAATCAGATCTAACTTCCAAATCAAAGCGTTTCTTCTGTACAACTTGTCAAGACTTTTGTCTTTTAGAAAAGCAAGCGTCGCATGCAATCAAGACTATATCAGACAATGATTTGATTTCTGCAACATATCAGTTACTTTTCACGCTTGTGAACGTCCACTTTTGAAGGGATACATGCCAATTTTAATCACATTTTATCTAACATATATTTACACAATGCCAATGTCAAATTAGAAATGCCAGGCTATCCGTAATTTCGTTTCTATTTCCTAAATCGTGCTTAACTCTGGTAAATGGTTGAATGTGTGATTATATATGACAAAAACGTGTATTGTATATTTTAATTGCATAAAGTTTTATCGTTATAATTTCCATGGAAAAATGTATACTATTTTTTAATATTTTAATTAATCCAAGTGACTTATTAGTTTTTATGTAAATGGGTTAATACAGTCAAACCTGTGTTACTGGTCACCTCTATTAAGCAACCACTTGTCTTAAACAGTCATGTTTTCTACTTACCATTTTTAAAATTTAGTTATAATCATCCTGAATTAAACAGTCATCTGTATTAAGGAGTCATTTTAGTTATTCCTTTGAGTTGATGCTTAAGACAGGTTTGACTAGTCTCTTAAATACGACATTCATATGACAAATCTTGAAGATATAACGTTGTTTTAAAAAATAAACATGAAATAAAATTAATTTTTATGAAATTTCAACATTGCCGTGTGTGCCTTTGCTATTATATTTTCTGTATGTGTTCACATATGTGTCGCTATTTTTGGGTGCATAGCTGTGAACTAGATATATACTGGTATATAAATCAAACATTATATGGAAATTGTAGAGTATACACATAATTGTTACTTTAACTTTTTGTCATGAAATATGCTTGTATATGTAACCCTATGTGCTTTCAGCCTAATAGATTTGAAATAAATTACTACTTTTATATTTGCTAATGTCCCTTTAATGTACAAGGCAGGCGCCGAGTGATTGAACCTCGACTAAAACATGCTTTACGTTGGGGACAAAGTGTTCAACAGATATGTACACTAATAACTAAATACAATT
The DNA here is from genome assembly GCA_029582155.1 of Panopea generosa. Taxonomy (NCBI): domain Eukaryota; kingdom Metazoa; phylum Mollusca; class Bivalvia; order Adapedonta; family Hiatellidae; genus Panopea; species Panopea generosa. The sequence goes on from CM055909.1 coordinate 61,893,574, forward strand.
ATATGATGGTATGCTCATAAATAATGATTTTATTCTCATTTCGTTGTATCAACCAGCTGTTTGAAGCATCCTATATTATCTATTCGCACTCCTCTCCTTCAAAAAGAGTCATTTTTTCTGAAGAACTGTGTTCTCTCAGAAGGGCTTTTGTACATACGTATATAGCTCTTAATCCTTACCCTGCTCAAAGCAAATACTATACTCATAATCGTTAATATAATAACGCTGTCTTAGCAAGGGCTGTATTTGTTAAGTGAGGCATAAGTAGTAATCTAGGAAGAAAGGGATTCCTGTAGGAATAGGTAAAACACCCTCGACGCGGCGGCCATTAATGGGTTATACCTAAAGTCCAGTCTCTTATACATGTATATTATCGTCGTCTGAGACGTCATTTCACGCAGTGCTGTAATGTAGGCCTACAGGATTTGGTATAACGGTCAAATATATTGCGTTGTTGTCGTCTATTTCAACACAAAACAACAAAATAGAAAAGCATGTTAAACAAATAACACTAGCAAAACGTGTCATTTAAAAGAACATCACTTAACAAACTGCAAAATGGTTTTATTATTTTACAACATTGCTTCTTAACATAATTTACTACGCTGATCATTTAAAAGAAAATATAATGAATATTTTGCAGTTTTGGCAGGTATTCGGCAATTATTTAGGCTCCATTATTTGCTTTATTGTAGTCGAGCTGTGCGCATTCTACTTTATAGAATTTATTACAGCATATAAATCCCATGATTATCATACAGGTGCAGACGAACCACAAAATATACATGCATGCACGTCGTTTTTATACCTAAAAGTCTTTATTATGTAGCGTTAGTCTTGGTCGTCTGCGACAATTGCTTTCCCAAAAAGCAAACGTCTTGACAATTTCTCAATCTTTGAACAGAATGCAATAGGGTTTAAAGTCACTTTAAGCACATTAAATATTATATATTGAATATGCAGTTTTACTGGTGGTGGTGGTGGTGGTGGGGTGTGTGTGTGTGGAAGGGGGGGGGGGGATTCTCCCGTTGCTCTCCTGTTATTATCGAAAACGCCTACTTGATATTTGACTCTCCAATTATTAAAGTAAATCCTACTTGATATTGGTCTCTCCAATAAGTATAGAAAATCCCTACTTGATATTTGACTTTCCCATTGTTATATAGTAAATCCTTACTTGATATTAGACTTTCCAATTATTATAGTATCCCTACTTGATACTTGACTCTCCCATTATGATAGTAAAGCCCTACTTGATATAGGTCTCTCCCATTATTATAGTATCCCTACTTGATATTTGACTCTCCCATTACTCTAGAAAACGCCTACTTGATATTTGACTCCCACTTTTATAGTAAATCCCTATTTGATATTAGCCTCTCCCATTATTATTGTAAATCCCTACTTGATATTTGACTCTCCCATTATTATAGTATATCCCTACTTGATATAAGCCTCTCCCGTTATTATTGTAAATCCCTACCTGATATTGAACTATCCCATTATTATAGTAAATCTCTACTTGATATTGGTCTCTCCCACTATTATAGTAAATCCCTACTAAAAATTGGTCTCTCCCACTATTATAGGAAATCCCTACTTGATATTGAACTCTCCCATTATTATAGTATATCTCTACTTGATATTGGTCTCTCCCATTATTATAGCAAATCCCTACTTGATATTGGTCTCTCCCATTATTATAGTAAATCCCTACTTGATATTGGTCTCTCCCATTATTATAGTAATTCCCTACTTGATATTGGTCTCTCCCATTATAATAGTAAATCCCTACTTGATATTGGACTCATTATTATAGTTAATCCCTACTTGATATTGGACTCTCTCATTATTATAGGAAACCCCTGCTTGATATTGGTATCTCCCATTATTATAGAAAGTGCTTTGTTTTCTTGATGAGTAATTCGTGGTAATGGTGATTTATCGGTGATTTATTTCTCAGAGACTTTACTTTGATGGGCAGGCTCTAGTAACATCAAAGGTGCCTTCTTTTCCGCCCCAGGGCTAACATAAACTGCCGAATTAATTGAGAAAATAAACAGTTAAGTTACAAATAAACAAGATATCCCCAATTAAGATGTGGTCGTGTCAAGTACAAAAATAGATGAAGACAGCTTTGATCTCTCATAAAATATTTTCCTTTCAATAACTTTTATTGAGACGATGTATCATGCTGAAGTCTGAAGTTGGCTGTTGATTTATACTGGTCCTTTGGGAGACAGGAGCTGTGTGTCCACGTGCGGGTGTGTTTTTTTATCATGTTTGTTTTATGATGATAATTTGGATTTTATTTCTTTTTCTTCTCGTCCTTCTTAATCGTTCTTTCTTTTATTTCTTTTTCTTCTTCTTCTTTCTTCTTCTTATTCTTCTCATTCTTCTTCTTACCATCTTCTTCTTCTGTTGTTATTTATTGTTTTGCGTCTTTCGATTGTAAAGTGTGTATAACTCTTCAAAATTGGAGGCTGAGATTGTTAGGATTAGAGATATTTTCAAGTTGGTGTCGAAAAACGAAACACAAACTTCAATATTGGTGGCTGAGAATGTTAGGATTAGAGTAAGTTTCATGCTGATGTCGAAAAACGAAACTTCAATAGTGGAGAGTGAGACTGTTAGAGTTAGAGAATAAGTTTCGAAATACGAAACTCGAATATAAAACTGACTGTCGAGTTATTCATGAACAAGAAAAGAAAATGGATAAAAAAAAACGAAAGCAAAACGCTTATAGTATTTGCTTCCATGGCGTAGAGGAAATTATAATGCTGACATCAGTTTTCAATATTAGAAGAGAAATTAGTTAAATACATTTTATAAATAACCACAACTAACAAAATAATATTGAACAAAAAACAGGAGTGAGAAAATAATGAATATTTAATATTTGCGTCTTTTTTATTTGCTTATTTTACTGCTGCGGATAATTGGATTGAATGCACCTGTTTAACAATAAAAGAAAACTTCAAATCTTCTGAAAACAACTGACTGATAGAAATAATAATTCAATGTGTCTGGGTTGGGTCCCAAGTCATGGTTACGTCATAGTTATAGCGCCGTAGCTAAAATTTACATATTCATGAAGAATCCTTATGTTAATGAGGTTTACATATTCATGAACTAAACGTATACAAATGAGGTTCACCCTGACAGCAAAAAGAAAAAAGAAAAAAAGAAAAAAAGAAAAAAAAAAGAAAATGAAAAAAGAAAAGAAAAAAAACACAACATTTTTTCGTAAATTTTCTGTGAAAAGTATGAATCGAAATACTAAATACACAATGTATACGCATACATTAAAACGATGGCCGTCTCTTAGCCCTCGATTGCAGAAAAATGACGCTAAATACTCAAACAAATACATGCAAATAAAAACGATGATAGGCTATATCATAAGGCTATATGACCGCCATTGTTAATGATTTTAAATGTCAGATATAACATATAACAACGCCGGGTCCGATTAGCTCTGCCGGTTACGCGTCTGACTATCATTCCAGGGGTCATGAATCACGCAATAAATATAAATTAAACACACGTAAATGGATTCTTGGGGACAGTAAAGTAGATGAAGTAGAGCAGTATACACATTTAGGTGTACTTTTCAATAAATACGAGAATAATAATGACATTATAAAGGAAGCGAACTACAAAATTAGGAGTACCTTTTTAAATATAATAAATTGTGGCGTATATTCTGGGGGAATTCACCCAGCAACGGCGAAACAAATATATAAGTCGTTTGTCTTGCCGAAAGCTTTGTACGGCTGTGAGCTATGGCATAATCTTACTAGTGCTCATATACCTACTATTGAAAGAGCACATAAGTTCTGTTTAAAATACATTCAGTCAATACCAAAGTACACAAGAACAGACGTAGTACTAAGTATGCTAGGATGCCTATCGATGGAAGCTGAAATTGATAAAAGAAAACTTATATTTTTAGGTCAGCTCTGTAGGTTGTCACCCTACTTCATAGCAAAGCAAATATTTGTTAATCGTTTATTTTACTATAAGTTAATACCTACTAAAGTTAAAGGTTTCATTGCCGATATAAAAATTATTTGTAAAAAATATGATATTTCATGGTACTTAGATGAATATTCTCAGACAAGTGTTTTTCCGTCAAAATTTCAATGGAAAAAAATAGTAAATACTGCTGTTTATGGGTTCGAAAACAAACAGTTACTAAATAGATGTCAAAATGATGAATCTCTCAATGGATTCAATCTTATCCATTGTAACTTTGATTTGTGCTTACTCTGGAAACTGAGTAAAACTGAAAGGATTTATACAGAAGCATGTAGCACAATGGCATATATAATGTGTAGGTTTTTCTCAAGACCATTTCAGCAAAATTGTTCCAAATGTGGATTGCCATCTTCATACTTAGTTGAACATGTTCTACTTGATTGTATTTATAACAATAGCAAACGGGATAATTTATGGCAAAAATTATATGTGAGGTTTGGTGTAAAATTGTTTTGCTATATAATGTATATGCCAACACGTGTACAATTAATATATATGTTTACAGGAATGTAATATTTCTTAAATGAAAAAGACAGCTTGGACTGTTTAAAAATATGTGTTTTAGCATTTCATAACATGTGGTATTGCAGTTGTAAGTAATATGTCATGCAGCTAATAAACTATCAAATATTAATCAAAATCGTGCAAACTGGCTTATTAAACCATATTAAACGTTCTCTATGGCTACCTTATATTTCGTTTCAATAATGTAGCCATATTATAAAGAGAATATGTACCAATATGGATTCAAATGAATTTGCTTTTGATGTTAATAATTCTTAATTTTCGTTTCGATAGGGTTATTTCATATGAAGATAATTCATTTAGCGTCTGTGTATTTATGTGTGCGTGCGTGCGTGAGTGAGTGAGTGTGTTTGTGTGCAAGCGAGTTTGTCTGTGTGCGTGCATGATATTAAAGCTATCAAATAGACTGTATATCGTTTTGTCAATTGTAAATTATCGTTACTTTATATATGTATTCAATCTGTATAGTATTACCTATTTTTCATTTGTCTTTTGTCAACAATGTATATTATTGTTTGTATGCTCTCCTGTATGATTTGGAGGAAATAAAGATATATATAACTAATTCAAGTGGGAAAGTCATCAGTTACTTGCGGAGACGGGGTGTGCTCGAGTAGTGGTTAATTCCAGGAAACAGTGGTTAGGTTAACTGATCGTCTGTTAGCCCTCGATGGCATAAAAATGACGCTAAATATTCAATCAATTAATCAATCAATCAGATATTACATAATTGGTCAAGAGTGGTCATATACATTAAACAAAAAATGAGTAAATCACGTTCTAAGAAACGCTCAGGGCACTGACCATGGAGTCCGTGGTCCAGTGGTACAGCACCGATCATGATCGGAGGGTCGTCGGTTCGATCTCTCGCATATACTTAGTACTGGTTCGACCCAGGAAGACTTTGAGTGTGATTTGTCAAAGATATAAGAACTTTTTTTCACAATTGAAGTACAATAAAAACGTTTAAAGACAAGGAGCGTATTTTTGTTGCTGATTATAGTGACTTTTCAGACGCCATTATAAACGTTAATACATATATTGAAAAGATAAATGAACGCTGGTGAAATTTCAGATCTACACTATCAAACTACTATAAGCGATATTTACAATTTTAGCATATATATGTAAAGGTATTTCATTGATGCATTTGTCAATATGATCGTTATTAATGACAAAATCATTAATGGAATACCTTAACCGTTTACTTCATATAGACGACTTTGGACACCTCTTATATTGAAAGGATTTATTCACCACGTATCAGCAATGGGTGAATTATGTTTATATTAACTGACAGAGTGGGAAACAGTGCAGGAAGTGTTCAGATTACTCGTTACGAGCAATCTGAACTCTTCCTTTACTGTTTTCAATGACTTTCTGTGATTGGTGCGAGAAAATGCGTATCTATGGAGTAAAGGGATAACACATTTAAATACCGCTTACAATAGCATGGTCGGAAATTCGCCCGTCGTTTCTTTCTTTATCCTCCATGTATTGTTGCGCAAGATGCAGCATTTGGCATCGAAACGTAGCTAACAACTCGTGCCATTAGCTCATCATGTGACATGATTGCCGCTCGTGCCGCTCGCTCAAGCGTGACCATCGCATGCCGATCTTAACTGATTAATCCGCCGTAATCAGAGGTAGCAATTACGTCTTATTAATGGTACATATTTCAAAGTGTTGGACGAGGGTAGCAATTGATAAGAGCTATATTTGCATGCAGGATGAACACCGGTGTCTTTGATCTTTTACACGCTGAATAACCGACAGTTATATTCCGTAGCTTTCGTACAGCTCTTTGCATTCTAATATCACTTTTATGAAATTATATTTCTTGTGTCTTGCCCTTGTGGTATATTAATTTTCTTCTTAGCTGACTGGGATGTGGCGCCATTGATAATGACGTCAAGAATGTGTTCTTTACCTTCAAAGATCTATGTTTACAAAAGTGTTTTATTTCTGTTGAATTGCTGGCATTCTACATGTATGTTATGCGACAGAAGTACGTTTTGAAGAATAATGTATTCGCGCGTCTTTGTTTATCGCCTATCTCCATGCAACTTGTTAATAGATCCACTGACTTAATTTCAAGTCTATAATTGTCTAACAATTCTTCAGAGTATATTAAATGCGTGTCATGACGCGATCTTTTGTCGACGCAGATGTATACAATCGTTTCTTTTCAATTTTCATTTCACAAAACTAATAAAGTGTACATGTATATGTATTACATCAATGCTTAGTTTATGCCAACTTATTTTAGCCCGATTATTAAGAACTTAAATGATCAGCTCTCCAGTCAGCTCGCTGAGTAGAACCAATACTGAGTGTTGTTTTTTGAGAGGTCATCAAATTGAGCTAGGGGAGCAAACCAGCAACCTCTAACGTGAGCGGCAAAACACACTATCCACTGCCCCACTTTGTTTGTATTAATGTGTATTTAAATATTATTGTCTTGTAACATTTACTAGGCACTGGTAGGGCAAGGGTTTCCGGAGAAAGGGGCTGGTGGAGCTAACTGCATTCTTACTTTGTGTCGTTGATATGTGCGTTCCACAAATCATAGCATAAGGAGCATAAATACTAATACATGTATCTTGTTTAATATCTTCAGTCTAAACTATGATTGCAAGGAAAACATGCGGAATTCCTATAATTTTCCTGGCATTTCTTATTTAATAATGAATTGCACGTTTTTAATGTTTTTTTCAGAGACAAGACGGCAAAGGAAGAATGCAACAATGTTGACGTGTAGTTTCAAATGTCTTATTTAATAAATGCATTACAGTTTTCAAAGATATGATTTCAATAAACACATACAATAATAATTTATTTTACTGCATATACAAATTCAATTTTCATATTTTTTATCAATATAAATTTCATTTTTACAATTATATTTTCAGAGAGACGGACTACATATAGGAAGGTACGACAGTTTCCGATGCGATGTTACTACACAAGTCATTGTTGTTGTGTCCTTGGATACAACCTGACTTGACAACCACATATATGCTATTTTGAAGAATGCACACGTCAATTATTCCATTAATTTGGGTGCCATGAATAATGTGCAATGGGAAGATAGTGAGTGTGCGATTTCGATTTTGAAAAAAAAGAGAATGACTTATATAGAAATTAATGGGAACAGTTTAAATGATTGGGATTTGACGAAATTCTCGCAAACAATGGATGAAGAAATTGTCGACATTACTCATTCATCAAAGATCAAGAGGTCATACCAGCATACCAATGGATATATTAACAGATATGTTTTCATTGATATTCACTGATACTGTTTTATTGTTATCAGTAATGTGTTTTTAGACTATTAGCAATATACTTGAAATAGGAGTAACGAATCTGGAGATGTAAAGTAACGTATTACAAGATAAAAGTAACGTATAAGAAGATAAAAAGTAACGTATTCAATATGAAAGTAACGCATCTGATATAAACGATAATGCCATTATCGCTGATACACGTGTCCCTACACGATTCTCGGGGAGTCCAGGCGAATGTTTGTCTGGAAATTACAGAAAGTTTGGGGACGATGGCGGCCAGATTAGGAGTGTAAGACGTTCTGTGAAGTCATAATAGGATCATGCTGACCAGCGCCTGCATGCGGAGTGGCCGTCTGTCAGATCATATTGAATGTTGCAACATGGCTATGTACTATAGTACTGGCCATCAAAAAAAGATAACACGTCCCGGTTGGGAGATAAGAGCCCCCGTCGGGCAATTTGACCCGTGGGAACGTTTGAACGTCTGGGATAAGTGTGAACATATCCGGTTCCCATGAACGTATGTATGAAATATGAAAATATTTTGTGTTCCATCAACAACTATATTCATGATGCAGTATTGTATTCTACAATAACGAGTGGGGTATGCTAGTAGTGTTGACAGCGTTTGATGAAATTTGGTACAGAGTTTAAACGAATTGTTTAAGTACATATACAACTTTACCTTTTTGATCAACAATGTTAACAAATACTGTGAAGTACTTACCTTATTTACTGTACGTAGTCAGCATAATCATATATACAAACGTACAGCGCTTCATTCACATGGATACATCTCGTTATTAGAAAGGTTTATTTGTTTAATGCATTTGGATACGCCCTGCTAGAAGGTGGACACGCCCCTTGAGTAAAATGGGTACATATTGTAATTAGGTATTCGTTTTAATAATAGGAACACGTGTTTTAATTAGAATATTAGTCAGATGGAGATGTCGTTACAAACGATGTCGTATTATTGTTAATGCTACCTTTGTTACTAAACATACCGGCCTTCGCCCTGTTCGTCTTCACTTACTACTTAATTTATTTTTATGTTAAAAGTTAAATTGAACAAGAATAATTAATCATTTTATATATAAAAGCACATTTAAAAAATGTTATATTATAATATAAACATTATAATTATTCACACATGGTTTCAGTTTTTATATTTAAAAGAAAAAAAATATGTGAGCAAATTTTCATGTTGAAGTTTCTACTCAGATTCATAATAAGTTAAACAAATTGCCAGATATATTTATGTAAAACCTTTAACTTTTAATGAAAAGGAAAAAAGATGAAGAAGTTGTTATTAACTTTAACTGTTAAATTATTAATGTATTAAAATGACATTAAAGACCATTCAAAGAACAACAGCAACAAAAGGACAAAAAAAAAACAAAACAAGCAGATAGAAAATAATTTCAATTAACATATTTTTTAATAAAACAACAACAATCAAAAACATCCACAAAACAACAACCCCCACCTTTCCCCCCCCCTCCCCACCACCAAAAAAACAAAAAAAACAACAACAAAAAACAACAACAAACAAACAACAACAACAACAAAAACACACCCAAAGCAACAACATCCCACCCCCAACCCCGAAAAAAAATGAACAACCCCAAAACAAAGCCCATTTTCCACAGAAGAGTGTGTAGTACATTTTTCTCAATTTTGTCTTTTATAATTATACATTACCAATTATAAACAAGGATTTCTCCTACAACCTCTTGTGGAATTACATGAGTGATATATAATCAACAAAGCATAAAGATCGGGTCCGATGCGGGCACTCATCTTTTAATTGTGTTTAAATGATGACTTCCAGAAAGAGTGCAAACACCTTTGAGGGTTTTGGCGAATACAGAATTTCCATACGGGGCAAAGAGGGCGTGGGTAACAATAAAATGGATGTACAAGTTAACATATTTTTACATCTTTGACTCTAAACGAAGCTCCTTTAAAATATATTAAAAATCTCGGAGGGTGAGGTGGACCCCCATTGTTCTCTTTTTGGATCCACCCAATGTCGGCAAACATAGATACGGGCATACGAACGTCTAAAATGCAAGTGTATGATATTATTAGACTTGAATCCAATAAATGACGTATACTGTGGACTAGATTTTCTATTAATTCCGGCAATAAAATTAATTAAAGATAAATCTGCATTTTACTTAATCCATCATATGACGTCATGCAAAACGCATTAAATTCACCCAATCAAACTAGAAAACGTCATGCACAATAGCATTAAATGTATCCAATCAAAACAGAAAGCGTTATATACAATGCATTAAATTTAGCCAATCAAAACAGAAAACGTCCTACACAAAACATTAAATGTATCCAATCAAAACAGAAAATGTGGTCAATTTTTTTGCGTATTTGGAAAATGAATGTTTATTTATATATATTAAAATCTATTAAAATTCTTTTATTTTTTACTTGGCATATTAGAATGGTTTACAAGTTGCGTTAGTTCGGGTTGAATACAATTTAACATTTTGAAGCAAAAATGGCTAAGCATGGTGATTAATCTTGCGGTTACATCACTGTCTCGGTAAATCAAAATGATTATCAAATTGAACATAAATCAAGCTTCTATTTGACGGAAATCTGCCAGACGACAAAACTTTTTTTCTTATAAACGTCCTTGATCGCCAGAAACACATACTCGAGTCTACCGTTACATGGCATTTTCTGCTGAAAACTAATTCGGCAATTACATTAATTTTAAAACTGACACAATTCGCTCTTTATTTATTTAGAGATAGAGCAGTCTGCAGTTAAGACCTAAATTATATATTTTGTTTGTGTTTACGTCGAAAAAAATCCAACAACCCTCAACTTGTTCATAGTTGTCATTTAAACAAGATGCACTTAAAGTTCTATTAAATTGTATGAACACACATAAACACACTGGAACATTTTACTGACACGAGCTGGAAACAGAACAGACTTCTGTCGATAATGGCATTGTAAATTTATATTTCATCAGTCCGCCATTGATATAAACCAGAGTTTTATACACTCAGCATGTCTCACAACGGTTAATAATCACGTCATTATGTTACCTCTCGCGAGATTTAGTCTGGAAATGCTCCTACACTTTTCATTGATTTAAGCGACCACTTTATTATCGCCCGTGACCCAAATGAAACCCGGAGAAATTTCTGTTGGCATAAATTATTTTGTTTTTACTATATTTTAATGTTTTTGGATAATCTAAAGTGACATAATTTCCCTTGAGTGGAATCTGTCTTATAATTAACATATGTATTACGGTCATTTAATTTAAGCAGTTTGATTTTTCAGAATGATGCTTCAAAGTCACAAACGAAGTAAATGAACATATACAAAATCTGTAACACTAACATATGTAAACAATGTTGTTTTATGTTGTAAGACGGCAACTATTACCACATAATGTCATTTCCTTGGTTGAAAAAAGCCCCATTAATATCTGATTATAGGATTTCTTGAAAGCACCCATTTAAGTAAAGATAAAAGGAAATATATAACACAAAAGACGAATCATTAAAACGCAGGGTGAACACAATAACTTTACAGAATAAAATTAATATAACACGTACAATACATTCATAATAACATAAACGTGACAACAGGGGACGTGCCAACAGGGGGCGCCACCCTAGATCGGCCAGTAGCTTAAACCTGGTTAAATCTACTGACAAAGCAACAACAATATAGTTGTTTTTATGATAATACAATAAATGCTTCTTTGGCAAAAACGCTTCTTACTTTGATATCTAAGGACATGGTTACACTCTAAGTGTTAGAAGTTCCCATACCGTTACAGGGATATTGTAAGCACTCCCACCATATATATTTCAACCACTTATACCATTGGTAGAGCAAGCACTAAAAGTCACAGATAATGTTGAAATTGACACTTAAAATTGATTAATACTGTCCAGTTCAAAATGCAAGTTCTAGACAGAACATTCAACTTCTTCTGTAAAGTTCATACCAGTATGGGCAGTTCTAATCTTAGATAACTGTGTATTATATAGCGAACTTACACTTAGTTGTCACAATACATTATATACATATTTATTCGATAATTTCTTTGAACGAGTTATATAGCGAATCAGCAAGACATTGTGGAACATTTCAAACAATATACTATTAATAAACACTTGCATTTTTTTAAAAGCGGTTATAGCAGTTTTTGTTGTATGGTGTTTAGCGTCGCTTCCGACAATATTTCAGTAATATCGCGACAGTGGCCATTTGAAATAGTATTCTAAGCGCTGTCACACTGGAATATCATGCCGCAGACACATGGTAGGATTCTCCAACTAGTCACTTATAACCAGACCTATAACCCTCCTCTAAATGCTGAGCGCAATTCATTGGTTCGGGGATCAATGGGCCACCGCTGTGGTTATAATATAGGATACTATTTTTAAAGCGGATTTCAAAATAATAATAACAACACTAATGTCCTACAATCGAACAATGAAACAAAAGCAGTCTCAAATCTTTAAAAATAGATTAATAAATGCTGCTGTTTGATAAAATTACAAATTCCAACTTTCTTACTTTATTTATTAAATGCTTAATTTCACAAATAATGAACAGTATAAGCATATGCATATACGTTCAATATCACAAAGTATAAACGATACACCTGACAGTCTGACGACATTGATTACAAACGTACACAACGAAAACGAATAAGTCGTAATACCTTTATTAAACAGCAATGCATTTTAACCTTGAGTAAAAAATAAACAAGATATACCTGTATCTTTCAATTCCATAATTCAATAGAACATATAATCGAAAATGAGTAAGCAAAACACAATAACTGTAAAACATAAGATCTGGATTTGATTGCATGAAGTAGAGTGTAGTTTTCACATCCTACTTTGTTACACCACATATTCTAAGAGAGAGAGGCCTTGTCACAGGTTTGATATATATGATATGACTTTTCTCACCGCTTCTCACACAGGATCTGACAGCGAGACCTCAACTTGCGATAATATTTGATAAGCTACAGTGTTCCGTAGATGTTTAGTTCACATTTGATATGTGTTGATATGTTTGCCACATTTCTATATAACAACTATAAGAACAGAACAGAGCATAATTTTATTCAGACTTGTACATCATTAAAATATACTAACACATTTACAATGTTAAGTCACGTTAACTAAATAAATTTACAACTCATACAATAATTATGAAATGTTTATAATGATAATCCCTTACAAGTATATCATAAAGTTTTTATTATTGTTTTTTATCCTTCCCTTTTACAGAGGATAAACCAATGGCTATGAAGCGTTATTGTTAACACATATTAATTCTGTCTTTCAGGGCATTTTTAATATATCTAGCTAGATTAATTAAAATAGTTTTATTTGAATTTTTCATTAATTCAATAAACTTAAACATAGAAGGTCTTTGGAAAAAGTATCGCTTTATATAGCATTTTCTAAGATCATTAAAACATTATAAGTAGATTGAATAATATTTGTTGTTTGGGGTTATATCATTAATTCAACATCTATTAATACTGTTTGCAGAAGATTTTTTTTCTTTAATTTTTTTTTCACATTCTTTATTAATACATGTGTGTATCGTATTTTTCAGAACACAGATAGTATACACAGTTCATACACTTTAAATACACACACCATGCTATGCACCATTTTGCTCTGGATAGTAGTCAATGCCTGTAAACTATTGTTTTAACAAACACAAAATAGTACTATTGACCATAGTTTTTCCATTGGTAGCTTCATGTATATATTTTTATTGTTATACACGGACAAACTTGCCGAGAATTTCAAACAATTCAGAACTATAACATAAAAAAATTAATGAAAAATGAATATGTGTTATTTTTTTTTATGATATTTCAATTAAGAAAATGTTCTATTCTGTTCTGTTCAATAGTATAACTTTATAAATATTAAACAATCAAGATTGCTGACAGTTTAAACGGTTGTGATTGCTCTTGTAACAAAAACTTGTAAAATAGTTACTGTTGACAAATTTGTAGTACAAGCAGTTACATTACTTAAGTTAATGATATAAATCATAATTTAAAAAATAAGACCTTCAGATTAGAAATAATATGGATAAAAATTTTAATTTCTTACAGTAAAACATTTCTCATTAATTTCAAACATAACATACGGTTGTTAAATGCATGCATTTAGCCCATTACTTTTATTTCATAGGGCTCGAAATAAGTAATTCGTTCTGTTAAAAAAAAACTAATTAAAAGTGTAATTTTGTTTTATACCTTTTAATTGATGCTTAAAACAAATTGAATTGCTAAAATAATATTTATCTCTATTTTAGACCTACTTCATAAACATATCATGCACGTGTAACTTTCGCGTACTAGATAGAAATCCCGCCCCGTGTTATACACCTATTAAACATCGATATTTCAAACGCGGAACGATATTTTGTTCTATATATGGTTATTTGGCTTTTTGCCATCGAGTGTACCAGTTCTTGAAGAGGCAAATGATTTCATTCAAAGCTAGCATGAAACAATCCCAAAATATATTATAATATCAATAAGCAAAATAATTTAAACATTCTATTTTAAACAATGTGATTTTATTGAGTTGAAAACAATGCATAGGATTTTTCAAAAAGGTATTTACATAATTTTAACGAAACACTGAAATACAAAATAAATAGTCAAAGGAGGACGTTTTGATTCCTTGAGTGTTATTTATTTTCAACAATGTTTCCCATTTTCTCAAGCATGCGTTTCCTTTGGTAGTGAAGATGCGGCATAACTATGAGAATGTATTTTTAATTTCCGGAAAATTCTTTTCTATACTTTTTTATAGCCATTTATTATGCTATGTTGACATGTATGCATATTTCTTGTGCTGTATTGATATTGAGGTGTAAAAATTCAAATTCATATACTAGTATTCACTATTATCTCAAATTTAATTGATATGTACAGGTTCATTAACATGGTATTTGTTTACCATTGTTCTACAGTTTGTTAAATTATCAAGTTATGAAAACAAGTAACTGGCCGTCGTGACTGGACAGATACTAAAGTTAAGAAACAATGATACAATTTTAAAGATACTACTGTATTTCTAAACAAAATACACAAATGCAACGTTTGGTTGGTTGGTTTATATAGATGGTATTTTCCCCAAAACAATAAGATGAAAAAAAAAAACACGATGGAAAGGAGGGGTGAGGACGAAGGGGGTGGGGGGAATCGTCTTGACAATATCCCGCCTATTAAAGTACAAAAAAAATAAGAAATAAAAATGAATAACTAAATACAACAAAAACAACAACAATACAATTTCATACCTAATACTGAGTAATGAATTGACATTTAATTGCAAAAGCAACCAATGTTAATATATGAGATTAATACACAAAATAAAATATTCTACTAAACAGTTGCTATGGCAGTTCTGGATAACTGAGATTGACGCTTACTTGACGTTTTTTAGTTTATTAATATTATATATTAAATATGTGTTGTGTTTAAACCATTCCTTTCATTATACATGCATTATGGTTGAAAAAAATGTTTTTGTTTAATTTGTGTATATTGTAAACAGTTATCGTCATATTCAAGAAGCCAAAATAATCAATCTTTTGTATTACAATACACATTTAAGACTTTATGTATGTGCAATGTTTATACAGATAATGTTCTTGTACATATATTAAATACCGTGTTTAACTTTAACGTTTGTATGAGTGTCATATAATAAACGTGAAAATAGCTGCATTGAATGAGATTTTTCGTCAAGGTGTGCATGAATAATATGATTACGTATTAATTCCATAAAAGTTAGTATTTTATCAATGCATTTATCAAAAAATATTGAAATAGTAAAGTGTGAAAATAACGCATTATCGCATCTAATGTGACTTAAACATTTACTTTTACATGTAAATTAACATTTGTCTCATGTATTACTTACGAATATATTGGGTAAATATCACCAATTTTTTCTTCCATGAAAGAACTCCTGCCTATTGCATATATATAAATGTATTTGTCAAAGCGTCATCGTAAAGTAAAATGTTTTTGTTTTTAAACACTGCATTTTCATACGATTAACAATGGCAACACATACATATTAAATTCAGTTGTAGAGATTTAACTGTGTGGTTCTTTTTATTTTTCACTCAAGATGGTGGGGAGTTGGATGGGGCCGGGACTGGGGGGTGCTGCTTCATCAGAAGAACGTCATTCAGCGTTGAATACTATCATTTCTTTCATCCATTAAATTGACCAAAATACCATATGTTTGTGACTGCTCAACCCATACTTAATGTACATATATTGTACTTTAATATTTTGTCTTAAATATATAATAATTGTCATTGTTTGTGGTGAAAATAAATCAATAAAACTGATGAAAATTATGATTCACTCATGAATTATCTTTTGTTTTCCTATATGGTATACACTATCGATATATTAGTTATAATATTTAGTGACCGTTAACACCAGTGACACACAGTGGAGCTAAACTTGTTATACCATCAAGTGCCTGTTAACACCAGTGACATACAGAGAAGCTATTCTAGCGACTATCAAGTGACCGTTAACGCCAGTGACACACAGTGGCGCTATACTAGAAATACAATCCAACGACCGTTAACACTTGTGACACACAGTGGAGCTATACTAGTTATACTATCCAGTGACCGTTAACACCAGTGTCACATAGTGAAGCTGTTAACACAAGTAACACACAGTGGAGCTATATTAGTTACATTATCCAGTGACGGTTAACACCAGTGATGCACAGTGGAACTATACTAGTTACACTATCCAGTGAACGTTTACACCAGTTACACACAGTGGAGCTATACAAGCAATACTATCACGTGACCGTTAACACCAGTTACACACAGTGGAGCTATACTAGTTACACTTTTTATTGACCGTTAACACCAGTGACTCACAGTGAAGCTATATTAGCAATACTATTAAGTGATCGTTAACACCAGTGGCACACAGTGGAGCTATACTGCATACACTTTCAATGACCGTTAACACCAGCGACACACAATGAAGCTATACTAGCGATACTATCAAGTGACCGTTAACACCAGTGACACACAGTGAAGCTATACTAGACTAGCGATACTATCAGGTGACCGTTAACATCAGTGACACACAGTGAAGCTATACTAGCGATACTCTCCAGTGACCGTAAACAGCAGTGCCACATAGTGGAGCTATACTAGCGATCCTATCCAGTGATCTTTAACATTGGTGACACACAGTGGAGCTATACTAGCGATACTATCCAGTGACCGTTTACACCAGTGATACACAGTGGAGCTATACTAACGATACTATCCAGCGACCGTTAACACCAGTGACACACAGTAGGGCTATACTAGCGATACTATCAAATGATCTTTAAGATCAGTGACACACAGTGGAGCTATGCTAGCAATACTATCTAGTGACCGTTAACACCAGTGATACACAGTGGAGCTATACTAGTAATACTATTAAGTGACCGTTAACACCAGTGACACACAGTGGAGCTATACTAGCAATACTATCTAGTGACCGTTAACACCAGTGACACACAGTGGAGCTTCACTAGCAATACTATCAAGTGACCGTTAACACCAGTGACACACAGTGGAGCTATACTAGCAATACTATCTACTGACCGTTAACACCAGTGACACATAGCGGAGCTATACTAGCAATACTATCTAGTGACCGTTAACACCAGTGATACACAGTGGAGCTATACTAGTAATACTATTAAGTGACCGTTAACACCAGTGACACACAGTGGAGCTATACTAGCAATACTATCTAGTGACCGTTAACACCAGTGACACACAGTGGAGCTTCACTAGCAATACTATCAAGTGACCGTTAACACCAGTGACACACAGTGGAGCTATACTAGCAATACTATCTACTGACCGTTAACACCAGTGACACATAGCGGAGCTATACTAGCAATACTATCTAGTGACCGTTAACACCAGTGATACATGGTGTAACTTCTACTAGACCACATCTTATTATGTCATATGTTGGTCATGTCATGTTTAAGCATCAGTCTCACTGTCACGATTTTGCACCCGACTATCCACGATCTTAAATATCGGCAGCACTCGTAGTGCCATCGTAGTGGTGTCGCCAGTATTCTTGAGTGTTCGTGGGTCATCGGGATAGACTCGGCTGTTTTTTCAAGTCGCACGGTATTCGTACAGCATTCTTGAGGCCGTCGAATAAGTATTCGTGATACTTGTGGTTATTCGAGACCCAGCACATGAAATAATACGAGAGTCTTACGACTATGAAACAATTGAACTACGAATAAAGTACGCTCTACCACGATTGATGCCGATAACCGTGGCTAAAAACAAGGGTCCTCTGTGGCTGAGTGATTAAAGGTGCCGTCTCAAGATCACTTACCTCTCACCGCTAAGATCGTAGGTTCGAGTCTCGCTTGCATCAAAAGCTTTATGTGAGAAAGTTTCCAGTTACTTGCGGAAGGACGGTGGTTCTACTCAGTCTGAGGTCTTCATTAACCAGTAAAACTGCATATGCCATGTAATCCTGTAATGTGTTGAAAATGGCGTTAAAACCCATTAGCCAAAAAACAAAAAACAAAAAAAAAAAAAAAAAAAAATAAAAACAAAAACAAACAAAAACAACAACAAAACAACACTACGAACGTATTACAAACTTGTCCCGAGTTATCAAGAACTAACACGACAACACCACGAATATTGCCGAATGCACTACGAATTATCACAAATAGCGCTAAGACTGCAGTAAGAACTACTACGACTTCTCACGATGCCACTACGGTTTAACTACGATTAGGAACCGAACAGTTAGATACAGGCCGTCGCATCCCGTAAATAATACATTCTGTGACTTCCAACCAGTGAACATCTACCAAGAAGCTCTAATAAGAACATGATTTATACCAAGAACTTCGACCATGTATGATCCTGTGGAACAGTGTTGCTTCTACATGATCTCGTAGCGCTGGAGGCAGATATTGCACATAATGACCTGTTTAGAAACGCAATGAATTAGTAGCTGATCGTACGGACGCCGGAGTGGACCGGGAGTGATCGTAGTACAGTCGTGGCGATTCGTGGCACAGTAGGGGCATATCGTGGTGCAGTAGGAGCATATCTTGGTGAGTCGTGGCGCAGTAATGACTCAGTCGGACCAGATCGTGGTGATCCGTGATAGGTGGTACTGTATTCGTACTGGCAACGTAGTGGAGTCGTGGTAGGTCGTAGCTATTCGTGGAGCATCGGCGTGAAAAACCGAGTGGTGCATTCTTACAATTATCGTCAGTAGTCTTCAGCATTCGTAGGACATTCGTGGCAAGGTCGGGAGTGATGCCGATTCATGCGGATCTTATCAAAAGTTTGCAAAACGTCGGGATCAGTGGTTGGATAAGTCGGAACTGATAGTGGCAAGTCGGGAGCGAAATCGTGACAGCGAGACTGACCCCTTAAGTGATCAAACAACAAGTAAGGTACTTTGTGAGTGAAACATGCATACGCAGTTTCATGAAGGTAACGTTATTAGACTGTATCATTTTATATGTATCATGTCACAGTATCATTGATTTAAACACATATTCCCTTCTATGTCATAGTATCGAATACCTTAAATATGACATGTTGTGTATAAAGAAAGCACTTATACTCATATTGGAGAGAGAGAGAGAAAGTAAGAGAGAGAGAGAGAGAGAGAGAGAGAGAGAGAGAGAGAGAGAAAGAGAGAGAGAGAGATTATGAGAGAGAGAGAGAGAGAGAGAGAGAGAGAGAGAGAGAGAGAGAGAGAGAGAGCAACATGTATGGAAACAAATTCTATTGGACCAGTGTCTTACACAAACTGCCTTAAACAAACTGTACAATAGCAAATTGTGGAGAACAAACTGTAAATGAACACACTGTCTGGCACAAACTGAATAATAACAAATTGTGGAAACCAACTGTACGGGAACACAGTCTTACATAAATTGTACAATAACAAATATATAATGGAGGACAAACTGTTTGTGAACACACTGTCTTGCACAAACTGCACAATAACAAATAATGGAGACCAAACTAGACGGGAACACACTGTCTTGCACAAACTGAACAATAACAAATTATAATGAACAAACTGTATGTGAACATACTGTCTTGCATAAACTGCACAATAACAAATAATGGAGAACAAACTATACAGGAACACACTATATTGCACAAACTGAACAACAACAAACTGTGGAGATCAATCTGAACGGGAACACACTGTCTTTTATAAACTGTACAATAACAAAATGGAAACAAACTGTATGTGAACACACTGTCTTGCACAAACTGTACAATCGATTTTTTTGGAGAACAAACTGTATGTGAACATACTGTCTTGCACAAACTGTACAATAACAAAGTATGAAGAACAAACTATACGGGAACGCACTGTCTTGCACAAATTGAACAATAACAAACTGTGGAGACCAAACTGTACGGGAACACACTGTATTGCACAAATGGAACAAAAACAAACTGTGGAGACCAACCTGTACGGGAACACACTGTATTGCACAAATGGAACAAAAACAAACTGTGGAGACCAACCTGTACGGGAACACACTGTATTGCACAAATGGAACAAAAACAAACTGTGGAGACCAACCTGTACGGGAACACACTGTATTGCACAAATGGAACAAAAACAAACTGTAGAGACCAAACTGTACGGGAACACACTGTATTGCACAAATGGAACAAAAACAAACTGTGGAGATCAACCTGTACGGGAACACACTGTATTGCACAGGCTGTACAATAACACAATGGAAACAAACTGTATGTGAACACACTCTCTTGCACAAACTGTACAATAATTTTCTTTGGAGAACAAACTGTATGTGAATATACTGTATTGCACAAAATGTACAATAACAAAGTGTGAAGAACAAACTATACGGGAACGCACTGTCTTGCACAAATTGAACAATAACAAACTATGAAGAACAAACTGTACGGGAACACATTGTCTTACACAAACTGTACAACAACAAAGTGTGGAGAACAAATTTAATGTGAACAAACTGTATTACACACACTGTACAATAACAGATTGTTAAGACCATACTGTACAGGAACACTCTGTATTACATAAACTGTAAAATAACTAATTGTGGAGACCAAACTGTACGGGAACACACTATCTTACATAAACGGTTAAATAACCAATTGTGGAGAACAGACTGTACAGGAACACACTGTGTTATATAAACTGTAAAATAACAAAGTGTACGGGGACACGCTGATTACATAAACTGTCAAATAATAAATTGTGGAGAACAAACAGTACGGGAACACACCGTCTTACATAAACTGTTAAATAACCAATTGTCAAGAATAAACTGTACGGGAACACACTATCTTACATTAACTGTTAAATAACCAATTGTGGAGAACAGACTGTACGGGAACACACTGTGTTATATAAACTGTAAAATAACAAAGTGTACGGGAACACGCTGCTTACATAAACTGTCAAATAATAAATTGCCGAGAATAAACTGTACGGGAAAACACTGTCTAACATAAACTGTAAAATAACAAATTGTGGAGAACAAACTGTACGGGAAAACACTGTCTAACATAAACTGTTAAATAATAAATTGTGGAGAACAAACTGTACGGGAAAACACTGTCTAACATAAACTGTAAAATAATAAATTGTGGAGAATAAACTGTACGGGAAAACACTGTCTAACATAAACTGTAAAATAATAAATTGTGGAGAATAAACTGTACGGGAAAACACTGTCAAACATAAACTGTAAAATAACAAACTGTGGAGATCAAACTGTACGGGAAAACACTGTCTAACATAAACTGTAAAATAACAAACTGTGGAGATCAAACTGTACGGGAAAACACTGTCTAACATAAACTGTAAAATAACAAACTGTGGAGAACAAACTGTACGGGAAAACACTGTCTAACATAAACTGTAAAATAACAAATTGTGGACAACAAACTGTACGGGAACACTCTGTCTTACATAAACTGTAAAATAACAAATTGTGGACAACAAATTGTACGGGAACACTCTGTCTTACATAAACTGTAAAATAACAAATTGTGGAGAACAAACTGTACGGGAACACTCTATCTTACATACACTGTAAAATAACAAATTGTGGACAACAAATTGTACGGGAACACTCTGTCTTACATACATTGTAAAATAACAAATTGTGGAGAACAAACTGTCTTACATACACTGTAAAATAACAAATTGTGGAGAACAAACTGTACGGGAACACTCTGTCGTACATACACTGTAAAATAACAAATTGTGGAGAACAAACTGTACGGGAACACACTGCCTTACACAACTGTAACATACCTAACTGTGGAGACCAAACTGAACGGGAACACATTGTCTTACACAAAGTTTACAATTAGAAATTGTGGACAATAAACTGCATATGAGCACTTTTTCTTGCTAAAATTGTACAATAACAAACTGTGGAGAACAAACTATACGGGTACACACTGTCTTACATCAACTGTAATATAACAACTTGTGGAGAACATACTGTATTAAATTGTTCAAAATAAAATTGTGGAGACCAAACTGTACGGGAACAAACTGTCTTGCACAAACTGTACAATAACAAATTGTTGAGAACATACTTTACGGGAACACTCAGTCTTACACAAACTGTACAATACAAAATTGTGGAGAACAAACTGTACGGGAACACACTGTCTTACATAAAATGTAAAAATAACAAATTGTGGAGATCAAATTGTACGGGAACTCATTGTTTTACATAAGAAATAAGACAACAAATTTCACGTGGCCACACTTTTTTCAGAATTTGTACAATAACAAACTGTGGAGAACAAACTGTACAGGAACACTCTGTATAACATAAATTGTACAATAACAAATTTTGGAGAACAAACTGTACGGGAACACACTGTCTTACGTAAACTGTAAAATAAGAAATTGTGGACAAGAAACTGCATGTGAGCACACTTTCTTGCACAAATTGTGCAATAACAAACTATGGAAAACAAACTGTACGGGAACACACTGTCTTACACAAACTGTACAACAAATTGTGGAGAACAAACTGTACGGAAACATAGTACTAGTATATGGATGACAACTGTACGGGAACATAGTAAATGGAAGAAAACTGTACGGGACATAGTAAATGGATGCCAACTGTACGGGAACATAATAAATGGATGCTTACATAACGGGAACATTGTAAAGGAATACCAGCAGAACGGGAAAAAAATAAATGGATGCCAACTGTACGGGAGAAAGTAAATGGATGCCAACATTACTGGAACATAGTAAATGGATGCCAGCAGTACGAGAACATAATAAATGGATGCCAACTGTACTGGACGTAGTAAATGAATGCCAACTGCACGGGAACATAATAAATGGAAGCCAACTATACGGGAAAATAGTAAATGGATGCCAACTGTACGGGAAAATAGTAAATGGATGCCAACTGTACGGGGACATAGTAAATGGATGCCAACTGCACGAAAAAAAAGTAAATGGATGTTAACTGTACAGGAGCATAGTAAATGAATGCTTACAGTACGGGAACATAGTAAATGGATGCCAACTGCACGGGAACATAGTAAATGGGTGTACACTGTACGGGAACATAGTAAATGGATGCCAGCTGTACGGGAACATGGTAAATGGATGTAAACTGTACAGGAACATAGTAACTGGATGTAAACTGTACGGGAACATAGTAAATGGATGCCAACAGTACGGGATCATAGTAAATGGATGTAAGCTGTGCGGGAACGTAGTTAATGGCTGCCAACTGTTCAGGAACATGGTAAATGGATGGAAACTAAACGAGAACATAGTAAATGGATGTAAACTGTACATGAAGCATTGTAAATGGATGCCAACAATACGGAAGTATAGTAAATGAATGTAAACTGTACGGGAACAGAGTAAATGAATGCCAACTGTACGGGAACACGGTAAATGGACGTAAACTGTACGAGAACATAGTAAATGGATGTAAACTGTACGGGAACATAGTAAATGGATGTAAACTGTACGGGAAAATAGTAAATGAATGCCAACTGTACTGGAACATGGTAAATGGACGTAAACTGTACGGGAACATAGTAAATGGATGTTAACTGTACGGGAATATAGTAAATGAATGCCAACTGCACTGGAACATGGTAAATGGACGTAAACTGTACGGGAACATAGTAAATGGATGTAAACTGTACAGGAAGCATTGTGAATGGATGTAAACTGAACGGGAACATAGCAAATGGATGTAAACTGTACGGGAACATAATAAATTGATGCCAACATTATGGGAACATAGTGAATGGATGCGAACTGTGCAGTAACAGAAACTGTTGAGAGTGGTTGCAGCTGTCTGAATGTTTTAAGTAGATGCAGTGCCAGTTGTTGAATGTTTTGTAACACATACCTAAGCAAAAGTCCTCGTAATATACCAATATATTGAAGTTTGAACAGTAATATTCGCACAGTAAAACAGTGTTTTTGCCAATCAGAAAGAAATTCACTGAAAAATATGGTGATATTATTCTACTCTAAGTAAACGCTTGTCGTAATTGATAAATTGATAAAGCATCTGTTTGGAAAGTTACATTGGTTTAAATTTATCACATGAATATTATTCCAATTAAACGCGCGTAACAACCACAGTTAGAGCTTTTGAGTGTCTTTATTTTACTGCGCATGTTAGGGGTCAGACAATGATCATAGCGAACTTTGAAATAGTGTTTAAATAGCATGGGAAAAGAGGGTTGGTTTAGTTTCTTTACTTCTAATGGAACGATAGAGTATTCCAGAAATGTAACTTTTTCACAGTCGAAATAAAGAAATGTGTCATCGAGCCAATGGGATGGGAATAGGCATATAAGCCGATTTCCGGTTCTATTTTAGGTTTACTTATTAGGCGAGTGGAAGATATCTGAGCACGTTGATTGGTTAGTTTCTTCAGCGAAATTTTGATGACGTCACAGTTTGGTAAGTCACGGTTAAAATACAATGAATTGTGGAACATATATAGCATTCCCCGCTTTTTTATGGGTCGTCTTACCGCTCACCAAATGTTTCGGTGTCAACTGCCTATCAAATTCTAGTGCAGGATTTCATGTTCGATTTGATGTGAAAAGTTGACAAAGGATATGATATCTTGTAAGATGTAGTTTACCTTTTTATAACAAAATCTTACTAAATCTTACACAAAAATGGCCAATCACCGGCGTACTCAGCTATGTTGAAATCGTTTCTAAAATCGGACAAACGTTTTCCATTAAAAACGCTTTTATATAACCTGGATTCTGTTTCGCCTAATATTTCATAAGTTTTACTTAAATAACTTAAAGGTTTAATTTAATGTTCACTGGTTACTTTCATACTTTGATAATACTTTAATATTCTTTTAACGAAATGCCAGTGGATCCAAATGCATTTTTTCAAGAGTCAGCCTTAATTCATTATCAACTGGATGCTGTTGTTTGTATAAACTTAAATATGTTGGTGAAACAGGTGCCGGGTTTAACTGTGAAATATTCATGGGCTGGGGCTACTTGGTTTACACGTGCTATCATTATTATCATAGGTAAATACTTCGTTAAAGACGATTTCTATAGTTTTTGTCAATTTTTTCTGTAGATAGAAGTTGATGAAACTTCCCAGTATTTAAGTTTAATGGGTGTTCATGCAAAATCAGAAATAAAACAAACACATTTTACCGTACAGATTTGTTTGTATTACCTCCTCATAAACATACCCGTCCTTAACATTTAGAATACAAATGAAGATTTCACAAGCAATCCGAATTAAATATTTAAAATTGTTTACATCTAGTATTAGATTAAAACTAATACATAGATGAATGCATTTAATAATCATTGTCATGGAAACGGTAATTATAAGCTTGATTTTAACTATTCAGGATTTTTTTTTAAAACAAAATCATTTCGGCAGAGCGGTAATTGTTTTTCAATTTTGCAATAAAATATAGCGTTTCTTTTAATATTTTGATACAAAGTATGGATAAATTATACTTAAAACCTCACAAAATACTCTCTGGTACCTATTCGTATGACAATCGAAATATCAAAATACACTTAACCGCGTAATTTAGGAAAATAATAACCCTTAAAGAATGCCATCGTTAAATAAACTGCAGTTGCAAATTTAACATGTTTATACACGAGCATATTTGTATAAATATCAAGATTTCTATTATATTCAGGTTTAACTACTATGAACAATAATGTTATTCCAGTATGCATATTTCATATATTGAACACTATCTAAGAGACCAATTTTAGTCTTATCCGTAAATGAGTGTGCTATTCGAAATAGGGTCAGTTGTAGTATGATACTATGTAGTAACATTGGCTGGTCTCGATAAAGTTGCTTCCCTTTGTGCTTGGAATTGGTGCGCATTGAAAACTATAGAAAACGTCCTTAAATTAAAGAACCTGTCTACCTGACAAGTTTGCATTTCTCTCGTGTTTTCCTAACAAGTGCTTTGAATTCTTAAATTTATAATTTGTCAGCATCATTAACGGATATACACATATTGAGTTCGTTGCCTTGTATTGTTTTAAACTTATTTTACATCAAGATCGATATTATGACAGCACCTAAACAAAAACATGTTATGCACTTTCTTTCTTTTTTCTTATTTCCTACTTTAATCATTTTCTCCTTTTATTTATCTCTTCATTTCTTTGATTGTTGGTTTACATTCTTTCGAATGTTATAATTGCCATCTTGGTTCTAATGTTATTTGTATATTGAAAGGGGAGGGTCGTAACTAATGTTGCTAGAACTTGTGGCCCAACCCGATTGCTTATTATGTGAATTATGCAATACACTATGCTTAAAGCAAACACGTTCTTACAGTCATGCTCAAAGTATTCCTGGGTATAACCAGGACCAGGTAAGTGCATATAAAGTTGTCTTACAAGACAAAGACACAGACACCGCACATAGTCTTGGCGGAGGACCGAACCCACGACCACCTGATCTTAGATTCGATGCTCTACCACTAGGCCACACGCTCCATACACTTCCCTATTAGAACAGGTGATTTTTTATTTACCTGAGAACCGTTGTAAATATAAACAAGTATCTTATTATTGATTTTGGAATTTGCAGGTTTAAATGCATAATATGTTCGCCAGGCACGATAACTACTCAACAAAATGCAGTGACTGTATCGCATTTGCATTTAAATTTGCATCGACTGTAGATGTGTAACACAAACTCTCAAATCATCTTTGCTATTGATAAGAGCACAGTTGTCACCCACTTGAGAATACAGCTGTTTCTATTTACTCCCACGTTTAATGATTACAACCAGGTGATCATTGTCATTACATGAACTGTTTTGTATTGCTTACGTGAGTGAGCCGAGCGCATGTCGTCAAACTTTAGTATGTGGCGCATATGTCAAGTTAAATGGAGATTTTTTAAACATTCCAGGGATATGTTTTATCAAGAAGATCTTTACAAACCAAGCATTCAAACAACAAAGAACGTAGCAATTACGACTGTTGTTATGGAGATATGCATCACAAATTATATTATAAGAAACCGAGAAGCTCTTATAAACTAAGCATTGTCTCGGATATGAATGTTTTTCTTAATTATTTTATGTTGTACTGTTATCGATTATCGACAATTGGATGTCTAATATCTACGAGTATACTGAACGTCAAACGTTTCGCTACACCTTTAAGTCTCACATTTTCGTTGTTTTTTTTGTGTCTGTCCGTACCTCATGAAACTTGGAATTATTACTGTTTTTCGTTTTCGTAAAACCCGTTTGGCGGCAAACATTAGATATCTTTAATTTTGTTTCGTTTGATAATTTCAGTTGAAAAAGTCTTATTTTTATTCATATGGCCAATAATCCGGGCCGTTGCCATAAATATTAAAATAGTGTTAAAATCAAAATATTCACCTACGATTTTGTTTTTAGTTTGAAAACAAAACATATTTCAATTTTGCAGTATTAAAATGTTTTGAACTTTCTGAATTGATGGAGCGAACTTTTGAGCCAGCCAGCCAGCCAGCCAGCCAGCCAGCCAGCCAGCCAGCCAGCCAGCCAGCCAGCCAGCCAGTCATTCATTCAGTCATTCATTCAGTCATTTGTTATATACCGGATTAAGTATCTGTCTCTGTCCAATTCAGTTATACTTATACATCGTATATATGCATTTCAAAGCTTATTTCCCAATATTCCAAATAATATTCGTTTAAACAAAACTGAAATCCCCTTTCTTCTAGTTTTGAAAACATGAAATGGACTAGACACTGTTATAGCGTTCACCGCCAGGGACCGTTACATACGGGCAAGCTGATTGGTCAGTTACATCGATGACGTCACTTGATCCGATCGATCTGTGTACTTAGACGCTTGACTAACCGATTTTAGTTTGTTATTATAGAAAATATGCTCACAAATTGTTTCTTATTTATTTCACATTTCTTTAAAATAAATATTGATAAACGTCAGGTATATATTTGAATAAAGACATATTTCAAGTATTATATAGATTATGAATTTTAACAAAACAAACAAACATAAACTTCACTCTGAACCATTTTCGTACAGAGGTAATGCATACCATGGCTGGTATTATGCAAGAGACGACAGTATATAATGGATAAGCAGAGTAAATTGTGTGTCTGAATGTTGTTTCGGAGAAGAAATACTTCATTGCGGTATTCCTGATGTTACGTAAAACGTTCGATAAAAATAGTTCTAATGGCAACACATCCAAGAATGCATGTGTTCGGACGCTGGTAGGTGCGTAAGCGTTAACTAGTGGTAACACAATGGTCAGTTGCTTCATCGGAAAATGAATTACGTTACAGTTTGGTAGACGCTTTACACTGCTATGAATTATGGGATAGACAGGGAATTCCATACTGTAACATTAGGGTATAACAGACCTGAATCTGGAGATGACGGGTACTTGGATAAACTATGCTATGAATTGTGGAACAGACAGGGAATGCCATTCTTTAACATTAGGGCATAACAAGACCTGAATCTGGAGATGCCGGGTACTTGGATAAACTAGTCTGGCAAAACAATAGTCAGGGCTTAGACATTTTCATAACGTTTAATAAAATTCCTCAAACGTTTCCATACGTCTTAAGTCAGATAAAATACATATGCACCGTGGGCCCGGGCTATATCCGACCCACTTGCCAGAAATCCCCTTAGCTTTTTTATATAAGTTCTCTCTTTAAAAAATGAAATAGTAAAACATAAATATCATCCATATTACAAGTTTTTAACTAAATTTGATAGTAACTTCTTTACTTTTATCTACATTTTTGTTTGTTTATTTACAATAACGTTTTCTGTTACCGTATCTCTAAATGTACTGCCATGTTACACTGTTCATATTATGCTATTTTAGAGAAATCTATAATAATTGTATTATTCCGTTCTAATCCTTCATCGTTTTGTATATTGTACTTGTTTATCTTAAAAAACTGAAAATAAAATATGTTTAAACCATAATGTTTCACAGTCCACGTTGATATTTAATGTAAAAATGAATATTACACTTGCACAATAACCGGGCGGACAGTTTTCGGATGTAAAAGCGAGATATGTTTTATTTTTGTTAAGGTTTCCATCTTAAAAAGTTGCAATAATGTCGAAACATTCAAATATCTCAAAATTCAAAACGCAGAAGTAAAAGCAAAAGGCCATTTTTCTGCTTTTCGTGGCGCTATTAAGTATTTCTAACATAAGCGGTATATAGGCAGATAAGATTTATTGGATGTGCCGAGTTCATAAAAAAATAACAATTAAACAGCAGATTTACTGAAAATATTATGATACAGAATGGCAGCTTCCAGTGCATTATTAATTAGAAGTGTTCACGAGTAGCACATGTGTGGCAGAAATGCACCACGGAACCAGAGGGTCAACCCAGTCGCTGGTAAAGAATGTTTCAAACTTAATTCGATTGCCTGTCAAATCATGCAATTATTGTCATAAATGAATGTCGAAAATATCTCAAAGAAACATATTCCGCGTGGCAGGCAGTTGGATTTGAAAGGATGACCCATGTAATGTTAGTGTAGTGCCATTGCATGTCAAGAATTGAAATTTTCAAAAACGAATGCCAAACATATTTCTATTCATAGACTGGATGTATTTATCCTTATGACTAATAATAATAAAAAATAATAAGTAATACTAGTAATACTTATACTATTACTTATGATAATAATGAATAATAAAATTAATGAATTATAATAATAATGATAATAATAATAATAAAAAAATAATAAAAATAATAATAACGATAATAATAACGGTAATGATAACGATAATGATAATAATAATGATAATAATGATGATGATGATGATGATGATGATGATGATCACAGTTCACTCTCTTTATTCGGGCAAATGTCCACTGAAGAATCATTATTCGGTTCTTCTTTCATTAAAATAGACTAAATGCATGTGAATTCAATCTAATATAGTGAATAAAACAACACGTCATAACACCGTCATGTCATACCGTTATTGCCGAGGGTCCTGCTGTATTTTGACGGAAGAAAAGTATCAGGCGTTAGATAAAATATGTTGCATAATTGTGAAACAATGCCGCCACGCGGGACAGGCTTAACCATAACAGCATAATACACATTTCCCGAGCCTTTTATACCAGTGCATTCTTGACGCACACTACGTTACACTGCATTCGTTGTATCAACTCCCGCATTGGAACTACGCCGGTAGCCGTAATGGAACTCCCTTCACACGTAGTATTTATCACCTTCGACGCTTGCGCCTCCCCCTCCCCAACTAAACATCAAACGTCTTGACTCTTTAAGACAAAAAATGTTTGGAGCAAAATTCATTGGATGCGACAAACAAAGTTTACCATTGCACATGTTTAAAAACAGAACATACAAAAATGAATGAATTACCATTCAAACAGTTTATTGAAACAAAACTTGTTCTATAATCTATGCACATCACCAAGGTAGTCCAACCGTTTATTTGAACCAAACAGAAAATTACATCAGGATCCCGTTACATTTTATAAAGGAAAACCGTCAAGAAGTCTCTCTTTCGCAAATGCAATCGTCGAACATGATCAGTAGTACCATACCGGTTGTTTTGTGCACCTGTGACGCTTTCTAAAAGACAAAAAAGAAGAAGCAAGCATTGCAGATGATCCAGACTTCCACATCGGACTCACGTGCATGTATGCCTACATCAGTAAGCGTAGATCCTGTGTTTGCCAGTCGTGTCCTTGTTACTTATTTTCGTAATTTGATTATTTGCGGGGTAATAAAGATAACCGAACTGCTTCGGTACAGGCATAAAATCACCTGCCAAGCATCACGTCATTAAATCAAGCGACGGCAATACAATATATTACACAAATGCAAAAACGTTAAAGCCTTCGTAAACATGCCATAGTTGAGTAAATTAGACTGTGACCATTAGTTTTTAATGGAAGAGGAAACGGTATAATTCACCTGCGAATTAGTTCGGCTGAACATCTGGAAACGTATATCGTCGTATGAATTGATTTATTACATAACTATAATACACATTCACAATGTAATACACAGTATAAAACACGCTCAGTTAATGGTGAGTTTTGAAGTAAGACAAAAAAGCACGATGAGAGCATCACGACTAGATAGTATGTGATGAGGAAAATAACCAGACATGTTAACAGATATAAGTAACTGTAGGGACTTCTCGTAATATCTCATGACACTTTTCGGCATTTTACGAAGTTTACACAAACAACTTCTCTGCAATCATCGACATAGTTATTCTAGTATCAAAATGAATGGCGTGTTCATATTTACGGATGATTAGTGTTTCCCTTTTAGAGACATTTTTAAACAAATGCGAATTGCATCAATCAGGTTAAAGCTTTGTATTTACAATAGAGTTGAAACTTCACATTTTTACGAAAGTCGTGTAGTCAATATCCGTTGAGTTTATCCTTGTCTTTGTTTAATTACTTGATTGGTATATATGCTTAAATTGCTGTCGAGAGCCTCATGGAAGATTTAGTGTGTTCAAATAAGCTCTGCTTTAATAAAAGTCTTCATTATTCAACACTTATATTTATTAATATAATTTTTTATATTTCTTAATTTTTGGAATTTAAATAAAAAGGTTTATAAATTTAGACAAAATTATTGCCTCCAAGATATAAAAATATCTTCATATATCTACTTATTTAATACATGCCATAATTATATTATAGATGTGAACTTTTTTACGTAGATACATATATGTTCTTAAAGCAACACACAGAAAGATGCATATGGTATTGTTGAACACTATTCCTGAAAAGTATTAAACTACATAATGCAAATACCCTATAATGAGCACCGGTCCTCAAGTTAAGTTCTATTTGAAAGGGACATAACTCTGATAAAAGGTTGAAAAGCATCATATTTCGCGCGTCTGTGGTCTCTTCTTACGCGACGTGTAAAATGTAGTGTGTTTTGTTGTTTTCGAAATATTTCAGGTTATACATGTATATGGCATATCAAGTTTCATCGGTTGAGGAAGCTTTCAGAATAAATCTGATTAGTACCAGTGTCCTTCCGCAAGTAACTGGTAAAATCTGGCCAGCGTGTCACTAGTTTTAAGTGAAAAAAATATGAATAATTTCATTTTCAACTAGTAATGCGTGAAGCCATTGAGGACCCCGACGGTTTGTACTATAAAAACATTGCTAATTTCCTGTTTGTTTATTTCAGGGCAAAATTGAAACATAAAACAAAACTCGTCTAAAATTAAGTTTAACAGACTGTCGATTTTTTTTAATTTATTTAGAATGCGTATCCAGAAATGGAAATAAGAAAAAGTTGTAATTGGAGTGATAACTATGTATTCATAATTGCTCGGTTTCATTTTTATTGAAATTACTGATCGATGTTCTTAGACATCGTTATAAAGATCAAAGTTGCGTGCACCTGAGACGCTTTCTAATTAAAATAAAATACAAAACATGTTTGCAGTGATTTATTAAAGCTCTCATAAGCGCAGGTGTGAGCGACATTGTATAACCTTGGATCGATTTCAAGAATATATCTCACAGAAAACCGGGCATCATTGAGAAAACGAAAACGAAATAGCAACAGCTGTGCTATAGGGAAGCACGTGTACCTTCGTACCGTTCGCATCTCAGTGGTATACGGACAGGAGAAAGCATAAGAAATAAAGAGAAAAACCAACAAAAAACGTACACTCTAACTTATAATGTTTTATGTTACGTTTTTTTTATATTTTATTTCTGCGCTGAAACTTCTGATGAACAAACACTCAGTATTACCTCTCTCAGCTTTGGAAAATTGACAAAATTATCAAAAACCCATTGTTGTTATTACTAAACCAACACATTCAAGGCAGCCCGGCACTTGTAAGTTTTGTTCTAACTCTTCATCAAAATCATCAAATACCGATATTACACAAAACATCCAGAATAGCGCGGTCTTATGATGCATGTTTATTGTTCGCAATTACTATAATCGGGTGCAGCTGCCTGTCATTAGCCAGATCATCTCCCGGCAATTAGACCAGACCATTAACGAAAAGCTCTGTTGTACGAATGCTTTATATTCTATACTATTGTACGCTGATTGTCGGCTGCCATTTTTTCAAGTAAAAAGTAATTGCAAAAAAAATAAAAATAAATAAATAAATAGATAGGTGTGAAATTATCCGAATATTGTTCACTATTAAAATATCATCTCTGGAGATAATAAATCATGGATGAAAAAAGAGGGTTATAAATGGAGTTTATTTAATTGACGTCTGCTTTTTAAGTAGACAAGTAGACTGTTATCACTAGAAAAAGTGGTGGGAGTGTTCTTTCAAGTCAAATCGAAGCATTATGATTGGATAATAATTGTGCACGAATCACATTCCGTTCTGATGAAGTGAAACTATTGACACGTAGATTTTATGTAATATATTCCTGCGTCCTTATTTTCATATTTAGTTTAAAATTATCCATATAAGGACAGAATAGTAACACAAACATATTTACCACGAGGCTGTAATTTAACTTATTTTGATCCTAAAAATAATGTACTTGACCTTATGTCTTCAAAACTGATGGGGGACAAATTGCTTCCCTTTATTAAATGCATATCATAGTTAACTCCCTTAGTTATTTATGAGTCCATACAACGTTGAATAAAAGTCTAAATCTTGAAATAAGATTAATCCATATATCATAGAATACAATATAATTAAAAATTAATGTTTATCTTGATCTTGAGACCGCGTCTTGAACATCTTACAAAGGAAAACCTCAAAAATTAATGTACATCATATAAAAAGGGTTTCTTTTTAGTAAATAAAAAAATATAAAAAATATCTACTCAAATAACAATATAAATGTTGCATTAATATTCAGACTCACACGTTTTACATCCATTAATATTTTAGAAGTGTAAATTATGTGTTAAAACATCCAACAATACTGCATTTCTACTTCAAACTGCACACGTGTGCAGTAAGCACACACTTAACACCGTGCGTTTAAACTTAAACATAAGAGAGCGAGTTTGTCCAAATGTATTGTCAAATGTTTTATGAACATACAACTTGTATTTTGTAAAAAAAACACAACAATTCTATGACAATCTGTCATGAGTAATACCCATGTAAACATACATGTAGATGTAATACATAATTCATAATTATAATGTAGAACCACATATTATTTATTTGCGGTTGTGGTCAATTACATTTTTCTTAAGAGGTATGTTCTACAAAATGCTTACGTAAACCATGACATCATCACGTTGTTTTTGTTATTGTGTGGGATTAAATGTCTCTTTCAGCATATTGTTAGTCATATTGCAACGATGTCTACTTGAGACAGTAGTATAATTCTGAGCGCTATTAAGCCGCAGAAACATAGTATGATACCCCACCCAGTGGTTGAGCGACTGGACCCGACTAGCAGCAATAGTAACAGCAGCACAAACAGCTACAGTAACATTATTACTGAGGCAACAACAAAATCCAAAGCATTGACAACCTCAGCAATAACAGAAACAGCAGTAGCAACAGTATAGCTCTATACAATATTCCAATCGCACTTTTACACAATCACAAAAGGAATAACAAAACACACACAAGAAAAAATAATAATGCCGTTGTATCAATTTCAGGGCGACCAGTTACCATTCCCAGACATATTCTCTCAATGTAAAGAGTCAGGTCAGATAACCTACTAGATACTAGTACAGTTTCAAACTTTGTCCGGGGATCAAACCTAGAACAGACACGGTAAAGACACTGTCTCTGAGCTAGGACCGCTCTGCAGGACAGTCACGTAACAGTATAATAGTTGAATAGACAATTTCTTGTGTCTATCACAATTTTAACCTTTAACCTTTGTGGTTCTGGGTTAGACTGTCTATCTCTGCAGAGGAGTAGGAATCCTCAAAATGGGCACCGTGTACATGTTTTGTTATGTTCATTATTTTGGTTAAATTATCAGTCCCTGTTTGTTTCTTGGATGCCAAATTAGTGATTGTAGGAATAGGATTACTGCAGCCCACGCATGTTGCAAGAGGCGACAGTTTGAGCATTATCTATAACTTGTAACTTGTTGAAAGCTCTGCAGTTCTACAGAAACCAAGGTTTTTTAATTAATCTTACATATTTATTTGCCGATGTATTTCTTTAGTTTAGTTTATATACTGATTTATTTAAGCTCAATTGCGAAGAAAGCTCAGAGTTTATATGAACCGCTCTCGAGTCGGCTTCCTGTGTAGACCCTGTAATGAGTGTGATTTTTCTTTATCGAACCCGCAACCTCAAGTGTGAGCGACCAGCACTCTATCCACTACACTACCGCCGTGTGTATATGCAAGAAATCAAACAATAATCATAATATTATGGACATTGTAATATGTCAATTTTAAAAGTGTTTCATGAAATAAAACAAACTCTAAAATGTAATTAAGAAGACGTATCGATATTTATTAAAGATCGGCCATCGGTTTGCGATTTTGTCCAGCAACGGCGGATGCTGTTTACACTTCGTTAAAATGCCAACATGTCAAACACGCACAATGTAACTAATCGAATTAAACACTTAGCGAGACAATTTCAACAGTTGCCCAGTTTTATCAAAATCTATTCAAGTTTAATATCGTCCACTGAATATTTATTGTCCGTTTATGTCGTCGATTGCTGCCAGGCTCTGCTATCATAATTTTGGTATCTCGTCCTAAATGATGTAAATTAACAGGCGTAATTGACATGCGCAGAAAGACAACATACCCTGGAAATGTCCCGTTATCGCTATATTTGATAATTGACAATTTTCTGGTTTGAGAACTTTGTGGCACGCCCGGCGTTGCTGAAGTTTAGATAAACATTCTCTTGTACTGACCATCACAAAAATATCAATCTGAAATAACATTCAGAAGAAAACACTATATCTATGCTATATTAAGATACCACCATGTTGGAGTTATGTCCTTAATTTATTACTTAAACAATTTTAATTTTTGAAAAATAAAATAGAAAAAAACTACCTTTCGAATTTTCAGTCTATATAATGGCAATGTGCATTTGTATTTTATAGAAAACATATTCTTTGATTATAATTCACTGTTGAGGACCTTGGCAAGATTTAGCTTTATTCAAATGAATTTTCTCTTAATATAAAATAACATATTTTTTCTATTAGTATTATTTATCTTCTTTTTAATATTGTACTTTAATTTTGTATTATGACTGAAAATATAAGTATGTTTTTTTATTATTTTTTTGTTATTACTTTTTATTCCCTAAATTTATATTTGTTATGAATATCTTCGTTTTTCTTTTTCTTCTTTCTTTTCTTCCTTTCCTTCTTTTCCTTCTCATAATTTTCTTATTTATTAGTATTACACTTTTACCCCTAAGATTACCAATATGTCGTGCGTGTGTTCCGCTGCACCGTATGTTTCACTTCTCTTTACAACATTGTTTATATTTAGGAAAATTAGGTCTACAAATTATGACATAATTATGTATGGTGTTTTTTCCCCCCGAATTGTAAATAGTTAATTTGAAAAAAAAATCCAGCACACATGTATTATATTTGAAATGAAAAATGTGTTTATGTCAATAACGGTGCAATTCTTACTACCGATTCTTTCTTTAAAGAGGGCCTGTCTTGCGTGTGGGATGTTGCACGGTTCGATCCCCGGCATACTTAAAAAAAGACTTAAAAACCGTACTAGAAGCTTCCCGGCATTTACTAGTACTCGAATTGATAAGCTTATAAAGGACTTTTTTTATATGTGAGAGTATAAGATACAATTCTTATTGAATGCCCTTTTTATATATTTCGGTGGCACATCTACCTTAACCATGGAGTATATACTGAGGTCACGTTGCTTGTCCTAAACTACAGGCATAGTTATAATACATATATAAGCTGTTGGCACGGCATCCCCCTCCGTGGTGACCGGGTAATTACCGAACATATCTGTCATGAATCTGTTGACATTTATAGTGATTTGTGTCATATTGACATCCCGATATTTCTATTATACCCTCGGTATTCTGGCAGCCATTCTTTATCAATTAATGAACTCAATTAGAGGTTTTTAATACCGAGAGTAATGCTGCGAACTAACTGACGCATGCGCAGGGAGATTATTCATGATGGCCGTAACTTTTGTGGTGAGAACTTGCGGCCTGGTCCTTATTTATTTCATTGTTCCGTATGTGCTTGTAATATTGTTTTAATCTATGCTGTAGTCGGAATACCTCGAGAATGTCCTTAATACCAAATAATGCCGTGATTGACCGAATGGCGATAAACAGCAGTCGGAAATGTCTTTACATGTACAACTCGAATATATTTGATTACGTTTATGCAATACGGATTTTTAAAAAAAAATGTAATTCTGGTTCTTTTGACACATAAAATTGAAATATGGCTAACGAGAGTCTGAAGGATAACCGTGACAGATGATTTTTGCCCTATGTTCTACAAATAACGTCTCAAGGCTCAAAATTCGATTTTATTTTTCATACTGAAAGTGTTTAACCCTTTACTCCATAGACACGCGTTTTCCCGCACTAATCACAGAAGGCTTTTGAAAACAGTGCAGGAAGAGTTCAGCAATCTGAACATTTCCTGCACGGTTTTCCACCCTGTCAGTTAATATAAACATAATTCACCCAATAATTCAAAAGCCTTCTGTATTAAGTGTCCAAAGGCGTCTATATGAAGTAAAAGGTTAAAGTATTTTTCTGTAACAGGAACGTCTCAGCTCGTGCAACTGAACAAAAACTGTCGTAATTAACTGTTCCAAAATTAATCGTCTAGTGAAACTTAAAAATTGTAACATGATCTGAACTAGTGATTTTTTGTTTCTATAATGTTCTATGCAATCATTTACCGTTCTCATCTGCAGCAAAGAGCAACAATTTCAAAATATGCCAAATCAAATTTTATGCTATAACTCCAGGAGGATTTTGAGCGTTAAGAAGTGTTCTGTTGTCACTTACAAGATGCACAACTTTGTAGTTGGACGTATAGCACAAACATCGGAACTTCATCTTGTGACAGAGCATTACTTGGTGGGATCCTTACTCGGATCCACTTTATCCACATTTGGTTAGTACAGACGTTTTAATAAAAAAAAAGTGACATGTATAAATTACAACAATCGAATAACTTAGAAAGATCATAACGAGACACATAATAAGCCATTTTCAACACATTTCAGGTTATATATGGTATATCCAGTTTTATTGGTAGATGAAAACCTCAGAATGAATCTAAGTAGAACCACCGTCATTCCGCAAAAAAACTGCCAAACTTTCTCATATACTAGTCAAGTTTTTGGACCGAGCTGGTCTCGAACCTACGACTTCTGTGGTGAGAGGGAAGCGATAGTTATACGACCACGACTTAGATCACTCGGCCACGGATGGCCATAGTTAAGTGAAAAATTAACAAACTGTGCTAAGTAAACAAACTACGCTCTGTTAATAAACTGTGCTAGGTAAACAAACTACGCTCTGTTAAAAAACTACGCTAAGTAAACCAAATATGCTCTGTTAATAAACTGCGCTTAGTAAAAAAGTACGCTCTGTTTATAAATTGCATTAAGTAAACAAGCTATGCTCTGTTAAAAACTATGCTAAGTAAACAAAATACGCTCTGTGTATAAACCGCACTTAGTAAAAACTACGTTCTGTTAATAAACTGCGTTAAGTAAAAAACTACGCTCTGTTAATAAACCACGCTAAGTAAAAAACTATGCTCTGTTAGTAAACCACGCTTAGTAAAAAACTACGCTCTGTTAATAAACCGTGCTTAGTAAAAGACTACGCTCTGTTATTAAACTGCGCTAAGTAAAATAAACTATGCTCTGTTTATAAACTGCTCTTAGTAAAAAAACTACGCTCTGTTAATAAACTGCGCTAAGTAAAAAACTATGCTCTGTTAATAAACCGCACTTAGTAAAAAAAACTATGCTCTATTAATAAACTGCGCTAAGTAAACAACCTATGCTCTGTTAAAAAACTAATCTAAGTAAACAAAATACGCTCTGTTAATAAACCGCTCTTAGTAAAGAACTACGCTCTTTTAATAAACTGTGCTAAGTTAAAAGCTACGCTCTGTTCATAAACTGCGCAAAGTAAACAAACTACGCTCTGTTAATAAACTGCGCTAAGTAAACAATCTATACTCTGTTAAAAAACTACGCTAAGTAAACAAAATACGCTCTGTTAATAAACCGGGCTTAGTAAAAAAACTATGCTCTTTTAATAAACTGCGTTAAGTAAACAAACTAAGCTCTGTTAAAAAACTACGCTAAGGAAACAAAATACGCTCTGTTAATAAACCGCTCTAAGTAAAAAACTATGCTTTGTTAATAAACTGCGCTAAATAAACAAACTATGCTGTGTTAAAAAACTACGCTAAGTAAACAAAATACGCTTTGTTAATAAACCACGCTAAGTAAAAAAACTACGCTCTGTTTATAAACTATGTTAAGTTTACAAACTACGCTATGTTAACAAACTACACTATGTTAACAAACTACGCCAAAGATTAAACAAATCATCAACGCTAGAATTAACAGCACCCGCCTGAAATACATAACATAAGAATGAATATATTTTTGGTAGATGTCGACGTCACCACGAGAGCTCGGGTGTCGACAGTGGCATCAGTTTGCCAGCTACCTTCTGAATCAACACAGGGGTCGCATTAATATAAACGATCGGTAGCTGGTTTATCAAGTATAGCTGTCCCTTTATCGTCCCCTTATCAAGAATAGCAGTCCCCTTATCAGATAAGTGGCATAGCAGCTAATTACAGGCAATCTTGTGGTTTGAAGGACAATACAGTACTTATGGCCAGGGTAATTGATTTTGTCATATTTGATATATCCGTTTGGAACGCTAAGTATATATCTTATCTACTGTAATTATTCAATATAATATAAAAGCATCAGCAACAACAACAACTACAGTAACAACAACAATAGCAATAACAGCAAGAGCACCAGCACCAGCAGCAGCAGCAACAGCAACAGCAACAACAGCAACAGCAACAGCAACATCAACATCAACATTAACATCAACACGAACATTAATATCAACATTAACAACATCATCAACAACAACAGCAACAGCAACAACAGCACCAGCACCAGCAAACAACAGCAACAACAACAGCAGAGTTACAGCAACAACAAAATCAGCAACAACAACAACAACAAAATAACACTAATAGCAAAACACCAACAGCAGTAGCAGAATGATGATGATGATGATGATGATGATGATGATGATGATGATGATGATGATGATGATGATGATGATGATGGTGATAGTTGGTAGGTTTGAGTTGACGTTAAAGTTGGTGATAATCAACTGTGTTTGTTAGCAGTCGATTGTCGCCACACAGTGACTTTTTTGTTATTTTCTTATTGTCAGATAATTTATATTAGATTACCAGGTATAAATTGTGAACTCTAGTAATTTCAGCCTAAATGGTTTTCAATACATATTTTTTATACGATTCGTTATGTATATCTGTCTCTGTCATGTTCTCTCCGAATGTTTTTTACATAATCTCTCTCTCTCTCTCTCTCTCTCTCTCTCTCTCTCTCTCTCTCTCTCTCTCTCTCTCTCTCTCTCTCTCTCTCTTTTAAATGCAAAGTTAATGGCCCTTTATCACTGAAACCGATATTCGCCGATTTATCCGATTTGAACCAAACCGATTGTTACCGATAATCGACTGTATAAATATAACCCGTTTCCTATCACTAGTTTAGGATAATGAAGAATGTCCGTCATCGGGGTTGTGTTTCTGGTATTCTGAGATTGAGAATGGACATTTTTCCTTGATAGATAACATCCAAGTGTATAAGTATATAATAAATTATGAATTGCAAAAAAGACACAATGCGCTTTCTATGAATGACGCCTCGCGCGCACACACGCATGCATCCAGAATCTTCATTGATGCATGCACGCAGCTGCGACTCGCGAACGGGGTTTTATTCCAGTTGTAGCATGTATATTGCATGTCGTTTATAAATGCACGGAATTCATTCATAGAGGAAGGGTATGCAGACAACGAATTTAAACACTTTTTAAAGTTTTTTGTTACAATGTTAGATTAAACGCAGATGACTGGTTATTCCTCGAAAACAATAAACGGAACGCGTTTCCTCAAACTATTCCGGGTTTGCGCAGATTATATAATCATTTTATTGCAATAAACGGCATAAATCCAATAAACGTAGATCTTTTATTTGAGGAGTATAAAACGCTTTAATATTCAATTATAATATAGCATATTTTCTTGCACAATCGTCTCAGTTAGAATGTAGGTAAAGAATTTATTACCAGTATTTTAAATTGTTGCCCCTAGTTTTATAACATTCTTTATTCGCTGCCAGGTATTGCGGTTCATTGTGTATCATTCGGTAATCACGTTTAATTAAGTCATTTTTAGTTTTATGGATGAGGCGAGATTTTGGGAATAAAGAATCCAATTAAATATTCTTTTTTAAAGGGTTTTTTATAAGCCGGCAGTGGCCCAGATAAGAAAGAGGACTGAGTTACCAACATGATTTTGCTTTTTTCACAACTGGGAGTAAATTTACTCTCTACCATTAAAAAAAGAGACTAACTTTACTTATCCATTGACACAGTTCTAATATGATTATTCTGAGAAAGCTTGTAAATTGTATATAAGAACTTGTTGCACATTCGATGTAAAATAAATAAGTTTCAAACAAAAAGGCGTGTTTAAAGTATATTATTTTACATTCTTTAGAAGACAAATTCAATCAAAAATGAAATTGTCTCCCTTTTTAAATGTATACAACTATTTTAAAGCTCATCAACAAAAATGAATCGAACACACATTTACTGGTGCAATGAATCATCGAGTTTCCATTTATCAATGCCTTCAAAATTACGGAATTATCAATAACCTCACTATCTCCATTAAAGGGAATTTATCAGGATTTTTTCAAAATTTCAAAATTGGTTATAAAATTTTTTTTGCCAATGGTAAATCTATCTAAACATGCCAAAAATAATATACTGAAAAGGGATTTTCTAACTTGGGCTACGCGCCTAGGTTAGACTAAAATAAATTCCCGCTTAAAATTGCAACCTATTTTGTGACATATTAAATAGGTCACATGATTTAATTTGATTTTACTTTGATCCGTTTACACTTAATAAGAATTGTTTCATCTTAGAAAAAGTCCGAATGACGATACAGTGGTCGTCAAGCACTATTTAAATGCTTTCTATTTATAGAATGGGGATTTCGTTTCAAGTTTACCACTCTATTTTAAATATCGGTTTTCTCTCATTTTGGTGGATTTGACGCACCAAAACATTCGGATTTTATTTAGTAATAATAATTAGATGCTTTTTATCCATTTTAAAAATATATATATTTTTTTTAAACATTTATAGCGTCTTTTCCCCCTGATATTCTCCCTTTAGGAGGGTTATTTATTTCTTATAAAGAAGCTATGCTACTGCGTACACATAAGGCAAAACAAGTTCTTTCACAGCGTTTATACAGGACCGATGGGCACACATACTGTAAAGATGCCTTATGCAATGCAGTTCGATAAGATACAAGTAAGGAATCGATAAAACATCACACTAATTCAATAAGATATCAGCACTGATTCAATAAGATGTCGGCACTAATTCAATAAGATATCAGTACTAATTCAATAAGATATCAGCACTAATTCAATAAGATATAAGCACTAATTCAATAAGATATCAGCACTAATTCAATAAGATGTCAGCACTAATTCAATAAGATATCAGCACTAATTCAATAAAATATAAGCACTAATTCAATAAGATATCAGCACTAATTCAATAAGATGTCAGCACTAATTCAATAAGATATAAGCACTAATTCAATAAGATATCAGCACTAATTCAATAAGATGTCAGCACTAATTCAATAAGATATAAGCACTAATTCAATTAGATATCAGCACTAATTCAATAAAATATAAGCACTAATTCAATAAGATATCAGCACTAATTCAATAAGATGTCAGCACTAATTCAATAAGATGTCAGCACTAATTCAACAAAATATCAGCAACTTAGTGTTTAAAGCTATCCAATGGAATTAAGGAACATATTTTAGAATAGATTCGTGGATAAAACATACTAGTCAAATCTGAAGAAAACCACTCGCATCATCATTTCGGTGAGTTTTTAATGATGACCAAACGTTAAGCTTGATAGAAGTAGCCCGTGCGGTTCCGGCTAAGAATAGAATCATTGTCGATCTCTGCAGAGGGGTAGGAATCCTCCGAATGGGTGTCATGTTCATTTTATTATTTTTTTGTCATGTTCACTATTTTGGTTAAATTATCAACCCCTGTGTGGTTTCAGCCATATGAGTGATGGCAAGAATAAGACCACTGTGGCTCATGTATGTCGTAAGAAGCGACAATTTGAGTGATACGATAGAATTTGCTGAAACTCGGCAGTTCTGCAGGTATCAAGGTTCTAGGTTCATTCTACATGTTCATTTGTTGGTGTATTTTTGTTTAAATCTGTATGTTTATTTGTTGTTTTTGTACATGAAGAGTGAACCTGGAATCTTCTTCCTGTTGGTGTCGAATAACCTATAATGTGTTGGTACGCCGTAAAACCATATTCATTGATAATAGTTTATATTCAAGTTTGTCTCCTGTAATTCTACGAGATAACTGCCCTTGTTATATTCTCATCTCCTTTGATCGGTCATAAATTACCCTGTGTTCGTCTGACGAGTATAACCGTCAGCTGACTAGGGAGCGTAAATCTTGAAACTACCTCTGTGCCCTTAAAACGTTCCCATTGTCG
This sequence comes from Panopea generosa, assembly GCA_029582155.1. Lineage (NCBI taxonomy): Eukaryota > Metazoa > Mollusca > Bivalvia > Adapedonta > Hiatellidae > Panopea > Panopea generosa. The sequence continues at coordinate 61,937,930 of CM055909.1, forward strand.
ATTGGTTTCACCTTTTTATGACGTATTTATTGTCGTATCTTTTTGGTTCTTCTAGAGCACCATCCAGGTCTACTTCAGAACACTTGACTCACTACGACACGTGCTTCAGCAGTCTCCAGTGATAACTTTGTTATCTTGTCTTTATCTAAACCTTTGTGTTCCTCCTGTTTCACAACACTAGTTTACCTCATTCCTGACAGACCGTCTCTCCGACGTTTAAAAGTGATACTTACGGCAATTAGATTTTTTTCTGTAGATTTATTATCTATGTTAATTTTGAAGTTTTATTGCATCGCTTTTTTCTTACTTTTCTTTTGTTTCAAACATAATTGTGTTACGTCGACTACGTTCCCACATCCACATATCGGGTAAAGTACGCTTAAAGCTACAAAAAATATTCGAAATTATCCGAATCAGGTACTGACGGTTACTGTCTGAACTACTCTTTTATTGGGACGTTTAATGGTGGCCATTAAGTGTATTTGTCTAAAAGTTTATTGCTTGTGCTTTGTTATACAACCCTCACACAAAAACCCTGACTTTAAAATGGCATATTAAAACAAACGGAGCAAGTGCAGCGATGTAAACGTGATTTAGATTTAAGCTGAATCGGAACGTAGTCAGGAGTCATGCACGATGATGTGAAATAATCGTGTTTTCCTTGCATACAAACATAACACACATACAATTCACAACAATAAATGCTACTTTTATATTTCTTTCTCGTGCAAAATGTTTTCCAATGATGGCTTTTAGCGGACCACATGCCTCGAAGTAAACGTTCGAAAACAACAAGCAGCAATGTTTTTTTGTGTCACCGTGTGACAGTAAGCGTACATCGTGACTAGCTTAGTCGGTAAGCAATCGCTAGGTAAACAAGAGGCCCAGGGTCCGAATCCTGCGTTGGCTACAGAGTGACAGTTAGCGTATAACCTGGCTGGTTCAGGTCGATACAACACTCGCTAGGTAAACAAGATGCCCAGGATCCGAATCCTGCATTGGCTACATAGTGACAGTTAGCGTACAACCTGGCTGGTTCAGGTCGATACAGCACTCGCTAAGTAAACAAGAGTCCCATGGTCCGAATCCTGCATTGGCTACATAGTGACAGTTAGCGTACACCATGGCTGGTCCAGGTCGATACAGCACTCGCTAAATAAACAAGAGTCCCATGGTCCGAATCCTGAATTGGCTACATAGTGACAGTTAGCGTACAACCTGACTTGTTCAGATCGATACAACACTCGCGAAGTAAACAAGAGGCCCATGGTCCGAATCCTGTATTGGCTACATAGTGACAGTTAGCGTACAACCTGGCTTGTTCAGGTCGATACAACACTCGCTAAGTAAACAAGAGGACCAGGGTCCGAATCATGCATTGGCTACATAGTGACAGATATCGTACAAACTGACTGGTTCAGGTCGATACAACACTCGCTAGGTAAACAAGAGGCACAGGGTCCTAAACCTACATTGGCTACAGAGTGACAGTTAGCGTACAACCTGGCTGGTTCAGGCCGATACAACACTTGCTAGGTAAACAAGATGACCAGGTTCCTAAACCTACATTGGCTACAGAGTGACAGTTAGCGTACAACCTGGCTGGTTCAGGTCGAAACAACACTCGCTAGGTAAACAAGAGGCCCAGGGTCCGAATCCTGCATTGGCTACATAGTGACAGTTAGCGTACAACCTGGCTGGTTCAGGTCGATACAACACTCGCTAGGTAAACAAGATTCCCAGGGTCCAATCTTGCATTGGCTACATAGTGACAGTTAGCGTACAACCTGGCTGGTTCAGGTCGATACAGCACTGGCTAGGTAAACAAGAGGCCCAGCGTCCAAATCCTGCATTGGCTACATAGTGACAGTTAGCGTACAACTTGGCTGGTTCAGGTCGATACAACACTAGCTTAGTAAACAAAATGCCCAGGGTCCAAATCCTGCATTGGTTATATAATGACAGTTAGCGTACAACCTGGCTGGTTCAGTTCGATACAACACTCGCTAAGTAAACAAGAGGCCCATGGTCCGAATCCTGCATTGGCTATATAGTGACAGTTAGCGTACAACCTGGCTGGTTCAGGTCGATACAACACTCGCTAGGTAAACAAGATGCCCAGGGTCCAAATCCTGCATTGTCTACATAGTGACAGTTTGCGTACAACCTGGCTGGTTCAGGTCGATACAACACTCGCTATGTAAACAAGAGGTCCAGGGTCCGAATCCTGTATTGGCTACATAGTGACAGTTAGCGTATAACCTGGCTGGTTCAGGTCGATACAACACTCGCTAAGTTAACAAAAGGCCCAGGGTTCAAATCCTGCATTGGCTACATAGTGACAGTTAGCGTACAACCAGACTGGTTCAGGTCGATACAACACTAGCTAAGTAAACAAGAGGTCCAGGGTCCGAATCCTGCATTGGCTACATAGTGACAGCGTACAACCTGACTGGTTCAGGTCGATACAACACTCGCTAAGTAAACAAGAGGCCCAGGGTCCGAATCCTGCATTGGCTATATAATGACAGTTAGCGTACAACCTGGCTGGTTCAGGACGATACAGCACTCGCTAAGTAAACAAGAGGCCCAGGGTCCGAATCCTGCATTGGCTATATAATTACATTTAGCGTAAAACCTGGCTGGTTCAGGTCGATACAACACTCACTAGGTAAACAAGATGCCCAGGGTCCGAATCCTGCATTGGCTATAGTAATAAAACGTCTGTCCTTGTTAGTTTATACTAATTTATTTTTGCTCGATTGCTTATTTGAACTGCTCTCGAGTCCGCTTCCTTGGTAGAACCAGTTCTGAGTGTTGTTTTATGAGAAGCATAGGGTCGAGCTGGGGATCGAACCCGCAACCTCTGGCATGAGCGGTCAACACTCTATCCATAAGACTACAGCCCCGCTTTTTGTTAAATACAATACTGAGATGATCAAAATTAAAATTCACAACCTGAATCTCATTGTTCTATATGGCATTTCTACTACGAATATAGTTAAATTTGGATAAGAGGATAAATAATTTCAGAACGTATGGTCGCTGTGGTCGTTCTTGGTATAGGTTGTTGTATGGTGTTTAGCGTCGCTTTCAACATTTTTTCAGTCATACTGCGATGGTGTCTACTAGAGACAGTATGCTGAGCGCTGCCACACTGGACATATGGGATGATACCCCACCCAGTTACATTATACTGACATCGGTTCGAGCAGACCTAGAAGTATTCTCCAAATGCTGAAAGTTAAGCAAGGAAGCGTCTAGTACTATTTTTCAAGTATTTGGTATGACCTGGACGGGAATCGAACCCACAAACTTTTGCATGGAGGCGGACGTTCAAGCCGCTTAAGCACTAGTACTAGCTGTATATGTTTCTCGTTCTATTATACATACACTAGAGAAAAGTAAGCTTGTGACTTACCGACTTCTGTTGTCGGAAAGGGACACTGCCAGCCGCTGGCATTTACACTGTCACATAACAATTTTTTTTTCAGCACAGTACCTTAAAATGATATATATACAATTGATTGATTGCTTGAATGCTTGGTGTCATTTTATGTCATCGATGGCTAATAGACGATCAGTTACCTTAACTGCTCGAACTTAAAATTGCTACCGACTGAATCGGGACAGGTTATAATTATACAAGCTGGCACTATGAATAAGCTACTCTTCCTCTATTCCCCACTTTCATTTATTCTAATATTTAGAGTTGATACCATGTGCTAAAAATAGCACTAAAAGGGTTGCCAACTGTCTTATACACGAAATAAGCTCGAAGCTTAGAAGTATAATTACTCCCGAGTCCGTTTTGTGAGTGACTCGATTCTGTGCTAGCTGAAGGACAGTGGTTCTACTTAAAACTCATTCTGAGACCCACTACCCCCCACCCCACCCCCTCCAAATAAAACTGGTCGAATAAACTAACTCGTAATGGATTGAATGGTAATGGTTTTAAATGTTTAAAAACAGTTTCATAAATCTATACAATATCAGTAAATTCAATCAACGTGTTCCATATTTCGATATCAGCGTGAAATAATGTCTAAGATAAAACAATTCAAGTATTTTGAACATAATAGTATTTGTAGAATAAAGGCAAACTCTGGTTATTGAAGGGGAATTCCATTGTGATTATTACGGTGTAGTGAGTATCACGAAAACACCCGATTTCAAACTTCCTTTTTCATGAATTTTCCATTATAACAGAGCAATACATTTTGACTTCTAAATTCATATAAAATAATCGAAATAATGGCTTGGTGACACTGTTAGCAATACTTTAATTAGAAATTAGAAAAGATGACTCAATATTTAGACGGATTCAAAAATGTTTTGAAAATTACACTAACAGACACGACTTTGTTTGATATTCGTGTTTTGTCTTTCTCAGACTCCAATATTGAAGAGTAACTTACTCAAATATTGAAAGATAAAATGCGACTATAAAAAAAAATATACACATCTTTACAATTCCTTATTCAAACTTATAACTACTTACAATTTCTCTGTTTTTAATATAAAAAAAAGTAATTCTTTACTTTCTTTTCCTATTCTATAATCTTCTTTTCAGCGATTGTTATTAATTTAAACACCGATCCTAGACGTCTTTAATTGGGAGCGTTTAGTTAAAGAGACATCTGAACGTGCGGATGTGTAGTTTATAATTACTCAACTTTCATCCTTCGTTAGAGAAAATCGACTTTGAAGTTACATAAACTCCCGCGAATTATTCCGGATCACCGTCGGATTAAAACATGTATTGGGTAATCCTTCTGAGTTTTACTTGTCGGAAACCGGTATGCGAGTGACGACGTTTTTAAATTCTTTCTCTCCAGACCACCTAGTGAAAAGTAAACATTGATGAAGAAATAATCAGATGTTATGGAAACACAGCCTACGTTGTTTTGAATACAGAGTAAGTGCCTGAATTCTTAGAGTAAAATAAAACAAGTAAAAAGGTCACATGTCACGGATATATAAATACGTCTGCTCCAGGACAGGAAACGCGGGAACTAGATAAATATATAAAGAGGATAATATTGATTTAAAGTGAATTATCAATTTTATTTCACCAAACAAAATTTGTGGTATGTTCCCGAATGGTAAAACCATCCCTGAATATGCCGCCAATCTACGAGTTCTCGCTAGAAACATAACTGACATTTCACAGAAATAAATACTTTCTCTTTGTATAATTATGATTAAAACAGTGAAATTATCAATTCATAATTATAACTATGCCAAACAGTGACTTTATCATTAGTTTTATACTGTAACAAACCATTTTTCAATTTAATATAGGCGTATTTATTATGATTTGAAAACAGTGAAACTATTTATATTTAATTTCACTAGTTCATCTGTAAATTTATCAAATTAAGTACTATCACAAAGAATTTACTTTAATCAATAAAAGAGTATATTAAAATAAATCGACGTTACAAATCTTTATCAAAATTTCTTCTTTTTGTTTATTGGATGGGGTTGAATGTTTCAAAAACATTACCTGTTATATAAATATTGCATCAAATTTTATTTATGGAGGGAGACATAAGATTTAAACTGAGTTAAACCATCGTCCTTGCAAACTTTCTCTCTTCAGGCCTGAGCTCGTTCGAACCCACTGCCTCAGCGGTGACAGGTTAGTAATCTTTAGACGACATCCACTGGATCACTGGACCGTGGAGGACCCATCAGAACTGTTTTGCTCTATAATCGAGGTTACCAGAAGTTGAAAATAATGTCAAAATTGGTGACCACAAACCAACCTATATAATATCAGTTGTCTAATTCCTGATTTCATTTATCCCGTTTATAGTCTATGAACGTTAAAGATGCTCAGTCTTCCATGAAGGTGACCTATATGAACATGTACTAATTACTCTTTCATTAACCTGTTTTATTTATAAAAGAATATCAGTATGACCTTTTTGCAAAAGAGTAATCAAGATTTCCATAATATTTCCTTATATCAAAACATTGATAGTTATCCACAATGGAGTAGTTCACACTGAGAATTATAAAATTTTAACATTTTGTAGCTAAACTGTCTTTAGATTGGATTTTTGGGTTATATATGGCACATCTAACTTTATTGATATAGAAAGACCTCAGAATCTGAGTAGAACCATCGCCATTCCGCAAGTAACTGGTCAACTTTCTTACATAAAGCTTTTGGACAGAGCGAGACTCGAACCTACGATCTCAGCGGTGAGAAGTAAGTGATCTTGGGACGCCGTTATGGACCACTTGGCAACGGAGGATCGCCGTAGTTTTTAGAATTACAGCACGTCATGTGTTCATGAAATAGTGATACATAACTTAGTAGTAAAAAAAACCCCACTAAATTGGAGAATGCGAATTATATTTTAACACAACTTATAAAATATAAATTCATGAATACAACTGAAAGTTTGTGTTGTCAATAAAAAAAGGGCAACACAGACGAGCACAAAGTTTGTGTTTTTATGGCTTTCTGCCCGTCAGTGAGAGATCTTCAAGAACCAGGTCAAACGATGATAAACGCTGCATCACAAAGTCGACCATCCGTAAAATTAGTCGGGATGTTTCTAGTATCTTAACATACCAGGAAAAATTAGCAGCAAAAAAACACTATTTAAATTTGTTTCATGGCAGATAAAGAAACACGTGTCACAGTGCCTGTTCAGTTAAATGGACACATGGCAATAATCAATTAAACTCTATTTAAATCGAGTTCACACATCACGTCAATCTTCACACACCCATGGACCTTAATATCCATATGCATTTTTTTATCTCTAGAAATTATCGACTACATATTTTAGAAATACTTTTGTCTTCTTTTAATAAAACATAAGAGTTAAAAATCTTTAAAAATAATAATTGAAATATCTTTGTATAAACTAAGTTTAATTTTTGTCCTGGCAATAAAAACCAATGGAACTTGTTGTATGGTGTTATGCGGCGCTTTCAACAATTTTTCAGTTATTACTTGAGACAGTGCTCTGGGCACTACCACACTGCCGCAGACACCTGCACATAGTATGATACTCAACCCTGTCATATACTGACATCGGGCCGACCGGGCCTAGAACTATCCTCTAAAGTGAAGAAACACATACATTATGCCATAACCACAAATGCAGGATACAGGACGCTAGCCATCACTTCACCATGGTTACGCCGCTTTCTACAATTGAAATCAAGTAAAGGAGATTCCTGTACACACACTGGGGTATGAGACTTCGATATTTGCAACAACGTATACATATGTGCATTGTATATTATTTTCAAAAATAGTGTTATGTGTAAGCCTTTATATATACTGAGTCCCGAGTGTACCTTTAAATCTGGGAGTCAGTTTGCCCTAGTCTATCCCAGTCCCTGATATCTCCCTAAGTCTGTTGAAACCCAGTAAAGCTTTACTGTACTTTACCGCTTTCCAAACTGTGACGTCATTCAATTTTCGCTGAAGCACCTGACCAACTGGCTCAAATATCACTGCCATGTGACGGACCCACGTGGGGAGAGTTGGGTCCATTCTACAGTCTACTTTGTATTCCATGCAGGTGCGTATCACGACATACGCCAATTACGCCAATGCGTAAAATTCGTCAGCAAAAGTGAAAACATAAAAACTTGCTTTTATGTAGTATAAAAGTGACAAATAAATGCCACATAAACGTTGAAATATAGCACAAATACGTAACTTTTTCCTTCTGATTTTCTAAATGTTTTTTTAATGGCGTCCAAGCCCCCACCGACGAGAATTCTTTCAGACACACCTCTGCCATATAACAAAGCCATTAGAACGAGCCCAACTCTCGCGATTGGGTCCGTTAAATAGCAGCACCTGCGATCACGACAATTGCTTCTGGGAACGTTGGAATGGCGCCGATTAGGGGTTTATAGACCCGATTCGGAAGAAAGCAGGTCCTATATATAGACTTCATGTAGCAGTAGATCTGCAGGAGCAAACTGAAAAATAAGATTTCAACATTTTTAAAGTAATTTTAGAAAACTATTCTGTTTTGTTTACCATTTTCACATATTTTCATATTAAAGGATGCTAAAATATGTTTCAGGTATGCAAAACAATTTTGAATGGAATGTTTATTCTAACATTGTACCAACTGAACTTAAAGTAACATAAACAGTTTCTAATGAACATTTCTGTGTAATGATAATGGATAGAATGGCGATATTTATGACCGGTAGTCAGTGACAAATGTAGAACTATGCCACGAAATTATTTAGAGATTATCGTTTCATTGCTTAATGGACATATACCGATGCTAAATTATAACGAATAATAATGGGCAAGTCGTTACTAGCCCATAAAGCGATTGAAAGTTAATTGAATAAAAATTATGACGTCGTAAATGCTGTGTTAAAATAGTTAGGGCGTCCCTTCGGGCAATAATCTCCCTTTATGCGACTCTCTAATGTGGAGGAAAAATTAGTGCCAGGAAACGCAGGTGCCTCTGGGTAATTCAATTAGGTTTTACGTCATAGGGGTGTTTCCGTCTCGCTATAACGGCCATTACTTCCTCTTTTCTATTCTTTTACTGACTTTAGATACAGAATTAAGAGTTGTTTTCCAAATCTTATTTCGGGATACGGTTCTGGTATACCAATAAAATGTTTATTGCGGACCCCACGCGGGTTGTTTATATTCAAAATGCATTGCAATACAGATTATTTTCTGTAGCATTCTTATCTTGTAATGAAATGTCCGAAAATTATGGTTCCATTTACATTCATTTATTATATATCGATTGAAGCTCTTAAGCTCAGATTCATGAATTACTCTCGGGTTCGTCTCCTGAGCAGAAGCTAGTGTTGTGTGTTTGTTGTCAGTGGTCGTCGGTTCGATCTTAGGATCGAACATATGACCTTTGACCTGGGGCAACCAATAACCTATCGACTACATCGGAGTCCTACAATTTGCAATTATGATTCTTTCTCTATAAACAGTATTTATCCATTTTCAACATTAACATAATTTTGAAGATTAATCAGTTGAATTAACCAATTAACAGACAATTAACCACTAAGAAAATGATGACATTTTTACAGAAAACAGATATTTTATTTGACTTTAGCATACATTTCAGCTAATCATCAACATATATTAAAGATATATATTGCGCAATAGTGTTCTATTTTCTTGTCAGAGTTTTCATGTTCACATATTTGAATGACTATGTATATTATATTGTATGCTATTGATGTTATACTTATTATTGCGTTTAAAACTTAAACACCCATCGGGTGAGGGATTGATCCGACACTCACTGTGTACAACATATGGGATTTACAAGTATCGGGTTAGGGGCTGATCCGACACTCACTGTGTAATAATATACGGGATTTACATGTATCGGGTGAGGGGCTGATCCGACACTCACTGTGTCACAATATACGGGATTTACATGTATCGTTTGAGGGCCTGATCCGACATTCACTGTCCACACTATACGGGATTTACATGTATCGGGTGAGGGACTGATCTGACATTCACTGTCCACAATATACAGGATTTACATGTATCGCGTGAGTGGCTGATCCGACACTCACTGTGTAACAATATACGGGATTTACATGTATCGGGTGAGGGGCTGATCCGACATTCACTGTCCACAATATACGGGATTTACATGTATCGGGTGAGAGGCTGATCCGGCATTCACTGTGTCACAACGGGATTTACATGTATCGGGTGAGGGGCTGATACGATATTCACTGTGTCACAATATACGGGATTTACATGTATCGGGTGAGCGGCTGATCCGACACTCACTGTGTCACAACATACGGTATTTACATGTATCAGTTGAGAGACTGATCCGACACTGACTGCGTCACAACATATGGGATTTACATGTATCGGGTGAGGGACTGATCCGACATTCACTGTCCAACAATATAAGGGATTTACATGTATCGGGTGAGTGGTTGATCCGACACTCACTGTGTCACAACATACGGATTTACATGTATCAGTTGAGGGGCCTATCTGACACTCACTGCGTCACAATATACGGGATTTGCATGTATCGGGTGAGGGGCTGGTCCGACATTTACTGTCCACAATATACGGAATTTACATGTATCGGGTGAAGGGCTGATCCGACACTCACTGTCCACAATATACGGGATTTACATGTATCGGGTGAGGGGCTGATCCGACACTCACTGTGTCACAACATACGGGATAAACATGTATCTGGTGAGGGGCTGATCCGACATTCACTGTCCACAATATACGGGATTTACATCTATCGGGTGAGGGGCTGAATCCGACATTCACTGTGTCACAATAAACGGGATTTACGTGTATCGGGTGAGGGGCTGATCCGACATTCACTGTCCACAATATACGGGATTTACATGTATTATGTGAGGGGCTGCTCCGACATTCACTGTCCACAATATACAGGATTTACATGTATCAGTTGAGGGAATGATCCGACACTCAATGTGTCACAACATACGGGATTTACATGTATCTGGTGAATTGCTGATCCGACACTCACTGTGTCACAACATACGGGATTTTAAATGTATCGGGTGAGGGGCTGATCCGACACTCACTGTCCACAACATACTTGATTTACATGTATCGGGTGAGGGGCTGATCCGAGACTCACTGTCCACAACATATGGGATTTATATGCATCTGGTGTGGGGCTGATCCGACACTCATTGTTTACAACATTTGGGATTTACATGTATAGGTTGAGGGACTGATCCGACACTCACTGCGTCACAACATACCCGATTTACATGTATCGGTTGAGGGACTGATCCGACACTCGCTGCGTCACAACATACCCGATTTACATGTATCGGTTGAGGGACTTATCCGACACTCACTGCGTCACAACAAACCCGATTTACATGTATCGGTTGAGGGACTGATCTGACACTCACTGCGTCACAACATACCCAATTTACATGTATCTGGTGAGGGGCTTATCCGACACTCACAGCGTCACAACATACGGGATTTACATATATCGGGTGAGGGACTTATCCGACACTCACTGTGTCACAACATACGGGATTTACATATATCGGGTGAGGGGCTGATCCGGCATTCACTGTGTCACAACATACGAGATTTACATGTATCTGGTGAAGGGCTGATCTGACACTCACTGCGTCACAACATAACCGATTTACATGTATCGGTTGATGGACTGATCCGACACTCACTGCGTCACAACATACCCGATTTACATGTATCGGTTGAGGGACTGATTCGACACTCACTGCGTCACAACATACCCGATTTACATGCATCGGGTGAAGGGCTGATCCGACACTCATTGCGTCACAACATAATCGATTTACATGTATCGGTTGATGGGCTGATCCGACACTCACTGCGTCACAACATACCCGATTTACATGTATCAGTTGAGGGACTGATCCGACACTCACTGCGTCACAACAAGCGGGATTTACATGTATCAGTTGAGGGACTGATCTGACACTCACTGCGTCACAACATACCCGATTTACATGTATCGATTGAGGGACTGATTCGACACTCACTGCGTCACAACATACCCGATTTATATGTATCGGGTGAGGGGCTGATCCGTAACTCACTGCGTCACAACATACGGGATTTACATGTTTCTTTCAAAAATACGTACCTTTGTAAAAGGAGGAAAAATAAAAGTTATGTATATTTGATTTGTACCTTGTTGTTTAAATAACGTTTTATTTACTTTCATTATTTTGTATTTTGAAACACATTCATTTCATTTCATTTTAATATATCAAATATATATAGATTTATGTTTAGAGCTATATATAGACATGTTTTCCCATTGATATATATATGTTTGTAAATATGTAGTCTTACTCTTCAAATATGAATGCAACAGAAGTTAGGCATTAGCTCCAGGCTCTCGTTTATGGTGTTCCGATATTCAAATGTACCACTCTTCAATACTCGAGGCTGAAAAGGTTAAGAGTTCGGGGTAGTTTATATTAAATATCGAAGGACGAAACACGTGTATCAAATTATCACCAACTAGCCCCCACCCCATTCCCCACAACCACCCCCACCCCTCGCACCTCCTCGAAAAATAAAGAGAACGAAATCAAAGTATATAAGAAATCATACAAAATAAAGTTATTTAATACTTTTATATAGTTGTGTATTTATCGTCTGTTAGACGACGATGGCATAAAAATGACGCCGGTTTAATAGACATCAGTTAAAACATAACTATTTCATTTATATCAATTATAATAAATTAAAACAAAAACAATTCAAGCTTACTCGTACTGCCCCAAGTTACAAGTGACAAACAGACAATCTAATAGTTCAAAAGCCGGTGATGATAATTATTGAATAAATTAAATAAACTTATTCGTCGGTCAGTAGAAATGAAAACTGTCAGGTCAGGTGCAAGTCGGTTTGAAAGATTAATTTAGGTTTACGTGCGGTTTCTGCTTAATCGCTTACACGTTGACTTATTAAAGCCTGGGATATTTATATAATTTGGAAATCTGCTCAGCCGGTGTTACTTAAGTTGCAGACATTGTGCGAGGATGGGTCGGAAAAGAGGACCAATGTGAGATTTGTGTTTGTGTTTTTTTTTTAGTGGCGGAGGGGATGTCATTTTCAACAAATCTGATATTATATAAGGTATCTTGTATGAAAATGACATTCAGTTTCACTGGGTGAAAGGATACCTCGGAATGAAATTGCGTAGGCCTATCGTCCTTCTGCAAGTAACTTGCAATATTTCTCAAATACAGTATTAAGCCCGAGAATGTCTCGAACCCAAGACCCCAGTGTTGAGAGGTTAGTCACTATTAAAAACCAGACGCCTTTGAATGACCCAGTAAGTTCATGCTATATACCAAACTGCAAGACAGTCTACTCAAGTGTCGGCGATCTGGGCATGAAGAGAAAGTGTTACTTGTGTCAGCCTAGATTATTGCAAGATAAGCTATGCTTAATGTCCGTGATCTGACCATTAGTTTGTACAAGTCAAACTATGCTAAATGTCCGTGATCTGACCATTAGCTTGTACAAATCAAACTATGCTAAATGTCCGTGATCTAACCATTAGTTTGTACAAGTCAAACTATGCTTAATGTCCGTGATCTGACCATTAGCTTGTACACGTCAAACTATGCTAAATGTCCGTGATCTGACCATTAGTTTATACAAGTCAAACTATGTTAAATGTCCGTAATCTGACCATAAGTTTGTGCAAGTCAAATTATTCTTACTGCCAGGTATTTGGGCATACATAGGTGCAAGTAAAACTATGCTAAGTGATTGCCATCTGTATATAAATACATGTATGTGTAAGTCAAACTGTGGTAAGTGTCCGCAACCATGGCATAGCCATGTACATGTCAAACCATACGTTTCGATTTTGCAGATGACATTGACCTTCTAGCCCACACGTATCTCCACATACCTCTACATATCTCCACATATGGGACATAACTAACAATCAGCACAGTCAGTGGATATCAGCACCACGAAGACAAAGTGCTTGCGGATCGATCCCACGCAGGTCACTCCTATCCAACTGAAAGATCAGGCAATAGAATACATAACTTGGGGATATTGTCAGCACGACATGGGACACTTGCGAAGTCATTCAATCATCCAGGAATTGAGAAGTTTGCATGCATTTGTCAGCCTGGGGCCAGTTTCTTACAATTGGAGCATCCACCTAAAAACCGACATAAACAGACTTAAATACATGCAAGCAAAATTATGGTTTGTGTCGACGATATGAATATAAATACGTACAAATCATTACTTACAAATGTTCATAGTGGATGGAGAATTAATCACACTTAAATGACAACTTATTGAAAACAATCGATTTAAAATTAGAGCTACTCTTCAAATTAGAGTTTGAATTTTGTCTGAGCACTGCGAACGTTGAAACATTAGCCGGTTACGGGGGATCTTCAAGGTGAATGAGACTTTGGGCGAAGTGAATAAACTGTTTGTTTTATGCAATAAGATAAGAATTCCATTGATTGTGCACGCAATAACTTGGAACAAATAATAAACGGTTGGTTGGCATATTCTAATAACAAAACACTATTTTGTAAACACCAGCGTTCGTGTATGCCTCGGTAAATCTGTAAATTTTCAACATTAGAACAAAACACATGGTTCTCTCCTTGGGCCTAAGTGTGTATCGCTAAATACCGCAAACACAACTTTGGAATAATTAAGTCTTGATCGTATGCGACGCTTGTTTTTCTAAAATACAAACGTCTTGAAAAGTTGTGCAGAAGAAACGTTTGAATCCAGGAGTAAGATCTGATTGGCTGAAACAAACACACTTCTGCAATGGTAATTTTATAATAAAAATATTTGATCGGACGGAGGTCATGGCAGTTAGCTTGTATAAGATCTTTATCATAGAAGATGTCTTACAATATAAAAAAATGAATATAGAAATAAACATCCAAACGATACTCTGTTAAGATACTATGGAAGTCTCCGAGGTAGGCCGATTATTTGAATCAACCAATCAAAAACGTTATTTTACTTTTATTCTCGGACGAACTTGTCAAGATGTTTGTCTTTCAGAAAAGCAAGTGTCGCATATGATCAAGACTAGGAATAGTTATATACAAACTGTGTAAATGGAGGGAGGAGTACTAGGGGAGATAACAAGTGGGGACTTAACTATGATGTGATGAGTTCGGAAACAATTACACTGCTCGCTGTGTTTCAAACCGGCACAAAATCTTCATTAATGAAGGAATGTTGTATTTAGAAGAAAAAGAAAAAGAAAAAGAATAAGAAGAAGAAGAAGAAGAAAAGAAGAAGAAGAAGAACTGCTCGCTATGGTTCAGAAACAATTAAACTGTACGATGTGTTTCAGAAATAATTTAAATAATTAACCCATTCTATCACAAATACCGTTACAATGTGTATATCGTCTTCCATTATTTTCACCCACGGAATCTATTAAGGAATAATGAAGACGTATAGAATAGGTTCATGGCTGGCGATGGGTGTAGTTTGAAACTAAATATAAATGTTAACAGTTTTAGAAGCGGATATTAAGACACGTTTTTGTAATATACGAACACAAATGGCATCAGTTATTAATCTTGGTTTGTCATATAAGCCACAGGGTCTACGTTTGGGCTACATAAGCTAAGACTTACACCCGACGTATATAAATATACTAGTTATCAATAAAATGAATAAATGTAGTTTTAGATTACTTGGAACTCATATATTCTAAGTGTCTCAAATCAGAACCACCAAGAAACAATTAGATATACATGAAAAGTTACTAAAATAGATCCGGTTACCACAGTCAGTAGCGCGTCTGATTATTGGCCCAGGGGTCATGCGTTCAATTCTCCACTCTGTCACAGTCTCTGTGGTGATTGACATACTACATTGCATATAATTATCAAATCGCCACTCACTGCTGATTCAAGTGGGAAAGTCTTTCAGTTACTTGCGGAGAAGGTATCCAAGAAAAAGAGTTGCTAGGTTAACTGATCATCTCGATGGCATAAAATGACGCTTAATATGAAGAAAAAAAGCAGGTGAGCTTGTTCTGAATCTTTAGTTCTCTTGTCTGTCTTTCGTAATATACGAGAAAAGTTCATTCGTAATATATACTGTTTCCGAACTTAATGTTTCTCAGGTGGCCAAACGACCAGGCCATGTAACTTTTACTCGACCAACACACATGGAGATAATAAATGCTAGACGTTAGAGATAGATCGGCAAAACAAGTCGTCTCTTTTTTTTTTAAAGTACAGGTGTTCACTAATCAAAAACACCTGGAAACCGCTTGAGAATCATTTTCAATTTAATAAACTGAAGAAAAAAGACACTAAAAGAGAACTATAACTTTATGAAATTAAATAACTATAACTCAAAAGTAATGAATTAACAAATATATCTCACGCAGTCTTATATAGTATTTTTTATGTAGTAGATTTGTTTAGGCATGAACAAACTTAAAATAGGTAAATTATAGAATACCGCTGCTGTTGCTGCTGCTGCTGCTGCTACTACTACTACTACTACTACTACTACTACTACTACTACTACTACTACTACTACTACTACTACTACTATTACTATAATATTGCTATTAAGTACTACTTCTACCACTGCTGCTGTTGTGACTGTTACTTTTAATACTATACTACTATTCTGAGTACTGTTGCTGTTGCCACCGCTGGAGATGATCTTATACTACTGGCCGGACCTGATTAGCTCAGTCGGTAACGCGTCTGACTATCAATCCAGGAGTCGTCAGTTCGAATCCCCGCTCGGTAACAGTCTCCGTGATGATTAATATATTTATATATTGTGTCTCATTATCATTCGTCTCTCACCGCTGATTCAAGTGGGAAACTTACCAGTTACTTGCGGAGATATGATGTGCTAGAGTTTTTGGTTTACCTTTCAAGATCCTAGAAAGTAGTAGTTAGATTAACTGATCGTCTGTAAGCCCTCGATGGCATAAAATGACGCTTAGTATTCAATCAATCAATCAATCAATCAATCAATCAATCAATCAATCAATCAATCAATCAATCAATCAATCAATCAATCAATCAATCAATCAATCAATCAATACTACTGATGCTCACACTGCTAGTTCTAGTACTGCCGTTGAAAGTATCTTTAAATATATCATTTCAAGCTATGTAATAGTAACCCTTGAACATTCACACCGTAAAACGACATATATTCATAAAACCAATATGCTGAATTATATATATATGTCTCGCAGTAGAAACACTTTGTAGTAATAAACCGCACAACAAGAATATAAATAATGTCTACTTCAGTAGGTAGCTGTACATACTAACAACTCGACAGAGTACTGATACGATCTCCAGCCAATGTGGTTAGAGAGTATTTTAAACTTATTTATTTTACATTGATTGTGAAACAAGTTAGACAAATCACGTATTTCTAAGTAGAACCAATACTAAGTATATGTTGATAAAGTGTCATGGCTGAGCCACCGTCGATCTCACGAGTTTGAATCTCATCCTCTAGTTTATATTAAAGTAGCTGATATACCTTCTCATATTTTTATATATTTCTTATATATAATTTTTAAATGACGTAAGTCTGTTAACGATGCAAAATATAGCTAAGCTGTTCGGTTGTGAGTTTTTTTTCCTGATAAGTATACGCCGCGACAAGTCATTAAACACGTGGGTATAATTCAATTATAATTTTGTTTTTAGACGCTTTCAAAATGGTTCTGTTTACGGTCTCTTTGATAAAAAACATACGTGGAGTATCGTTTAATTCCCAATTAAAATATGAAAATATGGAAGTATTAATTGAACATTTAAGTCTAATGCACGTGCGCGTAAATAAATAACCTTTTTTAATTCTTATGTCGTTGAAGATTTTATGTATATCTACCTTCCCCCCTGTTTGAAAATATATTTTTTTAAAATTCGTATACAGGAATCAAAGGAAATGTGCATTAGAATATGTCATTACCGGGTGCTGAAACCAAATTTAATTATTATGGGACATCCCTCCTTTAAAAAAAGGGACGTTAAAGCGATGTACTCCTGGTGAGTGAAGATCACTGAGTGTAATAAATCGCACACTCAGCGGTTAAAAAAAAAAAAAAAAAAAATATATATATATATAAATTATATATATATATAAATATTTTAGAAAAAAGTTAAAAACTTTATTACTGTTATATCATTATTATTGTTATAATTATTATTTTACAAACATACAGAGGGAAACAAAGTATATTGACACGGGTATGTATGAACGTTTGTGCAGAAATATATATATATATATATTATGATTAAATGCTTTCGGATTATAGAAAAAAAACTGTTTATAAGTCCAAAATTATCAAAAAAGTTGCCCAAACCCGATAATGTTTGAGAAAATGGATAGGTAGTTAAGCAAATTTTCTTTTTTTATTGTCCCCGCGCTTCCCGTATTGTCAATTTTTCAGTTTAGGCAGAATTTGTGGAAACAAACTATCTTTTTTATTTTGGCACGAATGAATAAATTTATAATAATGTTTGTTTCGGAATTTTCTGGTGTCACACGACTGGCGTACGGACGTGGGATTGGCTAATTTAATATAACATTTATTCTGAACACCAATCAAAGACGGCGAAACGACGTAGATATTATCAGACATTAAATACGCTCGTCTTTTTCGGAGGCAAGTAATTGTTCGCAAATGTTGAAGTGAGAGGCAGTGATTCATATGGTATGCATTATCACTGTAGAGTTTATAATAATTCTCGTTAATAGAATACACAATAAAAATACACAAAATCACGTGACCATTACAGGTGTTCTCTATTTGGAACGCACGTGCCTGCCGTTTTTATTTCGGAAATTCCACACGGCAAATTGAATCATCGTTCCTGTGCTTTTTTTTTGTTCGAGCTCATTGTAAATACTCTATAATAGTGGATCATTTTTGGGCAATAAACTGTGTATTGCATTGCTATAGGAAAATGTTTATGATGGGCAACACTAACAGCAGATGTAGCTCTAAATTGGTAATTATGATAATACTAATATCTTATTAAAATAATAATTGAGGTAATAATCATAATAATAGCAATGGTGATAACGTTGCTTCTGCTGATCATGATGGTGATGATGATGATAATACTGATGATGACGACGACGCGACGATGATGATAGTTAGTGAGTGAGTGAGTGAGTGAGTGAGTGAGTGAGTGAGTGAGTGAGTGAGCGTGTGAGTGAGTGAGTGAGTGAGTGAGTGAGTGCGTGCGTGTGTGCGTGCGTGAGTGAGTGAGTGAGTGAGTCAGCGTGTGAGTGAGTGCGTGCGTGCGTGAGTGAGAAGTTTATGAGTGAGTGAGTGAGTGAGTGAGTGAGTGAGTGAGTGAGTGAGTGAGTGAGTGAGTGAGTGAGTGAGTGAGTGAGTGAGTGAGTGAGTGAGTGAGTGAGTGAGAAGTTTATGAGTGAGTGAGAAGTTTATGAGTGAGTGAGAAGTTTATGAGTAAGTGAAGAGGCAACGAAAGAGCGAACATAACAAATGGAATAATGAAGAATAAACGCATAATTAAAGAACAGACAATGTATCATCAGTGAACTAATGTCAGAAAGAAGAAATGAATAAAGCAATGAAAGAAACAAGAACTTTAATGATTGAATCATGATGTTATATGATGTTTAGCGTCACTTTCAACAAATTTCATTTTTTCAGTTATATCGCGAGTGTGTCTACTTGAAACAGTATTCTTTCTCACCGACCGCTGCCACCCTGAACTAAGATTTAGTATCCAACCCAGTCACATTATACAGACACCGGACCGATCAGACCTAGAAATATCCTGTAATTGCTAAGCGCCAAGCGAGGAAGTTTCTAGTACAATTTTCAAGGCTTTGTTATGCCCCGACCGGGGATCGAACCCACAACCTTCCGCATACGAGGTGAACGCTCTACCGCTAGACCACCGCTGCGTAAATGAAATCAGCCACTTCTTTAAATGTAAACAAATGAAGTTTGCATGATATTCGTTTTTCGTATTTCGTTATTTAAATATGGCTGAGACGGTTAGTATAGTGGTGAATAATAACAGATTTTGAATGGGGTTTAACGCCATTTTCAACACATTTCAGGTTATATATGGCATATCCAGTTTTAGTGGTGGAGAAAGACTCACAATGAATCTGAATAGAACCACAGTCCTTCCACAAGTAACTGGCAAACTGTCTCACATACGGTTTTTTAAGCGGGCGGGATTCGAACCTACGACCTTAGCAGTGAGGGATAAGTGATCTTGAGACGGTGCCTTAGATCACTCGGTCATGGAGGACGAAATACGAATAGCACCGTAACTACAGCCTGCTACAAAATGCCGGAATACCGCGTGTTCGTAGATAAAAAACAGTCTTCAACTGATGTTACTTTTATAAAGAGACGTCTTGATTCAGAGTGATTTTATAAGTAGAATAAAAAACATGTTTTATATCTAAAGACTTAGAATGAATGTAATAAAAGAGAAAAAATGCTTTTGAATAAGTCCGATATGGCATTATTTAGCCATATAACAATTATATACATAAAAAAGTGTTAGAAAAAAACGTGCTCAATCTCCAATTTTGCGTTGAGTGATCTGGGCTATTTATTTAAGTGATTTATGCACCTGTATGATTAATAAAATGAGAACAAAACATGAAAGAGAAAAATATTTTTCTCTCCCATTGTAATAAACGCTCGGTTGGAAGTGAAAGCCATCCATTGATGTCCGAGATAAAATAATGACACGGAATCTTCGGCATTACTTGGAGTTTTTCCTCACACTGTGCACAAAGAGAACATCTCTTTCCAACTCGATACTTAAGTTTTTTGTTTATAGCAATTAAATAACATTTATTCTAATTAATATTTAAGTTATTAATATAATTATATCTTATTGTTTATACAGCAAGGGACTATCTTGTGTTAACTCTTTTTCCAAAAAAAAAGTTATTCTTTCTCTATTTCTATTTTAAATTTTACTGGTGTAATGTAGTAGTGTAGCCGCGACACAATATATATATATAGGTCTATCTGATGTTCACAGGAAGGAAAATGATAGATTGCTTTACTGTACATGTTCATTTGTCACTATCATTTACATCGTTTTTTTTTCTTTTCGAACAAACGGACATGTGCAGTAGACGACAAATGTACCTTTATGCAAAGTTATTCATAACATATACAAGAGCAAACCGATTATTTTAGTATTTAATATCAAATCAACAATTCATTTCAATTACCATGTACAAGTAATTCTGGGAAGTTTGATTAAGTAACATATTAATCTCTCAACTTATGGTTCGGGAACTCTCCTTTTGCACATAAAAAGAAAATAACCCCATCAATAGACCAACATTCATTTCTAAATTTTAGCAAACATTATAAAACTCAATTTTTTTGTTAAAATGAATGGCATCATGTTACACCTATGTTGGCCACTCACGCTAGAAGTCGCGGGTTTGTTCCCTAGTGATCTCCCAAAAAATACACATTAAGACGAGAGCGGTTCATATCAACTCTGAGCCTTTTTCGCAGTCGAGCTGAAAGCCATGATCCGGAGACTTAACACAAAAGAGTGATAAAAAAACACTATTACACCATGGGGTTGACATATGAGGGTCCTCCGTGGCCGTGTTGTCTAAGGCGTCGTCTCAAGATCACTTACCTCTCATCGCTAAGGTCGTAGGTTCGAGTCCCGCTCGTTCCAAAAATTGTGTGAGAAAGTTTGCCAGTTACTTGCGGAAGAACGGTGGTTTTGCTCAAATTCTTTCTGAGGTCTTCCTCCACCAATAAAACTGGATATGACACATATAACCTGTGATTTGTTGAAAATGGCGTTTTACACCATTCAAAAAGAGAGAAGAAAATGAAGATCGGTGGACAGAGGCTATCAGTACCCTTTTAAACCTTCAGGGAAAAAAACTCCTTTTTACCAGAACAAAATTAGAATTTAAGATTTTCTTTTCAAAAAAAACACCAATGCCTATGTATATACATTTCTATCAGGTTCACTGTCCTTTCTCCTTACAATTTAAGGGCATGTCCTTGCGGACATAAAAACGATGATAAACCTTTTTGAAAAACATATATCGGTTTTCCACTCTGACAGAATAATTTCTCGCTGTAAGATGGTTGTCATACCGAGGTTTCCGAATCGGCGCCATGAAAAATTACCATCACCGCACTGCTCTTGGATTAGAAAAACAGAGACCACAGGAATGTCCAAGAATGGGAAATATTGGAACGAGATTTAGTAGATCACTTTGTTTTGACAGTAAATGTATTTTGACGGTAGGGAATGTAAAAGCCTCGTGTTTTATTACATGTTTATTTGCGCTTTACCTTTTGTTAAAATTTGCACAAACGCAAAAATGAGCTATTGTTTAAAGCTATAAAATGATAAAACGCGCATTATTTTGCATGATTTTTCTGAATAGAGAGCTGGACGTTATTTAAATGTAGAATAATAATTAAACAACTCTATAGTAATGGGGCTTTTAATGTTTCAATAAAAAATACTACTAGTAGAATAAATTAATTACTATCTCATTAATTTTGAGACGTTTAGTTTTGCAACACGTTACCTAAAACAGATATTTACAACCCCTCCCCCCCCCCCCCCCCCCCCCCCCACCCCTACTCCCTAAAAAAATCCACACACAAATCAGCATTCCTACTATGAAATGACTCACATGTACACTTAGTTTGACTGAACTATGCTTTTATGAAAGAAACTAGTATTACATGTACTTGAATAAACAACAACATTTAGGCCAGATGAACAAATAGACACATGGCCCGAAAGGCGGTGGTATTCATGATAAAAATGGAAGCAATATAATAAACAGACATCTTTGCAGCTATATAATATTTAAAATAAAACTGTGATTATTTTCGTTAATTGTAAAATACTATTAACATTATTACAACGGGGCAATTTATCTTACCAAAACAAAACAACTCTTAATTAATCAATACAGAGTGCACAGAAGTGTTCTCGTCACGAGTTCATTTTTTTTCGGAATTCCTCGAATCCCATCGACCAGTGATCGGAATGCCATTCAATTTTCTGTAGAAAGTAGTTCCCATAGTCTACATTCTTGAAGCACGATCTACAGTGCTCTCTGGTTGTTTAGGATTGCAGGGCTTCACTGTTTGACAGCTTCGTGCTGATTTGTTGCCATTTCTTAATACTTTCAAACTCGTGCACGAACTCTCGTCTGCAAGTATTGTCCTTCCAAATGCTTTGTAAGTTCGGAAATGAATAAACGTTACTAAAAAAACGAGTTTTGTTCGGCTGACTGAAGTTTAGTTTGACATTCGTGTTTCGTAGCTCGATATCCAAAATGAACCTTCTCAGCCTCCAATGTTGGAGAGTTACATATTTAAATATGGAAAGAGAAAAACAAATATCAAACTTTTAACAGCTGTTTTTGGTCAAGTAGTCGAATGTTGAATTAAGTAGCCAATGTGTATTCTTTACGTTAAATATGTTAATATTTTGTGGTCAGGTAACACATCTTATACAAGGTTGAGATAACTATATATAAATAAAAATACACAAAAGGGACACACTTCTAGATAAAATAACTCAATCAAAATAGAAAAGTAGTCCGACAGAATGCTGTTTAATTTGTTGATGATTAATTGCAAGGTTCGTTTGAATAGTTAAAAGAGTGTCAGGTTAGTTAACCTCACATATGTAAAATGGTGAACGGACGGACGAACGATTATTTCCATTGCTTACTCTGATCGGGGCGCGATATCTACTCTACTTAAGCTCTACTATAGTTTCAAACTATTTTCTTTTATTTTTATTTTTCGATTGTGAAACAAGCTCTTACAACTGAGACACACTACCCTCCTCGCAGTTTTGTGGACACTCAAGGACACTGTATATTGCCGTTGCTGGGGATCGAACTAACGACCCACAGATCTTGGATCCGATGCTTTACCACTGGACCACGTTCCACATACATTGTTAGGGACTATGCGCTACATTCTGTAAGATCGGATACAGGGTGCATGCTTTTAGAAGTCATGTACGTTTTGTTTCCTTGTGACTAAAATGTAATTAATCAAAAGCTAATTATAATAAAACAGTACAACTGTTTAAATCTGACGGACCGAAGTTAGTTCGTTATGATTGGTCGGACTGAAGTTAGTTCGTTATGATTGGTCGGACTGAAGTTAATTCGTTATGATTGGTTGGACTGAAGTTAATTCGTTATGATTGGTCGGACTGAAGTTAATTCGTTATGATTGGTCGGACTGAAGTTAGTTCGTTATGATTGGTTGGACTGAAGTTAATTCGTTATGATTGGTCGGACTGAAGTTATTCGTTATGATTGGTCGGACTGAAGTTAATTCGTTATGATTGGTCGGACTGAAGTTAGTTCGTTATGATTGGTCGGACTGAAGTTAATTCGTTATGATTGGTCGGACTGAAATTAGTTCGTTATGATTGGTTGGACTGAAGTTAGTTCGTTATGATTGGTCGTTTGATATTCTTAATTACTTGGCGTCTGTTTCTCCAGTAAATTTAAGTTTATACTTAAATACTTAAATAAATCAAATAAAGGCACCAAGGCGATCATGATTTTAGACTGGTTCCAGAAAAAAATACAATTGTTGGTTCATTTATATTAACTAAATAATATTTACGTTACCTGTCAGAATTAGACTACGGTTTTATATATTTAAGTAAAACTGAAGAAAATGTTGGTGAACAAACCCTAACCATAACCTAAATTACCTCCAGTATCGAAGAGTTACATTACTTGAAACAAAAAGCGAAATAAAAACTAACTTTTATCTCCCTTCAAAAGTTTACTACTAACCCCAATAACTGCTTATTATAAAGGTTGTGTAAAAACAACTCCAAAACATCACATACCACTTAAATATCGCCTCATTCACCGTCTATAACATCCGTCTACACGCTTCTTATACGTCTCAACATATAATAGGGGTATAAAAACAACGTGTAATCCCCTTTAAGCATTATACAATCCAATTTTCTATAGAACTTATCTTTCTACAAATGTATATAAAACTTTACGTACAGACTGTCTGTCTGCCGAATGAAAGACTTTCAAAAATAATGTTTTAAAAGATAGTCTTAACTCGAGAATAATTCCATTCATTTGATAGTTACTGTTAGAGGCATCAAATTAAGGATTAACTTTTAGAGTTTTAGACGAAAACGTTAACAATAATGTGCCTTTAACATTCTTTAAATATAATAACTCTAATTCAAGCAAAAGTCGGATTTCGTAACATAATTAAATAAAGAATCAACTTATTATAATTTTATTTTTGCGACAACATTATAAAACTGTTTAATGTAAAGCTTGTTAAGAACAACGCCAAGTAAAGTTCATATCTGTTTGTTCACTTGTGGTAAAGTGGTGTTTCAATTTTATCACGTTAATGCATTCAGTTATGTTGATAAACTGTTTGTCTGATACACGTAGGTTTATCACGTCAATGCAAGTTTATCAGGCACATGGCATCATTATGTATGATTATACATTTTGACCTGAAAAACGAACTAGAACTATTGACATGAAAAATAAAAATACCATGTAAGTGTCTAATTTTCTCACCTTTATCAGGTTCGACACGAAAAAAAACAAGGACTCGGCAGAGCCTCGTCCTGGTCATTTTCTGAGTCTCACCTTATAAAGTTAATAATATCAGACACTAACTTGGTATTCTCTGTATGTCAGATCAGGACGGCGTTCAGTTCCGCTAAATATTTGCTGCCTGGTACCCTAAATGTACCATAGAAGACGTGCTTTTTTATTTGGAAGAGCCGGTGAACAGTAACAATAAATTTGATACTTTTAGCAAACGTTACTGAACGCAGTCCTGGCGATCTGAAAGTTCAGATGTTTATGTAATGTGTCTTGTAGACGACCATGACTGGACTGAGAGCAGTTGCTTGTGTTTCAGACATGTGTCAGTTTACATTCAAAATGTATGGCATATGTGACCACGTGGTATCTTACCCCCACCCCATTAAATATATATATATATAAAACACGGACAGATCTTTGTTTTTATATGAATGAATATGAATATACATATCTATATGAATATATGTTAATTTTTTTTAGAAATATGAAGGTAAGGCTTATGGGTTTCCAGATATAGGTCTACATAACTAAATTGATTTCCCCAAATACCCCACCCTCATATATTTAAAAAATAACCATATACTCATATATATACACATATATCATACATATATTATACATATACCACCGCTATCCAACAAAGTTCTAATGCGTATATAAATTGGGTTATCATCATACTGTGATAGTCTCCTATAATTCAATTATGAATGACTTTATGCTGATATGTTCTATAATCATGATTTTATATTGTGATTGTAGAAAGATCGGACTTTACTAAAATGATTAAAAGTACCCGGAAGACTTGTTTTTACAAGAAGGGGTCAATTATAGGACGTGTATGAGGTGTGAACTATTACATAAACACGGGCACTCTCCCATGGAAACTACAGATGTTTCTTCTGATTCACGTGTTGAGGTGTTAACACTAAAATTGGTGGCCGTGGTAGGCAATAATGATTTACTGCCGTTCAATTTTAGTTAATTAATAACACGACTGTAAGGTGCGTGTTTAATTAAGGAAAACAACAGTTGCAGGTAGCACACGCATTCTCTGGTGTTATTATATTATGTTTAACGGTAGATAATTACAACCGAGGCAGTCTATCAAATCTAAATTTATGATCAATAACTTGAGTTTTATGTTTTTGCTGGATTGCAGGAATGCTAGATTACATGCCATTACAGGGATGCTCGAATCCCTAGAATTTGTTTTCTCAGATAATGTTTTAAGGTTTCTCTAAATATGTAAAAGTCGAAACTGTAGATGGGGCCAAATGTGACACTCAGATCATGATTGGATAATGATATGAACAGGTTAACGGGTCCTCCGTGGCCGACTGATCTTAACTTGGTAATCGACACAAATGTGATATAATTATACCACACATATGTAAAAACTTTCCAAAGATGTGAAACCTAAACATGTAAAAGTGTGAAACCTAAACATGTAAAAATGTGAAACCTAAACATGTAAAAATGACGATGGTCACATATGCCATAAAAAGCATCACTATACCATTTTTTGGTCATATATGTAAAAACGAAATATTCTTACAAATGTGAAACCGATTTTTCGATACAGAAATATGAAACCAAATATTGGTTGAAACTGAATAATGATTGACCCCGTGATCGTACGAAGTGACCATGTGATCGTATAAAGTGACCAAGTGATCGTATGAAGTGACCCTGTGATTTATGAAGTGACCATGTGGTAGTATGAAGTGACCCTGTGATCTATAAAGTGATCAAGTGATCGTATGAAGTGACCCTGTGATTTATGAAGTGACCATGTGGTAGTATGTAGTGACCCTGTGATATATGAAGTGACCAAGTGGTAGTATGAAGTGACCCTGTGATATATGAAGGGACCATGTGGTAGTATGAAGTGACCATGTGATATATGAATGGACCATGTGGTAGTATGTAGTGACCCTGTGATATATGAAGGGACCATGTGGTAGTATGAAGTGACCATGTGATATATGAATGGACCATGTGGTAGTATGTAGTGACCCTGTGATATATGAAGGGACCATGTGTTAGTATGTAGTGACCCTGTGATATATGAAGGGACCGTGTGGTAGTATGTAGTGACCCTGTGATATATGAAGGGACCGTGTGGTAGTATGAAGTGACCCTGTGATATATGAAGGGACCGTGTGTTGGTATGTAGTGACCCGGTGATATATGAAGGGACCATGTGGTAGTATGTAGTGACCCCGTGATATATGAAGGGACCATGTGTTAGTATGTAGTGACCCCGTGATATATGAAGGGACCATGTGGTAGTATGTAGTGACCCTGTGATATATGAAGGGACCATGTGGTAGTATGTAGTGACCCTGTGATATATGAAGGGACCATGTGGTAGTATGTAGTGACCCTGTGATATATGAAGGGAACATGTGGTAGTATGAGGTGACCATGTGATATATGAAGGGACCATGTGGTAGTATGAGGTGACCATGTGATATATGAATGGACCAGTGGTAGTATGAAGTGACCATGTGATATATGAAGGGACCATGTGGTAGTATGAAGTGACCATGTGATATATGAAGGGACCATGTGGTAGTATGAAGTGACCATGTGATATATGAAAGGATCATGTGGTAGTATGTAGTGACCCTGTGATATATGAAGGGACCATGTGGTAGTATGAAGTGACCATGTGATATATGAAGGGACCATGTGGTGGTATGAAGTGACCTTGTAATCTATGAAGTGATCATGTGGTAGTATGAAGTGACCATGTGATCTATGAAGTGACCATGTGATCGTATGAAGTGATCCAGTAATCTATGAAGGGACCATGAGGTAGTATAAAGGGGCCTTGTGATATATGAATGGACCATGTGGTAGTATGTAGTGACCCTGTGATATATGGAGGGACCATGTGGTAGTATGAAGTGACCATGTGATATATGAATGGACCATGTGGTAGTATGAAGTGACCCTGTGATATATGGAGGGACCATGTGGTAGTATGAAGTGACCATGTGATATATGAATGGACCATGTGGTAGTATGAAGTGACCCTGTGATATATGGAGGGACCATGTGGTAGTATGAGGTGACTCTGTGGTAAATGAAGGGACCATGTGGTAGTATGAAGTGACCCTGTGATATATGAAGAGAACATCTGGTAGTATGAAGTGACCATGTGATATATGCAATGACCATGTCATCGTATGAAATGAACATGTGATCGTATGAAGTGATCCTTAAATATATGAAGTGACCATGTGGTAGTATGAAGTGACACAGTGATATATGAAGGGACCATGTGGTAGTATGAAGTGACCCTGTGACATATGAAGGGACCATGTGGTAGTATGTAGTGACCCTGTGATATATGAAGGGACCATGTGGTAGTATGAAGTGACCCTGTGACATATGAAGGGACCATGTGGTAGTATGTAGTGACCCTGTGATATATGAAGGGACCATGTGGTAGTATGAAGTGACCCTGTGATATATGAAGGGACCATGTGGTAGTATGAAGTGACCCTGTGACATATGAAGGGACCATGTGGTAGTATGAAGTGATCATGTAATCTATGAAGGGAACATGTGGAAGTATGAAGTGACCCTGTAATCTATGAAGTGACCATGTGGTAGTATGAGGTGACCATGTGATATATGAAGGGACCATGTGGTAGTATGAGGTGACCATGTGATATATGAAGTGACCATGTGGTAGTATGAAGTGACCCAGTCGTCGCATAAAGGGATTCTGTGATTGTATGAAGTGACCATGTGAGCATATGAAGTGACCCTGTGAGCGTATGAATTTAACCTGTGGTAGAATGAAGTGATTCTGTGATCTATAAAATAACCATGTGATCGTATGAAGTGACTCTGTGAGAGTATAAAGTGACACTGTGGTAATATGAAGTCATCCTGTGAGCTATGAAGTGATCCTGTGATCGTATGAAGTGGTCTTGTGATCTATGAAGTGACCCTATGATTGTATTAAGTGACCCTATGATTGTATTAAGTGAGTCTGTGAGAGTGCAATGTGACACCGGGAGTATGAAGTGACCCTGTGATATATGAAGTG
Source organism: Panopea generosa (assembly GCA_029582155.1). Taxonomy (NCBI): domain Eukaryota; kingdom Metazoa; phylum Mollusca; class Bivalvia; order Adapedonta; family Hiatellidae; genus Panopea; species Panopea generosa. The sequence goes on from CM055909.1 coordinate 61,967,170, forward strand.
ACACTGCGGTAGTATGAAATGACCTTGTGATCTATGAATTGATCCTTTGGTTGTATGAAGTGACCCTGTGACTCGTATGAAGTGACCCTGTGACTCGTATGAAGTGATCCTGTTGTCGTATGAAGTGATCCTGTGATCGTATGAAGTAATCCTATGGTCGTATAAAGTGACCCTGTGATCGTATGAAGTGACAATGTGACCGTATAGATTGACCCTGTGATCGTATGAAGTGACAATGTGAGCGTATGCAGTGGTCCTGTGGTCATATGAAGTGATGATGTGAGCGTATGCAGTGGTCCTGTGGTCGTATGAAGTGACCATGTGAGCGTATAAAGTGACCCTGTGATCGTATGAAGTGACACTCTGGTTGTATAAAGTAACCATTTGGTCGTATGAAGGGACCTTGTGGCCAAAACAAAACCCTCAGGACATACCAACCTCGAAGTTTCCATTCTGATACTGATATTCAAACTTTTATATTTTGAAATATGCATAAGATCTGTCATGAATTTTATTAGAAGTTGATAAATATTATTTGGCAGAATTAATTTGGAAGAAATGACATTTTCTCTTTTAAATGTAAAAAAGTTAAGAAATGTCATGGTCATATCTAATTTCCTATTTTTCTTTACTTTTTAAATTAAAAGATAATAAAAAAAGTGATACATAATTTTTGCTACAAAATGACAGTAAATTCCACATTTCTATAACTTTCATTTTGATAATATGAGTTTAAATAGCGTCTGTCCAAACCAATATAGTTTTTGTTCGAAAAGGTGTACAAACAATATTCCAACTTTTACTTTTTAAATCCACAAATGTTACAAATTCGAACAGAATTGATTGATAAAAAATTGTTTTATCAACTGTATTTTGGAAACAAATTCGATAACTTCAGACAAAGGTTAAATAAACAAATGCTTCCTCCAAAAAGCACCCCTCTCACCGCTAAGGTTGTAGGTTCGGGTCCTGCTCCCTCTAAAAACTTTATGTGAGGAAGTTTGCCAGTTACTTGCAGAAGGACGGTGGTTTTGTTCAGAACCATTCTCAGGTCTTTTTTCCATCAATAAAACTGAATATGCCATATACAACGTAAAATGTGTTGAAAATGACGTTAAACCCCATTCAAAAAAAATAATCAGTGGCCAAAGGGAGATAACTCTTATTTTATCCACTAAATTTCATTTGTTGAATTATCTCCCATTGACGACACATGTGATTTGAAAATATTACGTCTTACTTTTTTTAAATTTAATTGTGTATTTTAGTACTGAATATTAATAATATGTTAATAATATTGATAAAAATTTGTTGCTTTCACATTTTCTATTTTTATTGTACACATGTAACAAAAAAGAATGGGCTTGGTAAAGCAGCACGTGTATTGCAACTAAAAGTTTGTCCTTTTATTAGACTGAATCAATTTAATGAATTTGAATTTAACATAGCTAATGTCACAATTATATAACATTAAAACGCAACATTTTGAGCTCAATACTAACAAATCAGCTAGTCGTGATAATGCCAAATATTGGCAGGGCCTGCTATCAGTGTTCCTTTGGCTTGTTGTGTCATCAACTTAACAATGTTTCTTTCGTGTAAGATTTAATAACGTGAAGGTTACGTCAATAATCAAGACAGGCAGTACATCGAAATAGAAGAAAAATATGGCGCTATATTTGTGTTGCCAGTTTTGCGCTACAAATGTTTTTTTACGCTATATATATCAGCAAAAAAATGGGATTCATCAATCACATTGTATCTATCACACCATTTAGACAATTACATATTTAGTTTAGTCATAATTATTTAACATAATTGCTCTGGGTCAGGGGTTCGTCCAATACAATGACTTATTTCTTTGTAAGATAAATATTTAGTTTTCAACATTGAATAAATGGCGCATCCAAAAAATCACAAGCCGCATTTGCTTTACCTAATACAGGACCGCGGCGTGGTCTAGTGGTAGAGCGTCCGGCCTCGCATGCGGAAGGTCGTGGGTTCAATCCTCGGTCGGGTCATACCAAAGACTTTAAAAACGGTACTAGAAGCTACCTCGATTGACGCTCAGCATTTAGAGGAGATTTCTAGGTCTGGTCGGCCCAGTGTCAGAATAATGTGACTGGGTGGGGTATCATACCATGTGTTTACGGCAAGATTCTCCAGTGTAACAGCGCTTAGAATACTGTTTCAAGTCGACAAATTGTTGAAAGCGACGGTAAACACCATACAACAACATTTACCTAATACATTATGTAATATATATGGACTTAAATGCATGTCTGGTTTCTGTTTGATAATCTGCATATCATTTTATGTGGTGTGCCAAGTTCCATTAAAATATGTTTATGCTTGTAAAGGTTTTGGAGTGGAACTGAAATGTGATAGATGGACGGACGAACGGAAAGATGGACAGGAGAAGGGTTTTTAATTTTAGAATCTATATCCGCGATACTTTATGCGGGGGAGATATATGTAACAACTGGACATCACGTTGCTTCAATTATGTATAATCACGCGTTGTCAGGTCAGACTGTCATAATATGAGGTGAAGATATATGTTACAATAGAACATCACGTTGCTTCAATTATATATAATCACGCGTTGTCAGGTCAGACTGTCATAATATGAAGGGGAGATATATGTTACAATAGAACATCACGTTGCTTCAATTATATATAATCACGCGTTGTCAGGTCAGACTGTCATAATATGAAGGGGAGATATATGTTACAATAGAAAATCACGTTGCTTCAATTATATATAATCACGCGTTGTCAGGTCAGACTGTCATAATATGAGGGGGAGATATATGTTACAATAGAACATCACGTTGCTTCAATTATATATAATCACGCGTTGTCAGGTCAGACTGTCATAATATGAAGGGGAGATATATGTTACAATAGAACATCACGTTGCTTCAATTATATATAATCACGCGTTGTCAGGTCAGACTGTCATAATATGAAGGGGAGATATATGTTACAATAGAACATCACGTTGCTTCAATTATATATAATCACGCGTTGTCAGGTCAGACTGTCATAATATGAGGTGGAGATATATGTTACAATAGAACATCACGTTGCTTCAATTATATATAATCACGCGTTGTCAGGTCAGACTGTCATAATATGAAGGGGAGATATATGTTACAATAGAACATCACGTTGCTTCAATTATATATAATCACGCGTTGTCAGGTCAGACTGTCATAATATGAAGGGGAGATATATGTTACAATAGAACATCACGTTGCTTCAATTATATATAATCACGCGTTGTCAGGTCAGACTGTCATAATATGAGGGGGAGATATATGTTACAATAGAACATCACGTTGCTTCAATTATATATAATCACGCGTTGTCAGGTCAGACTGACATAATATGAGGGGGAGATATATGTTACAATAGAACATCACGTTGCTTCAATTATATATAATCACGCGTTGTCAGGTCAGACTGTCATAATATGAGGGGGAGATATATGTAACAACTGGACATCACGTTGCTCCTATTATATAAAATCAAGCGTTGTCAGGTCAGACTGTCATAATATGTGGGGGAGATATATGTAACAACTGAACATCACGTTACTCCCATTATATATAATTACACGTTGTCAGGTCAGACTGTCACAATATGCGGGGGAGATATATGTAACAACTGAACATCACACTGCTCCCATTATATATAATCACGCGTTGTCAGGTCAGACTGTCATAATATGTGGGGGAAATATATGTAACAACTGGACATCACGTTGCTCCTATTATAAATAATCACACGTTGTCAGGTCAGACTGCCATAATATGCGGGGGAGACATATGTAACAACTGGACATCACGTTGCTCCTAGTATATATAATCACACGTTGGCAGATCAGACTGTCACAATATGAGGGGGAGATATATGTAACAACTGAACATCACGTTGCTCCCATTATATATAATCACACGTTGTCAGGTCAGACTGCCATGATATGTGGGGGAGATATATGTAACAACTGAACATCACACTGCTCCCATTATATATAATCACACGTTGTCAGGTCAGATTGTCATAATATGAGAGAGAGATATATGTAACAACTGAACATCACAATGCTCCCATTATATATAATAACACGTTGTCAGGTCAGACTGTCATAATATGCGGGGGAGATATATGTAACAACTGATGACCACGTTGCTCCCATTATATATAATTGCACGTTGGCAGGTCAGACTGTCATAATATGCGGGGGAGATATATGTAACAACTGGACATCACACTGCTCTCATTATATATAATCACGCGTTGTCAGGTCAGACTGTCACAATATGATGGGGGGGGGGGGGGGGGGGGGGAGATATATGTAACAACTGAACATCACGTTGCTCCCATTATATATAATCACGCGTTGTCAGGCCAGACTGTCATAATATGCGGGGGAGATATATGTAACAACTGAACATCACGTTGCTCCAATTATATATAATCAGGCGTTGTCAGGCCAGACTGTCATAATATGCGGGGAAGATATATGTAACAACGGAACATCACGTTGCTTCCTTTATATATAAGCACACGTTGTCAGGTCAGACTGTCACAATATGAGGGGGAGATATATTTAACAACGGAATATCACATTGCTCCCATTATATATAATCACACGTTGTCAGGTCAGACTGCCATGATATGCGTGGGAGATATATGTAACAACTGAACATCACGTTGCTCCCATTATATATAATTGCACGTTGTCAGGTCAGACTGTCATAATATGAGGGAGATATATGTAACAACTGAACATCACGCTGTTCCTATTATATATAATCACACGTTGTCAGGTCAGACTGTCATAATATGAGGGAGAGATATATGTAACAATTGGACATCACACTGCTCCCATTATATATAATTACACGTTGTCAGGTCAGACTGCCATAATATGCGGGGAAGATATATGTAACAACTGAACATCACGTTGCTCCCATTATATATAATCACACGTTGTCAGGTCAGACTGTCATAATATGCGGGGAAGATATATGTAACAACTGGACATCACGTTGCTCCTATTATATATAATTACACGTTGTCAGGTCAGACTGTCACAATATGCGGGGGAGATATATGTAACAACTGAACATCACGTTGCTCCCATTATATATAATCACACGTTGTCAGGTCAGACTGTCATAATATGCGGGGAAGATATATGTAACAACTGGACATCACGTTGCTCCCATTATATATAATCACACGTTGTCAGGTCAGACTGTCATAATATGCGGGGGAGATATATGTAACAACTGGACATCACGTTGTTCCTATTATATATAATCACACGTCAGGACAGACTGGCATAACAATATTTGGATCCCAGACATTTAAGCCGGAGAGTAGATCTCAAGTAACAGTTAGGTGTGTCACTTAAGTAGGTGTCTCCACAAGTAACAGACAGACTCAAGTAGGTATTTATATCAACTTTGAGATTGAAAAGATGTCATTTTAAAATGTATTTGGAACCTCGAATCTCATGCTAGGTGGTGTGGAGACTAGATACGCATACATCCAGATAAAACCCGTCACCTTTATGTTAATCTTTTGAAATACATGTCACGTTAACCTAGATCACAATAAAGGACGCACATATTGAACCACATTATATCATGTGTCAATATAGACAGCTGATAAAACTTCATGATAATTAAATACATTTTAGATGACAATTTTGATGTGTCAACAGTTATATTCAATATATAAACTTCAACATGGCCAATGCAGTAGACCGGAATATACATATATTAATATCCATATTTATCCCTGTTGTGGGGTATACCAATACAAATTACTGTTGTTTCTATTATTATGATTATACATAATGACAGTTAGTCTTATCAGATTGACAGATCAACAACTTTACCACTTATAGTTTTCATCTGGTGGAGCAGACACAACATTGCACAAGACCTGAAGGTGATTAATACCATGCATTCATTAATTTAACATCACAAAATTTACGTCAATCGCATTGACTGAAATGGGTGGATGTAGTTCCGCAATAATTGCACTGTACTAAACACAGACATTTTGCTTAGTGCAAAGGCAATACAACTGCATGGAATTAAGTCAGTCACCTGAAAACTGTTGAAGTAGTTCACATGCTGTTGATCGACCGACCGACCAACCAACCGTCAAACGGATGAACGAACGAACGGACGGACGAACGGACGTACGTATTTATTACAGGAACGTTATGAGGTTAGATTTTTATCTCTTATAAAAACATATATTTTTTTTTAAAACAAAATCTATTTTCTTCGTTATCCTAATGTCACAAACCTTGAAATCCAACCCGTGTGACACTAAAAATGAAATGAAAATGGGTAAAAAAGAAGAAGAAAAAAGCGTTAAAAATGAACAAAAACTGGAATTAAGCCCACAGTGACATACTGTACAGATATGACATTGTTGGGTTAATGTTTTAAACCTCACAAACTTAACTCACCCCTACGGTGGCAGTCTGTACTCACAAATTATCCCGCTAAACATAGCCAGGGATGGAACAGACAGACAGACAGACAGACAGACAGACAGACAGACAGACAGACAGACAGACAGACAGACAGACAGACAGACAGACAGACAGACAGACAGACAGACAGACAGACAGACAGACAGACAGACAGACAGACAGACAGACAGACAGCAGGCAGGCAGGCAGGCAGGCAGGCAGGCAGACTGACAGACTCGCAATATTTGTTTGCGGTGATATAAAACGTTATAGTTTATGGAACACAAATATTGAACAACATTTTAACATAACGTTGTCTCTACAGAAAACTGATACTGTAAGGTATTCAACAAGTTCATAATCTGTTGTTAGTAACAACTTTCCACACCTGTAGTCAGTTTAAGATTCAACCATGGCCGATGCAGTTGGTGGGAATAAACATAGACAAAGTAAACAAGTTTGTATCAGTAAATTCTGTGACATATGCAAGGAAGATAATAATAATGAAGAAGCCGTGGGATTTTGTACCATCTGTGGCCAGTATCTGTGTGTCGTGTGTAAACAATATCACCAGAGAGTCGCAATAACTAGAAATCACACCATCTTAGGTGTCAGCGATTTGCCAACGTCGAGACCTGAGAATGAAGAAAGCACATGTTCCGAGGGATGTAACTCACCAAAATGCATAATACATCAGGATTTAGAGTTAGAATTTTATTGTGAAGAGCACGATGAGGCAATCTGCAAAACTTGTAAAATAGTAGAACATAGAAATTGCCCAACTCCTGAGTCGCTGAGAAAAGCTGCTTTAATGAAATCCAATGAATATACTGACTTGGTAGATTACATTAAATACATTAAAACACGCTTCGCAAACATTAAAGCTGCAAAAGACACTGAAAAGGCCGAATTACTTAATGAAAAGAAGAAAGCAACAGATGCAGTTTTAGAAAAAAGAAAAGAATATGACAGATTGGAACAAAAGGCGCTGAAAGAAATTGAAGATAGTTATAAAATAGAAGCAAAGGATATAGATAAGACAATGGAAATTATTGAACATTCACAACCACTTGTATCTGCAACATTAACGAAATTTGAAAACATTATTGAGTTTGGAACAGTGGAGGAGAAATTTCTCGCTAGCAAATCAGCATCAAATGATGTGAAAAAATATGAAGAAATCCTCCAGGACACCAAATCAGTTTCAACAATAACAATCAATTTTACAGACAACCATGATCTGTTCAATATGGAAAGTCTAGGTAAAATCACGGTAACGAAAGCAAGAAACGACGTGGAAATTGACTTTCATACTTTTATTTGTACATCAAATTCCTCTGACAGAGAAAATTATTTAACTTCTGTCATGAAAATCTTATCAAATGAAAGTTACCTTCTTCTGTATTGTAATGCTAAGAAGCTAAAATTGTTCAGTGCAAGTAAAGTCTTCTTGAGTGAGCTTACTCTTCCAGACATAGCACTCAACATGGAGGTGTTAAATGACAAAGAAGTAGTAGTCACTATGCCATATAAGGGAAAACATAGTCTACAAGTGATTAGTATTGACAATGACGTAATGACACTAGGCAGATGTCTATCAACAAAACTGTCTAACTACTGTGTTACCAAGTATTCAGACACAAAACTGTTAACAATATCCCGTGATGAGACTAAACAGTTCTATGTACAGATTATTGATCATAATGGGAATGTAATAAAAAGTTCAAAAAATGAAAGTCAGCAGATGACAATGCCAATATCTATAGACCATAGTCCAGATAAGACAAGAGATCTTGTCTATGTTGTAGATAATAACAATGGCTGTATAGTACTGAAAGTGGATGGTAAAGTTGAGTCTCTTTATAAAGATGACAACTATGATAGATATTCAGGAGTTGTTATTGATGACGAAGGCTGTGTCTATATTGCCTGTGGCAATAAAACAGCTCAACAGTGTAATGTTATGAAGATAACCCAAGCAACTGAGAAAATGAAGTTGTTATTCCATAAAGTTACAAACATATCGAATATTCCACTTCACTGCAAAGGAAACAAACTGATTGTTAGCACAAAAGTAAATGATACTCCTTGTGTGGCTTGGGTCTACACCAACCTCATATAAATACTTAATAGACAACATGTAGCAGAATACAACACGTCATTTTGTGGTGAATGAAACAAAATATGTTTATTATATTTTATTATTACAGTGGTAAAATATAATGTGTGCTTAAATAAACCTGTAAAATAGCATTCAAATGGTGTTTGGCATTATTTTGATTAATAAAAACATTTGTAGTGCAAAGCTCGCCGTTTATAATTGTAAGATATAATGTTCTGTATAGCAATTACTGTATCCGTAGAAACAAATAAAAATGAGTTTAATGAATGTATTTTAATTGCAGTTAATGTCAGTTAAGAAATGATTTTTCAAAAGTTTCAACAATGTTTAATAAAACCAAGTCTTTTTCTCGATTATGTTCTGTACTTCCAATGAATTCTTTCATGAGATGTTATAACGCAACTATACTGCAGTCACATGACAGCATATCAGCCAATGAGAAATAAGAGCATGTGAATCATATATAATATTTCACTATATTGTACTATGTATAAAAATTAAAACTTGATTTGTATCAAACTTCGGATGAGAATATTATCAATTGAGGTACCTACTATTATCCGCATTTGTGGCAAGTTTCCACGACTTCATTTACTTTTTGTGCGGAAACAGAAATATCATAACTTTTAAATCATAAATTTAAAATAATTCTCAAGAAAGCTATAATATAAATAAATTAAATAATTCCTTTAAAATGCATTCTTAATGGTATATGTAATATCGTAATGTGTGGTGAAATTCAAGATGTTTTGATGTAAAGGAAAAAAAGATGAAATTGTCACAAAGAGACAACAGTTACTGTAACATATATTTTTCTTCATTTTTAAAACTAAAACAGAAAGGCATATCTGCCACAGGTATGACCAAGATACAAACAGTTTTGAGATTTCACAAGTATCTGCATATATTTGTTTACATGTCCACACTTGAACATTGGTTCAGGTAAGATATATATTGTACTTTGCATGGTAGGCAATAGATAGGACTATCAGACGATAACCTGACTGAACGCTCTTTGCCTGTATCTTAGAAGGTTAATCAGTACTCGAGCATAGCCATCTCTGCAAGTAACTGAATACTTTCCCACTTGAATCAGCGATGAAAGAGATTGATAATAAGACACAATGTTGTATATCAATTATTATGAATATTGTGGCCTGACGGGGATTTGAACTCACGACCGCTGGATTGATAGTCAAACACACTACCGACTGAGATAACCGAGCCCGGACCATGGTAATAGAGGACCACTTTTCGGAACATTTCAAAATATAAAAGTTGCTAGTTACAAATTTAATCATAACATTACTTTAACAAAACACAATTATACGACTATACTTTTTAATAGAAACGTGTTATGTTTTCACGCAGTTTGTGCGTAGGTGTCCGATACACGAGGGATGTAGTTCATTTACATGTAGTTATTTTATACCATCACAAAATAGTTCAGATCAAGTTTTAACATGAGTAAAGTCCATTAGCAGAGTAGTGAACAAAATGAAATAGGAGGGAGAACATAGAAACAGACACTGCCTTTGTGGCAAATTTCTAAGACTTCACTTACTTTTTGTATGAAAACAGAAGTTTGATAACATTATTAAAATTGAAAATAATTCTATAGAAAGCCAAACTATAGAGTAAGCTTTAAAATGGAGTATTGATTAAATTGATTTAATGTCTTGATGTGGAAATTGAAGATGTTTTGATTTGTGAGGAAATCAGAAATGTTTTTCTGTAAGAGCAAAATTAGAAAATATCACAAACATTAATCAGATGCTGTAACAAACATTTTTTCTTCATTTTAAAAAAAACCCCAACTAAAACCAAAACAGATATGAACAAACAATCAGGCAACTTAACAAGTATAATTGATTCAAAGTTGTTGATACTTTGGCAAGTTCGTATTTGTAAAACAGTTTCTTGTTCATAATAAAGACCTTCTGTGTTCAAATTTTTAGAGTTACTTAATTCACATAATAAAACCATATTATATAATATTTCAAGATATATAAAAGAGGCATTAGAAATTAGAAAAACAGTGCTAACTGTTTAAGCATAGTGTTCATCCTCATTTCATTTATTAACATTCATTTAATATTTTGTTATATACTCTAATGAATTTAATCATTGCTGTTAAGTGACTATATGTTTATATTGACTGTATATTGTATATATTATGATGATGTACTTTGTACAAATCCTAATAAAATATATGTTCTGTTCTGTTCTGTTCATAATGGAATACCTGTGCCTGTCTTACCTGCTTTATCTGTATCGATAAATACTATGTTTACAATTGTAACCGAGTAAACGAAAGAGGACTGCATATCTCTGTCTATATGCCCTTACTTGAACATTGGTTCCGGTATGAAGTTGGTATAGTCGGCAATAAAAACGAGCTGTGTGCATTATTCAGGATAATATCACCTGATCATACCTGTGTACTTATCATATTTTCGTATCAGGAAGTTTACAAACTGTAACAAAAGTTTGACAAACTACAGTCACATTCACGATCACAGGTTTAAGTAATTGCGATTAGTAAGTGATATATAAGTTCTGCTTCAAATGTTGAGATCCCACTGATTACCTTATTATTCAAATCTTACACCCACCTCCTATATTTTACCAAGTATAATAATTAAATATGGATATGAATCAAACCTCGAACGTTATCAAAACTGGAGTAAGTTTTTTCAAAGCTATGTTAGCTTAACGTTCCGGTAAGTGACATTTTTTATGTTCACTATCTTCAAATTAAAATTCAATTTTTTATATACAAGTACAATGGATTATTGAATGATATTTTGTTGTTACCTTGAATATATTCAATAACAAAATACAATGAATAGAAAAGTCTGCTTACGCGACATTAATGTAACCGTGCTTTGAACAACTGGGCCCAGGTATAATTCGCATTTGTGTTAAGTTTCTAAGACCTTTTTTGTGCAGTTGCACGGTAATAAATGGGGTGATCCTAAAAAGAGGTCATTTTCCAGTCCAAGAAAACTTTATTATACAATTTAATACAACGAGTCACAGATGTTAAGTTACTGGACCTCGAGTAAGGTACGTTTTATAATGAAAAGTGTCCTGTCAGTTTAAGCCAATGAAATGCTGTATATTAATTAGGGTTGATTTTCTCGACCAATCATTTTATAGCGTGTAGCTAGAGAAAGGGGGCATTTACATAAAAATAATGCGATTACACTTAAATTTATCCCAGGAAACCCCAATTTTGTACATCTATAACATGTTGTTACATCAATTTACATGAATCACCTACCTTTGATTAAACTGATTATTTATATCCGGCCAAGCTCTTCCAGTCAGTCAAGACTTTATCTCTAAAATTTAACCCTTGTTTAAGTGATTAAGTGATCCGATTAGTATGTTCGACAAGCTGCGAAATATTGAAAAAATGCAAATATCGAAATAGAAAAGTTTATCACTAATGTTAAAATTACGAGTTTACTAAAATGTTTAAATTTTGGACAATTTGTAATTTTTCAAAATACTCAAATCAAAGTTTACTGTATGACATAATTTTCAGTTATTCGAAAATATTATAAACACATTTAAATGAAATTTGTCGTCTTTTACCGTGATTCAAAACAAATATTATAAACAAATTTTACTGAAACCTGCCACATAACACCTTACTCACTTTTTGTATTTTTGTTTGTTTATACTTATTTATTATATTGTGAATTAAGTTAATACAAATTAGACGAATCACACTCGAAGACTTCCTGGGTAAAACCAGTATTAAGCATATGCAGATAGTGTCTTGCTCAAGGCCACCACGCAATGCCATGGCGAAGGATTGAACTCATGTCCCTTTTCCCTATCTTGGATCCGATGCTCGTCAACTGGGCCGCGCGCTCCACATGCGACTAACTGGAAGCATTTTCAGTAAATTTTGAAGTAAATAATCACTATCACCATCGTCATCATCATCATCATACTCATCATCATAATCATCATAATCATCATCATAATCATCATCATAATCATCATTATCATCAAAATCAACATCATAATCATAATTATCATCATCATAATCATAATTATCATAATCATAATTATCATAATCATCATCATAATCATCATCATAATCATCATCATAATCATACTTATCATCATCATAATCATCATAATTATCACCATCATAATCATAATCATAATTATCATCATCATAATCATAATCATCATCATAATAATACTTATCATCATTATAATCATCATAATAATCATAATTATCATTGTCATAATAATCATCATAATCATAATTATCATCATCATAATCATCATCATAATCATACTTATCACCATCATAATCATTATAATAATAATAATAATTATCATCGTCGTAATAATCCTCATAATCATCATTATCATCAGCATAATCATCATCATAATCATAATTATTATCAGCATAATCGTTTATCATCATCAGAATTTTCATCACCATAATCATCATAATCATAATCATAATAATCGTCATAGTAATCAGCGTTATCAGCATTATCATCGATGTTGTCGTAAGTTATATTACACTAGATGCAAATCATGTGATAAAGAGGCAAATGCCACATTAACGCCATTGACGGCTGCTATAGTGTTCATATATATGTATAAACACGTCATATTTATAAAAATGTCAAAACAACCTGTTGAAACTGTCCAGAGACTTGGTCCGGACACAGGTGTCGGCGAGGCATGTCGTTTGACCTTTTTTCTGCTGTCGCGAATGTCATGCTGAACTTCACCCTCGTGCACTTGTCAATGTGAATGGTTTTGTAGGTTATAATTATCGTAACACCAACGTACCATTACCTATACAAACATACACACCAAGTTTTGTTTTCATATAAGCATGCGACATATTGATGACATTAAGTAGCCGCAGCCTGTCTATATGTACCATATCTAGCTGTAGTCATTTTTGACAAAATAGGACTGGTTAACTGCCCAGTCTGTCTGTACCTTATATAACGGTTATTCTCCGACATGGAACTACTGAACTGCCAAGTCCGTCTATACCTTATATAACGATTATTTTCCGACATGGAACTACCGAACTGCCCAGTCCGTCTATACCTTATATAACGATTATTCTCCGACATGGAACTACCAAACTGCCCTGTCCGTCTATACCTTATATAACGATTATTTTGCAACATGGAACTACCGAACTGCCCAGTCCGTCGATACCTTATATAACGGTTATTCTGCAACATGGAACTACCGAACTGCCCAGTCCGTGTATACCTTATATAACGGTTATTCTCCGACATGGAACTACAGAACTGCCCAGTCCGTCTATACCTTATATAACGGTTATTCTGCAACATGGAACTACCGAACTGCCCAGTCCGTCTGTACCTTCTATAACGGTTATTCTGCAACATGAAACAACCGAATTGCCCAGTCTGTCTGTACCTTATATAACGATTATCCTCCGACATGGAACTACCGAACTGCCCAGTCCGTCTGTACCTTATATAACGATTATTCTTCAACATCGAACTACCGAACTGCCCAGTCCGTTTATACCTTATATAACGACCGAGTCCGTCTGTACCTTATATAAAAGATTATTCTTCAACATGGAACTACCGAACTGCCCAGTCCGCCTATACCTTATATAACGATTATTTTCCGACATAGAACTACCGAACTGCCCAGTCCGTCTATACCTTATATAACGAATATTCTCCGACATGGAACTACCGAACTGCCCAGTCAGTCTATACCTTGTATAACGATTATTCTCCGACATGGAACTACCGAACTGCCCAGTCCGTGTATACCTTATATAACGATTATTCTCCGACATGGAACTACCGAACTGCCCAGTCCGTCTATACCTTATATAACGATTATTCTCCGACATGGAACTACCGAACTGCCCAGTCCGTCTATACCTTATATAACGGTTATTCTCCGACATGAAACTACCGAACTGCCCAGTCCGTCTATACCTTATATAACGATTATTCTCCGACATGGAACTACCGAACTGCCCAGTCCGTCTATACCTTATATAACGAATTTTCTCCGACATGGAACTACCGAACTGCCCAGTCCGTCTGTACCTTATATAACGGTTATTATGCGACATGGAACTACCGAACTGCCCAGCCCGTCTATACCTTATATAAAAATTATCCTCCGACATGGAACTACCGAACTGCCCAGTCCGTCTATACCTTATATAACGATTATCCTCCGACATGGAACTACCGAACTGCCCAGTCCGTTTATACATTATGAAACGAATATCCTCCGACATGGAACTACGAAACTACCCAGCCCGTCTATACCTTATATAACGATTATTTTCCGACATGGAACTACCGATCTGCCCAGCCCGTCTATACCTTATATAACGATTATCCTCCGACATGGAACTACCGAATTGCCAAGTCCGTTTATACATTATGAAACGAATATTCTCCGACATGGAACTACTGAACTGCCCAGTCCGTCTATACCTTATATAACGATTATTCTGCAACATGGAACTACCGAACTGCCCAGTCCGTCTATACCTTATACAACGATTATTTTCCAACATGGAACTACCGAACTGCCCAGTCCGTGTATACCTTATATAACGATTATTCTGCAACATGAAACTACTGAACTGCCCAGTCCGTCTATACCTTATACAACGATTATTTTCCAACATGGAACTACCGAACTGCCCAGTCCGTGTATACCTTATATAACGATTATTCTGCAACATGAAACTACTGAACTGCCCAGTCCGTCTATACCTTATATAACGATTATTCTGCAACATGAAACTACTGAACTGCCCAGTCCGTCTATACCTTATACAACGATTATTTTCCAACATGGAACTACCGAACTGCCCAGTCCGTCTATACCTTATATAACGATTATTCTGCAACATGGAACTACCGAACAGCCCAGTCCGTCTGTACCTTATATAACGGTTATTCTCCGACATGGAACTACCGAACTACCCAGCCCGTCTTTACCTTATATAACGATTATTTTCCGACATGGAACTACCGAACTGCCCAGTCCGTCTATACCTTATATAACGATTATTTCCGACATGGAACTACCGATTTGCCCAGCCCGTCTATACCTTATATAACGATTATCCTCCGACATGGAACTACCGAACTGCCCAGTCCGTCTATACCTTATATAACGATTATTCTGCAACATGGAACCACCGAACTGCCCAGTCCGTCTATACCTTATATAACGATTATTCTGCAACATGGAACTACTGAACTGCCAAGTCCGTTTATACATTATGAAACGAATATCCTCCGACATGGAACTACCGAACTGCCGAGTCCGTTTATACATTATGAAACGAATATTCTCCGACATGGAACTACCGAACTGCCCAGTCCGTCTATACCTTATATAACGATTATTCTGCAACATGGAACTACCGACTGCCCAGTCCATCTATACCTTATATAACGATTATTCTGCAACATGGAACTACCGAACTGCCAAGTCCGTGTATACCTTATATAACGATTATTCTCCGACATGGAACTACCGAACTGCCCAGTCCGTCTATACCTTATATAACGATTATTTCCGACATGGAACTACCGATTTGCCCAGCCCGTCTATACCTTATATAACGATTATCCTCCGACATGGAACTACCGAACTGCCCAGTCCGTCTATACCTTATATAACGATTATCCTCCGACATGGAACTACCGAACTGCCCAGTCCGTTTATACATTATGAAACGAATATCCTCCGACATGGAACTACCGAACTGCCAAGTCCGTTTATACATTATGAAACGAATATTCTCCGACATGGAAATACTGAACTGCCCAGTCCGTCTATACCTTATATAACGATTATTCTGCAACATGGAACTACCGACTGCCCAGTCCAACTATACCTTATATAACGATTATTCTGCAACATGGAACTACCGAACTGCCCAGGCCGTGTATACCTTATATAACGATTATTCTCCGACATGGAACTACCGAACTGCCCAGTCCGTCTATACCTTATATAACGATTATTCTGCAACATGGAACCACCGAACTGCCCAGTCCGTCTATACCTTATAGAACGATTATTCTCCGACATTGAACTACCGAACTGCCCAGTCCGTCTGTACCTTATATAACGATTATTTTGCAACATGAAACTACCGAACTGCCCAATCCGTCTATACCTTATACAACGATTATTTTCCAACATGGAACTACCGAACTGCCCAGTCCATCTATACCTTATATAACGATTATTTTCCGACATGGAACTACCGAACTGCCCAGTCCGTCTATACCTTATATAACGATTATTTTCCGACATGGAACTACCGAACTGCCCAGTCCGTCTATACCTTATATAACGACTATTTTGCAACATGGAACTACCGAACTGTCCAGTCCGTCTATACCTTAAACAACGATTATTTTCCAACATGGAACTACCGAACTGCCCAGTCCGTCTATACCTTATATAACGATTATTTTCCGACATGGAACTACCGAACTGCCCAGTCCGTCTATACCTTATATAACGATTATTCTACAACATGGAACTATCGAACTGCCCAGTCCGTCTATACCTTATACAACGATTATTTTCCAACATGGAACTACCGAACTGCCCAGTCCGTCTATACCTTATATAACGATTAATCTCCGACATGGAACTACCGAGCTGCCCAGTCCGTCTATACCTTATATTACGATTATTTTGCAACATGGAAATACCGAACTGCTCAGTCCGTATATACCTTATATAACGATTATTCCCGACATGGAACTACTGAACTGTCCAGTCCGTCTATACCTTATATAACGATTATTCTGCAACATGGAACTACCGAACTGCCCAGTCCGTGTATACCTTATATAACGATTATTCTCCGACATGGAACTACTGAACTGCCCAGTCCGTCTATACCTAATATAACGATTATTCTGCAACATGGAACTACCAAACTGCCCAGTCCGTGTATACCTTATATAACGATTATTCTCCGACATGGAAATACCGAACTGCCCAGTCCATCTATACCTTATATAACGATTATTCTGCAACATGGAACTACCGAACTGCCCAGTCCGTGTATACCTTATATAACGATTATTTTCCGACATGGAACTACCGAACTGCCCAGTCCGTCTATACCTTATATAACGATTATTCTGCAACATGGAACTACCGAACTGCCCAGTCCGTATAAACCTTATATAACGATTATTTTCCGACATGGAACTACCGAACTGCCCAGTCCGTCTATACCTTATACAACGATTATTTTCCGACATGGAACTACCGAACTGCCCAGTCCGTCTATACCTTATATAACGATTATTTTCCGACATGGAACTACCGAACTGCCCAGTCCGTCTATACCTTATATAACGATTATTCTGCAACATGGAACTACCGAACTGCCCAGTCCGTCTATACCTTATACAACGATTATTTTCCGACATGGAACTACCGAACTGCCCAGTCCGTATAAACCTTATATAACGATTATTTTCCGACATGGAACTACCGAACTGCCCAGTCCGTCTATACCTTATACAACGATTATTTTCCGACATGGAATTACCGAACTGCCCAGTCCGTATAAACCTTATATAACGATTATTTTCCGACATGGAACTACCGAACTGCCCAGTCCGTATAAACCTTATATAACGATTATTTTCCGACATGGAATTACCGAACTGCCCAGTCCGTATAAACCTTATATAACGATTATTTTCCGACATGGAATTACCGAACTGCCCAGTCCGTATAAACCTTATATAACGATTATTTTCCGACATGGAACTACCGAACTGCCTAGTCTGCACCATGCACTCCTCTATTACCACTTTAAAGGCATAATACCACCATTGTAAACAGGACATGCTTCCATGGGGTCGCATAATTGCGGGTATAAATAATCCTTGTTTCTCCTTCTTTAAAATATGCATTTTCCTTATTTTAATGCTCTTTTTTATTTGAATGGCATTATGGATGTTTTTTGAACATTTTGAAAGATTGTCTTGTTTAAATTGTGAATTTAGAAAAATAATGCTTGGAAATTGGTGTATGAATGCATCTACTTTCACTTTGTCAACAGTGTACACACTCAACAGAAAACAAATATCTTGGATGACACATAAGCCATATTTTTCTCATCATATCATGGTAGAACAGAGGTTGACAAACAATAAAATGTTTTACTGCGTTCATTTTGGTCTTTCTATGAATGACAAGCTTGCAAACATTTTTTATTTACTATAGAACAAAGAATAAACGTCAAAGGCGGGCTTGCACCTAAGGAAACATACGACAATTATGATGTTTGTTTTAATTAACACTTTTTATAAAAATTGTTTATCTACATAAAACAAACACTCCGGTATGTATACAGACCATTGATAGTAGAAAGGGGCATAACTGTTGTAAATGATAGAAAGGAATCCCAAATATAAACATCATTTTCTTTTAATAAGTTTTTATCGATAGGAAACATTCTATAAAATATAATATTGACTATACTACAGACGAACGGACGGACGCTCCGACGAGCGGACAGGCGGTCAGACGGGCGGGCAGGCATTGTCGGAAGGTTACTGGGTGTACATAACTTTTGCATGGGAAATTATTTAATAAAAAAACACAGCGGGACGGTCAGGTTACTGTTGTTTATATACTATGATTTGTTTCTGTCACATGTTGTGAGATTGTCAAGACGATTATGTACTCATCATAATGACATGATACAGACATCTCTGTTCAGCATCGAGATTAAAGCGGCTTACATATATATAAATACTTCACGACAAGTTAGTTTTAGCTGAGAGAAAAACAAACACAGTTATATCAATGAAAATATATGTTTGGAATGCGGTTTAACGCCATTTTCAGAACAATGACATATCCAGTTTTATAGGTGGAAGAAGATTTCAGAATGAACCTGAGTAGAACCACCGTCCTTCCCCAAGTAACAGGCAAACAGGCAGAAAAAAGAGAAACATAGAAAGAAAAGTTACTTTTAATGGTGTAAATGTGGATATTCTTTCGATATAAATACAATATGACAAATCATTTTTCATTTTCTATATCATTTGAAAATTGAACAGACATTCTGAAAGTAGAAAATTCATATTTCACTCTTCAAAAAGTAAAAAAAACAACAACATGTTTTTGTATAACTACCGTAAAATAGAACACAGGCAAATGGCAGACTTTAGTTTGGTATTCATATTTCGTTTGGTATTCAAGTGAAACTTACTCCAACCCTAACCTCCTCAGCCTCCAATATTGAAAAGTTACTGAACTGAGTATCGAAAGTATCGAAACACAAAAATCGAATATCAAACTAACTTTCTAACAGTCAATAGCAACATTTCAAACAGCTTGACATTTTTAATGCTTTCGTCCTTACCTTATAAACATATTTTTCGTTCGACGTTGACCAAAAAAGGACATTTTTTATCAATTTTTTTATGAAAATTAGTTTTTTGTAATGAGTAAATTCTACTTCTTGTTTCAATCAGAGACATATAAACAATTAAGTCACTGGTTCAATCAGAGACATAGACACAATTTGGTCACTGGTTATATCAGAGACATATAAACAATTAAGCCATTGGTTCATTCAGAGAAATATAAACAATTAAGTCGCTGGTTCAATCAGAGACATACAAAAAATTAAGTCGCTGGTTCAGCCAGAGACATATACACACTTTAGTCGCTGGTTCATTCAGAGACATAGACACAATTTGGTCACTGGTTCTATCAAAGACATATAAACAATTAAGCCATTGGTTCAATCAGAGACATATAAACAATTAAGTCGCTGGTTCAATCAGAGACATACAAACAATTAAGTCGCTGGTTCAGTCAGACACATATAAACAATTTAGTCGCTGGTTCAATCAGAGACATACAAATAATTAAGTCACTGGTTCAATCAGAGACATACAAACAACTAAGTCACTGTTTCAATCAGAGAAATATAAACAAATAAGTCACTAGTTCAGTCAGAGATATATAAATAGTTAAGTCACTGGTTCAATCAGAGACATAAAAACAGTTAAGTCGCTGGTTCAGTCAGAGACATACAAACAATTAAGTCACTGGTTTAGTCAGAGGCATATAAACAGTTAAGTCACTGGTTCAGTCAGAGACATATAAACAGTTAAGTTACTGGTTCAGACAGAGACATATAAACAATTAAGTCATTGGTTCAGCCATAGACATATAAACAATTAAGTCACTGGCTCAATCAGATACATACAAACAATTAAGTCACTGGTTCAATCAGAGACATAAAAACAGTTAAATCACTGGTTCAGTGAGGGACATACAAACAATTTAGTACTTTTTCAGATGGGAGACACACGTTTTCTCTGATACACAGTCTGCTTTAACGTAAACTATACCTTGATATAGTGTAAATAGTTGTTGTGATGTGTTTACCAAATACATTTATAGAAAAAACGAATGACACAAGGCGGAGACATGGCTTTTTACTTCAAAAGATCTTGTCAGAGAGATAGTCTCGCTTGATATGCTGATATATGACAATGTCACTTGATCAACTGACCGCCTAAAAAAGACAATTAAAGCAATTATAAACTAATTATGGAAACTAAACAGACAAATCTATCGAGGCCCTAATACATACATACCATCTTGGCGGGTGTTCCATAAAGCAAAAGTCTTTCTACCAACCTTTCACTTTTATTTTGCAAGTAAAAACGATCCCTTAAATTTATTAACTGGATCTCGTGTTTTAATCCCACACAGACTCAATAAACTGAATCTGAGTAGAGCTTCTGGCATTCCACAAGTAACTGGCAAACTTCTCATATTCGTTTTTGGACCGTGCAGGTCGCAAACCCACGACCTCAGCGGTGAGAGGTAAGAGGTCATTAGGCGATAAATTTAGCAAGGAAACACAAAACAGGTGAAATACAACATGCCTTAAAACTTTTTAAAAGTTGATTTTACTTTGCAGCTGACCAAAAATGACTAACTATTATATAGCCTGCACGAAAAGATAACCCAGAATAACAAAAAAAATCTTTTCGGGCCTCAGAGAGTCCGAAAGTCTCCCATATTGAAGCATGGTACATTTCTTTACGCTTCGTGCACTCTGCGCTTGACGAGCAATTTGGTTAATTACGTCTCTCATCAAATTCGTTTCTGTTTGCTTTTTGGTGACATTATTTACAAGGACGTTGGAACTTCAAGAAGCTGAAAGTTCAGTCGTAATTTATTTTCTATATATTTTTCGGTAAGTAACTATTTACATTTTATTATTTTTTATTATTTTTTTTATTTTTTTGACTTACTTTATTCATTCGGTAGATTTACTGAAATTGTATTTGTTGTTCTTAATATTATTTTTGATAAATCATATCTATGTGTTTCTTTATTATATTGGATTCTATTTCAACTTTTCTCATACTTCATCACTTAGAAAGTATATATACCAATGAATCATTTATTTATTTTTAAAAAAATAGAACGACATAACTGGTTTGTGTCTGTTCTATTTTATGAAATCGGCGCATTGGGATTCATACTCAATCTTAGTTACAATAATTTATTTATTTTCACATTCAGTTTTTACTTTGTTTAATAAGAACCCTATGCAATCATATATATGGATACTCTACGTCTCTATGGTAACGCCTTCACAACTGATGTAAAATGTTTTTCTTGTTCGTTTAATGAAATTCGAAATTTATGTTAATTCAAGTGTTACAGGACAATAACTGTGCATTCAATTTTAGAGTCGAGCCTGGCACATTTTGATGATAATACGAATATTCTACCTATTGAGCTGTTGGCACTGCTGTCAAACAGTTGTTCTTTTGGGGGCCTCATGGAAGATTTTATTGATCTGGTTAGATAAAGTCTTAATCATCATCATAATCATCATCATCATCACCACCACCACCACCACCATAATCGTCATAATCATCATCATCATCATTACCACCATCATTATCATCATCATTATCATAATTATCAACATCATCATCATCATCATCATTATCATCATTATCACCACCATCATCATCATTATCATCATCATCATCATCACCACCATCATCATCATTATCATCATCATCATCATCATTCTCATAATTAGTATCAACATCGTCATCATCATCATTAATACGATAACGTTTATGATTATGTTATTATTATCATCATTAATACTGTTTTTATGTTTTCATAAAAATATGACATATCAGTCTTAAAACAACAATACAATCTAACTCCATGTTTAAGAATCTATATCTTTTTATATATAACCATAGCTTTGTAAATTGGGTAAAACACTTTAAACACAAATTTATATACTTTTTTTATCATACCGACAAAATCTAATCCAATAAAAATACAACTGAAGTAATCGTTAACATCAAACAGTCTCATTTACTGTCCATTACAAAAACATTGTCGATGATGTTCCATGGAAGGGGAAATAAATACAGAATGCATTTTATTCCGGCATTGTTATTTTCCAAATTAGAAACGAAGTGAGGGTCAGCATGAACACTGTAGTTTTTACATAAGGTAGGTATCTATGTTTCAGAAATAGTATAAACAAGAAGTGTATCACAATTGCCGCATGTGTCTCTTTAAAATTCTAGGCGGCCGAATAAACCGAAATGAGTGAATGAAGTAAAATTGATTGATATACGACATTGTGTCTCATTATCATTCGTCTCTCACCACTGATTCAAGTGGAAAATTTATCAGTTACTTGCGGAGATGGGGTGTGCTCGAGTACTGGTTAATCCCAGGAAACAGTGGTTAGGTTAACTGATCGTCTGTTAGCCCTCGATGGCATAAAAATGACGCTAAATATTCAACCAACCAAAACACGGCTCCATATACTTAAAGCATAGCTTACAATTTAACAGTGTCGTTTATCTTGTTTGTATGGCTTTTGCCAAATGTTTAATGTAATCAGGTGCCAGTTTAAACACGTGCCTCAATATGTCAGTGTGTGCGTGTGTGTGTATGTGTATGTGTGTGCCTGCGCTGCAGTGTGTGTATGCGTGTATACGTCTGTGCGTGTTTGTGAATGTCAACCTTTCACGCGTTATAATGATTTTTTATATATGTACGAGACGAGATACTGTATGTATTAGTCAATTAAAATATATGTTCTGTTCTGTTCCAAACATTTAAATAGGGTTCGCCTTTGCTGAGTGGTGAAGGACAATTTCTATCTTCACTCGAAAATAAAAACACCGATTCATAAAGTACAACATGTAAAATACAATATGGTGAATAAATACGGTACTCTTGATTTTTTTTTCATAATTTTCTATTTCAATTCGCATAAAATAGAAACAAGAAAAACCATAACGAGATCCTTAATGACAACAAATAAGACATAATGGGGTGCCGTCCCTACCGTTGGCGACAATTTGGATACTATGAACAGCAGGGAATCATGAAAAACATAATATATTTGAAAATAAAAGTTATTTAAGAACCTCTTTATTCTAAATATTTCCTTTTGTTATCTAAACATATGTACTATAATATACTTAACGGCCTTAAAACGCAAGTATGGGTATTGTATCAAATCTATAGTATGGGTATTGTGTCAAATCTAGAGTATGGTATGGATGATAAATCAATATTTTCTTATCACATTTTTCAATTTTATTCCAAAATCTTTGTCACCTAGAACACAAATTAATTAAAAAATATTAAAAAACTTGCGTTTTAAAGGTAAAAGGTATGTTATTCTTATGGTGATTTACATCTCTATATATCTATTTATAACTGTCTGTCTGTCTGTCTGTCTGTCTGTCTGTCTGTCTGTCTGTCTGTCTGTCTGTCTGTCTGTCTGTCTGTCTGTCTGTCTGTCTGTCTGTCTGTCTGTCTGTCTGTCTGTCTGTCTGTCTGTCTGTCTGTCTGTCTGTCTGTCTGTCTGTCTGTCTGTCTGTCTGTCTGTTCCTTGGAAACATTACCGAGTGCGACTCAAATAAATTTTGATTCGCAAATAAAGCTAAAACTATGATAAACAGAACAGAACAGAACATATGTTTTAGCAAACTTAAGCATTACAGCTCATCGTCATACATATGTACAAAATCAATACATACGTTGAAGTAAGGTGGTATATAAATATTGTTTCATTATGTTGATATTTTTTGAGTGGTATTTAGAAACAATCATAAAAATAATTATTTAAAGCATAAACTCAATACAAATTTAAATTGTTTGCAATTAAACTGTTAAGTTTGAAACCGTTTATACAATAAGTTGCAAGTTTGTTTAAAATTAATTTTTTATTCGTATTAAAAAGTTTAATAAATTTAAACAAAATTTAAATAAATGAAACAAACTGACATTAACGTGTTACATCAGCAATTTAACTCCGTATGTTATTTACTCATAATAATTATTTTGTCTTACGAAAGAGATCATTAGGTACCTACTTTGTTGGAGGTGGTGGCATAACACATAAACATCTAGTCAAATATAACACTTAAACGTAGACGCAGTTTGTGGACCGTGGTGTTTCATTACTTATTAGGACAATAAAACGTAAGATATGTGACACAATACATGCTTTTTTTTCATGGAATGTTACATTAACAAATTAGATGCGACAGTTATTTACGTCGGAAAATGAGCGTGAAATAAAATAAAAACTCACTCAAAATAACAAACGAGATTTATAATACATGTTTTTTTCCAGGCTGACAGCGAATTGTGTCAGTTAACAAGCGTAAAATAAAAATGTAATTAAAATAAGAAATGCGTTTCGTGATACATATTGTTTTACGCCGGACAGTGATTTGTGTCGGCGATGCAAAGCGAAAAATAAAAAATACATTGAAATAACAAATACATGGCATAATACATTTTTTATTATATAATTTTGTTATGTCGGCAGTGATGTGTGATTTTAAATAGGCATATGATATATGTTACCATGACAGGTCGCATCGTTTGTTTTCTTTTGTACATTGATTATTCACAACAATGTAGTTAGAACATGCGCTTTTCGATGGCCTCATGATTAATAGTGATGTTTGTAATAATAAGTTTATGTATAAACGAGTATGCACGTAACACACATAAAAGACAGACGGACACACGCACAAACACTTCCTTTGATTTAGAACTTATTTTATTCTACATGCACTGTGGAAAAAAGGTTCGTGGTGGAGAGCACATTGTTTTTCGGGTTAGAACCAGCGCTGCATTCAGTTCGGTTAAACGTCTAATATATTAGATTCCGTTTGATAACACAAGTCCATGATCGCTTTAAACGTTTGCAAACAAAGTAAATATCTTTGAGAGTCTTTTGCTTATGTTTAATCACGTGACTTAAAGAGCAACAGAGGGACAGTGCCGATGTAGTCCGATTTCCGTTTGCTGTTCGTTCAGTTGAGCAACATTAGCGTTTACAAACACAGTAAACTTGTTTAACCGAACTGAACGCAGCCTCCAAAACAAACACATTTAACATAAGCTGTTACATATACAGGAAGAAGCTATAGATATGTAATGGAAACAACATACGAGGGGCACTCAAAAAGTAATGTTATATTGGTAATAAAATGCAAACAACAACTTATATATATAATGTACTATATACATATAAAAATCTGTGGTGCACACACTCTACTTGTGCAACATGCATTCATACATCTCAGTAGTTGAGCACACTTAGCAGCTCTTTTTCCAGAGTTATTGACTGCAGCGTATACGGCGGTATGTGGTCAATAGTCTTCTGCAATCGCGTGCATTGTTTGTTGGTATCATCGGATGCACAACAAATATATTAATCCTACTAAAAATTTAACGATTTACATGTTCACGGTAAATAATTCACGGGACGAATAACATTACTTATTGAACGTCCCTCGTATGTTGAACATATACATTCCGTTTTAATAGATATCTTAGTTTATTTCTCCATAAACGTTAGAGTTTTACTGTTTTTCAGATTGAAGTTCACGATGAAGGTTTGCGTTCTGGCTATACTTGTATTGTGCGTAGCTTCCATTGATGGGCATGCTTTGAGAAAGAGACAAGCTGCGTCCTTTACTCCTTTAGGTCAGAGGGGTGCGGCTTCTCCGACAAAAACGAAGTCCGGCCCCCCGCCGCCGAGAACCAATCGAAACGACGTGAAAGCTGTTCCTGATAATTCGCGGTATGCACCACCTGCAAGGCCTCTACCACCAATTGCACCACCTGCAAGGCCTTTACCACCAGTTGCACCGCCTGCAAGGCCCCTACCACCAGTTGCACCACCTGCATGGCCCCTAACACCAGTTGTACCAAATGCAAGGCCACTTCCGCCAGTTGCACCATCTGCAAGGCCCATTCAAAGAGCTGCACCACCTGCAATGCCCCTACCTCCAGTTGTACCACCTACAAGACCCATTCCAACAGCTGCACCACCTGCAAGACCCCTACCGCCAGTTGCACCACCTGCAAATCCCCTTCGGCCAGTTGCACCACCTACAAGGCCCCTATTGCCACTTGCACAGCCTGCAAGACACCTACCACCTGTTGCACCACCTGCAAAACCCAAACCATGGCGGGCGTCAGTTCTAACTAGGAAACAATATCCAGCCGTACAACCACGCCGCAATGACGTTAAAGATGTTCCGGACAACTATGCCGCACCACCAGCAGCTCCGCCAGCGAACCGCATGCCGCCAACACGATTGCGATCTCTTCCACCAGGTACTCCAGTTAGAAGACCAGCAGTGGTGAGAGGACCACCGCCCCCAAGATTCGTCCCACTCCCACCAGCACAACAACCGGCGAGGCTGCCAACCCGTACAAAGAGTATCGGCTATCTTGGAGGTCCCCCAGCTCCGACCACAGTGGATCCATGGTTTGTTCCAACAACTGTAGCTTATCCAACAACACGAAGCTGGGTCAGCTATACTGATGTCCCAGAAGTAAAGAAAGAAGAAGAAGAAGAAGAAAATAAATCATAGATGACGTCATTATTCAATGTCTGGCCACTGTGGATATAGATATTACAGTGCATACATTAAATATGATAAATATAGAACTAATTATCAATAACATTTTAGCTGCATTATTTTATCTTAAATGAAATATAAACAATCTTTAATATGATAAAAGAACTATTTCCTTATAAAACATTTAAGTTTTACCGGTTAATATCTTGTCTTATCTGACTCCATTTTCACGGTAATTGTTTTATAATTAATATCACTGTTTGATAAAAGAAAGAATAACGGAAGAGAGACTCAAAACGGTACAAGTGACTTATTTTCTGGAGTTTACAATTCTGTTTAACTTTATTCATTGTCCCATGCAGATACTTTATTTGACATCGGTTTGTCGTAAAATTAAATAAAAAGTCATATATTCGAATTTAAAATGGTTCATTCTCAACACTGCACATATACATAAACATAAGCACATATACATAAACATAAGCACATATACATAAACATAGCCACATATACCATTAAAACACAGGCAGATACATAAGCACATGTACCATTAATACATAAGCACATATACAATTAAAACACAGGCAGATACATAAGCACATATACTATTAATACATAGGCACATATACTATTAATACATTAGCACATATACCATTAAAACAAAGGCAGATACATAAGCACATATACATAAACATAAGCACATTTACCATTAAAACACATGCAGATACATAAACACATATACCATTGATACATAAGCACATATACCATTAAAACACAGGAAGATACATAAGCACATATACTATCAATACATAAGCACATATACTATTAATACATAAGCACATATACCATTAAAACACAGGCATATACATAAGCACATATACTATTAATACATAGGCACATACACTGTTAATACATAAGCACATATACCATTAAAACACAGGCAGATACATAAGCACATATACTATCAATACATAAGCACATATACTATTAATACATAAGCACATATACCATTAAAACACAGGCAGATACATAAGCACATATACTATTAATACATAGGAACATATACTATTAATACATAAGCACATATACCATTTAAACACAGACAGATACATAAGCACATATACTATTAATACATAAGCACATATACCATTAAAACACAGGCAGATACATAAGCACATATACTATTAATACATATGCACATATACTATTAATACATAAGCACATATACCATTAAAACACAGGCAGATACATAAGCACATATCCATAAACATAAGCACATACGCCATTAAAACACAGGCAGATACATAAGCACATATACTATTAATACATAAGCACATATACCATTAAAACACAGGCAGATACATAAGCACATATACATAAACATAAGCACATACGCCATTAAAACACAGGCAGATACATAAGCACATATACTATTAATACAAACGCACATATACCATTAAAACACAGGCAGATTTATAAGCACATATACTATTAATACAAACGCACATATACTATTAAAACACAGGCAGATACATAAGCACATATACTTCTGATACATACGCACATATACTATTAAAACACATGCAGATACATAAGCACATATACTATTAAAACATAGGCAGAAACATAATCACATATACTATTAATTCATTAGCACATATACTATTAAAACACAGGCAGATACATAAGCACATTTTCTATTGATACATAAGTACATACACTATTAAAACACAGGCAGATACATAAGCACATATTCTATTGATAAATAAGTACATATACTATTAATACATAATCACATAAACTATTAAAACACATGCAGATACATAAATACATATACTATTATACACAGCTGATACGTGTACTATAAATACTTAAACACATATACTATTAATACTTAAACACATATACTATTAATTCTTAAACACTTATACTTTTAATAAATAAACACTTATACTATTAATATTCAAACTCATTTACTATTTATACACAAACAAATACATAAACACATATATTATTAATACACAAACAAATATATCAACACATATACTATTAATACACAAACAAATACATAAACACATATATTATTAATACATAAGCAGTTACTTAAGAAATATACTATTAATACATAAACAAATACATAAACACATATATTATTAATACACAAACAAATACATAAACACATATACTTTGAATACACAAACAAATACATAAACACATATACTATTAATACACAAACAAATACATCCGTCGTCATGTTATGTTGTACTCTGATCATCACTTATGTAATATGTGTTTTTGGAATTGGTTTTTTTCTATATTTTCAACACATTTCAGGTTATATATGGCATATCCGGTTTTATTGGTGGAGGAAGTTCTCAGAATGAATCTGAATAGAACCGCCGACTTTCTGCAGGTAATTTTTAAACTTTCTCACATAAAAAGTTTTCGGCCAAGCTCGGTTTGAACCCTTTACTTCAGTGAGGTAAGAGACACGTCATTTTTAGATGGCAACTTAAACTACTCGGCTATGATGGACCCTGACGTAAAAACAGAACAGAACATAATTGTACTTACTTTAACTGTATATTTATACTAGTAGTGTAGTGGAGTTTGTCGTCAGTCACAACTACACTTTACATACCAATACAAATACATGAGATAAGGTGTTTCAGTCAATATAATCTTTACATCGTTGTTACATATTTATGTTATGCTACAGTTCAGTTTCCTATTTACTTATTACTTAAGTCATATACGAATTGAAGCAAAAGCCAACCATATTAAATATTCTCTCTTAAATTGAGGCTGAAATAAATGTGCATTATGAAGTGCTATCGCATTTGTTATTTTAGATGCCTCTGTTTTGAATGTACAAAGATCTCACCTATCTTTGTTGAAGATTTCACCAAACTTAAATATTTAAGCATACTACTTCTGATTGTATATTATTTTTGATATATTTCTCTCTCACAATGGTATGAGCTTTACATTTAATGACAATATCGTCTTCCTCAACATTTTCATCACAATACATACAATGTCAGTCTTTTCTCTATAGTCTCTCCCAGGCATAATTACCTTCCTGTTTAAATTAACAAATTATGAGCAGAGTGACTTTAAAATACCATTTCATAGGATTGCCTGAACATTGTGACGTAAATGGTTAACGATTTTAAATATAGACATATTTCCTCCTATTTTTGTATTTATTTCACTTTCTAAGTTGATAAACGCGTGTTTACTCATTTAACTGTAAACTCGTCACTAATTCTGACGTTTGATCTGAATTTTCATTGGTTTTCATTTTATTCTTATTTTCTTTCTTCCTGTCTCTTCCGTCGCCTGAGGGCTTATCAGTCAACGACGTTAAATTTATTTACTAAATACGCAAACATACGCTCGTACATAGGGACACTCATTCGTTTGAACTTTATAATGACGTGAGTATTCTAATTTTATTATTGAAGGGTCTTGGTTTAAAATGTGAATACTTTAATTTTCAACATTCATTTATCCAAATATTAGATACGAACAACACAAACAATAATTTCTTTAATAACTGTGTTATATTGCTGTTTTGGAGTAAACACGAGAGGTAGTTTGTAATGAGGATATAACTTCGAGGATCTAAGAGATATTTATTTACAAAACAACTTCAGCTTAAGGTAAATACACCATTACAAGACTCGTTATTTCACCACTTTTTTGTTTTTTTAATTTCAGATAAATTAAATACATCTTATACTTTGTTAATGTTTAAATCTATATCACTTATGTTCAGACTTCAAAAAAATATTTACATATGTGGACGTGTAACCATGATTATGCAGACGTATAACTATAATTATGTTGAAGTATATCAAAGCATTTCTACTGAAACTTCACAATTAAAAATCATCAATACAGTGAAACTAGTCAAGTCAACCTAGTTCTGAAAATATGAGTAATATTCCTACAAAAAGAGTTTTCCAAAATTTCAATTAGTCTTTTTGCTGTTTGAATTATTCATCAAAACACGCCAGTGACACTATATGCAGTTATTTAAGAAAGTTCGGCTTTAATTAAGTTCATTGAAAGCAAACGTGTCTTTATAATGCCACAGATAGCATTACAGGAGTTTTTATATCCGATTGATTACTTACACCCAAGATTTATTTTTGTTTAGTTTCTAGTTGCAGTATACGCAATTTGTAAGCATAAGTACTTCAACAATTGTAAACATAGTTTGCTGGGAATGGTCTTGTTTTGTTGAGAGCCTGGTTGTGTAAGGAAATAATTTTGATTGGCAGTCCTGAGATGAAGTTCACATACTTGTACACGAGATTTAGAGAGAATTTGTGAGAATATATGAGCGTTCCAAAATCAGTTGTATCTCCTTCTACATATAAATCTGTACTTACACATACTTCCGTGATGCGTAAACCTAGTTCATGAAGTAAAAGGGCAAATTTGATATGAATATTGTCTTGTCTAAATTTCGTCATTTTTGTAGTTTTGATATTAAAATAAATTTAAAAATAAAACAGGGAGCAGAGAGATAATATTTGTGTTATCTTACTATCTAGAGAGAACCATATCTAATTTTCGATGTGCAGAGGCGGATACCTCGTACCATTTCAATTTTCTCTGCTAAATAGTCGCCCCGTACATTGTCTTTGAGTTGTAAGTATTGCTGCCTCGTTAGAATTGTACAGCTCATTTCAGTATTTATCTGAAATGTGATAACACAATTAGTAGATTCAATAAAATCAAATCTCTTATTTTATTTTAAAGGTTACATTCTATACTTCCAAATGATAAAATTATCTGTTTCAAATTACATGTAGAATAAAACAACAATATACAATCAAAACAACAATATACAACCAAAACAACAATATACAACCAAAACATCAATATACAAATAAAAAAACAACAATATACAATCAAAACAACAATATACAACCAAAATCACTAACTGCAATATTGTAGCCATGGTTGAAGAATGAAAGAGAAACTTTATAACTCTGACATTAGATCTGGCTTTAATTGCGGTATTGTTCAACATTATCTCGTAGCTGCTGGCGTCTTGTAGCTGCCCAAGATAATATCAAATTAATCATTTATACATGTATTTGAATAACGAAACGTATATTAAAACGTCAAACTATGCATTCTCGAACAAACATACACTCAATACAACATGGGTTGGAGAAATTATCACGACACTATCGAGAGTTAATTAACACGATAATCTAAATGATATAAGTTGATTATTGCGATAATATACAATATCGAAATGATAATAGTTGATTATTGCGATACTATACAATATCGAAAGTTAATAATTGTAAAAGATCGCGATAGTCGCCAACATGTGAGCTAATTGTAAAAGATATTTGGCATGTTTTGAAATAACGAATGAATGATTTTTATATATTCTAAGCCCTATTACATAGGGCAATGTATGATTTACAGTCGTTATAAATCGCTATAGATTATTATTATTTTTTATTTAAAGTGTTCATATTTGTGTAAATCAAGAGCTTAAACCATACTGGCTTCAATTTTACCAACAGTTAAATCAAATAAAAGCAGTCAGATGATCATGATTTTAGACTGGTTCCAGTGAAAATGCATATGGTTTCTTTTTTGCTATATTTTATGTAATAAATAGATAAATAACCAGTCAAAATTCAGTTAAGATTTTTTAAGTATTTAAGTTAAACTTAAGACAATGTTGGTTAAATAAAGGCATTTTATATATAATTGAATGAGTATAAAAATGAGGTTAAGCAAAGTTCCAGTAAACAGATGATTTATATGACGTTAGATATAAGTTTATACCATACTATTCATGAAAAAATGAAAAAATAAGTCAGAATTCTTATGCACAAAAAATAATCTTTAACCAACACCCCTCCCCACACTGTGTGTCAATGAGTCACTGTTTGCGTATAAGTTTGTACGCCCCGGGGCAACAAAATGGACATGAATTAGTAAGGTACTTCCTGTTTATGTACTTAACGTCATAAAATTTAGTGTTTAATTGATTTGAGTGTGTGTATTGAAAATGACAATTTTACTGTAATTATTGTGTTTTTCATCTTTCAGCTGACAGTTATATTTAATGATGCAACACAGATATTTATCCGCCATCGGTCTAATTTGCATATTTCTGCAAGTGACTCTGACGCATGCGCAAGATGAAACGACCCCACTGCCACCAAGATTCCGTGAAATGAACGAAAATGAACTCATACGTATGTGCTATTTGTAATTTTAACTGTCATATTAAACATAAAAAAAATCAGCCGCTGTCGTTCAGTGCTAGAGCGTATGCTAAACTGACAGGCGGATTGTAGGTTTGAGCACCAACCAGATTATGTAAAAAATAAGAAAGCTATATGAAGCTTTCTCGTTTAATTCTAACCAATTACAGGACAATCTGCTTATCATAGTATCCGTATAATGGGACATGTCGTGGTATCCTTATAATGTGACATGCCGTGGTATCTGTATAATGGGACATGTCGTGGTATCCGTATAATGGGACATGTCGTGGTATCCGTATAATGTGACGTGTCGGGGTATCCGTACAATGTGACATGTCCTGTTATTCGTACAATGTGACATGTCGTGGTATCCGTTCAATGTGACATGTCCTGTTATTCGTACAATGTGACATGTCGTGGTATCCGTTCAATGTGACATGTCGTGGTATATGTATAATGGGACATGTCGTGGTATCCGTACAATGTGACATGCCGTCGTATCCGTATAATGGGACATGTCGTGGTATCCGTATAATGGGACATGTTGTGGTATCCGTATAATGCGACATGTCGTGTTATAGTATAATGTGACATGTCGTCGTATCCGTTTAATGTGACATGTCGTTTTATACGTATAATGTGACATGTAGTGGTATCCATATTATGTGACATGTCGTGATATCCGTACAATGTGACATGTCGTGGTATCCTTACAATGTGACATATCGTGGTATCCGTACAATGTGACATGTCGTGATATCCTTACAATATGACATGTCGTGGTATCCATATAATGTGACATGTCGTGTTATCCGTATAATGTGACAAGTCGTGGTATGCTTACAATGCGACATGTCGTTGTATCCGTATAATGTGACATCACGTGATATGCGTACAAAGTAACATGTCGTGGTATCCGTATAATGTGACATCACGTGATATGCGTACAAAGTAACATGTCGTGGTATCCGTATAATGTGACATCACGTGATATGCGTACAAAGTAACATGTCGTGGTATCCGTATAATGTGACATCACGTGATATGCGTACAAAGTAACATGTCGTGGTATCCGTATAATGTGACATCACGTGATATGCGTACAAAGTAACATGTCGTGGTACCCGTATAATGTGACATCACGTGATATGCGTACAAAGTAACATGTCGTGGTACCCGTATAATGTGACATCACGTGATATGCGTACAAAGTAACATGTCGTGGTATCCGTATAATGTGACATCACATGACATGCGTACAAAGTAACATGTCGTGGTACCCGTATAATGTGACATCACGTGATATGCGTACAAAGTAACATGTCGTGTTACCCGTATAATATGACATCACGTGATATGCGTACAAAGTAACATGTCGTGTTACCCGTATAATATGACATCACGTGATATGCGTACAAAGTAACAGGTCGTGGTACCCGTATAATGTGACATCACATGATATCCGTACAGTAAAACATGTCGTGGTATCAGTATAATAGCCCTTCAATGTGACATCACGAGATATCCGTACAATGTGACATATCGGGATATCTGTATAACGTGATATGTCGTGGTAACAGGTTATATATCCAAGAATCGATATATTAGCTAGGCGGTGCATGAATATTATATGCGAATAAGCAGAATAGAAATTCATAGAACCACGGATCAAAATAGATATATATTATGGAGTCCGTCCAGTCAGAATCTCACTAAGTTATTTGTGGCACAAACCTCCAGTTCAAACATAAATAAGACATTTGCAACTGAACAAAAATAACAGTGTTTGCATCAATAAAACTGAAATATTAGATTAGTTAAATAGAACCATTTATACAAATGTTCGATCACAGATATGACAGTAGAAACTATTCACACTGCTTATTGCCTTTGCTTTATTAGTACATTGTAACATAAGTTTGTAGACATTGCGTATTGATATATATCCGATAAACGTAACAGGGAGCGCATTCACGTTTGTATTTGTCAAGAAAAAAACTGTGCAGACCCAAGGTTCTTGATTGTCATACATACCCTTTATCTGTACAATTAAGAGCCAATTATATGATTTTTTTATAGATAATAACGTTTGTATTTGTTCATTTATAAAGAAAACTTTACAACTCAGTATCTCAAATATTTCCCTACACATATATTCATGTTTTACAGTTATAAACGTTGCTGCCAAAGGTCGCGTGGTGGAATTATTAGCCAATGAGCTGGCCAGGACGGAGATCATCCGGGCACTGCTGGTGGAATATGCCAAAGAGTGCGTGACAAATGTTACAACACTTGAGAAACATTGTCTAAACTGTATGATGGAGAGATGCCAGAATAGGTAATAGTCCAAAAATAAATTTCAAATAAAACCAAAATCCAGAATTTACTGCAGAGCGGCGGACGAATATTAGCGGAAAGCACAATATAAGTTAATTTGAAAAGAAAATGTGAAAAATTAATGAGTATGGTTGACCGCACCGTTAAAATTAATATATTCAGTTTAAAGAAATAAAACACTTTTTTTCCTAAACAAACTCAGATTGAAATTGATTACTTAAATCAATCTCACAGTAGCAGTATGTAATGCGTTTATATGTAATTTGTTTTGGCAAACACATATACAAACACGTTATTTGCAAACATGTTATCTACAGTGTGTTTTTTTATACCAGTCAATACAATGAAGTCACGTGTTTGTTATGAAACAATGATCTGAAAATAAATCCCAATTTCATTTTTAAACATTGCTTTGCTGATCTGCAGGATGTCAGAATGTGAAATAGACTCACCGCCGTTGTCGGAGGTCATCAATCACAACCCAAGTAAGATACAGGGACTTCAGTTCCTCTCATTGTCACCAAGGGACGTGGAAAAACACATGATGGAGTTCACCAAAAGGGCTCGGACAGATATACTGCAAGGTGAGTCATGACGGGATGGTAGGGGGTTGATAATATTGTTAGACTGTACATTCGTATGATGGCATTTCTAAAGAGAAAATGTTTTTGAATTTTTGGCCAGATGTCATTCAGTATGGGTGTCACCGCACAGTTTAATTTTGCTCAATGTTCCATATACATAAGGTATAGGTATCTAAAATATCAACACAGAAAAAAGTTTTGAAGTATTTTTTCCATAGCAGGAATGTGTAATAACAAGCGTGTTGACCAGTTTGATTTTAAGTACAGTACAGTGACACCCCTAAGAGTTTTTAAAAAAAAATCTGTTAAAATTCAATAAAAGTCACTTTTTAACACGCATCATTCATGTTTATTTGCATTCTGCAAATATGTCAGATTTTGCTCTACTCATCTGCAGCAAGAAATCACAGCCACTATGAACAATAATGAACAATATTCTGAACCAAATTATATAGGATTTTGTTTAGCGCCATTTAAAAGAGAAGTGATAGTGTGAAGTGAGACCTTTTATAATGTGACGGAATTGACATACCTGTATATACCACATGGGTAAATACTCCGGTGTGGTAATACTTGGAGGAACTCTATCTGAAGGCGAAGCCGGCGTGGTAAAGCTGAACAATTATTGAAAACAACTTTTTTTATTTAAGAATTAAACTGAATCCAACTTAACAATTTCGTTAAATCTTTTGTTCAGCTGCGAGTAGTGTTGGTTAATACAAAGATAGAATGGAATATTTAATTTCTAGAAACAACATCTTCTAATAATGTTCCCACTGAACACGGTCCTATATTTGTCCCAGTTTATGTACGAAAATAGTCCATTATGTATATTTACGTTAGACGTATGTAGTCGCCAGACAATATTTACCAATTACTTAATATGTTTCTGTTCACTCAAAAGGTATTCCAGAAAGTCTCCGGAAGGAAAGTGAAACAATCATGCACTCTGAGGTAGATCAGAGTCTTAAGGATTTAGATGAAAACTTTAACACAGAGAAGGCCCTCAAGACAATAAGTATACACGTACAGAAGGCTGCCAATAACGTGAACCAACTGCCAGACCTTGGAGAGAAGGTCGGCACTATAATCATAGGTATGTATAGCCAGATATAATACTATATCGCGTTAAATGACCATAATCACTTGGAATTATACCATATCTTACTCGTTGTTAAGGGATGGCATGCAAAACAACTTTTGTATATTTAAATAAATTGAGTTGAGGCAAATATTAAATTGAGATGTTTAGTGAAACCAGGGACTGACCCTAAATCTTGATATTTAACACTCGTGTAAGGCTAGTGTAAATGTACAACTTGACTGAATCTTACAAACAATTGAAAATGTATCGTTTTATCTAACGGGTAACCTAATTCACCATATACCACTGAGACTTGGCGTGTATCTATTAACAGCAAATAATACACCTTGTACCATGTGGTCATTGTTTTGTAAATGAATAAATAAACGCCCGGTGGATTTCAGAGTCACTGTTAGCGATATTTACAGTTTTAGCATATTATGTAAAGGTATTGCATTACTGATTGAGTCAATAACAATGGTGATGTTGAAAAAAAGTCATCATGAAATACCGTTACAGACATAATTCTAAAATTGTAAATATCACTTACAAAAGTTTGCTAATGTGACTCTGCAAATCCTCCGATGTTCCTTTATCATGTCCGAATAATCTTAACTTATGCATTCTAAAATTGTAAATATCGCTTACAATAGTTTGATAATGTAGCTCTGAAATTCATCGGGTGTTTCTTTATCATTTCAATATATATATGTATGTTTATTAATACGTTGCTGTATGTTGAACTATTTTATTTATCACATAGAAAATGAAGACCACGCCGTCAACATTGCT
The DNA here is from genome assembly GCA_029582155.1 of Panopea generosa. Taxonomy (NCBI): domain Eukaryota; kingdom Metazoa; phylum Mollusca; class Bivalvia; order Adapedonta; family Hiatellidae; genus Panopea; species Panopea generosa. The sequence goes on from CM055909.1 coordinate 62,005,840, forward strand.
GAATTACTTGCACGAAAACTGAAGGAATCTCGACCATTTTTAGAATCAATCAACCATAACGGTGCTCGTGTCATGGAACAAATGCCGTCAGTCATTGACGAGGTGAAAGAGAAAGTTTCAGTTTTCAAAGAGAAAATAAGCGGAGTGTTTAGCAATGTTCTGAATACATTCCAAAACGTCATGAGTGAGTAGTATATATACACTTTATGAGAAATGTTCAAGGTTAAGCAGAAATATGCTTAAGTTATAATTTTCTTATGTTATTTGGTGCAAAAAGGATATCTTCAACATATTTTAATATTTGCAATCACGTGATTTTATTATGGTCAAGTTATTGGTAGGAGGATTATCGCCATGAAAAGCGACCTAATATATGCTTACCCGAGGACCAATCACTTTGCTAATGTGAAATCACGCATAAAATGACAATTTTATTAATACACGCATACTTATAACCGGAAGTGTGTTGTACTGACCCAGTTCCGGTTCAAAATGGCTTTTTTCATGTCTACCAAATTTCGTCATGTAAGATTATAAGAATCATTCATGAGTAGGTTATCTATGCGGAATAGAAATATCTCACACAAGGAGTCAAAATAACATGCAGGGACGATACACTTGATGGATTCTTTTGCTCCCATTCATCTCAGTCCTATGCTAGGTCCTCGATAATGACATTCGTCTTAAAAAAAATAAAAGCGTGTTTAACGCCCAAAAATTTATATTCATATAAAGAAATGGACATTTTAAAGTACATACTGAAAGTAAGTAGCAGATATTACACATGTAAGCTGTCACGTGACATGGAACATAGAGTTTTCCTCCATGGGGAAAACCCCTTTCTTCTATGATAATAAATGGGAGAAAAACATATTTCTTGATGACGATATAACAATAAATGTGAAGTAAAAAGATGAATATTAGATTTTTTTATAAATTGTCAGTTGAATATTTCATCTACCATATCATTATTATTGTTTATGGTCATATGCTCTTCTTTCGCCATATATTTATTCTCAGTAAAAAGTAAAAAATATGTCATACAATATCGTCTTTATTTGATTTAGATAAACCAGATACTGAGGTTACTAATGGAAACTGGCAAACAGGTGGTAGAGCGTTCGTGTCAAATTTCAACCCTAACGCACAGCGGAATCCAAATATGAACATGGATCCAAGACTTCAAGCGATACCTGGAATGAGTCAGGTTCGCCAACGTCCTGTTGGCATTCCAAATAATAACAGATTCGGTTTTCCTCGTGCGAGACAAACCATGCAAATGCCCCCCAGCGTTCAAAGTCAATTTCAAGGTCAAGATCAGTTTGGTCAACCTCCCCCAGTACCAATTAACGGACTCCCATTTCAAGGTCAAACTGGACAGCCAGTGCCAGGTCAACAGTTTCAAAATGGACAGCCAATGCCAGGCCAACAGTTTCAGAACGGACAGGCAAATCAGCAAATACCAATGAATCAAAATCGGATTCCACAAGGAGTTCAAAATCAGCAGTTACCAATTCAACAAGGTGCAGCAAATCAACAATTACCGGTCCCAACTGGTCAAGTTCAGGTCATGCAAGGACAACAAATCCCACAATTCCAAGGTCAACCTCCTCAAGGTCAGTTTGTACCTCAGCTTTCACAAAACGGAGGATTACCACAAAACCAACCACAATTCCAAGGTCAAATAAACGGCAACCAAATACCCCAAGGTCAAACACAACAAATGTCAAATGTTATTCAGCCAGTTAATATAAACCAACCACCACAACAGCCAATTCCGACACAAGGTCAAGCGCAATTGCTCAATCAAGTCCAACAAGTGCAACCATTTCCACAAAATTCAAACAACATTCCAAACAATCAAGGTCAATTCCAACCAAGTCAATCACAAACATTCCAAGGCCAGAGTAATCAAATCCAAATGGGATCACAAGGACGAAAGAAAAGACACACAGACCCAGATTGTGGAAGACTGAAGAAAGATCCGGACACGTACTGTAGAACCTATGAAACACATTGTCACAACTGTACACTGGAGAAGAAGCTACGGTTTGAAGGTAGGCCCATTTTGACTATATCCTCGATGAACATACATTAAGTGGAAGAACATGTATCTATTATTATACATGTAATTAGAACCAGTTTGAAAAAATATACACAAAAATAAGTGTATTTGAATCAACAAGAATTTGTGATTGAAGGAGCTCAAAAAGTTGTTATTTCCTTGTAAGATCAAACCCATAATAGAAAAACAACCACATGGAAGTTCATTTCACACATACGCACAAACACACACATGGCGTTAAACAAATTAAATGAATTTATATCTGATGACGATTAAAGGTGACACTTTCATAACCCCTACACTCTTGTCAAAGAATATTCATAATTGACATTACTTGTTTGAACAGACTCAGCTATCCCGATTGGGTCCGGTACTAAGCAATGAGCGTGAGCACGTTGATTGGTCAGTTGGTTGAGGGAAAGTTTGAATGACGTCACAGTTTAGTAAGCGTTCAATGGCTGTGAATAGACCTGGTATTCCCTGCTGTTTTGAATAGACCTGATTCGGGATATATCATGTTCTGGAATATAATAGTTTGAAAGAGCGTCTCATTATCATATATATTTTTAGAACAGCTGATCAATGAAGCGCTGTTAGGGGATTGCTTACATATCTAACTAAAATATATAGTCCTTATCAATGGTGATTACACGGCCTTCTGTATGGAAAGAAAACTCTTTCACTTACTGACAACAACTCGATTTTCATGGCAGTGCAGCATTTATCATAGAAATATCAGTATCTTACACAATTGAATAGACCATGATTTTGTCACATTTTTTTTATTTACACAAATATGACAACACGTCTCTATATGATCTCAAAAAGTTGAAATAATGACTATTGAATGGGTTGTATAAATAAACACGAACATGCAAAACACACATCCCCTGTATCTGAATGAACCAATAAAGGAAAACTCAGCGAAGTCTCTTAGTGTCATTCGCTTCTACAAATAGGTTTTATTACTTGAAATATTCTAATGAAAGTATTGCACTTTTGTCTTTTGTCCAATTTAAAATTAGTACAGAACAATAAGATAAAGTCTATAATAGGAAGTAAACTAACGGTCACTGAAGCAGATTTACACAAGCTTCAAAAGCTTTTTTCTGTATAATTTGTTAAATATGACTTTATTGCTTCATTGTTAAATGTATTTTAAATATATGAAGGTATGTGAATAAAATACTGTTTAAACTAAATGGTGATTTGTTTTACAGTTTGTGGTGAAGGTGTCGAGAAAGCACGAGATGAAATCAAACGCTTGGATCAATCAGTGTCCAATTATCTGAAGTCTTATGATGATCACATCGCCGGAAGTCCTCTTGTGTTAAAGGTAAAGTTTGAGTTTTTTAACGCCCATTATTGAGACAGAAATAATCCGAGGGTTAATTCGGTAGTTTATAAATAAAACCAGCATCTCAACAATAACTTCTTATTAAATATATCGTATATTTATACGGTTTAAGAAAATAATAAAGATGGAAAACAATAAAATTTATAACATTGATATAAATATATATAATGAATACATTGCTGTAATTGATGTTAAGGGATTCGTACACAATAATATGTGCAACAGAGGATGCAAACATGTCACAAAAACCAAAGTTAACAGTAAATTACATTATCAATTTTCAACATTTCGTAAAACAGAAATATCCGGGTTTCGATTGGATTGACGTCATAGAGCACAGCAGCTGTTCGAATACATTAATTCAATCTCATTTATTTTATTTGCATTGCAGGTCGAACTGAACGATAGAAACCGTCTGCATAAAACACATTCATATTATGACGCTTTTGTGACCGCCAAAATAGGACCATCTATATTTAGATACAAATCGAAAATGATTCTTAACGCAAAAGACATAAGAACATCCGGCAGTCAAATTGGAGACGAATTGTGGGAGAAATTGTGGGAAAACAATGTATTTGAAGAAGCTCGAAAAGTTGTTATCTCATCGCTAGAACAAAATCACATGGGACAAAAGCATAACACGGAAATTCACTTAGCACATGCGCACTCACAGAAATCCGGTAGTGCATTATCATCGTGGACATCTTTAAGTGTTGGTTTACTGTCATCTTTACTTGTTTATTTGATTTAATTATTTGTTTCAGATTTTTTTTAATTTATTACTTGTATTTTGCGTTTGTAAATAAAGATATGATACTGTTATAAATACTGTGTTTAATATTTGACATCATCTAGTAGTAGCACTATTACTTCAGTGATGGAACGTTGTTATTGCTGTCAAGATATGTTTTATTGTAATTTAGGTCGGTAATCATTTTTGATTAGGTTGTTTCTATTTTATGAACTCGTTCAATTAAACAATGTAACAGACACTTTCCACGAGAAATGAGAAAACAACAGTGAACATAACAGCACAATACAAAAAGTTTTGTAGAAGATAACTGTTTTGTCAAATATATATATATATATATAAAGATTGAAAATATTTGTATTAGCAATGGCAGTATTTTAATAATTCAAATCAACATATGTTAACGGGGACATAAAATGAAAAATTTTATAAAATGTGTAACAATCTTCATTGTGTGGTTGCAGATCGAAGCGAAAGTTTGCTAATAGTTAAACTAAACCGTAATACACCAAATATATATATATAAACGGAACACAGGGTTAAGAGGAGATAAAAAAGGAACACAGGGTTAAGAGGAGATAAAAACGGAACACAGCTTACTTGGAAATAAAAAAAAATACACAAATGCAAATACCAAATTATTCAGATACATTTCAATATATACTAATATATCGCGTTTTCATACATATCTCTTCATGTGTTGCGGTTTAATGCCTCTTGAATATATATAAGTGATCAGCTATAATAGCTTTGTATTTTGCATGTACAAATGAAGTAATACTTCGTATACGCCTACAAACGCTCGTGTTTTATGTTAACATGTATTTGTATATGACTAAATTGCATCCGCTGTTGGCCTTAAAGTTAATATACTATTTGCCATTGTCATTGTCAAATCATTGTAGACGCAAAATTCTCGCATTTGCACACTAAGTGACAACAGATGCTAACGTTCAGTGCCTAGTCTACAAATGCAATCAACCGCGCTCTACCCCTCGTCATCAAAATGACTGTTACTAATCATATGTTAGGTTTTGTCATGAGCATGTTTTATTGAACTGCTTTCAGGAATGTGTGACTTTTACACATTTTAAATACAACTCCTGTGGAATATTAAAGATTTTATGCTAGGTGAATTCTTCTTCTTTTGAAGTGGTTATTATGCTTTAATTTGTTTGATATATAACTCATAGAGAAAAGTTTTATGACATTTTAAATGTCTTAAATTAGGTTATCATCCCTATGTTCTTGGAGTTTAATTTGATAAAACTGCACTTACGACAGCATTGATAGTTTATGCTGCCATCGGTGCAATTGTAAGTACTTCCTACCTTGGCCTCCCGCCACGTTTTTTTAATCATATAAACAACGCATGCATGGTCGGGTTTCTATTGGGGATAAATGAACGTGAAAATGTATAAAAAAAAGTTGTTTGAATTCTCAGACGTGTGAAAAACAACATTAGGCGCAATTTGCCTCATATGTATAATTGTGAATGACCTTGGAAATGATGAAAGAAATCAGATCCTAGGATACGGGGGAGTCAAGCGTAATAGCTTCCTAATAATCATTACTACATATGCATACTTCCAGATATGTTGGGATTACCCATGTGACATAAAAACTGAAACAATATTTGTTTTCATATGTGACGCTTTATTTGCGAATGGTGTTATAGTATACATATAATATAGCTTAATGACACAAGATATAACGTTTACATTATATGATACGGTGTTTGGTGTTTGGTGTTGGATGCTGGATGTCCTTCAGCCTGAATGATACCGGCAATCACGCTTACATTCCCGATGCGTGGTGTATATGTTTCCGTCAGTAAGCTTATAGCACCCGTATATCCGTTGACATCTTCGCTGCCGCTTGTTGTATGTGTAAACGTGACGTCTTTGTGTTGTCCGGCATGACCGGGGTTCTGGCCTGACACGACAGTCTGAAAATACAACAATTTACCATAATAATAAGGTCGCAGTAAGAGTTATACATTTCTTGTCAAATTGTTCTTTTTTAAAAAGGCGTGAACATTTTGCAAAAATGAATAAATTAATACGCCAAACAAAGAGAAATTGTCTTTTTGCTGCAATATTTACTTTCCATTTATTTTAACACTTCTTTTGTTAATCAAAAATATCATAGATGAATAACAATCCATCTAACAGAACAAGCCAACTAAATGTACCTGCTTACAATATATGTAGTAACCGAAATGATGCTAGTATTTGCATCCATGAAATTAAGTACGTATGTTTATTGCACCGTCAATCAATTATAAGGTTCTAGCATTTTAAAAACAAATGTTTGATCCTGCCCTTGCCAGTCATACCGAAACATGGATGGGTCAGTCATTTTTGAAATAAAATATATACTAAACTACGAATCGAATATTCTATATTAAACAATATAACAATAACATTGTATACACTATAAATGTTATTTTAATTGTCGAATCGGATATGTGTTACATAAGTATTGATGATAATCACAAGCGTATATACTTCTTTGATAAAATAAAAATAAAACGAATACAGACTTACCGCCACGTGCTGCCGATTTCAACTCCGGACCCCCCTGACCCATGACAACCATTGTCACCACAGCCACAACTAGGAGAACGAATAAAAAGTTCCGCTGCATTGTTGTCGTCTTATTGAATATCTGTCAAAGTTAAGTTGGAAAATCGTTAAACACTTTATTTGTTTAAAGTAATTAGTAAAGATATATATCGGTTCTTAAATAATGTTTGTATTATCTTTGATATTTTTTTATATCTTCTCTTTATTAATGATTTTGTCAATAATAAATAATTCATAAAATACCTTTACAGACATATCATAAAACTGTAAATATCGCTTACAATAGCTTGATACTGTGGCTATGGAATTCATCCGGCGTTTTTTTATCAATTTTCAGTATGCTTGACAAACATTAGAAACTGGATTCCGCTTTATTCAAGTCATACATTATTTTATAATTTAAAAAACCCACGTACGTTCATAGATATATATATATATCTTTATTTCCTCCAAATCATACAGGAGAGCATACAAACAATATATATATAGCATTGACGTCTGTCCTTTCAACGACTTATATAGAAGGATACGAAACTTGTATCTCTCTACTAAATGTTAATTAAAAAATGCGAAGAATTAATAATTTATCATTCAAATTTCACAGGCAACTGATTTATTTCACATAAAACGTAAGGTGTATGTAACCTTAGATGTATTTTACTGTTTTAAACACGCATTAAAGTATGGCAGCTTGAAGTAAAGAGTACTTTCCTTGATTTATTTAGTTGCAGAATACACATTTTGTAATTGTAGCCTGAAGCACAATTTGCTCGTAGTTGTGTCGTTTTTTACAATTACATTGTGCAGAAAAAGAATTTTGATTTGTATTTCTGAGATGAATTGAAGTTAGGATATTTGAAAACGAGATTTGGTGAGAATTTGCGTGAATACGCGAGTGTTCATAATATCTCAATCAGTTTCTTTTCCCTTTCTATATAAGTCTGAGGTCTTTCTTATTAAATGGACAGATAATCAATAAACACATTCACGAAATCTCAAATATGTCTTGATTTTTTTGTAAAACACCAATTAAAACTGTTTTGAAATAAAGAACATTTGAAACTGGACTTAATCTATTTCTTCAATATAACCATATGCATGATTTTTGTTATCTTGACATGTCCTACATTTCAAATATATACTTTTATACCAACGTTATAATGCTTCTTTCATGACTGAAAATTTGATTTTTAACAAAATATATTTTTAATTGTAAATTTACGAATATCCGAAATATCCTAAAATGAATCCAAATAAAATACTCATTACTTTTTTCTTGCAATGTCATATAAAGTAATCTATTCCATTTATTAATGATAAACACAATAAATTGAAATTAGATCAGCTAAACTTCTAACCTACCAAATTGTGATGATACATCTATATGCACTCATGCAATGTCCTATTAAATACATTATGCCTAACCTTGTGTGTAGAAATAAGACAAAATGACAAAACAAACTAACTAACCAAATGTTGTTTTCCTGAAACCGGTCTCTGTAAATGTCAGTTGTGAAAAGAGCTTACTCCTGTTTTATTCTTTGACCTTGGTAACAATAGCACGTGACCATGTCAACAACAACAACAACGACGCAATTACACATGTTACCTGCCTGGTGGCGGGGATATGCTACGTTGCCACGTGTGATGGAATAATTAGTAACTAGGCGAAACTCGGACAATGCATTATGGCCATAATGACACCTGTTCTTGGTCACGAGGTCATGCGCTCGAAACAGCCAAGGCAAAGGACTTTGCATAATATAGTTTATCAGTTATCTGATTGGGGGACTATTGTTCTTCTCTGCTCTATTCTGAGATTTTCTTCCATCAATAAAACTGGTTTTAATATGTTGAAAACGGTAGTTAACCAAACCCGGCCATCCTTTAGATTATAGAATACGTGTCGTTTTATTTCAGAAGAGTGCATGATGCTGACAAGGACTGGTGGTTTGTATTTCTTCTACATGTAATTATTGTACGTTAAGCGCCACCTGGTTGTCATGTTAACTATGTTCTCCCTAAATATATATGTAATTGATATCATATTTAAAAGTATAATTCGTGGTTAATTCGCGGATAAATTATCTACAAAACAAGATGATAAATTTTAAATTTTGAGGAGTTTATGTAAAGATACATGCTCATTCTTAAAACTTTCTGGACAACCCTCTCACGTATCATGCTTATTATGCATACTAACTGTATCCTGTTGCTTTGGTGACTGTGTTCTCTAAATGTTGTGTCTGCAGTTTGTTTATATAGTTTCTTAATTTTGATGTGAGTATATGTGTGTATGTTCCATGTAGCGACTGTAACAGCCCCACTCCGTTCGTGCAGTTCATGTTGATAGTGTCCCCACCTCCAGGAGGGATTAACGGGTAAGAGGGAACTTGGGTACACGTGTACCCGTTAACCACATTCAAGGTATCATGAGTATCTTTCATATTTAAAGAACTAGACTCAAGTCAATTTTGAATTTGACAATATAGTCCCATTGGTGCAATAAGGTACCAAGTGTATATGAAATAAGAAGACACTTTGTACTTCTTTGTACCACTGGGGCGATATTTGTATACATACAACAGCTTTTTGTATATAAGAACCCAGTACCAGTTATACACTATAATTTATAACTCTTATGGAAGCAGCGGAACGGCCATGTAATGGATCAATCATTATAGAGGTCGTAGTTTCGATCCCAAATTCAACAATATAACTCCTTAAAAACAGCAACCAATATAAGTTTTACACAGAAAATCGACTATAGAGCATTTTACAATAGTTGTGGGCTTACGTCACAACCGGATTCAATAAATTAGAAGAAAACAAGTAAGGAAGTTGGGTTTCTACATTTAAGAAAGAAAAATCACATATTTTACACCAATCAATTTTTGAAATTAGAATTTATAAAAGCTTGACAGAAACCACTTGATTTAAGTTTTAATTGGATGAATACCGCGTTCCAGGTTTGTTTATGTTTCAACATATGTAGGATTATTTTCGATTACTAACTGTTATGGCAGCTGTCATGGTCACCATGTCAGTTGAGAGTAGTAAATGAGAATGTAACACATGCTGATGTATGGGATAATACTGAACTACAATGCTTAGATCTGGGTGAACTATTAGCTAGCATACATTGATACAAATTTTATAGTACCACCGCTAACTACCTCATACAAATGCGGCGTTTATTTTTATTTCTTGGATAACATTACCTTTTATCAATAGAGCTGAACTTTTAACGAATTTTATTTTTATAATAAGATAAATAAATTGATTAATAAAACATTTCTTCAGATATCATGTTTTGAACAACAGTGTAAATAAAAGAAATTCCAAAAAACTTTTGTACACAAATAAGCTACTATCGAGTATTTTTTCTAATGTAACTTTTTTCTAATGAGCCAAGTAAACAAAATAACAACATTACAATTATATCAATTATAAGTATGCTATTAAATAAAATGTAAACAGAATGGTAATGCAACCTTTCAAGTTCAATTAAGACAAAACTCAATAAAAAAGAACACAAAAATGCACTTTACATAAGCTACATAATCCACTAGTTTTTAGCCGGGCTTTATGCCAAAGTCATAACCCTGCTTACGATGACGTGACCAAGCTTTACAGTGTTGATCAACGCCAAAATGATCATACGCGAGAAGGACTACATTTTATTCCTCGTATTTCCTTTTTATTAGATATTTAATATAAACAAGCAGAAAACAATCGCTTCATGAAAATGCACGACTAAGAACTATTTAGTGAAAATTATCAAAATTATCGTGTGTTGATTTAAAAAAGAATGACCAATGTCACCGTTAAAGTTTTTTACATTTGAAATTAAAAATAATCGATTGAAAAACCATATACAGTGTACATGTTTGGCTTTATCTTATCCAATTAAATTTGTTTAAATTAAAGAAAACTGCAATCCATTTTTTCTTATTTAATTCATTATATAAATAACATACGTACGAAAAGAAGAGTAAGAACACAAGTAGAGAGATATGAACGTACTTGTCAAATATGTATTTCTAGCAATATGGAAGACGAATTTCACTTTATTTTAGTTTCTTTTGCATATAATGCCAAACTTATTCGAAGTTTTTTTTATATCATTCATCCAAGAATGTTTAAATTGATATCACTGTTACAGCCAACAAACAAGTTGTATATTTTTTAAATTTCAATATGTACCTTGTCATCCATATATCGATTAAAAATATATTAGAAACATCACTCTCAAGTTATCTTATGTTCATATGGTTCCTCTCGATACTAGTGTGTATATGCCTGAGCCAAATTACTTACTGGTTCTAACTATGATTATAAACATTTCTTTTGGATTTAAATTTCTATTTAATTAATGTTTGTCTACTTTAAATATCATTTTTAATTAATTGCAATTATCTTTTTTTTATGAATCAGCTAAATATTGTTATATAAAGTTATATATGAATTGCCATTAATATTGGAATTTACATAATAAATATTCTCGATACTTTTGATGTAATCCTTGTTATAGCATACAATTGTTGTATTGTATAAAAGTATTCAAATTGAGAAATAAAATATGTTTAAACCAAACCAAAATTTTACACGTATATAAAATTAAATTTATTGTGGAAGCTTTGCTATTAGACGTAGCATTACTAATAAATTAAATATCAACATGTAATAAACTACACATATATATATTTCTGGCAGCAATAATCTACTTTATACACGCTTAAGATTGATAAACTCATACTTTTAAGTTCTTTCTCAGTAGTTTGATGCATTTGATAACATACCAAATAATATAAGCATAAATAATGTATCTGTGCATCGTATATATCTGAGAGAGAGAGAGAGAGAGAGAGAGAGAGAGAGAGAGAGAGAGAGAGAGAGAGAGAGAGAGAGCGCTTTCTGGATTTGTTTATATGTTTAAACAAAAGAGGATATATTGAAATACATGTAATTCAAAATTATTTAGAAACGAGTGACAATGTAAATAAGTCGCACTGGCTAATGTCTATTCGCAAATATTATCGAGAATTGTCCGAATGTTGCTGTATTATTTTTTGCATTTTGGAACTCTATTGTTTCCACTTAACTGAAATAACAACATGGTATTTATAACAAAATAACAACATGGCATTTATAGCAAAATAACAACATGGCATTTATAGCAAAATAATTATGTTATTAAATCATAACATGTTGTAAAGAATGGTCACACAATTTATTACACTCTTTCGAATTAAAAATAAAATAAAACAAAAATGAATGCTAAAGAACACTGTCAATTGTAATTTGTTTTCTATGTAAATTCGTGTTAACAATCATATCTAAAATTAATAACTAGTCGCCGTAACACAACATGGTGCCATATACATTGATGGATATATTACCCAGAGGCACAATATGTTCCCAGGACTGGACGCAGTTGTAGGACACATCGTTAATCTTGTTGACCATGTGCTATATTCTGTTGACAACAATACCCAGTATATAACCACAAAGGTTGGCTGGATCGACACTTATTGCTGTAGTGTGAAGAACAGTTTACAAACAGACATGTAAGTAATCTTTGTTTAATTTGAATGGTATTGTATAATGTTAATCATTGTTCTCAATATTTTGTAGGTATAATGACTGGCACCTCTATTTTTGTGTTTTATGTCTTTGTCTTCTACATAGTTAAGGGTGGCTGTTTAAATAATGATGATGATGATGATGCTGCTACTGCTGCTGATGATGATAATAATAATACATGTAATAAAAATAATAATATTAATATTAATAATAACTGATATTTATATTTAAAATGGTTTAATAATTTGAATATATGTATTTACAAAATAATTCTGTGTTTTGGGAAATACTGACCGATTGAGAGTCAAAGTTAATTCATTTACACTATTTTTTACAGACAGAATCACAGTAAGATGATGACGACAAAGGTGATGTTGGTGTTTCTATTCGTGTTGTTGGTTAGTATGGCGCTCATGACTGAGGCGGCGTCACCTGAGACAAAATCTGCAGCAAGAGGCGGCAAGTGAATTCTTATTGCTTTTTCTATATTTTAGGAGAAGATATATATATTTTTTCTTCCGTAAGTGTTTTATTGCATCTCACAATAGCTTTACAACCACACTCGTCAACTAGTATTAATAAAAGGGTACGAAACGCCGGAACTGTACTATGCTCAGCATTGACCTATCAATATGTCATTGTAGTATTATTTTATGTTGCTGTGTCGTTAGTGGTAATTGTATTGGCTTTTCCTAGTATTATGTTGGGTCGTATAAACATTGTGTTTTGTATGCATAGTATTATGTTTGGTAGTAAAATCATGTTTCCATAGCATTATGTTTGGTGGCCTCATTATATTGCTAAGACAGCCGTAGAAGGTATTACTACAACACATCATTAATGCTTTAACCACCAAATATACTTGCTATACAACCCAAACCAATGAATCTATAACCCTAGATGATGCTAATTCAACCCAACATAATGATATTCCAACCAATCACAATGTGTGTACGACCAAACAAAATGTGTAAACGACAACACACAATGTATATACGACCACACACAATGTGTTTACGACCACATACAATACTAAGACTACAATTTTACTGTCGACCTGCATTGAATGAGCTTTGTGAGCCCAAAGGACCAGAAATTAATAATAACAATAATAAAGAAAAAATAAATTCAATTAAATGGTTGTTAATTCCTTTATGAAACAGGCATCTGTTTCACCAACGTTTTGTAACGTCTTAACCTAAATACTCATAAACTTAGATAAAACTTGACTGGCTATTTATTTTTATATAAGCATTGTCAGTTAAATTGTATTCAGTTGTACTTGAGCCAGTCTAAATTATAATCACCTAGATGTTTTCATTACATTCATTTTTTTAACTATTTTACTAACATATGTAGGTGATACGGAAGCTTTCATTTTTTTCTAAGTGTCTTTTGACATATCTGATGAAATAATTAGAACATTTAATAAGCATCTGTCATATATGTACATGTTTTATACCTCTCATTCAGAAGAACATAATTTGATTAAATTTTCCGTTCAAATCGATATTTCATTTAAATTGTTCTTATATATATAATGTTGAATAATATATTTGATATAAATATCTTGTACAAATGTGGAATGATCCCTAGGGCAAACAGAATGCGTCCAAGAAATGAAAATAGCCGACCCGGTTTTATAGAGTATGTTAATGGCGAAGTTTGATTATTCAATTTCAGATTGTCGCGTAAAACCGGAACCAAGGTCCTGTATAAAACATAAAAGCATATACGCTTACACATACAACAAAAATCGTGGAAGATGTCATGAGATCAAAGGATGTTACCTCCTAACAGACGGAAATGTCTACAAGACTCACAAAGAATGCGAAAGGCAATGCATGTGAGGTTAACAGCGATTAGACAATAAGTCTCCCAACGCAATGCTGGGATGACCTTTTGCAGTTCTTTACTAGTTCTTTGGTTCAAGTCTTATTAAATATAATTAAAAACAATTTTGTTGTTTTCTATTTGTGCTGCGATACTCATGTTTAATGGTGTCAGAAGTATACAGTTATCGTTGATGTGATAATCGACAATTAATAATATTTTCATTCAACACTATTTTGAAAAGTGTATCTATACTATTTAAATTTTAAACTAAAATATCAAAGCAAGAAAACCCTTCATTTTGTTATTTTGGAAAGGGGAATAACTCTGGTATTACGATTGAAAGGTGTCGCATTCGCATATTTGTGTCATACTGAATAACCCATGTGTGTTAAGATAAGTAAAACGTATATTTTTCACCCAATTTTATAATTCAATTAAGAAATAAAATCGTTGTTTTCTGTTTGTGCTGCGATACTCATTTTAAATGGTGTCAGATATTTTTTTCACCCAATTTTATTATTTAGAATATGAGAGATGTCTGAAATATTAAATTTCATAACGCATTAGTTTTATAACAAGAGGGCCACCAAATAAATCGCTCAGCTGTGGAAGAGACGACAATATAAAGCTTGAAAATCAACTTTCGATAATACAAGGGTAATACCTCAGGCATTTAATGTCGGACAGTTATGATATCATAGATATAAAAATGTTGTGTAATTTTCGTGAAAATCAAATGAAAACTGTGGGTGTTGCATTCAAGTAACAAATGATCCGACATGGTCAATAAAATGTTCAATGTGTTTTGGTTATATAACTAATGTGTTCTTTTGGTGATGGTCACATTAAAACACCGAATACTAGAATGCACACAACACAAATGAACACAATTTTGACGATTCAAGGCCAATAACTCCAACGACAACAATTTAATTTGGTCAGTTCAAAGTCCTGTCTCAGATACTATGGTTATAGCTTTTATTCAATATAACATCAATAAACGCAATTTTTACAATCAATGGCAATAACTTCGACAACAACAATTTATTTTGGTCAGTTTAAAGTCCTGTCTCATATACAGTGGTTGTAGCAGAACAGAGTTTTATTAAATATAACTTGAATAAAACAGTTCATCGTTATTAACACAAACAGTACAATACATGCATATAACTTTTGTAAAGTTTGAGTTTAACTCAATTTTCAACATATTTCAGATTATATTAGGCATATCAAGGTCCCGAAATTGTAAAACGTTTTTTCATGATCAACTAAAATTCCGTACTCAAACATAAAATCCAGCATTCATATAAAACACAAATAACAGCCTCGAATGTGGCCATAGTATTGCAGATTTGAGGTAGAAAGAATAAATATTTACATTTATTTTGTTATAATGAGTCTATTTGTTTTTAGAAATCTTGAGTTAAACATAGGACAAAGTGTTATAACCGCGGACCTACAGTTTAATTGGTGGATGATAAACCAGTTAATAATGAATCTGACAAACTCTCACATGTAACGGTTTTGGAGAGAGTGGCACTTGAACCTCCGACTTCAGCGATAAAATACGTGATCTTGAGACACTTCACTGATCTTAAGGAGCAGGGTGTGTATTTTAACTGAATGATCCCTTAAAATCATGTATCTTAACTGTTGTAGTATGATCACTGTGTACATTTGATGTCTGAATTAAATGTATTTTAAAAAAATGAAATTTAACAAAACGACCCCTCGGAAGCACAGAAAATGTCCATGAAAATGAAATAGCAGTGATGAATAGCTTCCCCTAGCTAATACGTACTACTTGAAAAAGTACATGTCACATTGTTCCCTTCAGACAAAACACACCGATCGGGAAAAGGAAATGCTTCCGTCGCACAATGGCGGTTATAAATAATCATGATTGTTTCTTGTTATTCAAAAATACATTTTCCTTATTTTAATGTTCTTTTGTATTTGAATATAATGATTGGTGTAATTTGAATATTTTGAAAGCATTGTCATGTTTGAATTGTGAATTTAGAAACAAATGATGCTTGGAAATTCGGTGCTATAATGCATGATTTCTGAAGTCTACTTTCACTTTGTAAACGGTGTTCACACGTCTTTCAAAAACATTTCAATACTTGTTAATGGGAGTACATTAAGGTTAAGCTCTTCTCTATCTAAGTGCATACGTGTAACAGCAATTAAAATGCATATTGTAGTAATCGGAAACTCCTATTGTTATCATTATTGTTGATTATCAAATAAACTATTGTAATTGTTATATATAGTGTATACATTCATTATTATTCCCTCCATCAACAGTGTTACCTTTTTTAAAATAAGGTTTAACATCATTTTCACCACATTTTAGTTTATATATTGCATATCCAGTTTTATTGGTGAGGAAGACCTCAGATTGAATCTGAGTAGAACCACCGTCTTTCTGCAAGTAACTGGCAAACTTTCTCACATAACGTTTTTTGAGCTAGCAGGACTCGAACCTACGACCTTAACGGTGTGAGGTCTTGAGGCTCGGCAACGGAGGACATTTTGCCATTGTCAACACAGTAAGCGTTGTATATGGTAGCAGTAACACATGGAAGGTTACAAATGGCATATCAGTTTTATTGGTGAAGAAATACCTCATAATGAATCTGTGTAGAACAACTGTTTTCCGCAAATAGCTTGCAAACTTTCGCACATGCAAGTAGACTTTTTTAACCGACCTTGCCTTGAACCCATGACCTCAGCGATAAGAGGGAAATGATCATTAAAAATAGCAGCTGCAACCATAGACGACTCCCACACCAAATTCTATTTTTACACCTATACTCGTAACTGTATTGTTCTCCAAGTATTTACATTACATACTTAAGAAATTATAAGAAATTCTTTGTAAAAAGTTTTGTTTTAAAAATCAATACACATTCATAATCAATACATTTATATTCAATACATGTTCTTTAACAAAACACATTCATTATCAATACACATTCATAATCAATATACATTCATATTAAATACACATCCATAATCCATGTAAATTCATAGTCAATACACATTAGTCAACAATACATATTCATAATAAATACACATTCATATTCAATACACATTCATAAACAATACACGTTCGTAAACAATACACATTCATAAACCATACTCACTCATAAACAACACACGTTCATAAACAATACACATTTATTAACAAAACATATTCATAAACCATACACACGTATAAACAATACACATAAATACACAATACACATTGATAAACAATACACATTGATATTCAATAAACAATACACTTTCATAAACAATACATATTCATAAACAATACTATTTCATTAACAATACACATTCACAATCAATACACATTCAGGCTGGGTGTGCCTTTCGATGGTGTTTTAAAAAGTGTCATACTTGATTTACTTTATATGTCAGCCTTTGCATATTATGGTGCTATCGGCAAAACTGTGTCAACTTTCGGATTCGACCGCCAACAAGGTCATTCCGTGTTCTATTTCAATTAATATGTTGTTTTAACAATGTAGTCACAGTGCGGTTGTTCCTGTGAATAAATGAGAATAAAATTGAGAATGTATAACAAGGCTGTTTCTGTAACGTAATTTTAGATCTTGGATGCGTGCACAAACAAAACAACATAATACTGTGTTACACAACAATTACAATTTGGATCTCGTTTTCATACAATTTGATATGACCTTTGAAATAATGAATGAAATCTGATCTTATGATACGAAGGAAGAAAACGGAATAAAACTTTCACAAGCATTACGAACAGGGGAAATGTACAATGGATTTGCGTTCTAAAATTGCCAATTCATTAATAGTTCGGTGCCTCTGAGCACTTTGATTTCCCTATTGTGTTTAATGCAATTTGAACCAAGTACATGATATGGATCTAGTTTCTTTGGTGGAGGAAACCTTAGAATGAATAAGAGTATAAACGCCATCCTTCCTTCCGAAAGAAATGACAAATGGCTTGAATCCACGATGTGTTCTAAGCGGTAAGAGGTATGTGATATTGAAATGGCGCTTTAGACCACTAGACCACAGAGGACCCAAGTACCACATCTTGCTGCATACTACAATAATAAACCGAATTGTATTAGTTGATTGGCCGCCTTAAGTGTATTAGTAAGATCGCCAGCATTTCATACTAAAGACTTTTTAAAAATATTTATGAAAAGCAACAACCAGCTGCCTTGTTTGGATCCAGCATTAGTAAATTGTGAATTAAAAAAGATGTGTGGTTTAACACATAATGGATGTCAATGAAAATCCGTTTGTTCTGTGTTTATCTTGAAAAGGGTTTAAAGAAGGGTGATAATGTTATATATATATATGATCAAATAGGCAACACTTGTATATGATTCATAATTTTGGAAATGAGAAAATAAAGGAGGCAAAATAAATATAAATCGTATAGAGTAAGCTCTTGTATATGCCTCATAGTATTGAAAGTAGATTAATAAAGGTGGTAAAGTAACAGTTGGATAGCAAAAAGGAGTAAAGAAACAGGTGGATAGCAAAATAGATTACAGTAACATGTGGATAGCAAAGGAGAGAAACGTAACAGTTGGATAGCAAAAAGATGTAAAGTAACAGATGGCTAGCAAAAGAAAGTAAAGTAACAGGAGGATAGCGAAAGGGAGTAAAGTAACAAGTGTAAAGCAAAATGTGGTATAGAAATAGGTGGGCAGCAAAAGGAAGTTAAGTAACAGGTGGATAGCAAAAGAGAGTAAAGTAACAGGTGGATAGCAAAAGAAAATAGGTAACAGGTGGATAGCAAAAGGGAGTAAAGTAACAGGTGGATAGCAAAATGGGGTAAAGCTACAGGTGGATAGCAAAAGGGAGTAAAATAACAGATTGATAGCAAAAGAGAGTACAATAACAGGTGCGATATAAACTTTTATATTAAAAATGCAAAACAAAATGCAAAATAGCTCGTACTCAAAGGACACGGTGAAATTGATTTAACTTTTGTTCACAAATCAAATCCTTGTTTTGGCAGTTCCTTGTTGACGCATCAAGTCCTTGTTTTGTCAGTTCCTCGTTCACGCATCAAGTTCTTGTTTTAACAGTTCCTTGTTCACGCACCAAGTCCTTGTTTTGACAGTTCCTTGTTCACGCATCAAGACCATGTTTCGCCAGTTCCTTGTTCACGCATCACGTCCTTGTTATGACATTTCCTTGTTCATGTATCACGTCCCTGTTTTGACAGTTCCTTCTTCGTGCATCACGTCCTTGTTTTGACAATTTCTTGTTAACGCATCAACTCCTTGATTTGACAGCTTCTTGTAAACGCAACAAGTCCTTGTTTTGATAGTTCCCTGTTCACGCATCAAGTTTGTTTTTCACAGTTTCTTGTTCACACATCAAGTCCTTGTTTTGATAGTTCCTTGTTCATGCATCACGTCCTTGTTTTGACTGTTCCTTGTTCACGCATCAAGTCCTTGTTTTGACAGTTCCTTGTTCACGCATCAAGTCATTGTTTTGACAGTTCCTTGTTCATGAATCACGTCCGTGTATTGACAGTTCTTTGTTCATGCATCAGGTCCTTGTTTTGACAGTTCCTTGTTCAGACATCACGTACTTGTTTTGACATTTCCTTGTTCATGCATCACGTCCTTGTTTTGACAGTTCCTTGTTCATGCATCACGTCCTTGTTTTGACTGTTCCTTGTTCACGCATCAAGTCCTTGTTTTGACAGTTTCTTGTTCACGCATCATGTCATTGTTTTGACAATTCCTTGTTCATGAATCACGTCCGTGTACTGACAGTTCCTTGTTCACGCATCACGTCCTTGTTTTGACAGTTCCTTGTTCATGCATCACGTCCTTGTTTTGACATTTCCTTGTTCATGCATCACGCCCTTGTTTTGACAGTTCTTTGTTCGTGCATCACGTCCTTGTTTTGCCAGTTCCTTGTTCACGCATCACGTCCTTGTTTTGCCAGTTCCTTGTTCGTGCATCACGTCCTTGTTTTGACATTTCCTTGTCCACGCATCAATTTCTTGTTTTGACAGTTTCTTGTTAACGCATCAAGTCCTTATTTTGACAGTTCCTTGCTCATGCATCAAGTTTTTTTTCACAGTGTCTTGTTTTTACATCTAGTCCTTGTTTTGACTGTTCCTTGTTCATGCATCAAGTCCTTGTTTTGACAGTTCCTTGTTCACGCATTAAGTTTGTTTTTCACAGTTTCTTGTTCACACATCAAGTCCTTGTTTTGACAGTTCCTTGTTCATGCATCACGTCCTTGTTTTGACTGTTCCTTGTTCACGCATCAAGTCCTTGTTTTGACAGTTCCTTGTTCACGCATCAAGTCATTGTTGTTTTGACAGTTCCTTGTTCATGAATCACGTCCGTGTATTGACAGTTCCTTGTTCGTGCATCAGAACCTTGTTTTGATAGTCCCTTGTTCGTGCATCACATCCTTGTTTTGACATTTCCTTGTTCATGCATCATGTCCTTGTATTGACAGTTCTTTGTTCATGCATCAGGTCCTTGTTTTGACAGTTCCTTGTTCAGACATCACGTCCTTGTTTTGACATTTCCTTGTTCATGCATCACGTCCTTGTTTTGACAGTTCCTTGTTCGTGCATCACGTCCTTGTTCTGACTGTTCCTTGTTCACGCATCAAGTCCTTGTTTTGACAGTTCCTTGTTCATGCATCAAATCATTGTTTTGACAATTCCTTGTTTATGAATCACGTTCGTGTATTGACAGTTCCTAGTTCGTGCATCACGTCCTTGTTTTGACAGTTCCTTGTTCACGCATCACGTCCTTGTTTCGCCAGTTCCTTGTCCACGCATCAATTTCTTGTTTTGACAGTTCCTTGTTTTCGCATCAATTCCTTGTTTTGACAGTTTCTTGTTAACGCATCAAGTCCTTATTTTGACAGTTCCTTGTTCACGCATCAAGTTTGTTTTTCACAGTTTCTTGTTCCTACTTCAAGTCCTTGTTTTGACAGTTCCTTGTTCATGCATCAAGTCCTTGTTTTGATAGTTCCTGGTTCACGCATCAAGTCCTTGTTTTGATAGTTCCTTGTTCGTGCAACAAGTCCTTGTTTTGACAGTTCCTTGGTCATGCATCAAGTTTGTTTTTCACAGTTTCTTGTTCACACATCAAGTCTACGTTTTGACATTTCCTTGTTCACACATCAATTCCTTGTTTTGACAGTTCCTTGTTTTCGCAACAAGTCCTTGTTTTGATAGTTTCTTGTTCATGCATCAAGTCCTTGTTTTGACAGTTCCTTAATCATGCATCAAGTCCTTTTTTGGACATTTCCTTGTTCATGTATCAAGTCCTTGTTTTGACAGTTACTTGTTCATGCACCACGTCCTTGTTTTGACAGTTCCTTGTTCATGCATCAAGTTCTTGTTTTGACAGTTCCTTATTCATGCACCACGTCCTTGTTATGACAGTTCCTTGTTCACAAATCACGTCCTTGTTTTGACAGTTCCTTATTCACGCATCAAGTCATTATTTTTTTGACAGTTCCTTGTTCACACATCACGTCCTTGTTTTGACAGTTCCCTGTTCACTCATCAAGTCATTGTTATGACAGTCACTTGTTCATGCATCATGGCCTTGTTTTGACAGTTCCCTGTTCACGCATC
The DNA here is from genome assembly GCA_029582155.1 of Panopea generosa. Classification (NCBI taxonomy): domain Eukaryota; kingdom Metazoa; phylum Mollusca; class Bivalvia; order Adapedonta; family Hiatellidae; genus Panopea; species Panopea generosa. Next base: position 62,027,656 of record CM055909.1, read on the forward strand.
AATTCATTGTTTTGACAGTTCCTTGTTCATGCATCACGTCCTTGTTTTGACAATTCCTTGTTCATGCATAAAGTCATTGTTTTTTCAGTTCCTTGTTCATGCATCACGTCCTTGTTTTGACAGTTCTTTATTCGTGCATCAAGTCATTGTTTTGACAGTTCATTGTTCGTGCATCACGTCCTTTTTTTGACAGTTCCTTGTTCACGCATCAAGGCCTTGTTTTGACAGTTTTTTGTTCGTGCATCAAGTCATTGTTTTGACAGTTCCTTGTTCGTGCATCACGTCCTTGTTTTGAAAGCTATTTGTTCACGCACCAAGTCCTTGTTTTGACAGTTTCTTGTTCGTGCATCACGTCCTTGTTTTGACAGTTCTTTGTTCGTGCATCACGTCCTTGATTTGATAGTTCTTTGTTCACGCATCAAGTCCTTGTTTTGACAGTTTCTTGTTCATATATCACGTCCTTGTATTGACAGTTCCTTTTCCATGCATCTAGTCCTTGTTTTGACAGTTCCTTGTTCATGCATCACGTCCTTGTTTTGACAGTTCTTTGTTCACTCATCACGTCGTTGTTTTGACAGTTCCTTGTTCACGCATCACGTCGTTGTTTTGACAGTTCCTTGTTCATGTATCACGTCCTTATTTTGACAGTTCTTCGTTCACGCATCACGTCCTTGTTATGACTATTCCTTGTTCATGCATCACTTCCTTGTTTTGACAATTCCTTGTTCATGCATCACGTCCTTGTTTTGACAGTTCCTTGTACGTGCGTCTTATACTAACTTAATGATTATGAAATAGTGAAATAAGATACATTTTACCGCTTTTTGTTACATGTACATGTATATATAGCTTACCAAACACGTACGAAAAAGGGTAATTTTCCAACCATTTATCAAGGTTATGGTTCTTTTCAGATTAAGGCTACCACATTACTGCTAATTGCATTATATATTTTAAATGGAATTAATTACTATATATATATCGTACAATTAATTGAACATCGCTGGTGTCCTCATGATAATTCAATTTTAAATATTATTTCCTATCCTCGTCGAAATGAAATCAATGAAAGAAGCCAGACTAAGCTTATTACCCAATTCTCTATTTATCACATTAATGGACGTCTTCCAAGCCGATAATTTATTATATTACCAATAACAATCACGCACTTAACACCAAATTTCCTCTGGTTTTAGCATTTATGTGGATTTATTGGTGCTTCATAAAACATGATATTCTAATCCTATGCGAATTGGGCCAGTGCCTAATATGAAAATATATATTGAACACCGTAATTAGATTAAAATCAATGTCGACCATATACGAAAAACGAGAAAGGTAAAGTCTTAATCTGATCTAGTATTCTATAAAATGTATTTACCAAACACAATATCTAATAATGATAAACTGGAAATATAATATATGTTATGTTCTTCTAATGGCCTCTTCGGTCGTTTGTTTGGTCAAAATGTTTATGTGAGAATGTTTTTTTTCAAAAAAATTTAAGTATCACTGTACCCTCTTTAAAAAAACAACCTGGTCAACCTAGCAATTATTGTGCATTTTAAGTGGGTATACATTCCTGCTATGAAAAAAAATCTGTTTAACCTGCCATATGTTGTCAATGAGGTTTAACTTCTTAAAAATGTATGGTGAGAATTTATTTTCATTATAATATTTAAATGAGTGCAACACTATTTCACATAAGTGAAATGTACTTCATATGTAAAATAGTCATTCAAATTCTAGTATGTTTTTTTTATTATATTCTTACTTATCAAACTGTCATCAACTTTGAAATTGTAATTTATTTACTACAAGAAAAAGAACCGTTTAAGATTTTCTTTTGTTTTAATTCCTAAATATTGTATTATTGTTTTAATGGTGCAGACATCAATATGAAGAAATAAGTTATTTAAACCAACGTTCGTGACATTTGAACTAACATGCACAGATCTAAATATTCATCAACCTGTTAAAGTTTCGTTTACTTTGCACATTTCCACGTAAGTTCCCATGAAAATTCAGCAATACAACTCTGTATTATACATGTATTTTAAACACGGTTTTCCATATTTCAGTTCAAAAAATTGTATTGGAGGAGTAACTTTTCCTCAAACTTTTTAAAGTAAGGGGTAAATATACATTCATTACTTTTAAACTAAGGCTTATTTAGTTAAATCATGTGGGTAGAATATCCCCAAAACCTATTTGTCTTTTGTCGGGGCTGAGGGGATGACTATGATTTACTACCTTATATGTACAGACCCAATAAAACCAAGTCTGCTTTTTTCTTATTTGCGTTCTGTGCTTACTATGGATTCTTTATCAGATATTATTAACATCCGTATAAAATATACTTATAAAAGAAAACACCATAAAATACATGTTCGCTAGATGATATTTCCTTAAAATGACACGGCAATCGCTAAAGAAAACATGAAAACAATATTCACAATGATCATTTATAACTATAATACAAATACGCAGATAAGATGACAGCAAGAATCATCGCCTTAAAGCTGTCTTTATATTAGTCAAACTGCTCTTAGGAGCTTAAACCTAGTATATGACTGCGCCAACCTTGATCTTCTCCTATGGCCAACTGACTACAATAGGCGACGATGAATGTTTAAACAAGGTATCATACATTGTTTGTCTTTGCATTGGATAAAAAGTGAAGTTAAAATAACAACAAGCCTGGCAACAATGTTGTGTCTGCACAAGGAAAGCATGGCGGGTAAATAAAATGTATTATAAACTAATGATTGTTACAAACAACACCAGAAATATACTCCAACTGGGGTATTGACACATCACAAGCACAATCTATATATAGAATACATATAATAAGTACATCCAACCTAACTTTTCTCCTCTATGGTGCATCATAAGCACAATCTATATATAGAATACATATAATAAGTACAACCAACCTATTTTTCTCCTCTATGGTGCATCATAAAACAAGAGAATACATGAGTCTAGTTTAAAATCTATATTGAAAGACCAAGTGAAGCAAGAGAAAATGTTGCATTTGTAAATATATATTTTCGATAAAACTAAAGGCTCGATGAACTAAGAACTGGCATAAATATTAACAATAAAACCATGTCCAATAGAAGACGTAATATTTAAATGAAACTATTAGCACAACACTGTTACAAAAATGCATTGAATAATTGTAAAATGACACTGCAGAAGTGACAAGAATATTGAAAAACATTATTTTGCATTTGTCAATACATGTTTGAAAGAAAGAACAAAACAAATAAGAGATCCAACGCAAATTAGAATAAATGTAGCCACAGCAGTAAGACAGTATCATTTGCGTTTTTGTATTTAAGGTAATTATATTTTTGGCTAAAACTTAATGTGTAATAAACGAAGACTTGTCACAAAGAGAAACTGTTTATATAATAGGAGATGAAGCAATCAAAGGACACTGCTATTGCGCTGTGCTTTGATGAGATAAAATAAAGATAATGACTTTAAGAATAATGAGAAAATACGATAGGATAAAAATAAAGATTTAACTTATATATTGTATTTATCGAAGCTAAATCCTCGATAGCAGTTATATCCGTAAATGAATCCTGCCAACAATCAAAGGCCATTATTAAAACATCAAACATGTCATTGTGAAAACATCAACCAAGTCATTATGAAAACATCTAACATGTCATTATGAAAACAGGAAAACAATTGATTTAACCTTTAGTGACAACTGACAGTTTCTTGGTTAATCGTTACTGGCAGTGATTGTATCCGCAAGTATATGACATTGTGATGGATGATAAAGAATGTCATTAGATATATACCATATTTATATAACTTCAAATAGATCATTATTATATACTAGCGTATACTTAATTTGTGAGATACATATACTTATATAATTAAAAACATGTGACTTTAGGAAAATCGCCATTTTTTGTAATTGTTGCCGGGTTTTGTTCTGTACATGTATAAACACATCTGATTAAAGCACTCAAAATGAGCTATTGTGATCACCCGTCGTCCATCAACTTTTATATCATGATTAAAGCACCCAAAATTAACTATTGTGATAACCCATCGTCCATTAACTTTAATATCATGATTAAAGCACCCAAAATGAACTATTGTGATCAACAGTCGTCCATCAACTTTTATAGCATGATTAAAGCACCCAAAATGAGCTATTGTGATCACCCGTCGTCCATCAACTTTTATATCATGATTAAAGCACCCAAAATTAATTATTGTGATCACCCGTCGTCCATCAACTTTTATACCATGATTACAGCACCCAAAATGAGCTATTGTGATGACCCGTCGTCCATCAACTTTATATCGTAATCATGATTTTTCTTGTTACAAATTATTTTAGAATAAACTAGATTATATATTTACAAGCTATTTTAGAATATACTAGATTATATATTTACAAATTATTTTAGAATATACTAGATTATATAATTATTTACAAATTATTTTAGAATATACTAGATTATATGTTTACAAATTATTTTAAAATATACTAGATTATATATTTACAAATTATTTTTAGAATATACTAGATGATATATTTACAAATTATTTTTAGAATATACTAGATTATATATTTACAAATTATTTTAGAATTAACTATTTCTAACAATGAGTTTAAATGATTTTAGATTTGAATATTGAAAAAGTTTTTTTTATTGTGTACAGTGTTTTCATGCAGTCATCACGTTTTGAAGAATACTACTGTACTCGACTAAAAAAAGAAATATTATTTTTGCTAATAGAAGATACGGTTTTCTCCCGTTTTTTGCTTATACGGGGTTCCCACCTGGAGGAAAACTCTATCTTCCACGTCACGTGTTATCAGCTGTTTCACATGACTGGATAAACATCTGGATCTAAGTAAATTTTTGTAAATTATTTCCTTATCTGCAAATCATTATCATATATATTTTTATTTTCACGCCTTCGACACTATTCTATAACTTGATTTTGTTGAAGGAAACCATAAAAAAGAGTTAGAAAAACAGGGCCAGGATAACAATTATATTTGAAGTGAATTATTAAAGAATGTGCAGGAAAATTAACAGGTGTAATTTCTGGTACATATCTTTGTCATATATTTTAAACTGTCAATTTCTTAATATTTCTGTGAAATTATCAGCTGAAAACACGCATTTAAAAAGTCTTGGATAATTTGTGATGACGGCCATTTTCAAGTATCTATCATTTGACTGAGATGAATTTATAAAAAATATTCATGATTAGTTCATCCATATGGAATAGAAATATCTCACATTATCTCATATCTTACATTTACATGCAGCGACCAGGCTTATATTCCTAATGGAGAAAAGCTCTTATATTCATGTCACTTGACAGCTTTCTTAGCTGACAAAAATAAGATTAAATCAATATTTTGTAATCAATTTCCTTATCCACAAATCGTTATCATGTATACATTTGTATTTCAGTTTTCACTCCAGCTAAAACATTTTGTAGAAAAACCGTAAACAAGTTATAGGCATTACGTCAGAACAATGACGTCAACGTATGGATCGATGACGTCTTGCCTACCTACCAAAACAGGTTCAGAGAAAAACAAAATATATAGAAGCAATTTTTAAATAACAATCTGCGAAGACATTAACATAACTGTGTAATTTCCAATGTAATTCTTTAGTATGTATTATACAAGTCTATTTCTTCATATATATATGCGAAATTTTGGTCGTTTATCACGTACTTAAACACATAAAAACAATTGAAACAATTGTTGATTAGAAAATATCAAACATGTTTATGTATTCAAAATAATTTTAGTAGAAATGGATTAATCCAATTTTGAGAAATACGTAAGACAATGAAAATAACGTTTCTATTTGTGTCGTATAACTTATAACAGGAGCTGTCGGAGGGACAGCGCGATCGACTATTCGAATATTTGACACAGAAGTAAAATTTGATTGAGACTGACAACAAATCAAAGCAAATAAGAGTTATTTAACTTAAAAAACTGAGTAGGTCTTATTACTGCAATATATTGTATGAAGTTTCAATCAAATACATGCAGTGGCTGGGTCTAAGTAAAAAACTCTGGCAAGAATTATCCAACTTGTTAAATATTCTGGTTTGATGACAACAAAGCCATATGTAAAGTTTCAATCAAATACATTGAGTGGTTGGTGTAAAAATGACGTTACTTGCATGAAAAACTTTAACCAAAATTCTAAGTCAAAGAAGTGCAAAAAAGTGCATGATATTCATGCAAGAGTTATCTAACTTAGTTATTGTAGTAGAGTTGATGACTGGGAAGGCTTGCGTAAAGTTTCAATCATACACAATGAGTGGTCGGTGTAATATGGATTTGAGGGTACTTGCACGCAAAACTTGAACCAAAAATTCTAAGTAAAACATGAGTAATAATTTGCATTAGATTTATGCAAGAGTTACCTAACTTAGTTATTGAAGTAGGGTTGATGAATGGAAAGACTAGTGTCAAGTTAAAATCAAATACATTGCGTGGTTGGTGAGATATGGACTTGATGGTATTTGCACGCAAACCTTTAACCAGAATTCAAGTCAAACAAGGGTAATAATTTGCAATATATTCATGCAAGAGTTACCTAACTTAGTTATTGTAGTAGAGTTGATGACTAGGAAGACGTGTGTAAAGTTTCAATCAATGACTACTGAGATATGAACTTGATGTTACTTGCAAGCAAAATTTTAACCAGATTTTCTAAGTCAAACAAGGAAAATAATTTGCATGATATGCATGCAAGAGTTATCTAACTTAGTTATTGTAGTAGGGTTGATGCCTTGGAAGGCATGTATAAAGTTTAAAGACAATGCATGCAATGGTTACTGAGATAGGGACTTGTATTAAAAACTTTTACCAATTAATTGTATTCAAATTTATTGTTGCACGAACGTCGTCTTGTTTGCTACGTTCTTTTATATGCATCGTCAAGAGGTCAGCAGAAGTTAGACATTAGACGACACGCACACGAGGAATACAAACACTAAACAACATACATATACACTGCAATACATTTTTTATGATTCGGCGAGTATCGGAAGAGAGGGGTTGTGTGCGCCCATGTGTTTAGGGACACCTGAAGTGTTTTACTGCTGGCTGTTCCTCCAAACCACCATTCTGTCATTTTTGTCTCACACTAATTGTAAACTGTAGAACAGACTCAGCATCCCCCTCTCTGGTCCGTTACAAAGTAGTGAGATAAGAGCACGTTGATTGGTCAGTTACTTCAGCGAAAGTTGATTGATTGATTGATTGATTGATTGATTGATTGATTGATTGAACATTTAGCGTCATTTTTTATGCCATCGAGGGCTAACAGACGATCAGTTAACCTAACCACTATTTCCTGGGATTAATCAGTACTCGAGCACACCCCATCTCCGCAAGTAACTGATAACTTTCCCACTTGAATCAGTGGCGAGAGACGAATGATAATGAGATACAATGTCGTATATCAATCATCACGGAGACTGTTGCCGGGCGGGGATTCGAACTCACGACCCCTTGATTGATAGACAGACGCGTAACCGACTGAGCTAATCGGGCCCGGCTAAAATATTTAGTCACTGTTTCCTACGTCTTCATTTAGACGTGTACTGATTTATTTCTCAACTGTAAAAATTCGGCACGTATTGCATTTTCCCTTCAAATCTAAGTTGTGAAAAATAATTATTAAAATTTGAAAGATTGATTGAATGATTGAATATTTGACGTAATTTTTATACCATCGAGGGCTAAAAGACGATCAGTTACATGTAAACTAACCACTGTTTCCTGGGATGCTGAAAGGTTAACCAGTACTCGATCACACCTCATTTTCGCAAGTAACTGACAACTTTCCCACTTGAATCAGCGGTGATAGACGAATGATGAGACACAATGTCGTATATCAGCCATCACGGAGACTGTTGGGTGGGAATTCGATTTTTATCTAATTATATAACATACATAAAATCGAATTTATGCATGTTTAATTAAACATTCATCGTAATATCAGTTCTGTTTCCGAAAAGTGTCTGATCTTTGGCACTGACAATCTCAAGACATAAACATGTACAAACATAAATCTACCGAGTCTACGTCTGTACAGTTGAGCTGGATGCGACCTGTCTTAATTTAGCCTGAATCATGTCTGCTGAATGCTAGTTGTGCAATCACGTGCTAACTGCCTGGAGAAAAAGATTATGGAAGTTAAAAAGAATTGCAAAGAAAATCGGCGTGTTGGTATATAAAGGACAATCATGAAACATTTGCGATATAGTTTTGTTTCACATTTCATGTCAATCAGATACAACATTTTGTAGTTCATCAGCAGATCTTATCCGGAAATTAAAACTAATATATATAAATATATATATTTGAAATAGATAAATAGTGGCTGAAAGTCGGGTGTAGTTATTAAAATACATGGTATGAAATAAATCTAAGAAAGCGATTTTGAAAATTAAAATATATTATTAATAATATATACATTGTTTTACTTTTTTATGTTAGAACAAATCGCTGACCATCGACTTAATACAGAATGTGGAAACATGAAGCACTTGTTTTTATCATAATATTATCTGTGAATTTTGAAAGTGCATTTTTGGAAGAAATTACAGACATAAATTTGATGGGATTTTTACCAATGACAGGCAAAACGTGGCCCGGGGGTCGGGCTCTCATACCAGCGATGAATATAGCCGTACGGGATGTGAACGCCAGAACGGATCTTTTACCAAGCAATTACAAACTGAAATATATATGGTTAGATACACAGGTAAATAGAAACTTTAGTGAATAGTTTAATAAAATCTCGTATGTCAACGAAATGAAAAAGCAGTTATTTTCGAACTAAAATCGTATATGCACAAAAAAAAAACACTAAAAGTTTGGTCAACTTTACTAAAACAAATAGTGCATATATATATATAAATATATATATAAATCGTAGATTCCGTTGTTGTGAATTTAATCACCTCTCTTTATGAAATAAAAATATATAAATTCACTGTATCTCTATCATCCGACGGGTTTATAAATCTATCCTTTATATTGCATGTGTGAAGTTATGAATCCTTAACTGGATCCTACTGATGTAAAGCTTTCAGTTCATGTATGTAAATTGTCCGTCCAGTCCAGATGTGTTGCATTTAAATCCATAGTATATAAGTCATGGTCGACACCAAATTTATTTGCTTGGCAGAGGCCTTGATATTGTGTCTATGGTGTGCATTGTAGCTAGGCGCTTGCCGTAGTCTGATCTGTACATTTGTGTCTTGGTTATCACAAATAATTATCTCCATATATATATATATATATATATTAAGGGAAGGGAGATAATTAATTTCACAACAACGGAATTTACGATTTTTGGGATCTTTTCAGATGCTAATTCACAATGCATGATATATATATGGAGATATTTTTTTGTGAATAACCAAGACATAAATGTACTTTTTGTTGCTCCGCAACAGTATTTTCTCTATTTAGACATGGACTTACTATGGTCAATATAGTTCATTGTGGTAGGAATATAAATAGTTATACATGTACTGAAGTGCATTAATCCTGTTTTTATTTGTTTTATGTAAGTGTGATCCTGGGGTCAGCACAAATGCATTGTACGAAATGTTGTATAAGCCCCCAGTCAAACACATGATAGTCGGTCCTGCCTGTTCGCCGGAATGTGAGATACAAGCACAGTCGGCTCATAGGTGGAACATTTCACACGTAAGTAGTTCAATCCGTTCATGTATGTTTCATTGCAAATGTTTCATCTGTTTAAAATATAATACACCTTTGGGAGCACTGCACGTTTCCTGTCAAACAGTTTCATAATATTATTTGAAAAAGTTCATTTCATGTTTATTATATTTTTTGTGAAAAAAGTTATGGCTAAAACGAATGCATTCCGGACAAAAAGCAATACATCCATGTCTCTCTCAAATTTTCAAAAGATAAAAGTTCCATTTTTACTTAATTAAAATGTTGTTGATCTAAAATGAAAGATGTATATCTAAACTTAAAGGTCTGTGAATTATGAAGATTTGTAAAGACAAACATATTCAATATAAATTCGTTTTCCATATGTGCTGTTTAAAAACTAAGAATTTTTTCTGCTATATTAACTGTTGTATTGACACCTTTTTTAACATTACTGACATCCAATATGGAATAAAAAATATCAATAAAATAAAACATTTCGAACAATTTCTCCGATATTGACTTATCAAAAAAAAAGAAAATATGTCATTAATTTAAGTGCACGGTGACAGATATTAAAACGCAACCTATTTTGCACGAGCGTATTTATCCATGATTATTGATTGGTTGTTTACCTGAGATGTTACTGAATAATTGGGTAACTCCTGAATTGGTGTCACCTTTTTTCATTTCTAAGTAAGTCCCCTCAAAACCGTGAGTTGCGTTTTCATACACATATGATGACAAACAATTAATAAAAGATTTTATTAAACGTTTTATTAAACTTTTATTGTAGTAAAAAAACGCTGATTGCCTCGTTTCAAAATATGTTATACGGGCTGTATAATTTTAAAAAAACTACATTTTTTAACAGGGTTTAACGCCATTTTAACACATTTCAGGTTATATATTGCACATCCAGTTTTACTGGTGGAGGAAGAACTCAGACTGACTCAGACTGAGTAGAACCACCGTTTTTTCGCAAATAACTGGAATACAAGTATTTGTTTATTTAGTTTTTTTTTTACAATCAAAGTAACATTAGTAGACTAATTCACAATCAAATGAGATTGTCTTGGATTTTAAATTTTATTTTGTATGAATGTGTTTTGTTATATAGACTGCTTAATAAAGCAATGGTTATATTATTTGGAGTTCAGACAGAACCCTGGAAACGCACTAGACATTTCATCAGATGCAAAACGAAATAACTACGCCACGTTGTCGAACGCGTCATTTGCATATAAATGAAAGGAATGAGTCTAGAGAACTGGAATGCTTCTTATATATAATAATACACAGAATGATGCAAACACTATATTAGTATATGGTTATATTCTCACTTCTCGCTTAGCAAAAACTACTTAAATAAATTATTGTCAATTTTTATTTAGTTTACATATGGCTGCTCGTCGCCCACGCTATCAAACAAGAACCGATTCCCGCGATTCTTCAGAATCAATCCCCCAGAAACCACGTACAACACGGCAAGGATTGCTCTCATAAGACATTTCAACTGGAAGAAAGTTGCTACGATCAATCACGCATTGGACATCTTTTCTGCGGTATGACATCAAATGTTGGTAAAGCATCTTTGATGCAATAGTTCCTTAGACTCCGCACAGAACTTGTTAAAGAAAATAATAGCAAACTTTTATAAAGTCCTTTCATAAGGGGTACTGATATATGAAACTTCAATCACGCTCGCTAGCACCGCTATTTTGTATCAAAATATACTGAATGACCAACATTATTTCGATGAATCATAAATAATAACATCACTGAGTTAAAGATAGGAGGCGACTTTATAACGCTTTTTTGAAGTTTTGAAGCAACATTACCTATTACAAGTCGTATATCGGTGATCTTATATGAGTATATTTATTTATAATTATTGAAATAAATGAACATAGTGGCAAAATGTATAATACGAGACTCTGTAAAACATATTGTTGATTAAATCATTTGCTATTAACTAACCTTCTGTTGAAGACTTGACTTGAAACACATTCTTACGTTCACCAATAGTCCAAAACCTGAATAATTTACGAATGTGTATCACATTTGATATGAATCTTTGAAAGAAGATCCTGGAATAAAATTGGCCAACGCGGTTTTTTATGAATACATGCCGATGAAACAACTTACGTAATATAAACATCTTGAATATTACTCTGTAAATCTTATGTTTTACATTGGACTCTTATAAGTATTTTTTCGTTACAATTTTTTCTTAGACTAAATCTCAATGTTCTATGTCACATAAAATGTGTAAATTGTGACATGCCATTTACATGTCTGTTTGTGTCATTTAAATAAAGTGTATCGATTATATTTACATTCAGAATGTATTGTTTTACAGCAATACGGATATAAATATTGTCATGCTGGACATGGACAATACCCCCGTTGAAGCAAATCATTGTGCTGTCCACTTCATGTCAATGCTCTTAATCAGTGTTTGCAGTTTCAAAGCATTCGCTTTACAACCTTTCAATGTATGCTCCAAACAAGAGAAAATAACAAAGGGGAATAATTCTACGAAGACAGAAGAAAAAAAATATGCTGTCTGCACACTGCACTTCCTCTTAATGTCCTCTATCATTGTGTAAAATATCAGCTTAATCCATCGAATACGTTTGGAGTTATGTTCCGGACTAGCATAATAAAAAGGGAATAATTATGTAAAGAAACAAGAGTTATGTTTCTTGCACACTGCACTTCCTTTCAATGTCCTTTATAATTTTGTGAAATATTTATTAAATTCCTTGAACACTTTTTGACTTATGTTCCAGACAAGCATAATAAAATATAATAAAAGAAGATAATTCAAAAATGGGTAGGGTAGAGCTATAGTTCTGGGACACTCCACTTCCTCGCAATGCCCTCTATCATTGTGTGAAATATAACTCAAATCTCTTAAATAGTTCTTGAGTACTCTAATGAGAAGTATACTAAAAGTGATAAATGGGGATAATTAAACAAGAGTTGTTAGAAGACAACAAAGATCGCCAATGGGATAAAACTCACCACCCAAGCAAATATTGAGATTGGAGGAAAACACCAAAACTTAAACGCAATTAAGCGCAAAAGTTTAACCTGGGTTCTACAGACGACGCCGACGACGACGCCGGGGTCATGGCAATAGCTGTCCTGGACATTCGTCCCGACGAGCTAAAAAAAAAAGCAGGGCAGTGTTATGGTTTTTAGGCACTGCACTTCCACATATTGTCCTCTGTCTTCGCAAGCATTTTGAATGAATTCCATTCAGCACTTTTAGAGTTATGCCCTTGACAAGTAAATTTAATAAAATGAGATAATTCAAAAAGTAAGCAATGTAGAGTTATGGTTCTTATACACTGCACTTTTTCTCAATGTCCTTAGTCATTGTTTGCAGACGCAACACAATCTCTTGAATAGTTTTAATGTTACAGACGGAAGGCCGCACGGACGTACGCACGAACGGACGGACGGAGATAAAAAGAAGTTGAAAGCAATCCACCTAAAATTACATATTGATAATTACATATCGAGTATCATCGTATTAGTTATATCCCATCTCTACATAATCATTATTGATCTTTTCATTTTCATCTGCTAAAGATTCCGAAAGCGCTCAAGTTTTTTTAAATATTTTTAAAGAATTCAGTATTGTTTGGGTGTATCAATTAATTAATTAATCTATTATTTCTCTAATATATATATTGTATGTAAATGTCAAAAGGCATTTATTGTTTGCTGAAAGTTTGCCGATAAAACTGTTTGAATTAAAATGTTTATTTTATGTAAGTATATTAACGTCCCAATATCTAAACGTTAGACATAATGCCAACGAAATGATGAACCGGCCAATAGCAAACATATATTTGATGTATAAACTCATATGACTGTATGAAACGCATATTAAATATCTTGTCCAGGTTACCAATGACTTTGTCCATAACGTTAAAGGTACAGACATTTCCATTATATCAGAGGAAATATTTGATCATGACCCGTCATTGAGGGTCCAAAGTTTAAAGGTATGTATATGTGCTATATAACTAAGACAACGTTATTCTGCTTAAGTGTGTTATATTTGATACATGTACAAGAAAATATTATAATATTTATAATAAAACCTGATTAAAAAATCCATTGGAGGCAACACGGAAAGGGAATACTCTGATTTATTGAGACTGTCCATTAGGGATAATGAAACCATCACAGCCCTAAATAATGCTCTAAGCAGTGAATGCGTTTCTCATAAATAATAACAAAAATAGAATGCATACTCATCAAAGAAAAGAAACTTTGCTTACGTCTATTTTCTACAAATGTACTATTCCTAAATATACAATTTACACGCATGGTATTATAACGCAGGCTGTTTTTAAGTTACCGCAAATTCGAATTATTTTAAATGCCAGATATCACACATTTATTCAGCAAAGATAATATATCGCTTTAAAATCATTTAAAATATTTATTTATTGGTTGGATAACTGCTAAGCGTGTATCAGTTATTACGAATAATTTACAAAACAAAAAAAAACATTACTTGATTAATTCCGGTACCACAATTTTCTAATTATTCTGTGCAACTTATAGACAAATTTTACTAACATTATGTTACAGAACAAAGATGCAAGAATAATACTAGCTGCATCGTTTGAGAGTCAAGGCAGGCTGATTATATGTGCCGTAAGTATAACCATTCGTGTATTGATAATTAAGTTACTTATCGTCGGTAAATTATTTTAATATTTTCATTCGTTAGTTGATTCTGTAATACATCCTCGCTATACTATTTTAAGACTGTCATGTGACCTCGATATAATAGTTTAGATTTGTTAAATGCCTTCAGAATACTATTTTAGAATTCATGGATCCTTTTGTAAATCCGTTAGTTGATAACTTCGTTTCGTGTCTTCAGTAAGCTGTTTTTGAATTCATGGACTTTTTTGTCATCTGCTAGGTGATACTATTACCATGTGTTGTCGATATACTTATTTAGAATTCATGCATCATTTTTTTTGCTGCTAGTTGATAATCATTTAGTCATGTGTTCTCAGTTTACATTTTATATTCATGATCCTTTCTTCATGCACTAGTTGATAAAAAGTTCACGTGACGTCAGTATAACAGCTTGTTGATAATATCATCATGTGTCCTCGTTAACATTTTAAGAATCCATGGACTTTTTTATTGGTATGTTGATATTATGTAATTTGTTCTTGGTTAATTCATTCACGGGACCTTTTCATGCGTATTTGATAATCATAAGTCCTCGGTATAACAGCTAGTCGATATGTTTGTTATGTGTCCTCGGTATACATATTTATAATCCATGGACCATTTTATCCGCTAATTAATAACTTTGTCATGTGGTATTGGATATTTCAATAAATGACCTTCTTCAAACTTAGTTTAGTTTTAGACTCAAACAGTCCGTTAATCAAATGTCAGATGCAGAAATAAGAGTATGTGATATATTCACCAGGAAATGCAGCTTTCGGAGGCAACCACAACAACACGAACTCAAAAACCCGAACAGCCATACTGTGGTTATAAGAGCACCGGCGTATAGACGACGGTTTAACTTCAAACAGCACTGAGGTGTCTCTCAAAATATGAAATATATGACCAACAGGAAATGAACCACAGCCACCAAAATAGCAATGCACAGAATAATCATATTAGTTGCAATACATACATACAGGAGAAGTGACCACAGAGGTCAGAGCCTGGGATGATTATTACACTAAAATAGTACCTTAGAAAAATCGGCACTAAAAAGTCTAAACCTAGTAAACCGATAAAAGTACTGTATCAAAAAAGGATAAGTCTAAATTCCTTCCGCGATTGCAGGGTCATCAAAGTGGCCCTATGTACTGAAGACCTATGACCAAGTACCTCCCACTGCTGAGGTCATGACTTCAAGCCTAGCTCAGTCCAAAAAGATATGTGTGAAAGGATGGTAGTACTTCTAAGATGCTTCCATCACTAATTAGACTGCATATGTTATACATGTCATGTCATGTGTTGAAATTTGCTTTAACTCCATTCCGATATTGCGGTCAGGGATAATATTTTATATGTGATCTAATTTTTAAAATTAAAGTTTGTTTCAGTTCAATTCCTTTACCGTATATGTAGATGGATCAGATTTCATTTTTTGTATTATATTATTATTTCTCCTATTAAGGCATACAAGGTAGGCCTCTTTGGTCCTAAGATAGTGTGGGTGTTTCCAGGATGGTATGTAGATTACTGGTGGAGAAATGACCTTGACACCGTACCATGTACACAGTATGTTCTTTTACAATATAATATTCATATTAAAATAAATAGCAGGCTCATTTTATCTGAAAGCAAGTTATACTGTAAAATAATGTTATTTCAGAACTTAAGAAACGTGATGAGTACTTAGGTGAAATGATTTTAAAAATTTTACTGAGAGTTGAACTCTAACTCTCATTATATACAGCATCAGTGGAGGATATGAATTTTGCTTTATAAAACCAATCATCCAATCGTTCGGTTGTCCATTCGTTATCATTTAGTCACACATATCTGTGATTGCAAAATTTCTGCATTGTCTATTCGACTCTTATAATGCTTTGTTATTCGGCCATAGCCCTGCCATATAATACTTTCTTCGCGTTATTGTAATAAATGCCCATTTTGCATCTTAGGGATGTATCACAATACAATCGGTGATTATTTATTCATTTCACTGACTGTTTTTATTTCTTATTATACAATTACAGAGACCAAATGGACATGGCGGCCGAAGGTCATTTTCTTACAGGTATTTTCTTCAAGAACCCAAAAGATGAGAGGGGTATTGCTGGACTTACAATATCTGAATTTGAAAAGCTGCTTCCTCTAGAACCCACATACACTCCAGATACGAAACAGTACGAATTTCTTACTGCGAATCTATATGATGCCATATGGGGAGCAGCTCTGGCACTCAATTGCACAGACGCGCATTTAACATATATAGGTACTCAAGCATACATATTTGTGTTGTATTGTTAGGTACTCATGCATACATATTTGTGTTGTATTGTTAGGTACTCAAGCATACATATTTGTGTTGTAGTGTTAGGTACTCAAGCATACATATTTGTGTTGTATTGTTAGGTACTAAAGCATACATGTTTATGTTGTATTGTAAGGTACTCAAGCATACATATTTGTGTTGTATTGTTAGGTACTCAAGCATACATGTTTGTGTTGTATTGTAAGGTACTCAAGCATACATATTTGTGTTGTATTGTTAGGTACCCAAGCATACATGTTTGTGTTGTAGTGTTAGGTACTCAAGCATACATATTTGTGTTGTATTGTAAGGTACTCAAGCATACATATTTGTGTTGTATTGTTAGGTACTAAAGCATACATGTTTGTGTTGTATTGTTAGGTACTCAAGCATACATATTTGTGTAGTAGTGTTAGGTACTCAAGCATACATGTTTGTGTTGTTTTGTTAGGTACTCAAGCATAAATGTTTGTGTTGTATTGTTAGGTACTCAAGCATTAATGTTTGTGTTGTATTGTTAGGTACTCAAGCATACATGTTTGTGTTGTATTGTTAGGTACTCAAGCATAAATGTTTGTGTTGTATTGTTAGGTACTCAAGCATACATGTTTGTGTTGTATTGTTAGGTGTATAGCATCGCTTCAGAAATCTTTAATAAATATTAGGAATAACACACAGTGTGATCAGCACGTCCACTCGTAATTATAAAAGTACACTTGTCTATGTTAGACTTTGGGATATAAGAATAGAGTCAGGGCTCCAGTGGTAGATTATCTGTATCACGGCAATGTGGGGTGCCCTTAACTTTATCCGCATATACATAGTACAGGTGAATTTTGGGCGTAATTTGTCAAAGTTGTTTAAACTTGCAATCTATTACGTATGAAAAATGAATAAGTTATTACTGTGAACCCAACTGGGCCGAAATATTTTATGTGAGAATATTAGTTTCCAAGTTATCTGTAAATGGACGGGGGTTCTATTTAGATTCATTAAAATGCACCTGATGTCCTCGTACACCGATACAATTGGATACCCTATAACCATATACCGGTAATATGTTTATTCAAGACGTTTAAAGGAGTATATCAGGAAAAATCTCATTATCATTAACAACTAAAATCCGAATGGTTGGGTACGTCAAATCCATTAAAATGTGACAAAATCGAAGACTTGATACGAAATCCCCATTCATAAAATAGATTCTTAAATACTGCTTGACAACCATTGCATCGTCATTTGAACTCTTATTAAAATGAAACTAGTTTTACTACGTGTGAACTTGCATAACGGATCAAACTGAAATTAAAATAAAATCAATCGCTTGACTCATTGAATACGTCACAAATTATGTTGCAATTTTAAGCGGGAAATCTATTTTAGTCCAACTTAGGCGCGTAGCCTAGGTTAGGACATCCATTTTCAATTTATTGTTTAGGCATATTTAAATGAATATTGATTTAGCAATACGGGGTCAGTGAGTATATATGGGCATGCTATATTGGAAAATATGGTTTTACCCAGTTGAACATTTTTGAAAATTCCTGATATATTCCCTTTAAAATCGATATTTTCATACATTTCTTATAAATTGATGTCAGTATTGGTAGCTAAAAGGCGAATTAGTAGACGAATATCAGGTTACGTTATCTCTAATCCATAAATATTTCATAATTCCTGCAGATCATCCTAAAACACTGGGAGAGTTTGACTACACAGATGTAGATATAGCAGACATTGTTACAGAATGTATTTACAACGTATCCTTTCTTGGACTGTCTGGCAATGTCAAATTTGATAGAAGTGGAGACCCATTGAAAAACGTTAGACTGGATCAAATAAGAAGTAAGTCTTCAGCATGAAAATAACGTTATTATGCCATTTCGTTATCGTTTAGTTTTTGTTATCTTAAATGGAATAGATTGGCATCTTACACTCAACTTGTTGTCGTAAAAACATTATTAGTACAAAAATATACTTATGTCCATACATGATACTAAATTGTTTCCATTCAAATATTGACAATGTCTCCGACATCAGTTAGGAACCTTTATCTTATAAAGCAATTGCAGTAAAATTTCGTTGGCTCGAACACTGACGGTTTGAACACCGCATATAACTCAAACCACTTATGTTATCGTGTTATATTCTTATTTCGATGTATACACATGTACGGTATGACGCTGGACAATACTTGGCTCGAACACACTTTAACTCGAACAAGTTTGTCCAGTCCCGTCGGGTTTGAGCCATAGAAGTTTTACTGTACACCAATTTAACATATATAATATATTTGATTATACCAAATTTACATATTGCGCAATATCTTATTCGTCCCGTGAAAACTTATTGACATTTATTTAATTCGTTTAAATAAGTACGTTACTGCTAAATAATGTATTCAATCAGTATATAGACAAAGTATCTATGTGTAATTTGCGAATATATCCGATTTAATAATATTACAATGCAATATCGATAATAATGTTTCGAAAATTTAAAATAAGTACGAACACGATTTTATATTTTTAACGGTTAACAAATTGAAACTATGTAACCTTATTAATAATATTTACATTTCATCGTCCTCTAGAAATCCTCCAATTACATTAGATGTCACAAACAGCATGTTAATTCCATTTCTTTACAGTCAAAACAAATAATAAGACTATATTAACCGTCAGATTTGTTAAATTGCTGTCCAATTTGTTTAATGAAATTATCAGAGAACGGAAAATTTTAACAACTTAACCATTTGTTGTATATGCTTAATATTCAGTATTGTGATTAGAAAGAATCTCAATTCATTTATTTTATCGCTGTTTCACATATTCAAATACAAGCTACATGTTTATTGATTTATTAATTATAATAATAATTAGGTGATTCCCACGACTTCATTCGTCACTGTCATTTTATATTTTTACAAATGCATCATGTTTGTTTGTGTTGTGTTGGCTATGACCTTTGAACGCTTCCCTGCAGTATATCACTTGTTTTATATTAATGTTGGTTTGCCTACTATCATTTAATATTTTGGTTAGATCTAAAGAAAGTACATGTGGCAACGTATGTTATAGAAAAACAGCCATGGCAGTTTGAGTGGCAACCTGGAGGAATTGTATGGAGAGGTAAGTATTAGTTTAAATAGACACGACAGTGGCATCAATAGTAAAAACTGTGTAAGTGGTCACCTGTTTGTAACAGCCACTTGTCTTAAGCAGCCACATTCGCTATTTCCTATTTCTATGCTTTCAGAGCAAATTAATTTGTATTAAGCAACACTTGTGAAAAGCCATTCTTGCTCCTTGTCTTGACTGGGTGCCTAAGACAAGTTTAACTCTATACCAAGATATATTTGACTTTTATAGTAACATATTATATCTTAACACCTTGTATTTACAAGTGCTCATACAACACTTATTATTCACAGTCATGGTTCAGATATATGTTGTGATGCAAACTGCCGACTACCGAATATACGTCTTCAATTGAAAAGGAAAGTCCTACAATTCCTTTCCGCAGTAACAGAACCAGCATAGTATACAATTTAAACGGTTTTTTGTCATTGGTGTAAAACATAAACATCGCTTTTAAAAAGTTTAATGATTGCCCGAACAAATGCAAAAATGATATATTAACATCTTCGCCTGTTCAATAATTGGAGCCCGTGTAGTTCCGGCTAAGAATAGATTCACTGTCAATCTCTGCAGAGGGGTAGGAATCCTCCGAATGGGTGTCATGTTAATTTTATCATTTTTTGTCATGTTCATTATTGTGGTTAAATTACCAACCCCTGGGTGGTTCCTGGGAGCATATAAGTGATGGCAAAAATAGGATCACTGTGGCTCATGCATGTCGTAGAAAGCGACAATTTGAGTAATACGATAGAATTTGCATAAACTCTGCAGTTCTGCAGGTATCAAGGTTCTATGTTCATTCTACATATTCATTTGTTGATGTTTTGTTTGGTGTAGAGCGAACCTGCAATCTTCATTCCTGTTGGTGTCGAATAACCTATAATGTGTTGATACGCCGTTAAACCCTATTCATTCATTCATTCATTCATTCATTCATTCATTCATTCATTCATTCATTCAATAATTGGGTGAATGTTTTATATTGTTCTTTATAGAAATGCGTTTGAAATGGTATTGATAACCATATATTAATTTCATTAAAACCAAGATAATCATGTTGTCCCTGCTCATTCTCTTTTTTATTTGACACTACCCTAGAATATATGATCGATATTTGTTTTATTATTTCATAATATATGTTCAAATATTTTACAATTACATTTATAACGCATACAGTTAACTTTTGCAATATGAATGTATTCTATGAAATAAGATTAAAAAAAGGACAGAAGAAGACAACAAACATGGGAAACAAGAAGGTAGATTAAAAGAGAGAAGGAACCGGGGTAGTCATTAAAGGAAATTGTATATAACAGTATTCTATCCCAGAACCTGATATCTCCCGAATCAGGTCTATTAACCACCAAAGAAAAATAATGGAATGTTATGCCTGTCCAACAGTTCATAGCAATTGAACGTTTACTAACTGTGACGTTATCAAAACTGTCAATTGACGTAACTGACCAATCAACTTGCTCAAATAGGGCTTTCCCAACATTACTATTTAACGGACAAATCAGGAGTGCAGGGTTCGTTCTACAGACTAGTATGACAGATATGTATTTTTCAATATTGTTTCTAAAAACATTGTATATTAAATGCTTATAGGTGGTGTGGCACCACGGGATTCCACTATTATCACATACACTGAGGTGATAATTCCAGATTATCTTTATATAACAATGACTTCTATATCTGCCGTTGGAATGCTTCTCGCCATCGCCTTCCTCGTCTTTAACCTGATCTACAGAAACCACGCGTAAGTAGTCTGTTAAGAAATCTATGAAGTACCCATACGAAGGTTTTCTGGAGATGTTTTTAGACTGTATTTATATATGAATTGTTTTATCGTGTAAACCAAATTTTAACAACTTATATAAACATTCGTTATAGAGTATTCTCACAAGTTTGAAATTTTTACTACAAGTTCAAAATGTCATATTAAAAAAAATACAAATAGCAACTCACGGAACAGTTTAACTATAAAGTGTTTAGTAATTTGATTAATATTTAATCATGTACATATGGCGCCAAAATAGTTAAAACGTTAAACAACTTTGAAATCGAAAAAAGTAAGCGTTTAAGCTGCGCACCGAGCATCGCACTGTCATCAAGGTTACTTCGTTCGTCAACTCGTTTAATAAATTAATAAATAAATCAATAATACATGGACGCGAATAAAATATCCTCTTTTTTTCCTGCACTGTATCAATGAAGTTTACAAATTACGAAATTTATGTTTGCATGTTTTTTTTTGTAACTTAGCATGTATTTTCACAAGAACCCATTTGTAATTTCGAGTGACGCTCTTCACTATGTTCTTATATATATTATTTTGGTGTACACAAATATTGTTATACAAATTAACAAATGTCATGCGGTACAGTTATATAGAAAATACCATATAAGTGTCTTGCAAATTTATCAGGTAAGGCTTAGAAACAAACCCAGTCCTTGTTTATTTTGTGCCGAACCTGATGAAGTTGATATTATAAGACACTGGCATGTTATTCTCTTTATCATTTCAATATTTCTAATTCGTTTATTTTATGAAATTGAAAATCGGCATCGAGATTTTGTTACAGAGATTGCGTACATTTCAAATTGTATTATTATACATAATGGCGTCATTTGACTGATAAACTTGCATTGAAGTGATCAACCTAAATTAATCAGGCAGGCAGTTTATCATCACAAATGAATGCATTGACATAATAAATGCATGGGATATAGTTATTGTATAGTATATATGATACAATTGTGACTTTTACAACGTGCATTTGATAAACACATATTGTATCAAATGAACGACCATCATTATGTACATATTAATTGTTTAACCTTTGACCTGGTTAATTTATGAAATATTATATTAGAACATGAACTGCAATCTATATATCGTTGATAAATTGCAATGACCTCCCTGTTTCAGTTGCTTTTGAGGGTACCATTACTTCGAAAGGTAACCACTTACGTGAATAGCGACTCATAACAGTCAATTAATAGACGAAACGGTCAAACGTACATGCACCTCAGTGACTTTACCCGAATTCATTCAATTAATACAAGTAGTGTGTATTTGATAACCTGACTCATGTAAAAAGTTGGCTAAATGTTCAAGGACTACCCCGGTAAACTGCACCAATGAGCTTAGTATATATAATACCTCATTAGAGCTCTCAGCTCTCACTCAGACAGTAAAAAAATAGTTTTAAAATAATCTAGTTTCATATTAAAGAAAGTCTGATGTCATCAGGTCTTTTCTTATTAGAACCAACATTAATTTGCATGAAAACGGATGTACTTTGTCCGTAAGAATTGATTTTTTTATATAATGTATTAAATATCCATATTTTATAACATCAGATAATCAGGCATTTTTGTATCAATAAAGTCATCTTGAATAGCAGCAATATAGTAAATACTTGTATATGGGGTGAGAATAAGGAGGGGAACAGCACTAAAGTTGAAACGGAGAGAGTATTTAAAAAATAAAAAAGTGGAGAGGGAAGGTTGTGGGGGAACTTGGGCTGGTGCAGGAAAAATGTGTTGTTGGGATGGGCAGGCTCATGCAGGTACCAATGTATACCAGTTTAAACAGAACTGATTATACTTATAGTTTACATAAAAAAATAAATGGGCACTTGGAAAGGTAACAAAACTGCAAATGGGCAGAGTATATCATTTATTACAAAAATAAAGTTCACAAAAAAGGCTGGATTTAGGGTGTTTAGCAGTAATAAAGTTGAAATATTGTATTTTCAGTTGATTTCAAATAAAAAATAAAAGATAAATTTAAACAAATATGTGATGGGATTGGGGGGATTGGGGCGGTAATAGGTTTGAAAATAGGCAGAATATTTCATATAATACAAAGCAAAATTTAAAAAGAAAATAACGGCGGGGAGGGGGTGATGCTCGTGCAAATGTCCAAGTAGGTATGGGACAATTTGACTATTAAAATATAATACAAGGTATTTTCCATCAACAAATAACTATTGTACTGTGTTCTATTCCAAAATAAATATATGTGGATACATTTCTGTAACATTTCATATATATACCCAATAAACGGTTTGGGCTCCAAAGTATATAATGGTGTCACATTGCCATTCGCTTATCGCCGTTGTTTCAAGCGGACGACAGTTATCAGATACTTGTAGACATGTGTGATATAGTACTGGTTAACCTCCAGGATCCATGAAAAGAGTGGCAAAGTTAAACCATCGTCTGTTAGCAATCGATGGCATTGAAATGACGCCAACATATTTATCTCGTCAATAGGTACGTTAAACTTTCATCGCCTAACATCAACAACGTTCTACAACTTGGATGTCTTCTTAGCTACAGTACTGTGTTCATGTATTGTGACGACTGTGGCGCTGTGGGGAAAGTGGTGTACTGCAAGGTGATGTGTTATTTCGTATGGTCTTAAGCATCGATTAAAAACAATGTCAATCAATAATATTATCATACTGTCTACATCAGACCGTATCAAAGTGCTGCTTCAAGCACGCGGCAAATATACGTTGTGATACCCACTCAATCCAATCACATAAACAGTATCTGGGTCCACTAACACTACAACTAACCTATGAGACTAGTTCGTTTAAGGATTTTTGTTTTCACTGTGAACAGTATACATATCAATACAACTGTCTTATGAATGCTGAATACAAGGTGAGTTCGTTTCAGGTTTTTTGTTTGCACTATGAATAGTAGACTATTAATACAACCATATTATAAAAGCTGAAAACGAGGCGAGTTCACTGAGCAGAAGGAAACTATTTTTGATACTGCACATACCTGAATGTTGCTAATAAAATAAAGTTTTCATCTGATACTGTTGCACTACTTACTATTTTGTTTATATACAAATTGTGTATAGCGTTTTAGTTTAAAATTGTTAATTTTATATTGACGAGAAGGAAGACCTAAGCCACAAAAGCCTCGATTAAAATTAAAATAGAGTAGAGTCATACGAATACAAGCTGCATGCCTTAGCTATACTACTGAACTGTTCTAATTTTAGCAAATATATTTACACTAACTGTCTTTGCCCAAATTATTTTCTCGTTTTACGAGTAAAGGACGGAGATAAGAGTAATCTTTAAATTCTCCAGTGCAGGATTTGCTACTGACCTTTGTTCACGCCTGGTCTTTGTTTGTATGTTATATTATTTATGATTAAGAGTTTTTTCTGTGAACTGATTGTATTTGTACATGTACCACGATCGGTTTATCATTCATTTCTACGTCACCTGTTAGACATTTTAAGTTTTCGTACATCAAGAACTAAACCAAAGATCACAAACAGTGAATAAATTATTTTTTAAAATGATCACTATTATCTAAATTCAGATGAGGACATTCACCTTTACTATTGGCTTTACAGTGGCATTCGGTGCAATGTTTTCCAAAACCTGGAGGGTCTACCGAATATTCTGCAATAAGAAATTACTGCGACTAGTAAGTTAATTACAATTTGACTTTGCTACTTTTTTTCATTTGGAAACAAATTGTAACAAAAAAAAAAAGGTTATTGTGGCCTTATTTAGTAGTGTCAGCTAGTACGTGTCTATTGGAATGATATAGGCTATATTTAGAGCAGGTAGCGTGGGTTTGTTAAAACGTATCGATAGCTCCATAGGAGTAACATTTTTAATATTTTTTAGCATATTCATTTTTTATTAAAGATTAATCATTTTGGCGTTTTTTTTTCATGAAAATCCATTCGGTACTCAGAAAGTTAGAACTATTAAACGGGTTTATTATTTATAAAACTAATTTAAATTTACATTGAGCTTAATAGCGTAAAATCCGCATCGTACAATATATTGAAAGTTGTTGATTCGTAAGTTGCACGAATTTCACTAAAGTATGTGGAGTGTTTTACTATATATCTGACTGTATTATGAAACTCCGTTCAGTGTAGCAGAAAACATCTTTCGGAATTGTTGTGACGAAAAGGAGTCAGCATGTTAATGTTCCATTACATAACGGCAGATGGGTATGTGAATTTTATATTATGTTGTATATGGTTGAGTTATTTAAATGTCTGATAGATCAATGTTGACGTTATCAGATCTTAGTAAAGTTGTATAAATTATTCATATCCATTCCGACGAGAATGTCTGTAATTTAATTTCACATCCGCGGTATTGTTTTGTTAGAACATAGGCCGAGGAATCTGAGAACGTATTTTGAGCTGTTGATATCGTGTTTACGATGAAGTATTGAAATTCATCATGTTAGAGTTGATTGATATGTGTAATTGAATTTTGTGGGTGCTTATTCTTATATTCACAAAGTGAATAGATACAGAATTGGTCGGTAATCGTTTATATTATAAATGAGAAATTAGGTAGTGATATAATTGCTACTTTGGGATTGACTTAAGTTCATATATGAGATGTTGTTTAAACTACCATGAAACTTCAGATAGTAAGAATTGTTATCGTATATTGATTAATCTACAATGAAACTGTTAGATGGTAAGAATTGAATGCACTGTTATATAATGTTGATAAATCTACCAATTGCCTGAAATTGATAGTTGGTAAGTAATAGACGCCATGTCATTACGTATTGAGTAACTAGTAAATATGAGTTTATATATATATTGTAGCCGTTTTTAGACGTACGCGAGACATGTGTTAAAGGCGATTGCGGTAGTTTCCGTTTTTCACAACGTTATGATTTTACGTGCGCACCGGTTGCACCGTTTGATGTATTTTCGGATAATTTGGACAAATTTTTATTGCAAGTTACATATTAAATCACAAACCTGAAATGAATTTTTTTATAATAAGAGCAAAAGAAGTAATAATTTATTGATTGGCAAAACATGAAAATTAAGAAAACTGAAAATAATTGCTTTGCCATGTAGAAGGTCAATTTCATTTTTTTCAAAAATAAGCATGGTGAGCTATTGTTTTTAAGATGTTATATTATAGAACAATGTTTGATCAATAATTCATGCAATTTTAACCAAATTCTATTGGTGAGAATTTTTTTTTTCAATTTAAAAAAAAAGGGGAGATAATTTGAGAAAAAAAAATTGCTCAACATGTTATTTTTTTCCAAGAAGAAACTATTTGTATGTAATTTGTTGTTTATTTCTGGAAACTATTTGTATTCACATGTATTTAGTGTAGAATTCATGTTATGACTATGTATTATTTTCATTTTTTGGGATTTCTCATATTTCATGGTATTTTCTTCTCCGAGCATAGGAAGTGTACATCTTAAAGGGTCAAAATAATAAAAAGAAGCAGGGTGACATACTGTTTTTATTTCATTTTTGTATAACATTTGTAATTATCTAACAACCCTGAAAGTTTCAACAACATCTATTGGTTAGAAAAAAAATGATGAAACTGTAGCAATCGTCTTTAACTACGTATAGACGTGACAGGAAGTCAGCTGGTGGTAGTACCGTCATAAGAACAGCAATCAACATAATCGTTATATGGATGACTTGACGATCCTGGCGTCGGAGTACAGTCGAAGATAGTCGGTACCGGGCGACGTAAAGCCAGATAACTCAGTATAGAGTTCTAGGGAAACCATAAATCATATTTATATAGCCATGGTCACGAGGGACGATTGACGCTAAATCTACGATAATCCGGACGCGGCAGTTGTATCTGAAATACAATATAAGTGTGCTTGGATCGCAATATAAATATACGGAACGTGCAGGAGGAAGAACTTGTGATGAAAAAAGTGTTATATCCATCATAGGATATTTTTAACCAGCTGTTTTTTTTTTGTTGATGAGTAATTAGCTTTAATTTGTATATAGTTTATAATTATATATTCGTAATTTTATTCAT
Source organism: Panopea generosa (assembly GCA_029582155.1). Taxonomy (NCBI): domain Eukaryota; kingdom Metazoa; phylum Mollusca; class Bivalvia; order Adapedonta; family Hiatellidae; genus Panopea; species Panopea generosa. The sequence continues at coordinate 62,055,385 of CM055909.1, forward strand.
GTAAAAATAAAATTGTAAATTGTAAATTTTATTTTAAGTATACTTGTATTCTACCCTCGTGAGTTGTCGGCCCTTGGTCATTTTGCTACACATATTTTCTTATTTTAGGAATAGTATATGTCAAACGAAAATATATTTAGTTTTATTTTATAATTTATTGCAAGATGTCTTTACTTCATTTTGAACATTAAGTGTCCAGGTTTAATAAAAAAAAAGCGAATACGCTTAAGTCTTAGTGACATTCAGTACACAATTGTGTCCTTTTTAAGACGGTAACGCGATCCTTGCTCTAAAAAGAGTCCTGGTTCAGAATATTTTCAAAATGGTTCGTAGAAGCTTTGATTTCTTGCTGCAGACGAGTATAGAAGAAACTTGCAAAGTAAATACTACAATAAGATATTACTGGTGTTAGAAAATGACAAAAGTACGATGTCTTTTATAAACGTTCGAAAACTTTATTTCTTGATAAAAAAGCATTGGGGGTGTTACTGTACTTTTTTTACAAGTCAACCCACCAGTCATTGTGTATTTTATGAGCAGATACATTCCTGCTATAGAGATAATACTTTAAAAACAGTTATATGTGGATTTTTATCATGCAAATCCTAGAACTGTGTCTGCATTACATAAAAACAGTTATTTATCACATGGCATATTATTAAACTAAGCCATTGATATGATTTAGTCGATCATCAAGTCAAATAAAAAGTGAAAACTGATAGTGGTTGTTATCACGAATTTGTTAAAATCTTTTATTAAACTGTTATATAATATTTCCCTACTGAAGATTTTCCATTAGATAGGAATAATAATTGGAGCTTAAGTAACTCTCAATTAGAAGCTGTGTAATATTATGATGTGTGTAATATTACGGTGAGTGTAGTGTTATGGTGAATGTACTAGTACGGTGAGTGTAATATTACGGTGAGTGTAATATTATAGCGGGTGTAACATTACTGTGAGTGTACTATGACAGTGAGTGTAATATAACGGCGAGTGTAATATAACTGTGAGTGTACTATGACAGTGAGTGTAATATAACGGCGAGTGTAATATAACTGTGAGTGTACTATGACAGTGAGTGTAATATAACGGCGAGTGTAATATAACTGTGAGTGTACTATGAAGGGTAGTGATATAATACGGTGAGTGTAATATTACGGTCAGTGTAATATTATGGTGAATGTAATTTTACTGTGAGTGTACTATGACAGTGAGTGTAATATAACGGTGAGTGTAATATTACGTATAGCGTAACATTACGGAGAGCGTAATATTACGGTGATTGTACTATAATAGTGAGTGTAATATTATATGGAGTGTAATACTACGGTGAATGTAATAACGGTGAGTGTAATATTACGTAGAGCGTAATATTATGGAGAGCGTACTATTACGGTGAGTGTACTATTATGGTGAGTGTAACTTTAAGGGGACTTTTATATTATTGGGAGTGTATTATTACGGTGAGTGTAATATGATGGTGAGTGTAATATAACGGTAAGTATAATATTACGGATAGTGTAATATTACGGAGAGCGTCATATTACGGTGATTGTACTATAATGGTGAGTGTAATATTATATGGAGTGTAATACAACGGTGAATGTAATAACGGTGAGTGTAATATTATGGTGAATGTAATATTACGGTGAGTGTAATATTGTTGGGAGTGTAATATTACGGTGAATGCAATATGGTGGTGAGTGTAATATAACACCGAGTGTACTATTACAGTGCGTGTAATAATACGGTGACTGTTATATAACGCTGAATGTAATAGTACGGCGTGTGTAATTTTACAGTCAGTTTTATATTACGGTTAATGTTGTATTACTGTGAGTGTGATATAGCAGTGAGTGTAATATTACAGTGATAACAATATTACGGAGAGTGTAATATTACAGTGATAACAATATTACGGTGAGTGTAATATTACAGTGATAACAATATTACGGAGAGTGTAATATTACGATGAGAAACATACACTTATAGAAGTTCGATATACCTGCATTCAAGTAACAGTGTGCACTATTTTATAATAGATAATTTTATCTGAGACCAGAAAATAGTATAATCGGTTTTATTGTGTATGTTTTTGAGGAGTAAACTGTAACGCACCCCACGCAACAATATTACGTTGGAAACCATTTTTCTTGTTTTTTTTATCAGTATTTTTCATAAAAAGTAGGTTTATGACGCCAACTTGGGTAAAACAAGATCATTACCAATTAAGCAGACAACACCAATTGATCGAGATTACAATAAATAAGCATTGTTCGAGATTTGCGATTGATTATAACGTCAGAAAGGTCGCAATCATTTATAGGTTTCGACGTCATTCAGCTATGATGATACATTGTAATATAAACTTTACCGTTACGTGCATCAGCTTTGAATTAAGGATGCACAACATAATTAGCATGTATATATGTGCTAGAAAAATGTGAAACAAGACTTAGTGGTGTTGATTTCGTACATTAATAATATAAATATTGGAAATGAATATTCATCAGATATGAAATAAAATCTGAACTGCATGTAGTTTATGTATGTTCATATCTCATACATTTTTAACTGATTACCAGCATTCCTTAATGCACTTAATTATTTTATGTTGATTATATTTATGTTGTCATTATTGACATGCAATTTCAATACCACGTCTAAGCTAAGATACATATACATGTTATAACTTTTAATTCAAAAGTTAAATAGTTGCCAAGAGAAACACAACTCTCTTTTGTATTATTCGCACTCTGTTCATAAATTCCATTTCGCTAGTGCAATTGCGTGCTTCGGTTCATTTTATTTCAGAAATCAAAATCATTGTTGAATTATTTGCATGTATTTATTTTCTAGAACTTTACATTAACCAATGGTTTATTTCAGAAAATCCGAGATTCTCAGCTTATTGCAATAGTGGTTGGCCTATTTTGTGTCATGACAACGGTCTTGGTCATCTGGGAGATTGTTGATCCACTGTATATGCAGACGCTTTATTTAGAAACTCAGGTATCAGTCTACTTTGATGCATGAATAAGCGCATCAATATATGTTGACTGTCGTTAGTTGTGTACATATAATGCGAGCTGAAAACAGGAAGTGCTTACGTAGGGCAATAATGGCGGTTATAAATAATCATTGTTTCAAATGAATTTCCTTTATTTCCTATTAATATGGCATTATTGCATTATTTGGATAATTTTGAGAGCATTTTTATGCTTGTTTTATCTATTTTATACAAAATGGAATCCGGACTGAACAAAAAGTGCAACATGTTTTGAAAATAAGAAGACAGTTGTTACCTTATTGTGTATAGATAATTTGAATCAGGAACAAGAATGCGTTATTTTCAATGTTTACATTTTGTTTAATTACAATTTTGCGTTTTACGTACGTTCTGATTTAAAGCCTCGTTAAACTTCCGAAATGTACACTTTTGGATATTAACAAAAATGATTGTAATTAAACGTGTTTTATAGTATTGCTAAAACTATTCCTCTACACTCCATAGTGACTATTTTTTAAAAAAACGAAAATATAAATAAATGTGTATTTCTTAGACGAGCGGACCGTGCGTAAACTTATATTTACATTTCTTTTATTCCGTAATGACTTGGTTACTTTCTGACTGAATACTGCTGTGATAGTGTGCGGATTAAGACAGTTAGATAAGGGGTTCATTAACAAAATTGAAATAATATTATTCTCATACTATGTTTCCTCTTAAGTGAATTTATCATATATTACATGTACCGACCGACGCGTTTCCAAACAAGCTTCGTAACTCTTCCTTTCTCTGCCGAAAGTGTTTATTGGAAAGAGACGAACGTTAATTTGCAAACAAAAACCATTCTTAATTATGTATTAATAATGTGCTTTATATTTATTTTTTTCGTTTGAAAAGTCTCTCATTGATCAAATAAACATGTATTCTTTCATCTGGAAGAGTAGAACTGACTTAAATTAAACTAAAAACGACCATTTCGAAAGTTAAATGAGCCTTTAATGTGATTTCTCTTGCATACACGTGCATAAAACATTCTTTATGCAAGAGCAACTTGAAAGAATAAAATGCCAAACTTTAAAATTGTTAAAGCATGTTTTCATTCTAAATAAAAATGTAATTTTTATTGAGTTTGAAATCATGTACACTTATACAGTTGTTTATACGAAATCGTCTCATACTACTTAAGCAAACGTTTTTACTTGAGAATGTTATAGATGACTCTCTGTCTCTAAACAATGCTATTGATATGATTTATGTTTTATGTCTGTTGTTATTTTTCTGTGCTTTAATAATATTTTGACATATTGGTCACCATTGAAATGGAAAGCATTTGATTCGTATTTATATGACTCTCATATGTAAAATGTTATGTACATGTACGCAACTAAATCGGAAATGAATTAAATATTAAAGAATCAGAACATATTTCATGAATTTACTTGGTTTTTACCTGGGCAAATTTGCCTAAGTTTACAAGTCGTGTTTCAAAGCTTCGTAGAATATATGTTCAATAAGCCGAAGGACGTCCATTAAATTCTACCGCTGAAAAAAATAGTTCAGCAGTTGAGCTATCTTGGAACTTATTTTGTTACTTATTATTTTCATATTCATTAATCTAATAAGCCTGGATATATGCACTCGTTATTGACGCTTGCCAATTTTCACTTTTGGCGGTAGCTTCGAAACTAGGAAAAAATATGAATAAAAAATTCAAGTCCCAGTTATGAAATATTGACAATAGAAAAAAGAGATTATACTCTTAATACACATAAACTTTCCTTAACATTGAATGCCTTTTTCTTCACTAAAATCACCTGTATGTAAGTGGTGCATTTTCAAAGTCGCTGAGTGTACATTCAAGTCATTTTGGAGATTGAAACTTGTTTATGTATATTCAATTATTAATATGTTTCAAGTTAAACACGCAACTTTTTTCTGTTTAAATTAGATCAACATCTTTGGTAATTTTTAATACAAACAGTTATGTAAACTTGGAGGTTGGATTTTAACATATATCAATGTAGATGCTCTTGGAGATTGAACTGTCTTTGCAATATAACATTTAACTTGGAGAAACTTTTAAATATATGTTATTTATTTCTACTTAACTTAAACAGTAAATTCTACGAAATTATTTTTCATGAGTATGCTTATACAATGTTCAGGGCTACATCAGACATATACTTTGTTATTTATTTCTACTTAACTTTTGTTTGCACAGGTTTTAGTTCTTTTAGTACTTTTTTTTTAGAAATATTTGAGTGAATCATTTGATATTGCAATGTCGTTTCGTATGATGTAAGCCCTACATTGATATTCTTAATTCTATATTGATTAAAACGTTTTAAAGGCCTGTCACTTATAGAAAGACCCAAATAACAATTAAAACATAGCAATGCTTTAAACATGTGCAAAAAACATTAATGACATTTGAATCACAAAATTAGCATTCAGTAAGGAAAATGTATTTTTTTAAATAAGTAGAAACGATGAGCATTGACCACTGCCTTAATGCGACTGCCCCATACGTTTCCTGTTTCAAATGGTTATGTTACACATTGATCTAAAAATCACATGTCAATAAAGCCATATACATTTTTTTTATATTTTGTTTATATTTATTTGAATGAACCAGTTACTATTGACGTCTTTCATTAAAGCTAAGTAGTATTATATGGAAAATGTACGTCATGTTTTATCTTTTGTTGCAGATTTATATGACCGGAAATGACGTAGAGGCCCTCCCATATTTGCGAAGCTGTGTATCACATTATTACAGTCATTTCCTGTGGACCATTTGTATTATAGAGGGGGTGTTGCTCGCTTTTGGAGCTTTCCTAGCCTTCGAAACAAGAAAGGTAAATTTCCCTATGTTATTATATGAATATCAATTTTACATTTGCAAAGTCTGTGTATTTTTTGCTGTGTTGTACCTGTGACTTAATTGTTTATATGTCACATAAACCTAAAACTACGAACTTGTATTTCAAGCTATGTTATCCTTAAAACGTTCATATATAAGATATTATTTGATATCATCAACATATTGAACAAAAATAAAAAAAAATATCTTGAAGGTCAGATATATTTTCAGAGTCTAAAAAATACTGGGTTTTGTAAATGTCATGTCCGCATAATATATATATATATATATTCAAGTATCATAAATGGCATCTTTAAGGGTCACGGGTTTGACATTAGATGATTGCATTACACGTGTTTTGTATTGTACGATCCTCGCTGCATAATTTTATTTTAATTTCTAACAATAATAGATTTCAATGTAACAACATACGAAGAACATCGTTCAATTTACTACTATGAAAATATTGATATATGGTTACAAACTATTGAATAGGAGCAATGTCTAGCTTATACACATATGTTATATTGTACAAAATAGTAAACCGTATAGAAACAAAGGGTCCAAAGAGGCCTGACTCGCTCTACTTGCAACAAATGGACATATGAACATCACAGAGAAAATGTTTTTTGTAAGTACTTCTTCAACAAATCTTTTAGGAGGTCTGAACTTGAACACTTTCAGTCCTGTTCACCGCCAATATGATCGTACGCGATGAATATTTTTTTAACACTAATATTTTATTTTTTGCATGGATTTTATATATGCATCAAATTAAACAATCCTAATATATTGTAAACATTGTATTATGCTTTTTTTTAAATGTTTCATTACCCGTTACTCCGCAGATACGCGTTTTCCCGCACCAATCACAGAAGGCCTTTGAAAACACTTCCTGAGCTGTTTTCCACTCTGTCAGTTAATATAAACATAATTCATCCAAAAATTCAAAAGCCTTCTATATTAGGTGTCTAAAGGCTTCTATATTAGTGGTGTCCAAAGGCGTCTATATGAAGTAAAGGGATAAGATAAACCAATATCTACAATAATATGAATCAAATTAGGAAGGCTTATGAATATCTATTAAATCCCGGCTCTCAGTATTGTGTGTGATTTGAATTTGGTAATGTTGCTGTTTAAAATTTGTGATTTAGTTTAAACATATTTTATTCACAAATAGTATACAATTACATTGAAAATATCACATATTAGTTAACACATGTGTATACAATTATGAAAGGGATTCAGAAGAAAGCTTAAAATTTGTGATTTGTTACCAAAACATAAGAAAAAGATCTTCAAATTAACATTTTTTTTATTGTTTGTGTATATTTGATTATATGCGTTACAACACTTAATAACATACACATTACTAAGAATATTAATCAGAAGTAATCAAACCTACCATAGTTTATGTTTCTAAACACAAGTACTTTCGACAATTCACTTCGGTCGTCCAATGTTTCATACTGACTGTAAATAAACATTATTTAAGCTAACCCTAGAACAGTAAATTTCAAAAGTTAAATAAAAAAATTAATAATGACGCGAATATGCTTACTTGAAATATAATATAAATACAGTAATATAATTCTATCCGAAGCCGTGCTGAATAATACTTACAATATTTTCCAATTCTTTATTAAAATAAAATCCTCGAAATACCATGATAGCTGTTTGTTTTACTGTATAATAGCTCCTGTATCAACCTCTATCTCTTTTAAATTGATAAATATAACGTTTATCAACCGATTCAAAGATAAATATAACGTTTATCAACCGATTCAAAGATAAATATAACGTTTATCAACTGATTCAAAGATAAATTTCTAAACAACTTGTCACGTGAATAATATTTTCGGTGACAGCAGAAAATTAAGCCCATCAATCGTTGTGTATGACTGTGTGTAGTTCTTTTGTGAAAGTTCAATCCTGATGATCATATGTGTACAAACACTGCGATAGTCAGTTGTGTAAAAGCATAACTTACACATTTATTGTTATTTCTTACGATCAAGATGGTGTATGCCTCTTTTCCGTCACAGTTTATTTCTTTTTCGCCTCGGTACGTTGAATTGAACCTTATTTAATGATATGCTTGAAGTCAATGCTTGCTGCTAAATGCTAAAAAACTAATATCATTTACTCTGTGTTTATCAATTGTATATTTAAAAAAGTGCCCTCTGCATAACAGTATTACCATCCCCTTGCTCTACACATTCAATCATGAATGAATATACATTGTATTACCATATTCGAACACCATATATTCCTTATTTTAAACTTCGGTATCTTACTACTTTTCGAATCTCCCGTGTAACGTCAAGGCTAATTGACCCTGCATGTAAAATGTACGATGATTATTTTGGACTCTCCCGTGTAACGTCAAGGCTAATTGACCCTGCATGTAAAATGTACGATGATTATTTTGGACTCTCCCGTGTAACGTCAAGGCTAATTGACCCTGCATGTAAAATGTACGATGATTATTTTGGACTCTCCCGTGTAACGTCAAGGCTAATTGACCCTGCATGTAAAATGTACGGTGATTATTTTAAAATATTGAAACATAGTTAAAATATATACACAATTTACTTAATACTTACTTTACTGTGAACTATATATCACTAGGATGATTTACATAATTCAACACAACTACATCTTTACACATATCCGTTCAAAATCTATTCGAAACTCAATAGACTGATATCATTCCGTTAACCAATATAAGTCACAAATTTTGATGTACTACATGTACCCACTTCCACCATTTCGTTGTCGCATATAATTTGATCTCTGGTACAATGCAATTATGTTCCGATAGAATAATACCGATTTATATAAGTCAGACAATAACTTTGAGAAATCAAATACCTCGTCCACTAGCTAGTACCTCGTCTGCTAGTATGCCATAATGCAAGAAACTATCTCTAAGCAAGATAAAAAGTTCATGACACATATAAATGTCTTACTAGTATATAGATGACATTTCCGGAACCAAATACATTGATGCTTTGTTGATGTTGTTGGAAACTCAAACTTTTCTTGACCCAATTGAAGAACATAATAATTTCAGCCGGCTTAAAGTAAACAAGTCGATGGAATCACATGTCTCATCTATATCACATAAAGATTTACACATAAATGTACATATATCTACCTTTCTGAAATCAAATGTCCATATCCCCAAGGAAATATAGCATTTTGTTTGCCAATACAAAAAAATGAGGGTTCAAGTCTCTTCTATAATGTTTTGTCACATCTGTAGATTTAATCAAGATATAATTAACCAGAACCTGATTGACAAAAACAAGAAACAAAAGTAGATATAAGATCACAAGTTTGCATACAGTCACATCTCCTAAACTATACAAAACCTAAACCTCAAGTGATAGATACAATATCCGAAATCCTAATGAAATATATTATTTAGTTTGCCACGAAATAAAAACTATCTAGACTCAAATGCATCCTATACATTGTTAAGCAGAAAAAGCTTACATGTCAAACGCCTAGTTATTGATTGTTTTGTATAGTGTGCAACAAGTCTAGATCTAAATAAGATATACTATTACTGAGCAAAGTATGATATACCATTGCATTAGTCAGAACAAGAAACAGAATAGTAAACAGAATTAAACACATTGCCTTTATTTAGTTGCCAACCATATATAAATAATCTTGATGAAAACAATATACAAAAGTCATTTTTCTATATCACGACGTTAGATAGTAAAGTTTAGAGATTCTTAGGACCATCTTGATCCAATCAAATGACCTCATTATGTGATTTAGAACGAGCCATAGATTATCTGAAACAAATGCCTCGCTTACATTGTTATTTCAAATCTAAATCTAATCAAGATACAAACTGAATACCCGTGAAAATATTATTATTTTATACACAGGAAACAAACTAAGGTAAAATTAGAATCAAATATCACACCTACATTGGCTTGTCTCGTTTTAAACCGGAAACAACAGACATTGCCAAATTGAAATACTAGTTTATCATGTCCTTTTTCAAGAAGACGAAACAAAGGGATATCTAATTCAGACTAAGCGCCTTTCCGAAATGTCAAAAATATACCGACCCCAAAAAGATAAAATGCTCATAAATCTATAGTAAGTATGTGGAAGATATTCAATCGCCTTGACTACTGATATTTCTTTTTAACCTTGTCTGTACAAAACTCCAACTCTTTATGATCCAATGTAATGACATCATCAAGTAAGTCAATATAAGTATTAAATGTTGAGGCATCAGATACCTGGCATATACCATATACGGTTGCTTAGAAACGACTTCCACCAAAATAAAACTAATGACGTTCACATTAATTAGGTTAACGAGTAATAATACATATTGTGAAATGCCTACATATAAGTCTAGGAAATCATCAAAATAAGGTCAACATTAATGATAATCTGAGGAACAATATAGTTGCATAATATTTAAATTTTGATAATGTTTTATTCATTTTTTTGTATTCGTATTCTGATGTATTTAACGTTGGTGACACTCGTTTAAACAAATAGGGGGTTCAAGCACCAAAATAACGAGTCCGTTAAACAAAGACAAACCCAAAATGTGCACCATACCACTTCCTCACACAAAAATATCAATAATATTTATGTTTCCAACTGGACGCAAAATTAGATACGCTTACACTACTTTTATTTCAGACGTGTCAAATTTAAGAATTTATAGTTCAACAAACTATTTGTCGATCAGCAGATAACTTTTTGTTTTGTGAATTTCCTAGACCTGAGCTACGTTCAGTAACAATGAACTGCAAATAAATTCACTGTCCTTAATTTTATCGTGTAATGTGTGTTACTATTTGATTTAACCCGTGTTTTAGAAGATATATTGGATCGTTTTATCATATGTTCAACGTTACTGAACGCAGTACAGAAGTATAGTTACATGTGTTAAAACTATAATCAAGGGACGAACAAGTCGTGACTTTGCTCACACCACTGTTCTAAAACTGTTCGAATCGGTAAAGACACACAACGGTTTTCAGTTTTGAAAATGTTATAATTGTGATACAAAAGATATAAATATGTACACTATATGTGTGCATTCATCAGCCAACCGTTCAACATAGTATGTTTAGTTTGCCCAAAGAACAATTTACCAATCGACTTAATATTCCGAACAGTTTTAGCACACTGTATATATACATTGATTAGTTAAAAAAGACAAACTGCAATGTTAAAATCGACTTTATGCATGTCCAAGATCTTTTGGTAAAAAATAGTTTAATGCATTGGTATTTCCTTCATTGTAATGTATCATCAAACAAATACTTTAAAACACAAAAAGTGTAACATTTTTGACAAAGATGACCAAAGAATGTGCAAATTGACATGTTGCTACTTTTAACAAAAGCTTTGCATTTTCAAAAGAAAGCACAGAAAGGAAATTAGGTTGTTGCGTACAACCAGAGATGTTTTTGTGCGCGAACGTTTATACGTGTGCGTGAGTGTTTACATGTGTACGTTTGTGTGCGTGAGAGTGCGTGTGTGTGTTTTAGAGAGAGTGTGTTGAATATATGACATACTATTTGTAAATTCATTGTTGTATGACTATGTACTATTGTGTATATGTAAAATAAAATGTATTTCTGTTCTGTTCTGTTCTGTTCTGTTCTGTTCTGTTCTGTTCTGTTAATTGCAGTGTGTCTATTTATCTATAATACAACACGGTCATGCAGGGTAAGTATAATAAGTAATATACTCACAATAGCGCATGTCAACGTTCCCTTCTGCTAAATTTCTTTAACAGCTAAAATGCAAACTATTGGTGGAAGGGGCGTGGGGCGGGGGGGGGGGGGGGGGGGGGGGTAAAAAAACATTGTTCTTGCTTTATATGCGTGAGTGGAAGTGTTCAATATCTTGGCTGAGTTATATTACACTTTAAAATTTGCACCAGCTTCTTTTCCGGTTATACATCTCACGGATATTAGGTGTTAATCAGTTATGAAAGACCTTAAAACTTTCTACATTTAAGGATGTTCATAATTATGCAGAAAAATGAATAGATAGATAAAATGTTTAAGTATTATCTACAATTTGGACAATATTTCTTTACAGAATAGAAAATGATTTTGTCTCTAAAAATAAATTAAAACATATATAGTTGTAGGTTATTAATAAACATTTATTTGAAAGTGATTAGTAAACGTTGAAGCAGCAGTCTTAATTTCGGACGAAGAGAAGTTTTTATATCTCAAATGCCGTATACTCAAGATATGTTTACCAGGTTTCTTCACTAATGATAGCTCAAACAGTTGATGAGTTTAGAGACTGTGTAATAAAACTAAAGGAAAAGACGACAACGGGAAATGGATGACACACGGAAAATGGACGATGGACATAACGCTATCGCACAAGGTTATTTGGTATTTGGCTTGTTGAGTTAAACGTTGGTAACGTGCCGCTCTGAGTCTGTACACAATTTATTTATTTAATTGAATTGGTGGTGGATAATGCATATTACAGGTTATGTATGTCATCCTTTTTATTGATGGAGGAAGACACTTGAATTAATCTGAGAAGAACCATCTTTGTTCTGCTATTAAGTGGCAAATTTGAAGATCATGAACTAAGATGGGAACCAATCTACGACCTCAAATGACTTTGGTAAATGATTAGGTAAATTCCATCTTTCTTTCCTATTTAAACTTATTAAACATAAAGCAAATTCGTTTATGTTTTCTGCAAAACCATTCTATCATGATACTGTAGGATTTAATGCAACACATCAAAATGAACAAAATGCAAAATCACGACTTTCTGAATACATTTTACCGATTCTGTCCGGATTATATAAACTATGATACGTTTATCTGTTTATAAAATATAGAATTTAACTTTAGGCAAATTCATAAGTCCAAAACACTACATATCTAACATAACACAGAATAAGCAAAATAACTACTCATTTACTGTGACAAATAAGCAGAGAACGCCGAGATATACTCCGGACCGAATAAGCAAAATCGTGCACGTTGACACCGAACAACTTCCGCATGCGGGGGTGGGAGGGGGGTGGGGGGTGGGGGTGATAATAAAGAACTTACAGTAGCGTTATTCCACCAAATGAATAGTTAAATCCCAGTTGAATAGAAAATATATCCACACACATGTATATTCATTTTATTGTTACAATTCCCACACTAATCTGCTAATGATGTCCATATAAAACAAGTTTAAACATTAAATCATCACAAGTCAGTTATACCGTTGCACTCAATTATATGACTATTTTAAGATACTTATTTTGATTATTACACACTCATTAGACCCATTTATATCATTGCTAATATTTCATCTGCCAAAAGTTAAATTATATATGTCACATATCAACAAAACAACACTTTTATTTGCCACGTGCAGCATACATATTTGCATCACATATTTTGCTGGTTACACTTTAGCACAAATGTATGTAACACAAACAGGTTCGTTTCAATTTCCATGTAATGTTACTCAACAAAATTATGGCTCATAAGTTAATTTGCATTTAAAATAAGACATTAGCTCAAGTACCATTTTGTTGGTGTTTATGTCCAATCACACATTTGTATATTCAACGATGATCTGAATAATCCATGTGTTCACACCTATTATTGATCCAAGTTTAATACAACGTTTATGCTACTTGTGTATACGGACACAGGCACAAAGTTTACACGGTCCGATATTTGCACGTGGAAATCGATTCTTGTCGCAACGGTTCTTATTCAGGTAAACAAAGATGTTTTACGTGAAAAGTGCAAATCTTATATTGACCTGGCCATTAAACGAACTTAAAAAATGATTAGGATTAAACGTTTTTGTTAAGAAATTAAGTTGATAAATGGCATTAATCTATGTATTGCATTGATATATATGAATGGTAGCACACAGGGGTTGATAATTAAACCACAATAATGAACATGACAAAAAATGATAAAAAGAACATGACACCCATTCGGAGGTTTCCTACCCCTCTGCAGAGATCGACAGTGATTCTATTCTTAGCCGGAACCACATGGGCTGTGTTAAGTGAAATTAAAACATACTGATCCAATTTGAGAAAGAAATGTTATTATCAAAATGATATGTAAATGCAATTTAAATAAAAAGTATGAGTTTTCTTTTATTTTTTACAATAAAAATCTATAACGTTAAGCAAAATTGTGTCATACAAAGTTAAAACGATTCTCTTAATATTGATGTGAATATATATTAATAATAATACTAATAATTATATTTTTTTTATTTTCTGAGGTTAACATATTTCGCTTTATAGCCAGTCTAAAAAATGGTCCTCTAAAACATACATATTATTTACAATACATTTAAACATAACATCAGTATATCAAATACATTAAGTTATTTGATCTACAATCTTTACAGTTGCACTTGTGATTAAACTTTTTTATAAAAACGTATTTTTAAAACTATGTATTATAATAATTGTTACAATGAATTAAAGGTCAATTGCATAAAACAAATTTAATATTATGTTCAATTCAATTTAAACGAGTTAAAAATTATAATTCAGATCTTATAATGTCGTATAAAAACAATTTGACAAATGAAATGCTTTCAATATATTTTAAAGTATCAAAAATATAAAAGTTAAAAGAATCATTTTAAAATTCCTAAAGACAGTCAACAAATAGCAAGTTCGCGGTATATAACAGAGAACAACATTTTTTCCTTTCATTTACCTGGAGAGAATATTTGACATACTTTTCTCGTGCAAACGGTGCATCGATAATGAATGTATTCATATTATTGTATAGTGTATTAACCAGATACGCCATTTAAAGCGATGGCATTCTATAGATAGTTTGAATCGTCCAATCAGTCAGTTGTTTGTATTACAATTTTGAACTAAACTTATCAACCGTTAAAAACAAGTAAGAAAAGTTCCATCTAAAATCAATATGACGTAGGTTCACGTATTGAATTTATAAAGAATAAATCATTATCTTTTGAATATTGGCTTAACGCCATTTTCAACACGTGACATATCATATACGACCTATCCAGATTTATTGGTAGAGAAAGACCTCAGAATCAATCTAGTAGAACCATCGGTATTCTACAAAAACTTCAAACGTTCTCGCATCAATTGTTTAAACCGAGATAGGCTCGAATCCACGAGCCCATGACCTTAGCATAAAAGTAAGTGTCCATCAGACGATAACGCTTAAAACCACTCGGCCATGAAGGACTCAACACTAGCTGCAACACAAACATTAATTAACCGACTGATCAGCTCAAGGACTTATATATTCGATATTCTTTACGTATATAACTACTGCTTCCAATTACAAATGAGGGTGCTAGAGTGTACACAACAAAACGTTTAGATACAGACAGACGACGAAAGGACACCGTGTGATCAGAATAGCTCTGTGGGGGAGCTTAAATAAGAAGTCATATATCCAACATCAGACGAAACATTTCAAGGCACCACGACAGCACAAACACATTTAATACATCGATTAACCATAATAATCATAAAGACAGACCGACAGACCGACCGACCGACCGACCGACCGACCGACCGACCGACAGACAGACAGACAGACAGACAGACAGACAGACAGACAGACAGACAGACAGACAGACAGACGAAATGAAGGATGAGGTTGTGAATTCTAGCCAGTAAATTACAAGAACAACGGAAGTTAAATTACGTCACATTTTGGTCAAACGCATCAGAATGCTATGAAATGTAGGACAGACAGGGAATCCCGTAAGTATGTTAGATATCACGTAGTGGGACAGATTTGTATCCATGATGCTATACAGGTTGTGCTAAATATAACCATTTTAGTTACCGTCCTCATCACCGCACGCACTCAATTTCATGAAAATTAATCATACTAAAATTATTGTATTTCAGGTGCGAATCGACGGGTTAAACGACTCCAGACACATTGGCTTATGCCTTTATAATGTTGTCATACTGAGTGCACTAGGTTTGATGCTCAGTCTACTTCTTGAAAGCCACGTGGAGCTTCTGTATGGTATATCATCCGGGTTCATAATACTGGGTACCACGGCAACGCAGCTGATTGTGTTTGTTCCCAAGGTATAGTA
The DNA here is from genome assembly GCA_029582155.1 of Panopea generosa. Lineage (NCBI taxonomy): Eukaryota > Metazoa > Mollusca > Bivalvia > Adapedonta > Hiatellidae > Panopea > Panopea generosa. The sequence continues at coordinate 62,071,374 of CM055909.1, forward strand.
TTGTTCTGATAAATAGTGTGTCGAATATCTAAATGTGTTAAGTTCGTATTCTGGTGGTAGAGAGTTCAACCAGCTATCTCTGTACAATCGTTTATAATACAAGTTACACTTAGAAAGGGTCATTTTGGTGTAAAACTAGTATTTGTGGGCTTCGATCCTTTCCAAGGGGATTATGGTTGTATCTTTTGGGATGAGAACTTTATCTGCAATTGGTTGTAAGAATATAGTCGTTTTCCCAAGGAAAACATCAAAGTTGGAGTTTATGAACCATAAGCCGTTGTAAGTTGGTGTGAGAGTGTGGTATGTTTTATTTCCCCAACAGATTTAATAAAACCGAGTGTGAACTGTTCAATACAGTCAAACTGCGTTTGGATAGTCTTTTAGAATGCATACGTTCCTTGTTTTTATTTATTTTAGTTTTTTGCCGATTGTACTACATCTATGTCACTTTGAATATAACTTATTATTAAGTCAATCTTATTTCGATTATCCTCCCCTATCCAGGTAAGCAAGGTGTTGTATCCAGATACAAATACTGTTGTCCCTGAGAGTAGCGCAAGATTTGGAGGCGTGGGAACAGTGTCCAGTAAGATTAAAGCCGGATCTTCATCAATGACCCAGAATACCATCGTCTCACAGTAACATGTACCCAGTATCAGAATCATTAATGCCTCAAACATACTACCATATCGCAGTAACATGTGAACAGAATAATAACCAATGAACCAAAAAATAATCGCAGTACAATGTTACCAGTACCATCATTGCACAAAAATACAGTAGTGTAACCGGTATCACTCTAAATGCACGAAAATATCACTGCATCTGAGTAAGATTTAACCAGTACCGTCATTATTGAAAAAACGATCGTGTATCCAGTATCACTATCAATGCACGGAAATCGTATCTGAACAAGATGAAACAAGTACCATATTCAATGAACCGGACTTGCGTCTTTCATAATAACATTATATCCGGGGGACACCTAAGTACTAGTTTACAATTTTGCCCTGTCACAGAAAATTATATCCCGGGACATCATAATAAAGCCAGAAGTTCAACGTAGCGCAGTAATATCAAGCATTACCATTATACTCCAAGAATGCAGCAGTGTAACAGCAACACTGAAACCGGGTCATCAATAAACCAGAATTCCATCGCATCGCAGGCAGCCAAAAAGCAGTGATATTAAACTCGGATTACGCTCATGGAGTCACAGTAAAATTGGACCTGGATCACCATCAGTCAGATTCGTCATCATCGAACATGAAATGCGGTAACAGAACATCCGAACCTACATCAAACCCGGAATTCCGTTCACAATCAAATTGACAGACAGACAGAAAGACCCAAATCTTCATTCGTGACACATTGTGCATTCGCTTTGCTACCAGTGAGTTATAGTTCAGGGAATGTAAACTGAAACATGACCCGGACGCCTGTCGCGCTAACACTGGTATGAAAAATTTCAATATGTTTGTTAAACAACAGAACCAGATCATAATTATCTGGATTTATCTGTGTTATAACATATAGAATTTGACAAAAACTAATATTACGTTACCCGAAATGCATTTGTACCGACGAAGACATTCAACTATCATTTTGTCCAGTAAAATAAACATTTACAACATGGACACGGAATATTGCCAAAAACAGGTTCCATTGGATACTAGTATATGAAGATATAAATGTTATTCTAAATCGATGACCGCTTCTTCTGTGAATCTTTTAGATTAATCAAGGTGCAGAGAAAAGGGCTAAAAAAAGATTCAATGCTAGTTTTTATTTAACACATTCAAGTGTTATTGTAAAATGTTTGGATTTAGTTCGAATACTAAACCGCACACATAGGATGTTAGTGACTTCGAGGAAGAGGCTCATACTACAGGCCACGATGGAGGAATCCTGACTCACGTTTGTATATACAAACTAAAATATATTTATATATACTAACTCAAAATAGAAACTATTCATGGTTTTGATTTGATATATTTTATACACGTGCAAACTAAAACATGGGAATTACCTGCTGAGTGGTAAAGAAGATACAAAATTTATTGAGTGATAATAAACCTTCGCAGTTTATGTGTAATAATATAAATCAATGGAAACATGAATAAAATAGATGGTATAAGCAGATACATAGTGTATAGTTTCTTTTTGAGGTTAGTATAAAGCTCACATATATAGTAACTGACATTGTTCTTCAATGCTTAATTATATTTCATTGTAAAGTATGATATTTGTTATCATTTAGAATGTTTGGCTGTCTTTGAAATGAACTGGCGTGTAGTCATAAAGTATCTTCATTAACATCTAGCATGCATTAATTTTATTTTCTGAACTATTTCAACATCATGTTGATTTAATTGCGACATGTATTCATAAGTTTTCTAAAAAGGCAATTCTAAAATTACTTGTAATGTATATGTATTATATGGTATGTTTGATTAGGTAGTTTGGCTTTTGAATTGAAAATAATATCGTTATCTGTATTATTTTTCAATTTTTAAATTCACTTTCATCTGCTGTTCCATGTTTTAAATTTTAAAATGATTGAAAAGTTTAAAATATTGTTGATATGTTGTTTGTGTTGTTAAACAAAACACAGAGAATTGTTTAACTATATATACGAGTATATATAATAAATTCCTAATGGTTTATTTAATCTCCCCGTGATATGTGTATAGAGGGTCGGGGTGGATCATCCCTCTACACACCTTACAGAAATTACATATAATATGAAATAGATATACATATTTAAAGTTGTAATGGATTTCATTTATCAATTCCAGAATAACAGGTTTTCATTTTTTCTCTCCATTCTGCATGTAAAATGTTTTTTATCTCAGAATTTTATATGTATTGTATTGTATTGAAGTGGAACGTAAAGTAAATCTAAGTAGATATATTTCAAATGTTTATGTGTCTACTCTTTTTCTTTCACCATGGAAATTGAAAAGAAAAATATTGTTAATATCCTACATATATATTATCTCTATATTCGAAGAACACAACAAAACAAGGTTTTCTTAAATCTCAAATAACATGTCGGTGAATATAACCTTTTTTATGTAGACTTTTTAGTATCAAGATATTATTTTTCTAAGCGTATAAAACGAGTGTGTTTTTGAATGGTATAAAAAAGGTATTATATATTCCAGTATATGGCGAGATAATAATAAAAATCAATTTAACAACTTCTTAGTTATATGAACTGTATTCGGTATTGTGTAAGTGTGTTTAAAGGGACAATCGGCAATTTTTACAATTACATTTGTTCGTGTTCAGGTTGTAATTCAATGGGTTTTTTTTGTGGACACATAATTATATTCATAACTTTATATTTAAAATTATTAACATTTACTATGTAAATTAGAAAAGTCGGTATTGTCATGAACAAGAACAGATTGAAGATATGCCTGCCTGTCAGCCCTGCCCTGCCCTGCCCTGCCCTGCCCGCCCGCCCGCCCTACCGCCCGTCCGTCCGTATGTCATTAAAGGGAACATAGGACGGATATCAGGACAAGTACAAATGTACCAGCGTCTATGGTTTGCCTTTCAGAATCAAGGTATTGACACAACTTCGTACCTACATTTGCAAGTGAAAGTTGAACGTCTAAATCTTACTCTGTCTGAAAAGGTATAAATCATTGTAAATCTATTTATAGACAACAAAACAGATAACGGATACAATCGTGCAATCACATGATTATTTTAGATGGATGGAATTCGAGGCTGCTAACCTCAGTCACGAACAATATTCATTTCGTTCAACTATTTCCCGGAATCAATTAACAATGGAGCTTAATGATGAATACGTACTTCAAAGTTCGCTATAAGTATGAATTTAATACAGTCACCTTTATATATTTCTAAAAGAAATGAAAAAGAAAGGAGGTTATAATTATCTAATGCGTGTTACTTTAAACATTTATATGTAAAGAATACTTAATTCCCGTCTGTGTGGAGTTTTGTATGGTGAAATTCATTTATATTTAGTTCCCCAGTTAGACTTAATATTTTAACAGTTTGTAATTGTGAGAGATTATTTGACTACATAGTAGTAGGTGTCTCTACGTGTCTGCAAATTTGGTATCAAAAATTGGTTTCTAGGTGTGTTTTTCAAAATTCTGTCGTGAGGTATGCAATAATATATAAAAAAAAAGATCCCTCAAAATCAACACAAAAATGCAACCAAAACGAAAATAACAGATTCTGTTTAACTAAGTCATATGTGTACCATCCCTTACGTTCGATCGCGCTGGCATCTTTTAAGTGCAACTGTATCTCAATACCATTGACATAGTGACTATACTGAGTCAAAATACGGTGAAACTTCCGGGCATCACACAATGGAAATACTGCTTTTGCGATAGTAACTGTCTTAATATAAACTAGTTGTTTCGAGAGAGAGAGAGAGAGAGAGAGAGAGAGAGAGAGAGAGAGAGAGAGAGAGAGAGAGTGTGGGGGGGGGGGGGCCTGCGATGACCATGTTGTATTTTTTAGTTTTAAACCCATGAGACAAAAAATAACAAAACCTCCTTAGTTACTGTTGTGTGGCAGTAAGTAGTACCAAAAAGTGTTGCACTTTTGTATGACAAAATATCAGTTACTTAAAGAGACAATAATATTGGGAAAATATGAAATTCAGATATGTGATTCATTGCATAAATATGGTATATGAACTTTGAATTAATATTCTATAATTGGTTATACTTGTCTATAATAGTGCAGTGTTATTTCTTATATTAGTATACACCGTTATGTACTAGTATGCTCACTTGTTATGAAACACACTATGCTTAATAAACTTTGATGCTCAATACAACATTTGAGCTTATAATTAAAGCATGGGCAAGATTTTGTCTATAGACAGGCATAAAGACGAACGGACAGACGGATATACTGAAGAGGTGAATAATAACGTCACTTGACTATAGTCTGTCTCCATGGCAACAGGTACATGTTTAACCTCTTGAGAGAAAATAGATTAACAGAATGGATCAATTACAAACCTACAAAACAATGTATAGCAATGTAAATATTACTATGATAAATAAACTGTAACAAACAATTGCTAACATCTTCTAGGTGTTAAATGCGAAAATATGATAAAACGGTCTATTGAACTCCCAGAACGCAATCAGATAAAAAAGAAAAGAGAAAGAGAAAAGACAAATACAATTGATCAGATGACACATTTATTAAAATCTTTTATAAACGTGGGGTTATGATATAGGGTAGCATTTTTAAAAAATGCATCGAATATATATACAAGTTAAAACGGCATAACAAGTTTACCTTTCAAGAGACGAGCAAGAGACGTGTCATAACGTAATTGAGTTGTCAAATCTAATAAGAACATAATATTGTTTTGTATACCATCAATAAATAATATAAACATCAATAACTCAAAAATATACCGTTTTATTATATTAATATTCCTGGTTTATAACATATGTATAATTCCCGGCACGTTCCTGTAAAGCCCAACCTCTGGTTCAAAATTGCATGCAGGGACCTCTGTAGATCATCGTCCCTGCTTGTAATTTTAACCCAGAGGGTGAGATATTTCTATCACACATGGATACTCATGATGAATTCTTATATTCATTTTCCCCGTAATAAGATATATATGTTATTTTCTTTTTCATTTAAAACATGTAATATATTAACATATATTTTAAACCTTACATTTTTATATCTGTTCTATATGATTAACGCAATCGGCGAAACTTAAGTATAATAGCAATAGTGTCTTAGTAGCGTGTTATTTATTTGCAGGGGAAACAAATCTTATTAAACTATGTTGCCTATATTTAAATGGATTGTTTCCCTTCGATTAAATTGGATAATAAGCCACACGATGGATGAACGCAAAGAATACTTATTTATACACGTCTTTTTTATTAGTGTTGTTTCTGTTGTGTTTGCTTTTGTTGTTGTTGTTGTTGGTGGTGGTGTTGTTGTATTTGTTTTCAACCAATTAGAATTATTATATAGACATTAGCGGTCAAGTTATCTTCGTAGATCACAATAGATCACTAGGCAGCGTGGTAGTCGTCACAAACAAAAGTTTACAGACGGACGTATGGACGGGAGCGGAATGGTGCACAATGACATAAAGTCTGCTGACCATTGGTCAGAAGAGCTAATAAAAGCCATATAGAATATCAAGTAAATACATTATAACAGCGAACTTCTAATAAATATTTATCTATTTTCAAAATAACGCAAAATGCATAAACATATAACGTAAGCATTTGCACGATTAAACTACAGAGTTTCTTTCAGATGAGATCACAACAAATTATAACGGGAAATACATCTTTAACAGGATTTCAGGCAAGTTCGGATTGTTTATAAGTACTACTTTTTGTACAATTTTAAAATAGAAAATAAAAGGATCAATTAGCAATAAATTACTGTATAAGAATGAAATAATGCTCATAAAATTAACGTCTGTTTTGACATTTAAAGATTAAAGTTTGACATAAAATGAAAACGAAATGTTCTGATAACGTTAAAAGAATGTGAAAAATAGCATGTTTTGTCCCAAATCAAAACAAATGATGACACATGAACAAGGGGTATGGTAAAAAAAACATCTTGTAAGTCTTTCAATTTGCGAAATATGTATAAAATAACACATAGATAAAAAGAGTCGTTAAAAACGTATTTTATATACAAGATTATAATTATAAAAAATATTTGAAGGGAGGCCAAAAATGTTTTATTTTGAAGTTTGGCGTGCAAATAGCTACCAAAAATAACTGCTATTGGCACGATTTTGAGGAAAAAAAGGGTTTTTTTTGGTTTTTTACGTCGTGCTGGTTTTAATTTAAGACAGTGTTCAGTTTCAAATCTATTACGAGGTATGTCCCAAAAGTAATAGGACGTACATGTATTTAGAAATATGACTTTTAGTGTTTCAATCCAAACAAAACTTAGCATGGATAATTTTCAATATCTAAACTATAAGCATGCAAAATTTCAATATCGTACACCACTATTTAACATTAATTTTGACAATTAAAATGTATATGTTACAAAGTACGGGGGAGATAGACGTTATTTGTGCGACGTCAAATTGACATACATTTTTCGTAGTATGAACCGCTGTGCAAAACACAATTTTTGTGGTACTGCACCCACTTCTGGTACATGTCACTATACTATGATGAATTGTAGATCCTAAACACAGAATGTACATTCAAGCATATGGCCCAGAGGTACTTAAAGCGCTTTTCACAAAAGTTTCGTAGGTTTCCTTATTTGCGCAATTTGTTCCCGTTTTGGTTTATATATTCCATTGTTTTTTTTCTTTTGCGTATTGTGTTTATTTGCTTGTTTCATAGGTTTTCGTCCACCAAATGTTTTCCTTGATTTGGTTCATAAATTTCCTACTTTGCGTTAAGGTTAAGTAATCCCTGATTTGTTTTATTGGTCCATCTTTTTGTTCCCTGCTTCCCTGTTTGAATCATGATTTACCCTGAAGATTCTGAAAAGCAGGTTGCATTTTTTTTTTCATAGCGGTTAACTGAGATTTTTTAGCACATTATATAACGAGTAACCGTTGCCATATGTTAAAAGTGACGTCTATGTTGCGCTGTGTTTTCTATTTAGATCTTGGTGTCCAGATTTTATGCCGAACGGCCGCAGATGGTAAATGTAAAATTCTAAATTGTACATTTTTTCTGGCGATACGTAGTGGAACGAGATGGCATAGTCGCTGATGCTTTCTTTACCCTGGTAATTAATAAGCATAAAAAACAGAGGTTAATATACAAATACAAAATAGAATGGAAATGGGATGGCAATGGAATGGAGATAGGATGGCGATGGAATGGAGATAGGATGGCAATGGAATGGAGATAGGGTGGCGATGGAATGGAGATGGGATGGCAATGGAATGGAGATAGGATGGCGATGGAATGGAGATGGGATGGCAATGGAATGGAGATAGGATGGCGATGGAATGGAGATGGGATGGCGATGGAATGGAGATGGGATGGCGATGGAATGGAGATGGGATGACAATGGAATGGAGATGGGATGACGATGGAATGGAGATAGGATGGCAATGGAATGGAGATGGGATGACGATGGAATGGAGATAGGATGGCAATGGAATGGGAATAGGATGGCGATGGAATGGAGATAGGATGGCGATGGAATGGGGATGGGATGGCGATGGAATGGAGATGGGATGGCGATGGAATGGAGATAGGATGGCGATGAAATGGAAATGGAGATGGGATGGCAATGGAATGGAGATAGGATGGCGATGGAATGGAGATGGAATGGCAATTGAATGGAGATAGGATGGCGATGGAATGGAGATTGGATGGTTTACTTTATAAACGACACCAATCTATTTTGGTAGATGAGGACCTCAAATAATAAAGAAGCACCCGTTGTGATGTATGATTTAAAATTAAATGATAAAAAAGTATGAAACAAATAATGTTTTTAACAAATAGCGGAAATCCGTTTGATGATTTTTTAAAAAGCACATACTTGTTAAAAGTAGATAGAAATAAAAAATAGTATCCAGTTTTACTGGTGGAGGAAGACCTCAGACTAAGTAGAACCACCGTTCTTCCGCAAGTAACAGGCAAACTTTCTCCCATAACGTTTTTGGAGCGAGCGGGACTCGAACCTACGTCCTTAGTGGTGAGAAGTAAGCGACCTTGAGACGGCGCCTTAGACCACTCGGCCACGGAGGATTCTAATGCTAAGATGTATAGTTTTATACTTTTATTTCTTTATTAAGCCAAACACGGCCAATGTATATAAAAAAAAAATCACTGATAAATGGAAGGTGAATAGATGCATGAAAGTTCACATGGTAAAATATCGTAAAGTTCATTACGCGCATGTATTTAGTCGCTCAAGTTTGATTGAAACAAAACGATGGAACTAGAACACTTGAAATTATCCCATCTCTTTAATTTGTAAGTAATGGGTCCTGAATTATGACTTCTGGTCATAAAGGTTCTCAAGACTTCTTCACTATCAAATGTATAAGGTATACATGTCGAATATATATGAAATAGAATTATTAACTAATTAGAAGTGATTTTAACTCGAACTTAATAATCTTATTAGAATTAATAAACATACCTTTTTTGCTCCGTTAGCGTCGTATTGATAATACCAATCCGGGTACCCCCCGTGTAAATGAGTTTCTGGGTCGAAACAATGAAATCTACTCCTTCCTAGAGCGTCAGTCGAGTTTCCAACCTTAACCCCTAAGTTTTCCATACATTTTCCAAACTCAGCGTCTTCAGCACCGCCATCTTGGCGACAGACTTTGGGGTCATGACCCTGTTTTATAAATCGCCGCATGGCCTCTTTACTTAAAATATATCCTGCACCTCCACTAAAATAGCCTTGTTTAACAATAGTTTTAAAATGGTGGCCAAAATAAATCGGCGCGTCTTTATCTTCATTTGATAGAAAATATCTCATATTCTCCATTATGACGTATGTGTCGTCATCTGCCTTCATGAACCAATCAGCTTCGTCAAAATGGTGCTCGTACATGTACCGGAACGCTTGCATTGTTTTCCCGGTTAAATGTTCTCTGCCTTCAGAAATGTTAAGTCCAACTGTTGGAAAACTTGCGTTGTTAGTTGAGCTTATGAACACAAGTACATTACATCGCCGTGCCCAGGTGTTCTTAACGTGAATAGCTTTTTTGTCTAGATTATCTGGACTCGTCATGACCCAACACAAAATCCTAATCTTGTCTTTCATTGCAGCAGCCTCGGTTTCATCATCTAGAATAAGAGTAATTATTTCAAACTTACTTTGTCTAAAAACTTAAAACTTATGCACATCACGCTTGATATATTAGATTCATACATGTTGAAGAATAAAGAAATTTACGTTATTTGAACCCCGATATGACCGTTTGTGCATATATTGATGTTTACATATATTGTGATTTTATCTTTCAATTACGTCATACCATGAATTGATCTTTCATAAATGCTCATGTTGAACAATTACGTCATATCGTTTTATATGATATTTTATAAACGATTATGTTAAGCAATTACGTCATTTAGTGTTCAATCGTCATTTGACAACAAATGGAATTGCTTCAATTTTCAAGTTTGTATCGCTCTTATTTGTTAAATCAGCCTACAGAATAATTTAATTATAAAGTCCGTTCTTAATTAGTGAGAAGTTCGTCAACACTGCGCACACGTGAATAGCATTGCACAGACTCCGCCCTTGATTCAATTCTGAACGCGTCATGTACAAACTACGTCATTCATCTCAGCTCTTATCGTAGCTCCGCCCGAAGTCAGTAAAATGACGTCAAACTGTCAGTAAAATGACATTAAACACTAAGCAACTTAGCATTCATTTAATAAAAAATTAAAACGTCATATCGTGATGTGCTATTTTATAAACACATATGTTTAACAATTACGCCATATCGTGATGTGATCTTTCATGAACGTTTATGTCGAACAATAACGTCATATCATGGTATGCGCTTTCAACAGTTTTCAACAATTACGTCATATCGTGATATGATCTTTTACATTTACGTCATATCGTGATATGTTTTTGCCTAACTGTTTCTTTCAGATTTCAGCTTGTTTCTGCACACAGTCAGTGTCAATATGTTTGTCAAAGATAATCATGACTTGTTTAAAATATTGTTTCCTACCGTGATGTGCATGTTCATCATGGAAGTCTACGGGTTTGACGAGTCTTTGTATCTTGTCCAAATCTTCATGTGAGAGAGCGGTTCCGGGTAATTCGTGGGTGTCACCTTCAGTAGCATCCCAATGTGATGAGTCGACGACTCGTTGGTGATTACTAATAACCAGCCCATTAGGTCCGGATAGATACGTAGCCGCCATGAAGGCAAACACCAAACCCACCGTTAATCCAAGGATGAAGTTAATGGTTGGATTCTGCATCGTGACTGAAAATAGAGACATTGGCTTTACTCAATTAAAATACAAAGCTGGCAACACAACTGAGGCAAAATATTCGGATCGTAAAATGGGAAACTCATTATGTCTATTGTATTTAACTTGAGTGAACACTTGACTCGTGTTTTCAATTTTGGATTTAACATTCCAACTTCACTACAGCAATCTGATGTAAATGGATTTTTAACAATAACAAGAAAGTGTGAATCGGTCATGTTGAAATGATAAGAGAAAACCAAGTCTTGGTCCTTTGTTGTAGAATTAACTAAAATGAAAAATAAGTGTGTCCGGGTTTTATCAGTTTGAAAAGCCTAATGTACACTATTGATAAAAATGAGTAAATAATTTATATATTAAATAAATGGATGTAAATGCTGTATAGAACAATGAACTGTAGAATGTTTTCTTGCTTAGTTTAACTAAAAGGCAAAAATATATAGTTATAATTATATCTAAATTGTATGATGTAAGTAACAGATGAATGTGCTGTCGCAATAATTTCAATATAAATGTGTTACCTGTTTTGAACGAGTCCACTTATAAATAGAATGACGTAGTTTCACAATAGTGTGATTTTTATTAACATGAGAACCGTTGTAAAACCGGTTATATTATTGATTTGGGGTTTGCAGGTTGAGATGCATATGTTAAAACTATGTTCGCCAGCCACGATTTACCTTCTTTACCTGTATCAAAATGTAGTGACCGTATCTCATTTGCATTAAAATATAGCCGCAACGTTGCGTGTAAACACCTTGATTGTAAATACTTTGCACGGGATACTAATGTTCACATGTATCTTGATCTACAAGAAATATATTGACTCGTGACTGTTGATGATATTGCTGCTGATGATGATGATTTTGATGATGATGATGACGCCGAAAACGACGATAACAATGATGATGTAAATGATGCTACTGTTGATGAAAAAGCTAGTGATAGCGATGGTGATGGTGATGATTATAATGATGATGATAATAATGATGCTAATGATGATGTTGATGGTAATGATGATGATGCTGCTGATGGTGATGATGATGGTGATGATAATAACGCTGCTGCTGCTGTTGTTGTTGATGATGATGATGATGATGATGATGATTATGATAGTGATGATGATGATGGAGATGATGATGATGATGATGATGATGATGATGATGATAAACAATCGAGAAAATCATGGTTTAAGCTCAATTGGCTGAATACTTCTCGAATTTTTTACTTACACAATACTTTATAGTTATGAAAATCCTTACCTTTTGTTGTTCAGTCGTTTATTGACGCCTCTCTGTCCCTTTTAACCAGAACATATGCCAGTATTCCTTTTATTTTTAATAAGTCTGAGCACATTAAAACTACCAGCTATGTTTAATATTTTGTTTTATTTCTTATCTCACATATCCACACACAGTCGTACATAGCAGATCGAATGTAATGTATGCACAATGTCGTCTGTTTATCAACTTAACCACCACGTATCAGATTAAAAAAAGTGTCATAAAGTGAAACAAGTGCTGGGCGGCATAATTCAATACCGATGGATTTTAATTTCTTCTGTCACGATTCTTATGTATTATCTTAAGACACATTAGTAGATTTAGCAGGGGGGACTGACTGACTTATCCCTCAAGATGTAGGTCTGATATACCACAGTGTAAAAGCATGATATTCCCTAATGTAAAAGCATGAACTTCCCTGCCTGTCCCACTACAGCATTAACACACTGAGGTAGAATGGAGCGGACCAAACTGCCCTACTTGGGTCTGTTACATTGAAGTGATATTTTAGGACGTTCATTGCAGTTGGGTGGCGTCACAGATTGTATTATGCGTTGAAAGACAGGCATAAAATCCCTTGCTCTCAGGTTTTCAACAGATCTTATACGGGATATATTTGGGACTGTGACAGATTAGTCACTTTCCACTCAAGCAACCGACCATTTACCGAACCGGACGCAATTAACTCAGTCGGTAACGCGTCTGACTATAAATCCAGGCGTCGTGAGTTCGATTTTCCGCCCGGATGCAGTCTCCGTGATAACTGATAAACGGCATTGCGTCTCATTAGCATTCGTCTTGGAGCACATGCGGAGACAGGGTGTGCTCTAGTACTGGTTAACCTTCCAGGACCCCAGGAAACAGTTAGGTTAACTGATCGTATGTTAGCCATCGATCGCATAAAAATGACTCTAAATATTCAATCAATCAATCGTATGTCACAGCTATGTAACGGTCCCCTGGGGAGAGAACGAGAGCCGCTTCTACTATATGGGAACTAACACTTTCTTCATGCCCATACGATTGGTCATTTGCTTCAGCATGCTCGTAAGTCACTGCTATTAAACGATCCCTAGAGGGGAAGGCTATGTCCGGTTCTACCGTCCAGGAACAGATACTTCCTTCATCCACGTGCTTTCACTACCATATCGAAAACATTTTTTGAGAATGCTTGATCGCTAAAATGTTGAAAAATATTGAATCCTGGTTTATATATAAAATAAAGATCTGGGCCACTTTTTATTATAGAATAAGTAGACTGATAAACTTTCAGCACTGAACATCTATTGCACTATTAGACATTAAAATCACTAAATCTTCAGCAATTTTAGATATATAGGTATTTCATAAACTAGATCATTATTTCCCGTCCTTCCTTAGCACAGCAGTACATAAAATAAAACTCAATGGATGGCAATCTATAAATTTTTCAATATTTCAATATACTTTTTGGTTGAAACTGTAACATTTATATTGCAAGACTAAGGAAATACAATGGTTTAATTCCTATGTGTTTTGAATGATATCTCTTGGAAAATCAGTAATTAGTTTGCCAAATCTGACTGTTTTAAGTCTGAGCCAAAGTTCAGTTCGAAGAGAAATGCAGCTGATATGATCTGATACCGAAATCATATTAAATGTTTATAAGGATAGCTAAACTTACTGTTGAAGTCCTATTCAAATGTCAATAGGAGTTATTGGAATTATTACAGCAACTACGAGTTCATGTTTAAGAAGGTCGGATGCTATCATTTAAAAAAAGAATAAATATAATGTCCTCAGTTGTTTGCTGGTGTCAATACATTGTTAATGCTCCAAGAGAGAATTTCCTGGCAATTGATAACATATACAATACAAAGTAAATAAATGGTAATACCATTTAAGTGACCATGATCTAATTTTTAAAAAGGAAATTATCCAAAAGACATGTCTTAACATTCTTACAATACCATGTTAATGGAATGTGATGTACAAAGCCCATAATTTAACTCGTTATATACAGTGAAACCTCTGTAAACCTGATAATCTTCAAACCGGAATACTCTATAAACCTGGTACTCTTCAAACCGGAATACTCTATAAACCGGAATACTCTATAAACCGAAATACTCTATAAACCGCGCACTGTCAAAGGTCAAGAAAAAAATCCGGAAAACGCGTTCAATTTCTATAATGTAGGTAATAAATGTCAAAATAAACTGATAGGGAAAATTCCTTTTCAGACAATATTGAAACAATTTTGTTCCGTAGTGCACTAAAACGGTTTTACCTGGAAAATATAGACTGATAGAGAAGATTCCTTTTCAGATAATATTGAAAATATTTCCTTTCGTAGTGCACTTAACTTTTGTTAATACAAACATCCAGTCTAGAGCTCCATCTTAACATATACGAAGTATGTCCCAAAAGTAATAGGACGACCCTGTCATTTTCGTATTTAGGGTGTCACATGCAAACCAATGGCATCAAAGGATAGATCGACACATCTTCTATTTTCAAAAAAGACATCAAATCGACTTTCAGTCATCATTAGGTTTGGGAGTACGGGTAGTATGGGGGTTTGCTTTGAAATTAAACGAGCAAACAGCTTCCTCAATTTGGTGCCAAACGTACTGAAATAACAAAAGGTGTAATTAAAGATCATGTACAAACATCTTTTAAAAATTGATGTTATCGATAGACATTTGAATGTTGTAAGCACTTTTGAAATAAAAGAGCGAATTTAAATAGTGAACAAAATGGCGACGTCACGCCTAGAGATGACATTTGGTGTGTAATAAAACTTTGTGTTTGGTGTTATATAATACTCTAATATATTTCACATAACTCTTAAACATGGCCTATCCCGAAGTCTTATCTATCGCTGGTATAAACGCGTTTCCAATAGTGAGACGACAGCAACCTGGTGTGGTTTTCCTGGTACTCAAGTCAGATATTTGTAAAAAGTGTTTTAAGGACCTCCAGGCCATGTGCCGGAGTGTGCATTCTGTGGTTGGGATCTATGGGTAATCATAGTATTTTGACACATACCAAAAGGGGGAAAAGTATCAAAATAATTTTGCTTTGCACAACGGTTTATATTTAAAAAAAAAGATGACTTTTCTGCCCCATACTTCGTTACATGTAAGTTTTGACTTGCCAAATTTAATGTTAAGTGTTGGTGTACAATATTGAAATTGTGCATGGTTATTGTTTAAATATGGAAATGTATTCATGTCAAGTTTTGTTGTGATTGAAAATGCATATTTCTTAATGCGTCCTTTACTTTTAGGACATACTTCGTACATGTAAATTGAACTTATTGAAAATTTAGATAGCTGTCGAAACAACATATAGCTGAGCATTTTTAAGATATATTAAAAGATACTTCCAGCAATGAAGTTTGGTTGAAATACAGAATTATAAGGTTTGTTATGGACACATGGGTACATGTTAATCAAATCACAGATAGCCCAATATCATATTACTTTAAAGCTAAAACAGATATTTTAAATGGATAAATAGCATCTAATAACTATAACTTAAAATTAGAATGACAAAATCAATATTTAAATCGGAGTGGTAAACTTGAAAAACTTTTTGCAGCTAGAGACCTTTGACCCAAATTTGCATTTATAATACAATTGTTTTCTTGGCAACCGAGGAAATATGGTCAAGTATAGTCTAAAGTCACTTTCTGTTACAACATACTTCCATCAGCATTCAGTTCCTCATGCGATGATTTTCTTGATTTTTTTACCAGACTAATGTAGGGCAGTTGTCGCATGGATAAGTTGTCAAAATGAATTGATGTGCACATTAATATAAGAATGTTTTGGATTTCTTCAAAGTATATTAAAATGAATTGGTGTACATGTGTTGATTGACTGATTGAATATTTAGCGTCATTTTTATGCCATCGCGGACAAAACCACTGTTTCCTGTGATCCAAAGGTTAACCAGTACTCGAGCACACCCCATCTCCGCAAGTAAATGATAACCTTCCCACTTGAATCAGCGTTGATATACGAATGATAATGAGACACTATGTCGTATATCAGTAATCAGTTATCATAGAGACTGTATCTGGGCAGGGAATCGAACTCATGATCCCTGGATTGATAGTCAGACGTGTAACCGACTGAGCTAATCGGGCCCGGCATTGAACACATGTGTAAATAGATGTTAAATTGTATTGACTTTGTTCAAACAATGAATTGATAAACATGTGTAAACATTGACCTTTTACCAACTAAGGTCAGGTATCTTGTACCTTTATTATGATGTCGGTATGGGCATACGTCACTCACAGCAAAAGCAACATACTATCATATTATACTTTTTATCACAAAATCCAATTAACTCTTACTCAAGTTCGAGCCAGATATTGTGTTGGTTAAAGGTCTCACCACACAGTTAAATTTTGTTCTTTGTTCTATATAAATACAGTCTATGATTCAATGGTAAAAAAAGAATTTCATATATAATTTCTTTCAAAGTATTTTGTTTTCATAGCAAGAATGTATACTCATATAAAAAATTACAATAACTGGCAGGTTGACCACGTTCGTTTTTTTAAATAGAATGCAGAGACACCCTGAGATTTTTTTAAAAAAGAAGTCCTCAAATGCTCATAAATACATGCATATGTTGAAATCCTATAGCAAGAAATGACAACCACTCTGAACCATTTTGAAAATATTTCATAACCAATGTACAAAGGCCTTTTTTTAAGCGTAAGCCTCTTGCTACCGTGGGAAAAAGGGGCGTAACTGTGTAGTGAGACGTTAAAGGGAATATATCAAGAAAGAACGCTATAACTGTTTTAAATATTAAAGTTATTTTCAAAATGAATAAAAAGCAGCAGATGTGGCATATTAAATCCATCAACGAAATTCCCATACTGAAAATAGGCAACTTTTAAATTCTGCTTGATGACATTCACATCGTCACTCGGAGTCTTTCTGAGATGAAACAAATTTAGCAATGTGTAAGCCTGCATGGCAGATCCAACTGAAACCAAAATGACTCTTTTAATACGTCACAAAATATTTTTTAGTACAACTAGGAGCGAATCCCAAGTTAAGAAATCCCTTTTTAACATTATATTTTGAATTGGTATTATTTTGGCTAAACGTGAATAGTGAGTATATATAGGCATGTTATATTGGAACAAATGTTTATAGCAAGTTTCCTGATATATTCCTTTTTAACACCAACCTTGGAAGTATTAGATCCACGGTAATGTTGAAATCGAATTTACCATTCCCGCATCAAATCAAAGCTGTACACAACTCAAAATTGAAATATATCGCCAAGTATTACAATCTAAAACGTAATGTTAAGGAATGTGTCACATTTTGTAAATCACAAAAAAATTATAATGTTACGAAGGTTAGAGGTACCAGCTAATTAATGATTATTAATCTAACCACTGGGGGCTGGGATTGGGTGACGCGCAACAATTATTCAGAATTAATGAAAAAATTTTTTTAAAAAATCATCTTTATACATAGTGTTTCATAATTGGTCAACTATTGGGAATGAGGCGAGAAGGACAAACTAAACTCACACTTATAATACGGGTGTTATTTCGGGAAGGAAGCTCCCCTGACCTCTGCCCCCTCCGACTCCTACGCCTTTGCCAATAGACAAGAGACATGAAATAACTAGGTTGTCGAGAACGTAGATGCACAACGTAAATCCACTATCTAGAGGGTTTAGCCGAAATATAAACAAACTCGGGCAAAACTTTTGATAACACTTTAATTCCTTACAGATAAGCCATGACCTAAACTAGCCATACCGTCAGGATTATATTCTATAGTACACTGAATCATAACTGCACTATGTAATATATGTTAACAAGTGCTTACACAAGGCATCTTAAGCTTTTCATGTTTGTTCATGAAAAAGATATATAATTGTTTTATTATTGTATTGTTTGCTAATAAAACTGAAAAAAAAAAGAAATGTGGAAAAACAGCGTTAACTCGACTATTCCAGCCTCGTAACAGTAAAATGTTTAATTTATGTGATATGTAACATCAGAGATGAGCAAACAAACCATTTTTAAATTGAGCAAATTGGTAGATACATGTATGTGTATGTTGGGTAAAGGTTTGGTGGGGGAAGTACTAAAGTTAAAATGGGGCAGAGTAAATTTAAGTTGGGGATGTGGGGGTGGGGGGAGAAAAGTAAAGGGGGTCGGATAAGTACCAAAGTTTATATTATGGGCTGATGTTTTTTTATACTAAAGTTGAAAATGGGCAAAGTATTTAATTTTATACAAAAATATAAGATATAAAATAAGTTGGGGGGGGGGGGGGGGAGGTGCAAGCGGATTGATTGGCCAATGCTAAAGTGTAAACAGGGCTAAGCAATTTAATACAATATATCAAATGGGAGAAGGGTTCTTAAGTAGGTAACAGTTGAAATTGGGCAGAGTATTTCATTTTACACAAAACATAAATTAAATTAAAAAGGGAGAGGATAAAGAGAGGCTTGCGTCGGTATGAATAGTTGGGCAGACTATGTATTCAATACAAACCATTTTTTTTTAAAAAATGGTGCGGATGAGGGTTAAGGAGAAGTTGGTTTTAGATCGGTATAAACATTTGAAATAGAGTATTTCAATTGATAGCAAAACAAATTTAAATAAGAGCTGTCAGTGAGACAGCGCGCTCGACTATTTCGATACTTTTCTAAAACAACAGCTTTTTTTTTCAGAAAATAAGTACAACATCAAAACAATTAATATGGCACTCAAGGGTGATAAAATGAGGCTATAATTTTTATATTATGTCTGTCTGTTAAAATTTAATTAGCAAACTAATTCAACAACAATATTTAACATATTTTTTTTTAAACAACAATGGAAATGGATTGCTCATATTGCCTTTATATTATTTAATTAAGCAATTAGTTACATTTCTCTTTCAAACTTTAAAACTACTTTATAAATTCATTAACCACTGCCGAGAAAAAAGATCGGTGTGCCAATATCTAACTTAAGGCACACCATGTAAGCATTATTACCCTAAATACTATAACTGCATGACTTGAATAATATAAGTTGGTCAAGCATTTCAAGAAATACCAATAAAATATTATCTAAATAATTCCAGCAGTAATTTAATATATTGTAAGCCATAGTTAAGATGATCTTCTGCTTCAAGAGTAGTTTATCAATGTTTTATATATACACTTAATCGGTATAAGTTCAAGAAAATGAATCTAGAGTTGAAATAACCCTGTATCTGCATGCACAGTTTATCACTGCAATAGAGATGATTTTATGTTTCAAGAGTACTTTAACACTGTTTTAAATATGCAGTATATGCACTATTTTCATATCATATGGTAATATACCAATTACATATACAATATATGCACTTCACTTCATGGGACAATATATCGGTACATAAAATATACAGTTAATGAAAATGAATCTATTGATCAAACAATCATGATGAAAATGTAAAAATAAATAAATAAAGATTAAACTTTCATAAAAATGAAACAAATAAGTTTAAAAAAACGAATAATTATGTCTGATCTCCAGGCCTTTAAGTCTGGTAAAAAACATTTTTCAAGTTTTCCCTATATAACACTATGTAACAGTTTGCCCCTTTTGACAAATTTGAGATAGGAACACAAACTGACCCTATTTGTAAAAACACCTAAGCTCAATGCCTTATACTACAAACTTTAGCCTGCTTAAAACCTCTAACACAATTTATAAGTCTGAAAGGGCAATAATTTTGCCAAAATGCAATCAAGAGTTATGGCTCTTGTGTCTATGTTACCTAATAAAATATTTTAACCTGAAAAAGTCCAAAAATGGGCCATAACTGTACCAAAATAATACCTAGGTTTATTGTTTAATTGTCTGTTTGTGTTCCATTGATGATGCTGAACACACATGCGAATTTTATTAATATTGAATGAGCGGTTGCATAGATACCTTACCTGATAAAAAACTTTCTTTGACTTCCGTTGTTTGGTGGTTATGACAGTATTTTCTCGACAGTGATAGAAATGTGAAATGCAAGGTTCCGTGAAAATATTGGATACCAGGCTCGGCAACTAGTGCGTGACAAAAACCTTGTTAAGACATGGATCGCAGGTTGCATTTTTTATGCAATAATGAATGTGAAGTGATACAAAGATCCGTATTAAAGACTTAGAGACAATCCAGTGTGTCATATGAATATAAATTACAAATCGCTTTATTTCTACTGATTCAACGTGATAATATATTATACACTGTCCGTGTAATATAAGTTTTGTGCTAGATATCAATTGCCTGTGTTGGACGTACTTTCTTAATAGTAGTTGCGTATTAGAGGTGATAACTAACACAGGTTTTACAGTACATGTATATTAGTTATTGAAGAATCTACACAGAAGATCGGAAGGTCACTGCATAACCTATTACTTTATGTATTTTTTTTTCTATTTTAACAAAGCAACATGTTAACAAAATAAACCATGGTTTACACTTCCTCAATTTTACAGCTTTTGAAAGAGATACTAAATGTTTGGCTCTGCAAATGTCAGGAATTGTTAAAAATATCAAAACTTTACAATTTTCATTTATTTAAGATGATAATGTCTTCGATCTGTTGTGAAACGCAAGAAGTTTACCCTATACCAAATACGCTTATCTAAAAATTATGCCATTCTATTCGTAGTCAGAATTATCCAATACAACCATCTGCTTCACCAACATTTTTATAACTTGTACTTAACTATTTAAAACTTTAACACAAATTTGGCCGATAATGTTAACATTTTTGAATCAATATTAAAGAACTTACAGCGGATGTTATGGAGCGAGTCTGAAATAATGATCACCTGGGTGTTATTTATAGATTGAAGTTTTTAATAATACATGGATATGTTGGTGAAACAGGGGCCGGTTCTGACATTAATATTGATATACAATGTATTGTATAATTTATACAACATATCTGTTGTCATGCTATAACACCTTCCGAATACGGTAAAATAGAATGAGATGACGTCTCATAACGGCAGTGGAAACAAGGTAGGGTAACTAACTCCGAGTGTATAATTTAAATTAATTGATAAGAGTGCTTTCCCTTGAAATTAATTTTGTTTTATGCAAGATTTATTTTCATCATGTTCCTTTTTAATATGCATCTACTAGCCAGTTATTAGTATAATTATCTAACTGCAGCGCGGTATACATTCATCAGTAATCTTCCAGCAATGAGTATGAATGTTTGACTATCTGTTAATCTCTTCTGATGACAGTATTCCCATGCTACAAACCAATAAGTGTCACCACACAATACATTGTTCTTAAAACCCGAACTGCACGAAATAATAAGCATGGTTGCATTTTTATGATGATGGTATTGATATGTAAATCTACCTAATAAATTCATGACGCATCATTACGTTTGTTGTTTGCATTGACGTCACGTTATTAAATATCAAAAGATAAGTTTGCCATTTACTTGTGTAATGACTTTGGTCCTTCTCAGATACAATGTATCTATATATCTGACGCCTTCTTTCGCCAATAAAACTGGATGCTTTATATAATATGCCATGTGTTAAAATAGCTCCCAATACACATATAATATACAAATGTATATAAAATTACCAAAAAAGGAAAAACGTACTAACATTATTTTTTTTTTTGGTGGTTTTCTTTAGGATTTGTTTTTTACTTGTCGGTTGGTCGGTCGGGAATGGGAATTAAAGTGTCTACGGTTTAGGGTGAGTAATCTTTTTCGACAAAAGTATGTAGCTGTTTTAGAACACTTAATATGGTTCTATGTATCTAGGCTAAAATTTAGCCAAATAAGTAATAAGCTGGACGCATAGAAGTCTCTTTTAGATACCCATTCGTTAGAACGCCTGTCCGTCTGTTAGTTAGTCAGCCAATCAATATACATGTTTTACTGTGTCTTATACAGTGTCAGTCAGTCAATATATTTTATAGTGTCAGTCAGAGTTACCGTCCCTTACAGTAACAGCATTCCTTTGGCAAGATCGGAAGTACATTAATCGGTTGAATCAAATATTTCTCGTGTTGCCATAAAGTTTTGGCCAGTAACAAAGTTACATTATGACCGTTGATTATAACATTAATGTGTAAAATCTTTGTCCCAAAAACATTTTAAATGTGAATAGTATTTACATGTCGCTCTAATGAAGCAGTTTAAAAATGTCAGATTGAATGTAAATATGGAGTCTGAGATAATTGATGGAGGTCTGAAGTTTGAAAATAACTGATGAAATAATCAATGATAATTGGAAATGTTTAATTCAATTATAATATTGTCATGACATATAAAGCCATATAAAGACAAACATTAGATATACTAGTATTGACCTCCCAGATGTTCCCTAACCATCATTTAGAGCTAAGAACTATGAAATAAAATGTGTGATTAGATTACAGTTTGACTATTTGAACGTATTAAAGTATGCTAGTTTTATTAAATACAATAACGGAAAGTGAATGTGAATGTCTCATATTTCAATATGATATAAGGATCGAATGACAGAACAAAACGCAACCAAAAAGAGAAAAAAAATAGAAGCCTCGATTTTATTAAATCAAGTAATGAAGGTAATGAATATTGAAATATCATATGCATAGTTTATTAACATGCCAATATTTTGAAAATGGTAATATCTTAAAGAAACTATATTTAAATAACCTTAATGACCTATCCATACACATTTACAACTCCATATACATCTACATATCCTAACATTCACAACTCCATATACATCTACATATCCATACGCATCCACAACTCCATATACATCTACATATCCATACGGATCCACAACTCCATATACATCTACATATCCGTACACATTCACAACTCCATATACATCTATATATCCACACGCATTCACAACTCCATAAACATCTACATATCCATACGCATCCACAACTCCATATACATCTACATATCCATACGGATCCACAACTCCATATACATCTACATATCTATACGAATCCACAACTCCATATACATCTACATATCCATACGCATTCACAACTCCATATACATCTACATATCCATACGGATCCACAACTCCATATACATCTACATATCCATACACATTCACAACTCCATATACATCTACATATCCATACGCATTCACAACTCCATATACATCTACATATCCATACGGATCCACAACTCCATATACATCTACATATCCATACGGATCCACAACTCCATATACATCTATATATCCATAAGCATTCACAACTCCATATACATCTACATATCCATACGCATTCACAACTCCATATACATCTACATATCCATACGGATCCACAACTCCATATACATCTACATATCCATACGGATCCACAACTCCATATACATCTACATATCCATACACATTCACAACTCCATATACATCTACATATCCATACGCATCCACATATCCATACGCAATCACAACTGCATGTACCCCTACATGTATATATCCTGTTTAATTACGAGTCGTTCAGTATGCTTTGTTTATATTTAAGGCTGATGTGTATGTGTGTACAAGTAAATAATAAAAAAAGTTGTTTTCAGTGGATTTTACTCTATATCACAACATTCATACCCTAAACAAGATAACTCTATCGATCTTTTTTCTGATACTACTTATCTACCTTAGACTGACGACAACTATCGAATACATACGAATGACACAATTTGATTCAGAAAGTAAAGTAGATAAGAAATTGTTTTAGCATTTGATGTTACGGTTAAATTCCTTGGTATGTTAACTTTTGATAATATTTTTTAAGTATTAAGTTTAATATATTATATTAGTTGTGCACATTATAACTTTCAAACTGTACTTCGGCGTAGTAAAGTCATTATTATTTGTTAGACTTTTCGTCCCTGCTGCGACTTGCCCTGTGCCAGCATACAGAACTATTCAGTGTGTGATTGGTATTTTATTAGCACAGAATGCGACCAAGAAAAGAATATAAAGCGTGTTCGGTTTTATTTAGTCAGTTCGTAACCACTTTAGTGAACTGAAGCAGCAACTATAAAAGACAAAATGTAAATGAAAACCCCTATAGCGAACTGAAGCAGCAACTATAAAAGACAAAATGTAAATGAAAACCCCTATAGCGAACTGACTGACTATTTCAGTGTTTCCATTCCTTATCTTATATTTCACCAGTTAATACACATAACTTAAACATGTTCTTTATATCAAGTTTTAAGTCTCAGTTGTTTTTGCACGGTTATCAATAGTCAACGTAAACATACATTTAGTATTTTATGATACAATATTCATATAATGTACCTATTTCGTCGATGTGTACAAACATGATTAAATAAATGACAAATTTATAACAGTAAAAACAACCGGTTGTAAAAATCGATAGTATTTTCCTAAATATAAAACGCTTAAATATATAATTTGATAAAATTGACTGTATAACACACGTGACACTTTTTGATAAGATATGTAAATCAGTCCATATACATCATTGTTGTAAATCATGCAGTTATATTATGACGGTGTTTTCTTGCGAGCGTTTTAAAAGCGCCACCACTTACAAAGTACAAAGCGGCGGATATATGGTATGATAATGATTTTACTTTCTGTAAGTGTGTTTAATACTTCTTATGATTACTCTGTATACTGATTACGTCTGTGATGTTGTAATAAATTTGTTCCTTGAGTGAGACGTACCTCTCTCTAGTTTAAAAAGATTTAAATGAGAAATCTTATTGGAAATAGTTGAATTTAAAATGTTTCACAGAAAAATATAGTGCATATATAAATGTTATAATTAGCTTTTTTTTCAAAATATGTAAAAGTGATAGTTTTAATTGAAAATCAAATTTTGATTGCATACTCAAGTTCAGAGTGTTTTTGTGAAATGAGGACAAGTCCTATAACTATCATTAAATGCTGTGGAACTTAAGTACAGTTTAAGTCATTTGTACAATTGGTTTAGGTCAACCCCATAACCTCCTGCATACCAGTAAAATATAATTCTCTGTCACCAGACCATCGTTACAAGTGCTTCTTTCCCTAATAAAACGCTTAATAGTGGTGTTTCTATTAAATGTAAAAATATAACCCTTGTTTAAATTATATTATGTATATGTCTGTCTTATAGTTGTTTTATACCCAAGTTGAAATGTTTTGTGGATTCAGGGCTAGTTAGATAAGTTTCCTTCAATGCTGTGGAATGTTAGTACCATTTCAGTCGTTTGTACTCTTTGCTGAGGGTCGAATTCACAACATCTTGCATACGATCCGTCACATCACCATTGTAACCAATGTTTTGTCTTCTTTTAAATATGTACGCGTTGTTTATATCTGATGTAAAATGTAACCCGTGTTTCATTTGCTCCATGTATAAAAAATATCATTTTGTCTTTCGATAGTAT
Source organism: Panopea generosa (assembly GCA_029582155.1). NCBI lineage: Eukaryota > Metazoa > Mollusca > Bivalvia > Adapedonta > Hiatellidae > Panopea > Panopea generosa. The sequence continues at coordinate 62,097,018 of CM055909.1, forward strand.
TTTAATGATGTGTGGCTGTCGTGCAGTGCCCTAACCCTAACCCTATACCATATGCTTATTTTATATTTATAGAACTTTGTACCCCCGCCCTTTGTCGCAATACGTATGATACAGTTATCTCATATGTAAATAAGTACATGTATGATATCAAACAAGTTTATGTACACTATGCAGATAAAAATGATACCGTTCACATGTATGTACATAATACTCAAACCTGATTTAAACTATACGAGCAGTACATTTAAATTGTTCTATCTGTCAATGCATTCATTTCTGCTGATAAACTACCTGCGTGATAAACGTAGGTTTATCTAGCCAATGAAGGTTTATCAGGCACATGACGGTCTTATGCATAATTATACATTTTGACATGTACTGAACTACTATTAGCCCTACTATAAATGAATACAACCGAATTAGAAATAAATATTGACATAATATATAGAATACCATGTAAGTGTCTAATATTATCAACATTATCAGGTTCGGCACGAATAAAACAAAGACTCGGCAGAGCCTTGTCCTGGTATTTTTCTAAGCCTCGAGTGATAAAGATGATAATATCAGACACATTCATGGTATACTTTATATATTATGCTCGTATATAACTCGGATATATTTGGAATAAACCGGAACAATTCAAATCATGTTAAACTAAAATTATCAATGAGACTCTGCACTTAATTGAACTTGTGAATGCTCGTGGGTCGAGTTGTGTTGTTTTAGTGGAGTCGTTAGTACTGTTGGCCTAGCTAAAACTTAAAATGTATTTATTCAAACACTGTAATACTCAGCGGTTAAACCAGATTTAGGGAATTTAAGCCTTATTAACCGGTGAACCCAGCTCGCGCTGGACCAAAACAAGACTGTGCATTTGAAGTAGTACCACAAAATCCAATTTCAAGACAAATATATGTTTTCCTTTTTCAGACAATGAGATGTCCAAATATCATCAATACTTTCTTATTGTTTTTCAGGTAATAAAACGAGTTCATAGAAAACCAGCTTCACGACCTTTGTTTTATTAACGTTCTTGTTAATCGTAGAGGATTAAAAAGAAATCTCCCTACACTATAGCCTAATACAACTCGTTTACAGCAAAATGGCAGTTCCTGGAAGAAAAACAGAAGTTGTTGAATCCTATAAACATGAACAATCTGGGGAATTATCTTATATTTTCTGTCAACCATGTGACGACGACGGACAGCAATCACCAGCAGCAGGGTTCTGCGTAGATTGTTGCGAATACTTGTGTGAAGAATGTTTTAAGGCTCACCATCGGGCCAGGCCATCTAGAAACCATGTTTTACAAGATAAGACAACAATGCCGAGAAACAAACCCCACTTGAAAGGAGCGGATATGACTGGCGACAAATGTAATGAACATCAAGATGAGAAAATCAAATTTTACTGTGGGTCACATGGTCAGTATGGATGTGGAACCTGTATTGCTGTTGACCACCATAATTGTGAGGGAGTTCGTTATGTTGAAAAAGAGTTTGGTGAGTTGTCTACAAAACTAACTGATCTCAAAGAGAGAATTGTAAGGAATGAAAAGGGTATAGAAGACAATAATAAATGTATTGAACAGCATTACTCGAATGCAATTGTAAACATAGAGCAATTTCGAAACGAAATAAATGACTTATTGGACAAACTTCAAGTTGATATAATCAAAGAAGCGAAAACTATTTTAGAAGAAAACCAAGCAGTGATGTCCTCGATATCGACCAAAATGGATGACATGAAAAAGGAAATAAATTCTAAATACAACGAAATCACTTCATTACACAATTTCAAACAAAGTATGAAATTGTTTGCAATTATTGATCAAACTTTAGATGAACTAAAGAGTTTGGATAACGATCTGATCCAAATGCAGAATGAAAATACAATGACAAAATTCGCATTTGAGCCCGAGAAACAATTAAAAGATTTACTCGGAAATTTAAAGTCAATGGGGTATTTGTCCGTGATAACTCGGTCACCAGACAACACAACTGTACCATTCACAACAACTACCGAATCTCAAACAACCCATAAACTTAAAGAAAATCAGCAACAACAACAACAACAACATCAAAACCAATCCAGGACAACGCAAACAGAGATGCACTACGACAGCAAGTTGACACAAACCGAATATTGTACAGACAGCACACCAACACAAACAGAATACTCAATGGATAGCAAATTAACACAAACACAAGTAAAATATCAGAATAAAAACCCTGATCAACTCCGGCACGCGACTCAAATTTCTGACATCAATGTTAAATCATCAGGATTTGGAACACGCACATGTGCTTTCACATACTTGTCTGATAACCATCTTGTCGTTGTTGAATATATCTACCTGTACTCCAAAAGAACAAAAGTTAAACTCATCAACATGACAAAAAACACCATAACGTCAGAAATATATACATCATCAGTCCCAGGGGACGTTACAACGATTAACGACAGTAAAGTAGCCATGACATTACCATGGGCGGGTATGATACAGCTATTATCGGTAGTATCCCAGTCACTGTCTAAAGATCGGGATATAAAAGTGAATGGTCAGTGTCATGGTATAGTATATAATGATGGGACACTTATAGTGACATTTCAAAAACCTGGGAAAGTGGAAATAATCAACATGAGTGGTGATGTGTTGAGAAGCATGGAGAAGAACGCCAGCGGAACACAACTGTTTGAACAACCGAACTACGTAGCAATCAACCCAGATAAGTCTGCCATATATGTATCTGATTACTCCAATCACTCAGTAACCTGCATGACATTGGACGGCAATGTGAAGGCCGTCTACATGGATGATAGTCTGAAATGTCCCGAAGGTCTCGTTGCAGACAGGACCGGGACAGTGTATGTCTGTGGATACAGCTCTTATAATATCCACCAGATTACCGCGGAGTGTACCAAGATACAGATACTGCTAGATCGGCAACATGGAATATCTGAACCATATTACATCACTTACTGTGATACGGATGACAAATTGTATGTTGGAATGAGGCAGAATGATATCGTGAAAACGTTCCAGTTAAGATAGGATTAGTTATAATGTAGCACTTTTAAAAAAAAGTATTAGTTTATGAGATAGGTACTAGCTGGCATGAGGGGTAGTTGCATAGTCCGTAACCCACATGAACAGATTATGTGTTTCCAAGGGATTATTTTATCAGATACAAGTGTCATTTCGAAATTTCAAACCGCTAGCTAACTAAAATACCATGTCAAAAACAATACACAATTACTTTACGCGTACAATATAGTTCCTGTACAAAATCGCTTACCTAGTGCTCTAGGATAAGATTAATTAAAGTATAACTACATGTATTGTGAAATCCCGATCAATTAAAAAGAATCTATTCCGTTGCATTCGTCCACACTTATATTACGCGCATAATATCATTTCCTATACAAACTCGCTTTGCTGGTACTCTAGGATAAATATAATCAATTCTAGTTAGTATTATTGAAAACCTTATTAATTGACAAGAGTTTACTACGTTGAATACAATTTCGAGACTAACGCTCTTCTACAGCTTGTAACTGATGGAACTTCCTTAAAAGTCTACAACCGTAATAACACAGGCTTTCCATGTCCATATTACGTGACACATAATATAGGACTTATTTCAGTGAGCAACTATATATACATGTGTAATACCAGATAAAAATATATTTAGGAATCACAGAACGCAACCAAAAGAAGAAAACAACATATTCGGTTTTATTGAGTCTGTTTGCGAGAGACAATTGGACGTGGAACACTCCCCATGCCCAACAACACCGGTTTAATATAACATTTATTGAGCTCCAGGATTCCAAAGAATCAGAAATAATTTAACAACAGTTTTTTGGAAAGAAAATTACAGTTTTGACTAGTTCAATATATAAATATGTATACTCTGTTTGTCTAACTTCATATATCTAACAATATAATTATTATTAAAAATTAAAATCAAATATTTTGTTTTTGTTCCTTATGGCCCAACTCCCTTTTGCAGTGTCTTTCAAGGCGAAAGTAAAAATTGCTTCTTGTCTCTAACCACTAAGGTCGAAGGTTCGAGTCCCGCTCGCTTCAAAAACTAGTTTGCAAGTTACTTGTGGAAGGACGGTGGTTCTACTCCTATTAATTGTGAGGTCTTTCTCCACCAATAAAACCGGATATACTATACATGTATATATAACCTGAACTGTGTTGAAAAATGCGTTAAACCTCTTTCCAAATTTTTTTTAAAAATATTCAATTCATGGAAATGACGCAATTAATATTGAAATCCATACTTTTTTATCTTTGCGCATACTAAGAATGTGCAAAATAATAATAATGATAATAATAAATACGCTTAACTGAACTGCTGCCATTCCATGTATATTGAGAATCGTTGAACACATTAATATGCATATCTATGTTTTATATCTAAACGGTGCCCCGTTGGGGCCATGACGACATATATCTTAAATTAAGTAAAGTCGAATCAACGAAACAACGAAACTACGACGATGAAAAGTCAAAACAAGAAACTACGATGGTGAAAAGTCGAAACTACGATGGTGAAAGTAAGCATGGTTTCGACTGTTCACCATTGTAGTGTCGATGTTTCGACCTTTATATCCAAATCGACGTTTTACCATCGTTCGTTTCACCGTCATTGTTTCGATGTTTCACAATCGTAGTTTGGACTTTTCAACATCGTTGTTTCGACTGTTCACCATTGTAGATTCGCTATTTCAACGTTTAAATACTGAATTTAATATATATACCGCGATGGTCCTAACAGGACATTGTAGTTTTATTGTAGTGAGAAATATGATGTCATAAAACTTCCCCTTTGAAATAGTTTCGTCCGATTTCATTTTGTTTTGTTATTATAATAATTATGCCTATACTAGCATCACTATTTAATAAAATATAACGACATATAAACAGATGACGTAGTATCACAATATTGTACTGGAATAATGGTAGGAACCGAATGCAATATCAACAAAAACTCTTGGCAAAGTACAGTTTGAAGCTGCTAGAACCATTTCAGACATCACAACTATAATATATTTCAATAAACAATGTATTTTCTAGCAATAAAACCTAAATAGATATATACATCTTTAGTTTTGATTTCTTCTTCTTCTTCTTCTTCTTCTTCCTTTATAATAATGGCTAACAATCATTATTTGATTATAATGGCCAAGTGTTTGGATTTACAAAAAAAATAATAAGAGACTTACCAAATTGCTTGAAGTTTGGCCTGCAACTCTACCCAAGTAAAGTGTTTATGATTTTAAGCACAATTCAAAGTTTGTCACAATATCTCGATAGAGAAATATCTCAGAAGTCAATCATTCCTTCGTCAGCAACACGGTTGAATGGTCTTAACATTATTAATTTACAAGATCACACTCTGTAAAGCATCTTTGGAAAACATTGTCTGTTTATTATTTGATATCAAATACCACGACATGTTTCTGATATAATTAAAGTAGTCCAAAGTCTGACCAGGTAACTGCGTTGTTTGCAGTAAAATAAATTATTTGGAAAAATTCACATTTCGGTTGGTAAATTCCATTAATAATATTATATACTACAAATATATCGTACCGTAACAGTATATACAACCAAAAGTTGTTAATTATCTATTGCAATGATTCAATGAAACATATTATACTATGCATGTAACTAGCTGAACAGTCGATGAGTTATCACAATCACAATTTACTAATCGAACAGTATCACAGTACCTTTATAAAACATATCCTACAAAGATATATTCTCAAAACATTCCGAATAAAACTATAAACATCTAAATTTGCATCACAGCGTATACGATAAATATGTAAACAAAATCATATATTGCATAGGAATTACACCAACACATGTGTTTGTCTTATTTACCTGTTGGAATGTTGTGCTGTATCACGATTTACACCTGCAAGCACGAGGCGTCGTAGGTGATGGTTTATATAGATCGGATTTATGCACTCGAAGTTTACATGTTATATTAAAGACACATAAACATTTCATTTAAAAAAAAAATAAATAAAAAAAAATAAACACATCTGTCCTTCCAATGTGCATTTAGTCAGGTTCAGTATAAACTCTTTTACATGCTGTTTTTCTTCTTGTATCTTATTTATTGACAGTAAATATATCGGATGGTCAGATTACGCAACCAGTGTGGTTCGTAGTGTCACTGTATGTGGTGTATTAATTTGCTGTTGTGCTTGGTATCTATGTTAACATGTTTTGTACGCGGAATGTAAACCTGTACTCTTCCTTTCTGTTTGTGTCAAATAATCTTAGCCCTGTTATGTGCCGTTACGCCGTTAAACCCCAATTTATTTATTCGTCAGATTATGCAATGATTGACTATCAATTTTTTTCATTGTTTATAAAATGATCTCGCATGCAGGTTAATCAATATAAACGAAGGATAAACGAAGAGGTTATAAAATAAATCATCAATAAGACTTGTCAATCATTCCATAAACTTTCATTGCATGTACAGCCAAACCTGTCTTCAGCACGGACTCAAGGCCAAGAGCAAAAATGACCTCTAAACGCAGATGGCTGCTTTATACAAGTTGATTAAAACTTAAATTATAAAAATAGTAATTAGAAAATGTGGCTGTTTAACACAGGTGGTTGCGTATTAAAGGTGATAACTGACACAGGGTTAGCAGTACATGTGTATTAGTTATTGAAGAATCCACATAGAAGATAGGGAGGTCACTGCATAACTTATTACTCAATGTATTTCAACAAAGCAACATGTTTAAAAAATAAAACATGGCTTAAACTTCATCATTGTTACAGCATTTGAAAGCGATACTAAATTACATTTGCATGTTTGGTTGTTCTGAAATGTCAGGAATTGTTAAAAATATCAAAACTTCACAATTTTCTTTATTTAAGATGTTTTTGTCTTCGACCTGTTGTGAAATACAAGAAATATAACCTATAAACCAAATACGCTCATCAACAAAAATGTCATTCTACTGTTAGTGAGAATCGTCCAATACAGTCATCGGTTTCGCCAACAATTTTAGTAGATTTACTTAAATATTTCAAATCTTAGCATAAATATGACTGGTAATGTAAACATGTTTTAATCAATATCATTAAACTTACTGCAGTTTTGGTGGAGGCAGTCTAAAATAATGACCACCTAGATGCTATTCATAGATTTAAGTTTTTGAAGTACTTAAGCATATACTTATACATGTTGGTGGAACAGGTGTCAGGTTACACATTATTATTGATATATCTTGTATTTTATAAATTGTAACAGATCAATTTGTTGTCATGCTACAAAACAAATATTCCTCATACACATGTAATACGGGTTCCATCTAAAATACCGTATTGGATGTATACATCATGACGCAAGCGGAAACAATATAAGGTAACTAACTCCGAGTTGTATAATTAAAATTAATTTATAAGAGTGCTTCCCCATTGATATAATTTTATTTTATGAAAGTTTTCATTTTATTCATTTATTTTTATATGCCAGTTCTAGTACAAATTCCCGCGCTACAGATCATTTGGTTTATCACACACTAAATCGTTCTAAAAATTAAATGTTTAAACCCAAATTGCACGAAGTAATTAATTTTGATATGATTACATTTTAAGAGTAAAGTGGCATGAAGATGAAACTATTTTAAATTTAAAGCTAAAAAATATTGACGTCACTTTATCAAATATGCAAATCAATTACATGTATCAGTACAATGTGTGACGTAATGTGTCAGTTACTTGCGGAAGGACAGATGCAGTGTATCTGATGTCTTCATACGCCAGCAAAACTGGTTGTCATATACATGTATGTTATGTCATTGTATTTTTATTATTATTATTATTTATATGAAAAGCCCACGAGCGAGGGGCGTAAGGACGAAGCATCCTTGGTCCGAAAACATTGTTTAAATGGCCGGTGCAGAGTAAACGTGCTCTTAAAATTTCCTTTGTTTTTTGCCTACAAAGACAACCATGTAAGTGAATTTAAGCAGTTTAAAAGTAAATCGGATGTTTGTGATGAGTTCTTAATCATTGCATATTGTTTAATTTGATTGTGTATTTAGTTTAAACTAGGTTGTTTATTTTCCGAGTTTTTTACTCCACTCCGAAGGTAGTTCGCCCCTACGTGCGCCTTACGGGTTAGCTATTCTACGGTGTATTTGCGTGTCAGTATATTGTAAACACGCCCCGAACTTTGTATACCTTCAATACTTACGTCTGTTATCAATTCTAACTGTTTCTTTTGGTTACCGTCTTACTACATTATTCAATTTATTATACAGTGCGCCCCTCTGTTTCGCCCTTGAGTCGAGCGTGTTCGATCTGAACTCGAGTTCACAGTTCTATTTGTCCTGACTGAGTCGTACAGTTTTAAAGTTAAGAACGTTATTTTCATTGATATGTTGATATATTATTTTGGTTATGTAAGACTTAGGGTAAGCAGTTGCTAAGAACAAAAGACAATAATTGTAATTTTATATATTGTTTATTGGATTAAGCTACAACGTATTGTTTTATTATTTTGTAGCTTTCACAGAATCGTTTCATGAATGATGTCAGTACCTGACGTTTTGAAAATAAACTTTTGAACACTACCGGTTCTGAGACTTTTCTGTTAACTGCCAAAACAATGTATATCATACTACAACTATATCGTATACATACACATATAAAATACACATATACAATACTCATATAATATACACAAATAGCATACACATAACATATACATATAAAATACACATATAACATACACATATAAAATACACGTATAACATAGACATATAAAATACAAATAGGCAACACAATTACAATGTTGATTACATATTTCACTTACAGTGGCAGTGGAGGTCTGATGGTAGAGTGTCCGTCTTTTTAAATTTTGAAATTATAGTCAATATATCCAGGAGTCTGTTTCATTACTTAAATACTTAATTCTTTACAGAGTTTGACTTGTTATTTATTATTTTATCAATGTTATTTAAACTATGTGCAGTTGTACTGGAACCAGTCTTAAATCATGATCACCTGGATGCTTTTCTTAGAATATGGTTTTGTAGTTTTTTTAGTGTATACTTAAATATGATGATAATATCGAAATCTGGTAACAGTAACGCCCTTGTTTGGCGTTCAACAGTTGGTTATAGTGCTACGTTTCCATATAATGCAACTGGTCGGGGTATCATAAAATTACTACGTTTCTGAGGCATGATACTACAGCGTCACAGCGCTTAAAATACGGTTAACCAGACAACCTCGTGACATGTGACTCGTGACAATAAACGTCATGAAATGCAATTTTCTTTGGAAGTTATATTAAACATTGCCGTATCACGAGGTTTGTGGGGTATCTTTTCACTCAGCTTTTATAATACGCATTTTGCAGAGAAAAAAAACGTACGCTCGACTTGGAACATACATGGTTGTACAGTGTACCAGAACTACTTTATTTCCACTACAATTAGCGATGTTTCTTTGATGAAGACCAGATAAAGACTATTGGAGCCTGGGGGTTTTCAACTCCGTGTATACTTTAATGTTTATTGATGGAGAAAGAAAAATAATGTTTTGAAACATCAGTTTGCAAATTAAGCAGTACGGTTGTTTCAACATTTACATAAAGCATAGATTTAACATTAATTATATATAACGACGCATGTGTTCCGAGAGGCGAGTGCACTCTGATCCATGGTGTTTGGGCGTTCCATTTTTTTAATATTTCTAGTAACTTACTTCAAAAATAGTTAATTACTAAAATATTGATACAGCAAAAATAAATATTTATTTTCACACTATTTTAATGTATGTTGGATTTTGATTCAACCGAGTTTGATGCTTGTCTTGTGTGAAATCTTACTTGACTAGTCGAACCGATTACTTTTAGCAGGGCGGCAGTGAAGTTGATAAAGTATGTGTCGGCCGCTCCCACTGGAGGTTGACGGTTCGATTCCTACCTCGGTCCGATGGCCACTCGAAAAATAGCATTCAACATGGCTTCTACCAAGTAAGCGGACTTTAGAGCAGTTCGTATAAGCTCAAAGCTTATCACTACATAGGAAATTTACCTCTCACTGTTGAGGTCGTGGGTTCGAGTCGAGCTCGTTCCCAAAACTTTATGTGAGATAGGAAGCCAGTTACTTAAGGCAGAATAGATTGTCTGTTATAATTCAAAGGTTTTCGTCTACAACAAATGGTGCCATAATCAACAGGTAATCAGTTGAAAATGGCTAAAAAACATAACGAAAAACACACACCCAAGTTAACCAGATTTTATCAACCATTATTACCATAAGGCTGTTGTATCATGCATGTACGTGGTTGTAGTGAAACTGAACAAAAACACAAAAAATAAGGATTTTTCATTTTTTATTGTACCGATTCACCATTATATAACAAAACTTTAAAATAAATGTACATAGTACTATTACTTTTAAAATAAAACATATTTCATTTGATATTTTTCTGTCACTCTCTCTCTTTCTCTCTCTCTCTCTCTCTCTCTCTCTCTCTCTCTCTCTCTTCTTTTCATTTAATCATTTAATCGTTTAAAACAAATTGGAAGAATTCAAATCAATACCAAGATCACAAATCCACCTTAATCCACCAAATGTCCCTTAATCCAGTTATTTAGCAAGTACAACCAAAAAAAAAACAGATATGAGAAAACAATATCATTATTATGTCGAACAAAACAATTAAAAAGCTCGTCATTCAAACAAACTTGATGTCGGCGCAAACGATGGTATGTTGTTACTTTAGTGCAGAAACTAGCTGTTTGTTTGGAATATGTAAAAGCGTTACACCCTTCCTAACCTGAGTGAGAACACATGTTCTAATAATATGACTTCTCTGTTTTAATTTTAGAATATGAAAATATTCCTTTACTTGACAGCAGAGACAGCGTCAAGATTAACTTACTGCCAGTGATGTCATATTAAAATTTTAACATGAGTAATATCATAATTTTGAGTTACAAAGATGCTCTACGTTGTAGTATATATGTTTTCTGAATAGCATATTCCAGAATAATAGTTCTAAGTGTTAATTTTGTAAAACTAGGACAGATCTAGTAAAATTTACTAAACATGTATTTTACATGTATTTAAATAGACATTTATCCGCCTTGTCTAGCTAATCCGCTTACAGTGAACCGTCATATATGACGTTGTTTTTCAAATCGGAATTATTTCCCGAAATGTATAAACTATATTAATATTTAAATGTACAATGTATATTTGAACATGACACTATACTTCACCAGTCCACAAAAGGTGGCAATCGTGAAACATCGGGTATTTCCGTATCCTCCGTATAATAATACACTATTAGCGTAGTATAAAGGCCGAGGCGAGTAGTAGGGGCCTACAGTAGTAGCATATTAATTAATCCTCGACTCATTTAGACTGTTTGTAGAGATGATCAAACTAGATTTAATTAAGCATGATCGAATATTTGATTTGTTGTGTGGTGAACTGCAGGAACATTCAAATCTGAGCGTAACTATTACGTAATATTGAGACATATTCAACAGTGTTGTTGTTTTTCATTTACATATTTACATTTTGTACATACTAAGTATCCCTGAGAATTGTTTTATCTTCTTTTTTTTTCAGAAAAAAAATAAAACATTAACTTCTGCAATTTTTGTAGCGGGTTTGTCATGCAACACTTATAACGTTAACACTATAATTAGCTCAACGTTTTTGTTTCAGTAGATTGACGTTACACGTGACATACATTTTGTGTTCTGCTATATAACGACTGTTAGTTTCAGTGATCTATCGTTAAAAAACGTTTCATCGAGTAAGCTGATAATTTCAGTGTTAAATGAGCTTAAAATTTCAGAGTTTAGTGAGTGACATCTACCTTTTTTTACGATTGATAACAAAGAATTTTCCATTTGTAACTTTCACCACTTTAACAAAAAAAATACCAATAATAATCCACTAAGAAATCACAGTAATTCATCCAAAAACATAAAGTGATAAGTAACGTATATATTCAATTCTCTTAAATTCTTATATCATAAATTCAATCGTTCTTAACCTACATATTAATCATACTGTATATATCTGGACACGTACACAGAACATTATCATTAAAGATCTGATAGGATATCAAAACTTGCTGACTTATAGTAGTGATACAACACGGTGTCAACATCATTAGATCATGCCAATCATTTAAACACACATTAAACAGTGTAGACATTTAAACATATTTTTTTTAATTTTCAGTCTTTTATCTTTTATCATGAATAGTCACCAAGGGGCTCGTTTCACAAAATAACTAAATAATAACAAAATAAAAATCGCCGTAGGTCTATTAAACAATGTCTACGTGGTTAGTTTAAATTTTGATCGACATTTAAAATGATTGTATTTCCAGAAAAAAATATCATTTTCTGCATGATCTTAGCAATTTTTTATTCATTTCGATGAATATTAAAATTAATATAAATAAGTGTTGGTTTACGTTTACGACGATTTTTCGCGTAAGTTCTTTTTTTGTGGCACCCCAGGAGACGTAACATTCAAAACGCACATTCACCATACATAAGGAAGTATTTTCAGTGATTTTAGGTGTAATTTCCACTCCATTCAAAACGATGTTCTTTATTAAAATACCTGAATACCACGTTAATGTGCGGAAAATCGACATTTTTGTCAAACATGATAAAAGTTGTGTATAACAGACAGATAAAACAGATTCAGAAACTATCACAACTACATGTGCGTTACGTTCGTGTCGATCAATTTTATTTTCCCAACATTTAACACTTATCAATTAAGATATACCATAGTTGTGATAGCATAGTTTCATGTCGATCACATAGTATATTTCTATCATTCAACATTGCTCACTATGAACGTAACGCACCACTTGTGGTAGCAAAGGCAAGAGAAAGAAGATTTTAAAAAAATGATTTAGATATATAAACTATTACTTCCTTGTGGAAAAATATTACGTAGAAATATCTAACATTCAAACTGAACGACTTTCACTAAGAGATTATTCAAGAGATTCGCCTTGACTTGGATGAGTAAGTTACACTTATAGTTATGAAAACATGTGCTATATACAGATGAAACCAATGATTGGGTGTGGTTCTTTTTTTTTTTTTTGCATTTAACAATTTCGAGTTCCATCTCCAGCACAAATGTGAAAAAACACGTACATGTACATTTTGTAGCCCCTTTACCTAACACCAAAACATATATTTTCAAACCGTTCATATGAGTCACACTATAAATAAGAATACATATTCTTTTGTCTCAGTTATTGTGTTCTCCTCCACGTTCACCATTCGCCATTAAACTACGTATCAAAAGTCTCAGCCGTTTTCATTCAACCGTGATATAATTGGTTCGTTAACGCAGTTTGAGCTGAAGTTGTATATATATAGATTGGAAATGTTATATACAAACACATGTTCGTTACTGGTTAAAAAATGGCCCAAACGATAACCGTTAAATTCCACTGGTTCATGTCCACTACCCTCAATGGACACTGGATCTGAGATCATCTGTGCTGCGTTCAGTACTGTTAAACACAGCAAACATGACTGCTGTCTGGTTCCTTAATATTAATGCCAGTCCTAATTTGACATTGAGCCATTGTCCAGGAAATATGTTAGCTAGCGTCAGCAAACCGAACTGAACCGAACTTAACGCAGCCCTGCTTTAGTTTTTTTCTTTCTATCAATCCATGTATGTCTTTTATGTATTGTTTTATCAAAATAACAAATGTCACCGGAAGTAACGTTGTCAACTGATGAAGCGTTCCGTGATCTCATTCCAATTTGCCGTTATTTCACTAATTTACTTCTAGCGACTGCGACATAATTACTTTTTTTATCCATTTAATGGATACCTGTAACAGATACGTCGTCTTTTTGAAGCTCATTAGACGACATGATTTATCGTTCGTGTTTTGCAGTGACTTTCAAAGTCGCCATGAATATCCTTCTATATGATACTGCGTAGTACGAATGTGAGAATGTAACTGGATTCGTATACGGTTCGTACATAAAACACAAGGACATTAATACCTGATCGTCGTCTGTTTCTTTTTCGTCGTATTTTATCATATAATTCAAACACACTGCCATGCTTCTGTGCGTTCGTGTGGGGTATTTTTTAAGCCCTTTCAACTCACGTGTATGAAACATCTTATTCGTCTGCATCTATTCCGACAGGACGTTCCACTCTGTCGTTCGAAATTTCAAATCCAGTTAAAGTACTTTCCTCGCACATTATTGAGTTTATCCCTGTGGGCACAAGCTGGTTTTATTTCATGATACCTTTGGACTCACATACTGGTGTATTTATCTATGCCTGTTGAATCACAGACTGGTTTATTTATGACTGTGGAATCACAGACTGGTTTAGTTTTGACTGTGGAATCACAGACTGGTTTATTTATGACTGCGGAATCACAGATTATTTTACTTATGCCTGTGAAATCACAGACTGGTTTATAACCAGAATATTAATCATCATACCTTTATTTTTGTTTAACTAATGACGTCACATCATTTACGTCATGCGTTCAGGAATAATTTAGTTTCGCTTCCCTGGGAGGATCGTTCACTGTCCGTGCACCTGTTTATATTTGAACTATCACAACTTGCTTGCGATGAGACTTTTGTCTCGTTCTGCTTATTAGCCAGTCGTGCTAATTGTTCATGATACTGATATGCTTCGTAGTTGGCATAGAAGTCATTTCTTCTCCGTAATAAATACATGGCAAATATTATTAAAGCTAATAACACACATACGCCAGCAACTGGCACTGCGATATATATAGGGTTTAGTTTAGAACTGTCATTGGTGCTGGTGTTTGAACATGGTTTCTTTTCTGGCTCATACTCATGACGTACATACGGATTGTCTACATCGTCCTCCGGCTTGTATTCTTCATAAACGCCGGCTGAAACGATTGATAGTATTGATTTATTAAATATAATAATTCGTTTTTTTTAAGTTTTAAAAGTTTCCAATTGTATTTTTTAAATATATTAATAATATATAAGATACTTTGTGACGTAGTGATAGGAAGTATTCAAAGAATACAGCCACCAAACCAATACAAATCGAGGGTTTGGTGCAAAAGGTTTTCTAATTCAATATAAAATAATACTATCAATCCAGGGGTCGTGAGTTCGAATCCCCGCCTGGCAACAGTCTCCGTGATGATTGATATACGACATTGTGTCTCATTATCATTCGCCTCTCATCGCTGATTCAAGTGGGAAAGATATCAGTTACTTGCTGAGGTGGGGTGTACTCGAGTACTAGTTAACCTTTCAGGATCCCAGGAAATAGTAGTTATGTTAACTGATCGTCTATTAGCCCTCGATGGCATAAACATGAAGCTAAATATTCAATCAATCAATTAATCATAGTTTTATGAGAGCATATATTTTCTTATGTATATGTGTTTGTAATTTGGGATGATGTTATGTTATAAAAATGATGAGACTTTAATTAAAAAAAAAGTCATTAAGTCATTAAGTATCATTAAAAAGAAATCACGTTTGCTTTGATTTGTTTCCTGTTCAAATCTATAATTATATACAGTTAATTGGATCATGGCAAGGTTTTGTTGAAAGCGTGTATACTAATTTTCAATTAAATAGATATTAATTCAGGGTGATCCAATTTCATTTTTTCAGTGTATAGGACTTCGTTCATCCTATTTTTTTGTGTGTGAAGATATATTTCGCTAGTAAGATATCAATGGTGTAACAAGACCAGTTCTGGTGCGTGACACACTTGTCAATACGACAAGTAGCACAATAATGAGCATGCGTGTGACCGAATATTACACATACACTGTAAGTATCTGACAATTTGATTCATTGGAAACACAGAAAAAAAACTCCTAGAAAAGAAAACTATTCGGGTCCCTTGGCACCACCAAACCTCGCGTCCCCCAGCACCACCACATCACGCATCCCCCAGCACCACCACACCTTGGGTCCCCCGGAACCACCACATCTCGCGTCACCCAGCACCACCACACCTCGCATCATCCATCACCACCACACCTTGCGTCCAACGGCACCACAACACCTCAGGTCTCTCGCCACGACAACACCTTGTGTCCCCCTGTACCACCACATCTCACATCCACCGGCACAACCACACCTCGGGTCCCCCGGCACCACCACACCTTGCGTCCCCCTGCACCACCACACCTTGTATACCCAAGCACCACCACACATCGTGTCCCCAAGCACCACCACACCTCCCGTCCCCCATCACTACCACACCTCCCGTCCCCCATCACTACCACACCTCCCGTCCCCCATCACTACCACACCTCCCGTCCCCCATCACTACCACACCTCCCGTCCCCCATCACTACCACACCTCCCGTCCCCCATCACTACCACACCTCCCGTCCCCCATCACTACCACACCTCACGTCGACCGGCACCAACACGTCTCGGGTCCAACACACCTCGCGTCCCCCTGCACCACCGCACCTCGCGTCAACCAGCCCAACCACACCTCATGTCAACCGGCACCACCACACCTCCCGTCCTATAGCACCACCACACCTCACGTCCACTGGCACCAACACACCTCGGGTCCCCCTGCACCACCACTACTCGCGTCCCCCAGCCCCACCACACATCATGTAAACCGGCACCACCACACCTCGGGTCCCCCGGCACATCAACACCTCACATCCCCCAGTACCACCACACCTCGCATCTCCCGGCATCACCACATCTCGCATCTATCCAGCACTACCACACCTTGCGTCCCCCGGCACCACCACATCTCGCGTCTCCCGGCACCACCACACCTCGCGTGAGGGATAATGTAACATGTCCCACACTTGCGTCCCCAGCACCACCACATCTCCCATCTATCCAGCACCACCACACCCCGCGTCCCCCGGCACCACCACATCTTACGTCTCCCGGCACCACCACACCTCGCGTTCCCCAGCACCATCACACCTCGCGTCCTCCAGCACCACTAAAACTCGCTTCCCCAAGCACAATCACGGCCCCAGCACCACTTCATCCCGCGCCTCCAGCACCACCCCATGTCACCAGTACCACCAAACCTCGCGTCCCCAGCACCACCTGACCTCATGACCCCCATCACCACAACACCTCATGTTCCCCAGCATCACCACACGTTGCATCCCCAACACCAACACACCTCGCGTCCCCAGCACCTCCACACCTCGCGTCCCCAGCACCACCACACATCGCATCCCCAGCACCACCACACCTCATGTCCCCAGCACCACCACACCTCGCGTCCCCCAGCACCACCACACCTCGCGTCCCCAGCACCTCCACACCTCATGTTCCCAGCGCCACCACACCTCGCGTCCCCAGCACCACCACACCTCATGTTCCCAGCACCACCACACCTCATGTCCCCCAGCACCACCACACCTCATGTTCTCCAGCACCACCACACCTCGCGTCCCCAGCACCTCCACACCTCATGTTCCCAGCACCACCACACCTCGCGTCCCGAGCACCTCCACACCTCTAGTTCCCAGCACCACCACACCTCATGTCCCCCAGCACCACCACACCTCATGTTGCAAGCACCACCACACCTCATGTCCTCTAGCACCACCACACCTCGCGTCCCCAGCACCACCATACCTCACGTCCCCCAGCACCGGTTTCAGTTTTATTTCACGTTTGACTAAATGAGTTCCGTGATTGTAAGGAAGAAGAAATAATGATCTATCTAAGTATTTGGCGTCATTTTATGCCATCGAGGCTAACAGAAGGCCAGTCAACCTAATAACTTTTTCCTGGGATCCTGGAAGTCTAACCAGTATTAGAGCACACACCATCTCTGCAAGTAACTGATAACTTTCTCACTTGAATCAGTGGTGAGAGACGAATGACATTGAGCCGCAATATCAATCATCATGGAGACTGCTGGCCAGGCGGGGATCCGACTTTACTATGATTTTCCTATGTAGTGACTATACCACATATGCTAGTGGGTTGTTTAATGCAGGATAATAGAACAGACAAAACTTTTTAAATGGCCATGACAGATATATTTCACTAATGAACATTTTTCTAATTGTTTAATATAACTAATAATTATAAAAAAAAACACACTCACATTTCCAAATATAATTTCTAAATCACTTACGTTTTTCTGTAGGTTTTATTGGAACAATTTCCCTATTGCAGAAATCTTCATCTTTACAACAGAACAAAAAGGGCCATTCGCCATAGTCCCCGGATGCAAGTTTTGTTGGCTTCCGGTTTTCGCACAGCAATGGCGTCTTGTCGTTAATGCATCCGCGTGTAACTATGGAGTTATGGCTTTCCACGTAACAAAACGACTTGGCGTCACACGTGCGGCGTCTTTCTACTTGGCAATCCAGTGTCGTACACTCGCAATTTATATTCCCTGTAAAAAAATGAGATATGTTCATTAGTAAAATAAATAACAGTATAAGGATAAAGTATATTATAGGTACAGATCGCAAATGAGAACAAAAAAAATGACACACTCAATTCCATTCAATTCAATATCTTCATTTTCTCCATTACTGCTGATAATGTGATGATGGATATAGTATACAGTTTAATAACATATAACAATACATAGAAAACAGTCACAGGCACAATTACATAACTATACAAACATTTATGTTGACGTTAGGATTTTACAAACGAAATAGACAGAAGGTATATTAAGAATAGAGAGACTGAGGAGAGGGAAGAGAAAATATGCCTAAAAGTAATTAAATAATTGAATAAGTGAAAATTATTTTATGTTGAAAATTGATTTTTCTTCTGTATGTATGCATCATACTTATTATGGTTATTTGATATACTGATTTTTTTTAATGGCATTATGTTAGATTGATGCGTCGCTTTCATGCTATATTTCCTATTAGTCGTTCTTAATTTTAAGTTCATTCATCAAAACGTCTGTGCAAGAATTGAGATGTGATTTAGTGTGATTTTTTAGAATTGAGATAATGCGGCTGAGAGTATATTTTAAGAAATGCTGTTAAGGGCGTCTTTTAAGAATCGAGATAATGCCGTTGAGGGTGACTTTTAAGAATTGAGATAATGCGGTTGAGGCCGACTTTCAAGAATTAAAATATGTAAATGATGGCGAATTATATCATATTAGGAAATATAAATGTATAAGGAACCATCACAAGAAATTAAGTTAAATATAGGAGGTGTCAATTATCAAAACAATCACTTTTTCAACAAACTTGTGTGTTCAATTACAACTATAAATAGTATGGTATATAGCAAAAACCTAATAGCGCTAAATTATAAATACTGACTGTTTAGACAAAAAACATTTCTTCAACTAATGTATTAATCTTTAGTGTGATCCATTTAACATAAGGGGGCAAATTCCATTCCTAAAAATATACGATCGTTATTTTACTAAAAAAAAGATAGTTCAATTTAATATGCAAATATACTAAGACTTAAATAAAGATGCAAAAAACTTCTAGTGGCACGTGGTTTTTAGATTTATGTGCAGTGTTATCTATGTATAGGTACGTAAAACATCACCAGTCATGTTCCCCAACAATTTACGACAGTATAACGTTACTATTGGGGAGGGGATCCAGATTGATATCCTGCTTTGATATTTATTATGATAAAACGTATTATGACATATCGCAATATCAAATAGCTAGATTTACTATGCTACCGGTTTTTTGGATGGATCAGGTGTTTGGAAAGTGTGAATACGCGCTCGGGTTACAGTTACATTCATTGAAGATCGGTCAAAATAGTTACGGTTCTTACAGAAGTGTATGTGCCCGGTAAGATATGGGGAATATAAACATGTGTAATTCGGTAGTCATTCGATTGAAAAAAAGAGGATTTTAGAGCATCAAGTTGTCCACGTGTCTCCATGTTTTCTAACGAGTAGCATCTACTATGTCGCATGCGCTCGAAATAACTCTTTCTAGTTCTTCTATCAAACTGAACAACAGCATTTATATTTTTGTCCAATATGAGTAAAATTCTATATTGTATACATATATATATATATATATATATATATATATATATATATATATATATATACATGATTCGTATTCTTGCAACATACTAGTATATAGTGTCCTCGTACGTACCAGTGACCGATTTCACTATACATCTGAGATTTTCCTCAATTAAAAAGTATCATTACTCTAATTCATTAAATGTTTAATGACCCAACACATAATGAAAGTTTAAACACATATCAACTCAGCAGTTAAGTATAACATGCAAATTGAGCAATGCAAATGAAGTTACAAAAAAATCCTCAACTTAAATTTCTAAAATGCTTTAACTGCATTTACCAATTAGTAAAGATGTGTTATGATTTCTGTTTCGTGTGGTCATTAAATGTGTTGTAAGTTTATGTAATCTTTTAGAGAAATTACGGTTTTTCAGTAAAGGAAAAATCTCAAGTTGATATGTTTAATAACACTGGAGTCAGTTCTAGGACGTAACAAAAACAATCCTTAAATTACAGCTTGAAACAACTCAGAAGAAAAAAGTCAAAACCTTGTTAAAATGCAATGTTACAAAATAAAATAGTTCTGATTGCTTGACATACGTTAACAAAACAGTAATATCAGCATACACAAATATCAGTAAAGAACTTGATGCAATACGAAGATTAGAGCCGCACGTTTCTTATCTTATCAAAACATGTAAACCCGTAACTAAAGGCTGCTATTTAATCACAAATTTTAATTGTTTTAAATCAGACGCTGACCGTTCAAATCTGTGGTAATAGTTTACAAAAGTTAACACATTCAGATAAAAACACATATTTATCGTCCAAACGTCTCCGCTAATAACCACATAAAAACTGGAAAAAATACCGTAACCATACAGAACGTTCGCAGGCGTGACACAATCGACCACTGGTGCATTGTTTGTGGTAACTTGTATTGCAGATGTACTTTATGGTGACGAATTACCTCTTTGTCATACATTCTTAACTTTACAATATAATTTTATATATAGATCTCGTATATATGTTTTTTTTAACTTATTCATTTTACATTGATTGTGAAACAAGTTCTTACAAATTAGAAAAAAATCACAATCGAAGTGTTCCTGAACCAATAATAAGCAAAAAAACCATCGTCCAAAATGCAAAAGAAGAAACTAGATTTCCAACAAAATAAGTAGCAATCAAAGGACACACCAATTCCACAACAGCATACATACCCCTACAGTAAGTATAATAAGTGTAATACAAACATACTAACAACTGAGTGGTCATCGCAATGGAATGGTCAATAATAACACTACCACTGGGGAGTTCAACATTGGTAATCCGACCTCGTTCTTCTGTCATCGACACGCCACAAACCGAGGTGCAATAGTCCTCGCTTAACTCTACACCGACCCCATTGTCACGACTTAATAGTTGAAAGATGCGTATTAAACTACATTAGCTCTTTTTTATTATTGAGAAGTTCAGCTAGTCAACCATTCACTTTGTTACAGAGAGTATCAGTTAATTCTACTTTTGTAGACAGAGTAACACAGATTGTTAGAACTTTTTTCTTAAGCTAAAAAACAGACACAGGATCACTTCCGTTTTTCAGTGGTTATGACATCGATGTATGAGTGTCACGCAATGTGGTTTGTAACATACTTCAGGCGGTCAGCAAGAGTCAATCCTAGCCAAACAAGAGCCATTGTTGTCACAAAACTGAACTTTGATTAATATCTTTCGAAATGGAGTTGTTCTCACCTGGGTTTAGTTATGTTTTTACATGTACTGTTTCAGTTATTTATGTTGAATTAAACATGCCAACTTAAAAGTGCGCCTGATGCGTTCGAAAAATATATTGTTTTAATGTATCTTTACCTTAATAAATGGTTGTTTGTATAATATAGTTATCGCTTATATTATATAAACTTTAATGAATTGGAAAAAAGTATATATAAACCAACCTGGCTGTGACTGAAAACCATAGTTTGTTAAGAAATAAAATTAATTTAGTTTCCTTTTCTTCAAAGTAAGATGTTTCTATAAATAAACTATCATTTTGATATTGACAAGACTTTACTGATTAATCTAATGTGATTTTGAACAAAAACATGGACGTTAAATCATGTAATGAACCATTCTAAATGCATTATAGGAGACTACAATTAAACAAATATATCGATAAAACGTAAAATAAAACACAATCAGTTTACGTTAATAAAGCTATTGTAAATGATGCTTACTTTTGTTTTAAAAATACAATAAAATTTTGACCTATAATAAAAAAAAACTATAAGGACTATCAGTGCATGTTTTCTAAAATATTCAGTTTTGCTTTGATCATATTAATTTATTGAGAATTCTGCTTCTCTAACGTTCTGAGGGTAATGTACAAAAAAGCATTATGGTTCAACCAGTTTAGTTAACTAAAGGATACATTCATTTATATTAACATAATTATTTCGGGAATTCTATGGGGTTTTTTTTCAAACGAGCTAATTTCGAAAATAAACTGAAATACCATAATTACCAAAATATTAAAATAGTTTTATTTCGTTTTTAATGAGCCGTTTATTTTTAAATTTGTAAATAATTGATTGACTAGTATTTAAAAACAATTAAACTTAACTAACGTTAATCCAAACAAAATCGTTTTAAAAGTATTTAGGGGTTTACCCGCTGTTTATTTCGTAAGCAAATAATATTAATTTTAACGATATGTTATTAAGGGTACTGTACGAGCAGTGATAAATAATCAGTGGAAATTAAAGAATTCCTTGAATATCGTATTTCTATTTTTGAAACATTATTTAGTGCAAAGTTACCGAGACGCGAATTCTTGCCTCATTTATCGCGAAAATTACACCCGACGCGCTCACGTCGGTTTCTCAAGCCATTGTCAAGGTGAGTGGTATTTTTTTTTAGAAAATAACAATATTTAATTTCACTTTACACTTTTAAGTACCGATTTAATTGGCATACTGCACAGATGGGAGCGGGTTAAAATGGGAACTTAACTTTAGTACATCATTCCATTCTAACAGAAATATTACCTTTTTTTTTTTAAATTTAATAGGTGGGTGACGGGTATTGTGTTATTCAATAAGGGCAAACATATGTAGAGTGAAGCAGTTTTGAACTTAATCTGCGCATATCAAAGTAAAATTTAATATACATTTATGTACTGTATTTTATACATTTGTTTCAAAGAAACCTGCATAAAAATGAGTATATACAATTACTATAAAATGTACTGAGAATGTACTTAGTGCCTTAAACTGTATATTGAGTACAATACTAGATGAACAGAGTATGAATATGTGGATTGTAAGATGAACGGGTTTTGTTTCTGTGTGTATCTGTCATTATACATGTAAGGAAGAGCGAACTTTGTCTATTGCTTGGAATATAGGAGTTTATTCCCACGTTTTTGTAAGTAGAACTTGAGGGGTGTCGCTTTTATCCCTCATAAAAATGAGTCTGTTGGTTTGATTTCTTCCATACATTCATCAAATTTTAACTTCGAATATTCGTTTGTAAATAGCGAAATATTTAGTTAAAATACATTTTTTTTCTGATAATATATCATTGAAAGTTATTGTTTGTGAAGCAGAATGGTGTTCATTTCTTGTAAACTTGTTTTTTTAATAACCTCTTTATCCGATAGTATTAATATTCAGTTACCTGTTCATACGGACACCACTTTGCATAAATGGTTTTCTTGTGTACATGATGCCATATTGATAAGAGAATAACCCAGCAGGCATACTTTTATGTTGTCACTTTTTTCGCATATTTTGTTGTAATGTTTGTGTGAGTATAACCAATCTATAATCAATCTATACGCTGTGTGTGTGTGTGTGTGTGTGTGTGTGTGTGTGTGTGTTGAAACGGGGTTGTCCTTTGAATGATACGTCAACCGTTGAAAACACACTCAAGAAAACGCAACACGGGAAGAGATATGAAAACGCAACACGAGAAGAGATATGAAAAAGCGCAATATATTAAGCATGAGTACATTGATTATTGTCTGTTTATATGAGATGGAATTGAATAAGTTGATACCTCCTGCACTGATGTCACTATTCTCATTTCCAGGTAAGTCCCCTCTAATATAATACTTCTGTTAAGTTTTCATATACATTTTGAATAAAGCATTTATAAGGCGACTGGAAAAAGTTACAATGCATCGCTATGTAATGAACAGGCCTTGTTTAAGCTGTATTGTGCATGTCTGCATTGTAATAGAATAAGGCTTCGATGCATTGCAGTATAATATGCTGTGCTTTCATTCCAATCCCTTTTCACGTTGTATGTGTATATGTTGTACAATTTTATAAAATAAAATATGTTTAAACTAATACTACGAATTTATTTTTTTCATGGGAATTGATAAAGGGTGTGTATATCAAGTAAAAGATCAGGATCACCGTATTTTTAATTAATACATGTGTATGTTTTAAAGGTTCAAGTCCACCATAGATTTTTATTCTTTATTCTACAGAAAAATAAAAAACGTTTGCATACTTGCTATTCATTAAACAACTGATATAAAAGAAGTGAAGTTTACAGTTTATTGTTTGCCAACCTTTGATCTACCAGAAAATGCTGATAAATGATAAAATATTTACATCCTGTTCAGTGTGTACACTGTTGACAAAGTGAAGGTAGACGTCAGAAAACATGTATTCATACCCCAATTTCAAGCATCAATATTTTATCTAAATGAACAATTAAAATATGACAATGCCTTCAACATGTTCAAAATACATCAATAATACCATTCAAATAAAATAAATGAGAATTTGAATAAGTAATATTCATTTTTAAAAAAGGAACAAGGATTATTTTTAACCGCCATTATGCGACTGACTACCCCGCGGAAGCATTTTCTGTTTCCAATGGTTGTTTTATGCACAAAGGTGAAAATATATATTTTGGAATACGGTTTAATACTCTGCAGTTTATATATGGCCAACAACTTTCTTTGTTGAGAAAGACATCTGAATGGACAGGAGTAGAACGACGAAATGTGTTTCTGTCTAGGGTTATTTTGAGCAATAAGGCATATCCGATCAGATTTAGATAGACAACAAATGACATATTGCATTACAAATGATCCGTATATTACGTCATTATCAGCAGATAGACATATGCATTATTTTTTATTTCAATACTTGTCTTTATACAATAAAATTATAAATATGCGACATTCCTGTAACAGACAAGAGACTTGTTGATGTGTGTAAGGTAATCAACAAGGCGAAAAGACTCTGAGATAAAACAATAACACAAAATCCCACGAAGAAGTTCTTGGCATACCGACAAGTCTTGCACCAGTGCTCTTAACCAATTTTTTGGGGGCAAGGATTATCTATTGACTAGCTATGGATTGAAATTAGGACAATTAAAGCAGTTGGATTTTTATCACAGTTGATTAGCCAAGTGAATTAATTAGTGATGATACCGTTTATTGATTATTAATGACTCAATCCAATTAATAAATATCAGTTCAACAGATCTAAAAACGGTTTTGTGTGATGAGGTTCGGACCATATGGCATGTCTTGTTTGGACCTGGCGTATCATTCTTGTCTATGTAGTTAGTATGTATAGATGTAGTATAGTCGGCGATTTAATTGTTTTTTATTAACTTTTGAATATATTACATCTTCTTTATTGTAAAAATAAAGAATAGGCAATTGCTTAACAAGACAATTACCATGTAGTGTCTTATCTTATATTAAAGCCAAGTTAGCCAAACACTTCACTGTTATTTCATCTTTGTTATCATGGCATGGAGAAAGCTATATGCATTTACCTATATTGCGTATTGCGTCTTTATCTTGAGTATTGTATTATTAATTACATGTTAACTTGAAAGACATTATGTCTGATAAAAACATGTTATGACCTTTTAAAAATTGAATAAGCTATTTTACTTCAAGAAAGGACAAGTTCAACCTATTTTACTACTGTCTGTTTACGTGTGAACTAAACTTCACACTCGATGATAAAATCTACTTTGACAGCTGACTGACCGCAGTGATGGTCACTTCGCGATCTTTACTGCCCTGCCCATTATCTTACGTCCGCTGGTCACCTTGCATTAGTATATAAAACCAACGCTTTATTCCAATTTTAATAGCCATGGCGTTTTGGTGAACTTTAAAAATCATGAAATCATCGTATCAACCCCTCGTAATCTTGTCTGACCATCAGTTGTATTGTGGTGCCTACTTTGTCATTAGGCTGAAATAAAAGCCCGACCTTGTCGACAATTACGTTTAGAAGTTTTGTCAGATGAAAAGGAGTTTTTGAAAAACTACTTAAAACAGTTTCAAGAGTATGGCTTATGAAATACCTTGCTGCTTTGTGTGTTTTTCTTATTTTATTTACTTATTTTTTGGTACGTTCATTTTTTTTGTTTCTTAGAAGAATGTTTTTTTAGTCGTTTTATAATTAGTTTATCGTAAAGTTTGTAACAGTAAGTTTGTATGATTAATTGTTCTGTTGTTTTGTTTTGTTTTGTTTGTTTTTATCAAAAATGCATTTTTAATATGAAATATGTGTTTCAAAAACTTAATTTACATCGATGTGAAGAAAGTTATTATAACTTGGACAAATAATGCACGAAGATTTTCTGGGTAGAACCAACACTAAACATATACGATCAAGCGTCTTGCTCGAGGACAAAACATATAGCTATATAGCATATGAAATACAACTTTACCTAAATTAGCCAGTTCAATAATATGTAATCACTAAATGTTATTTAATGGCTAGGTAGATAGATGCACTGAATGATTCCAACAACAACGTTTAAAAAACTTTGTTTCCGGTATTTTTGTTACAATCAAAATAAAAACTTACAACCTGATCTTCACGTGGGAGAATCCGTTTATACGTTTTTCGTTGTGTTTCAAGTGCTTATTTTTATGGTGTAAACTTTACCGGGATGACTGGTTGTATAACTTTGATTAAACTAAGATTATGTGCCTATATAATAAAACTCTCGTAAAACGTAAAGGTGGAACAAATCGCAAATCTCGATCTCTCCAGATTATTTTCTGCTAATGCGTTCGAATAGATTATGAAAACAAGATATCAAACATAAATATAGCTTAAATCAAGGTTCTTTGATCTAGTTGTTATGATTGGCTGATCTTCAAGCTAACTTCAGTCAAACCTGTCTTAGGCAACCAGTTAAGGGAAGGAGAAAAAGTGGCCGTTTAAGACAGGTGGTTGCTCAATACATGTTAATTTGCTCTGAAAACATAGGAATGTGAAATAACAAATGTAGCTACTGAAGACAAGTGGCTGCTTAATAGAGGCGGCCACTTACACAGGTTTGACTGTATTATTAATAAAAAAGTGGGGTGTAAAGGTATAGGGTTTAACGCCATTTTCAACACATTGCATGTTGCACTTTCCTCTTGTTTTTTGCGCCATCTCCGGTATTGGTATGGGTGAGATGACCTATTAACATGCATGTATTGTTACAATAACTATATCATCGTTATATCGTCCATGCATCTGGTTGTTGCCATGCTTTGCATGTGAACTTATAACCAAAACAAATATATCTATGTACATGTATGGCAGCCAGGTTTGTTTGTCGAATGAAGACCTCAGAATGAGTCTGAGCGGAACCACCGACCGTCCGTGAGTAGCTGGCAAATTGTAGAGATTTCGGACCGATATGGGTTCGAACCCACGACTACGACAGTGAGAATTATGTGTTCTTGAGACGGAATCTTAGACCACACGGACATATAAGTTCATGAATTTGAAAATACGCGTGTTATATTTCGGTTAATCACTACTTCACGTCTGATATTTAACAAAATACAAAAAGATTCCCGCTTGGCTTGCAATGGACCATATACAGTATCGAATCAATCTACTTTTGCTGTTGCTATTTGTTATTAAACTGTTATTAAATTCTGTTTATGTATGCTATATTAATAAAAAAAATAGTTCATTACTGTTTCATATTGAATTTTAACTGCTCGCTAGCCAAAGGCACGTGCGGCTCGATGTGTTATCAAATTTGAATAAAATCAAAACGGTATTTAAATCAAATAAGTTTCAATGAAACATAATTATGAAGACGTTTACACGACAGAAACTATTTATCCAAATTTCAGAATTGTATTTCCCAGGCAACTTCGGTGGGTTGCACGGACTTGTTTTAACACACCGCCGATAAAATATCACTTTTTTGTTTGCTATTAACTTGAAATATGATTTTAATGATTTTTCAAACTGCTGTGTTTCAGCAAAATCAATGTGTTATCTGGCAAACACAGTGTGAAATATGAATGTGTAGATACAGAGTCCCTACATTAAGATATTTTAAAACACTTGAATTTGCCGACTATCTCGTACAATGAGTTATGGTACGTGTGCGATATCGGGTATTATGCACTGAAGACTAGCCCTGAGGTTATGTCATTAAGTATGTTAAATCTATACAAATAAATGAATTTACAAAAAACAACAACTTTTATTTGATCGGTGTTCATAAAGTACTTAAGCTTACGAAATAAACGTGTTTAGAAAATGATATATGTACTGAAAATATAAACATAACAGCGTGGAAATAGCTGTAATGAAAACGACGGCTATAGACACGGTATTTTAAAATAGAATAATGTTGTCATTGCTGGTATTGTGTGTAATACTTTGTTGTTGTTGTTGTTGTTGTTGTAGGTGCTGTTGCTGCTGCTGCTGTTGTTGCTGTTGCTGTTGCTGTTGTTGTTGCTGCTGCTGTTGCTGTTGCTGTTGCTGTTGTTGTTGTTGTTGTTGTTGTTGTTGTTGTTGTTGTTGTTGTTGTTGTTGTTGTTGTTGTTGTTGTTGTTGTTGTTGTTAATTAAAACAATTAACTATTGCATTACTTAAAACTATTAAACATTGTATTAATTAAAACTATTAACCATTGCGTTAATTAAAACTATTAAGCATTGTATTAATTTAAACTATGAACCATTGCGTTAATTAAAAACTATTAAGCATTGTATTAATTTAAACTATGAACCATTGCGTTAATCAAAATGATATATCTGTAAATGTAAATTTCTCACGGCTGTGATTTACCGTCGGTAAAGTCACCACGTTTTCGCGCTCCTTGTAATGCTACGCCATGTGTTTATAACGTCGCCGAAAACAGTGTAAACATTAAAAAACATTTTAAAAAATATGTGTGTCCATTTAAATTACTATTTATTTATAAAATGTTAAAAATATAAATATGTATAAAATATTTTGAACAGTTTAGCGATTAAGTTTTTTTTTTACCAGGAACTACGTTTATAGCGTAGCATAAGTATATTGTAATACTTTGCGACCGTATACGAGGTATTTAATGATCACACCCTTTTTATGTAAATATTGATTGAACAAGGAATAAGGAAATAAGGAATTAAAATGAAGTAATATTCTGCTCATTATTAAGTCATACAAACCAGTAATATAACTAAGATTGTATTTTAATTAATAGCTGAATTGTGAAGAATGAAATCATCAAGACGACCTTCATGTTGGTTTTGACATGTAATTAAATGTTTAAGGTCTGTGATTTTTTGCAGCTGTCATAGACAGAGTCGATTATTATCTATTTAATTTTAAGGACGAAGTTAATCGTTAAAATTGCTGTAATTACTTCATTTTTTATGTGTTCGGTGTACAATGAATTGTAAGCGAAAAATAAAGTAATTTGAATTAAAGTAACGTGTTAGGTTTTCTTAGTTTGTGCGTGGGTGCGTCTTCAATTTAGAATAGGAAAGCATTAGAACATTAACAAGTGTCATAATTTCTTCTCATGTTTAGATAAGAACGCATTGAAATTTAAAGGCAACCTGTTAGATTTTTCTTAGTTTGTGTGCGAGTACGTGTTCAACTTGGGATAAGAAAGCATTGCAACTTAAAACAATCTGCAAGTTTGTCTTTGGTTGCTTGTATATACAATTACAATATTAATCATACTTCTTAAAATATCAACGTATCCGTGAATATATCTGAACATCAGCGTGTATTATTTCTTGAGGGGCATTGGCCTGTGATTGACCTAATATTATAAAAATGGTACCTATTTCAGAGAAAATTGTGAAAAAAAAATAATGGGACCCCCACTAAATTTTGGAGAAATTTCGCAAGCACCCCATCCCCACTATGTATCTATACAATAACCACTTACATTTATAATAGTTTATAAAATATAAAATGGTTCACGCTTGGCGAATTTTAAAACATATACTGCTAGTATTGAATGACATTTCCTACGTTTAAGTAATAATTAATGTCATTTATATACCTGAAGTTGCGCGTATTGTAACACAAAATAAAATTAAATATGAGTTATGGTCTAGTTTAATATTGCGTTAAATTGACGTTTTATGGTTATTTGTTCACAAATACAGAATAAAAATCAACCGATTAGCGTTTTTGTTGCAATTAAAAAACGGGTTAAGAACTGAAATAAACACTATTTATAGGTTTATTGTGAATTGTTAGCATAAATTACTATAAATCTTACTACATTAATGCAATATAAGGTTACTTTCATTTTTAATACTACCTAGTTTAAGTTTCCTCTACTTAAATTTGACTACCACGGGTACATTTTCTAAGTCAACTGATATTTTAAAGACTAGAGTAGAATTTTATTACAATAAAACTTAAGCAAGAATAATACAGTAGTTTGTGACGTAGATGAACAGTGGAACACACATATGCAATGATACGACCAAATTGAACATAGATAAACTAGCCAATTTACTAACAGTTACAAGTGGTAAAAACGGATATGTCCAGTCTGACATCACCAACAAAGGAAGATTATTTAAATTTCAAAACTGTGATTTCTGGTAAAAATGTGAAAATACCAACTTGGGACTTTCCCACTGGTTTTCAACCCCACGTCCCACCAGCCACCCCTAATTCAGTCTTTTAGTAGCATTGGGTCAGTTCAGAGTGGCCATCGACATTTCCTGCGTATCCAATGAGAATGCACAACTACTAGGGACATTCATGTCTGATTGAAAATATCGGATATATAAAACTTTAGATTTTGATAAAATTGCAGGCATCAAGGATATCTATCAATACTACCGTGCATAGATATATATCTGACGGTTTATACAAACAACATTGCCACTATATAAATGAGAATTTCTTTTTTTTAAAAAACGCAAAGAAACAGTCTCGGGCACAGGAGCTGCCAGAAATTCTACAAATCATCAAGATCATAGAGGCGCATCGTGATCAATACTCCATTCATTACTTAATTGTCTAGAAGCTTCCAATTGGCGCCGATTTCATCTGTGTGCAAATAAAGGCTTGACAGAAATATTACTACGCGATCATAAACTATAAGAAATAGGTCTCGTTTTATTGTATATTTAGAACCGTGGAATTACTTGCAGGAAATTTATGGCATAAAAGTGGCGAGGCTTTTGGTCGTGTAACTGGATGCAATAATGCAATGTGGGTTCTATAATTACAAAAGTCTATCATGAACTCGTCAGGAAAACGCCAGTCTGGGATGGATATTAGGCGCATTTGGTGCCGGACTTTTAATATCAATCTATCTATATTACACAAGGAGATACCACTGGAATAGCCAAATAATGCTTAAAGAGAAAGAAAGCACATTAGCAAAATTAACGAGGACCAAAAACTAATGCGTTTTTTTCTGTTTATACAAAATGCCATCACTTATGAATAAATCGGGAAGTTCAGATGTTTTCTGGACCCCGACTCACCACCACATCTGCAGTCCATCCCTACTCTTTCGCAGTGTAATCAGTGTATTGTTTTAAATGGGTTTCTGGGACAATATTATTTCCCTTTAAGTGTTTTCGTTTTATAAATTTGTTAAAGTCTTTTTTTATTATTAAACACTCAGTGGGTTAAACTACTTCTTTCTTTTCAAACACTTTTCATTTTAACAACTTTGAACTACAGTATACATATCTAACATTTATAATGGGTAAATGTATTGTCACTTATAAATGTCCTTCAAATGATACTAAGCCTTCGAGATATAATGTAAATCCGGTGACGTTTTTAAGGTGATACCCATAACTAGTGTTGTGACGCTCGCGGCCAGACCCGTATAACTTGTTTATGTCAATGATCATTGTATGTCGTTATTTGTATATAAATAAATATAGGCAATTAAATACGTTAAAACCAAATTGTCTGTGTGTATCCGCCAGTACATTTTGCTGCCTAACAATGTTTGATTATTTAGCGTCATGTATATGCATTCGAGGGCTAATAGACATTCAATTAATCTAGCAACTCTTTCCTTGATTCCTGGAAGGTTAACCAGTACTCGAGTACATCCATCTCTGCAAGTAACTGATGGCATGCCCACTTTATTCAGCGTTGAGGGATGAATGAATGCAAATCAGCCGAAATGTCGTACATCTATCATTACGGAGACTGTGACAGAGTGGGCGATTCGAATTCGTGACCCATGGATTGATAGTCGGACGCACTACCGACAGACCTAACCGGTTCCGGCTATTCTCTATAGAGTACTCAGCATTATATATATCCTGCCTGCATTGTCGCAATTTCGCGTTGGAGAATACAAAACTATCACTTGGAACTTTATACCATATCTAATGAAAATAAAATTATGGTTGCATCTTTTATAATAATACTGGTTAAAAAAAAAACAATAATAAGTATGTTAAAAAGTAGCTGTTTATTGCACGACATCAAGTGCTGTTATGTAACACAGTGTGTTACCGTGGCAACAAATAGCTTTAATGATACGTGGCATTGGTAGTAGAATTCGGTTCCAAGAATAGCTTAACGCATTCTAACATTGTAAGTTTGTAAATATTACGTTGGAGTGACGTGTATACAACACTGACTTGGATGTGTACTGTTTGCAGAAGTTTGAATAAACACCATCATCCAGTTAAATTTAAACTTTATATTACATCGGAAAATCTGAGAAAACAAATGTTAAAAACTCTGCTGATGAAAGACACAGCGTTTATTTTGGGTGAAATTTGGAGAGAGAGAGAGAGAGAGAGAGAGGGGGGGGGGGAGAGAGAGAGAGAAGCGTATCCGCCCATGCGCTTAAACTTTCTTTACCCCTTATATAATTATAATATGCCAATTTTTTAAATAACATTCTGATCTTTTTCGGTTTTATGGAATTATGGACCAACAGTACTGCTGCATTATATGTTGATATTATTTATATGATGTGTATGCTGTATAAATGTACATATGAAAAGAATTGTGTTCTGTTCTATTATCACGCGGATACAAAAATAAAAAAGCAAAACCAAATTTCATAGGTAGATGAAGATTGAATGTGTTCCACGGAATCGCTGCCAAAATCACCTGTGGAGCCATTGTGGATATGGAATGATTTACTGCAAATCTTGATTTATCTCCAGTACAACAAACACAGATAGGAGGAAATACAGCGAAGGATATTAAATGAAACAATAACAACAACAATAAAAACAGAAACAACAATAACCACGAAGTAGTGGTGGTGAAATAATAGAAATTTCGTTTGGACCAACATGTTGTTGTTGTTTTTCTCGATACTTCATTCCGTTTATTGATGTGCGCATGTAATATTTGTTTTGATTAATGACAAAACTACATTCTGGAAGCAGCTGTTCCTTGTCTTCTGGACGATTCAACTCGTTGATTAAAGCGCTTTTCAACGTGGATCATCTCTACTCTGATCTTATCGCAGACAAACGTATTTTTAAGCTCTAGCTATTTAACGTGGTAAAAAGCAGGAAAAACGAAAATATGTTTTCATGAAAGAAAAATATTAACAATGATTGAGATTATAGGAGAAGCTAAATGGACAATGAACCTTTTTAGCTTAACTGAAACAGCTGTTCGATATAAAATGTCTTGGAACATCTGAAAGGTCCAGGGATTTCGTTACAATGTAAGTCCGGGTGTTTCGTCCAGTTCATGAGTTAAATATGTGTTTGACCACTGAGAAATTATGCAAATACGTTAATATAGATGTAACAACAATTATTTTCGATTATTACTAAAGTTGCGAAAATCAAAGGTCGTCTTGCTAAGACAGCACACGAGGAGACACGAGTCATCTATTTGTGTATTTCCAAACAATGACAGAGACCTTTAATAAAATAGTTTAAACTTATTTATTTTTTACTTCGATTGTGTAACAAGTTCTAATAATTTATATAACATATCACGTTCGAAGTCTTCCTTGGTATAGTAGAACCAGTTCTAAGTCTTACTTGGTATAGTACAACCAGTTCTAAGTCTCCTTGGTATAGTTGAACCAGTACTTAGTATTCTTTGGTATAGAAGAACCAGTACTAAGTCTTCCTTGGTATAGTAGAACCAGTACTAAGTCTTCCTTGGTATAGTAGAACCAGTTCTAGGTCTTCCTTGGTATAGTAGAACCAGTACTAAGTCTTCCTTTGGTATAGTAGAACCAGTACTAAGCAAATGCGGGAAAGATGTCTTGCTCAAGAACACCATAATAAGACAAGAATATAAAGATGACGAGGGTTTTGCCGGATACAAAATGTAAACAATTTTTTTATCCTTTTTTTAAATTTCAAAACAGTCAATAAAGCGTTGGTAGACATGGCTTTAATAATTATAGTAACAAACATTTCTGATTTAAATTATTATCAAAATTAATGCCTTTCAGAAATTACATGAATGCATCTTTAATACTTTACTAAATTTCTTTATTAATATGAAATTAAACCTATTGTCATATTATATTATCTTCGTTTCCGCACAAATTTTGCATTGCCTTAATTTGATTTTGGGGTTTGAACATGCATAATGCATGCTCCTTGATTTGAATGCGTTCGCAATTAATGGTTTTGTGTTGATAGATGCATTTAATTTTATTTGTATTTTATGGGTCTTGCATGCTGCATTCAAAACATAAAAAAAAACAAATAACAAATTTGTAATGGCAAAATAAATACCTCGCTAAATTGCAGTTTCAAAATCACAGTGTCTGGTCTTAAATGAAATGTGTATGTTAAATAGACAAAAAACATAAAACACAAAAACGTCTAATGTAGTTAGTCGTGTTTCCTTCTGCTAATTTGTTGAGGATTACGCGTGATGTACCTCTCCCTTAGTAACCGCCGCGTCTATCAAATCTTGATTTAGGGAAATGAGTCCTAGAGTAATTGAAGTGGTTATCTTACAGATGAAAAGGTTAATTTTAAATATTTAAAATGGCTTCTAAATTGATGTTGATATATTTCGAATGTTCAAAGGATAAGTGCATGGGAAATAATGTGAAGGGGTTTTTGTTTACGTTTACCTTAAACTCGATAATGTATTGCGGTTGTTCACCTTAATCTGTTGGATAAATCTGAACTGAGTTATAAGTTAGCAAGATATCTGCAGCTTAATTGGATAATGTTGCATTTGAAAGGTGCACGATTTATACGAGTAAAACGATGTCTCCTAACAAATTAACTTTATTTAAATGTATTAATAAGTTTATCCAATATCTGAGAGATTCGGCTGGGTTTCTGTTCCTCAGAAGTTTGTTAGGCCAAACCAAATAGTTTTTTTATCTTGTATGTTCTTTAAAATAGAAATAAATACATAAAAAAAAAGAATAAGTAAGCAAAAATACTTTAGAAGTTTTTATACAAGCTAAGGGATTAATTTTTGGTGAATCACCCAAGGAAAAATGAAAAGTTTTTGTTTGTTTGGTCTTATCAGTATCATAAAGATCATTAATTGTGCATGTTTTATTCATATCGCTGTTTTCATAAACCTTTTGTTTGGAATTAACAGAACCTTGATGAAAGTATCTCCGTTCAAGTAATGCATACTTGAAACGTCATCGTTTGGCGGCCAGCATTAAAATGTATTTCTGGGTTTTGTCGACCTGGTGCCAGTTGTATATCACATAAACATGATACGTGACTTTGTGGGGAATTATCTAATATCATCTATCTATGGTATACAAATTCAGTGTAGTAGCGCTAAATACAATATATGCCATGGATACATTCCTGTATTATTGAAAGCAGCGCTAAACACCATACAACACAACACAATTGCTAAAAAGAGCAGTTTCATCAAATAAAATATTGAACTCACAATTTCCAACTGATTTTGTTCATATAAATCATTTACATTGACATACAAATAATACACGGCATGTCACTTCAACAGCACAAAATTATAATTATAGCATTATCACAAAACTCACAACACCTAGATACATACAGAAGAAGTGACAACATACGGCCAACATCTAGGCACGGCCAACATCAAGGCACGACCAACTGCAAAACCTCCACTAGGGGGAGCTTAAATATGATTTATAGCTGCCCCAAACCTTTCTCTTACCCCGTTTTCACATCACATCATAAAAAAAACAGCGTGAATAAAAGTAGCTCCGCAAGACTGTCCTCTCACAAATACGACAGTATGTAAATAGTATAAAACACAACTACGCTCATGTAAATGTATATAAACGAAACAAGTGATACTATGTGCAGATGTACTCGATGACCTTGCAGAAGCCAGAGTAGCCAGAGAAGAATGATTACGAGTAGAACAAAAGGCAGATAAGGACATGTATACAGCGCCCCGTCAGTTTCAAGAACTCGTCCACCATCGAAGCACCAATCCAATCAAAGACGAAAGCACGATGGCGACCAAATGTAATATTATATATACATATCAGTCTTTCATAGTAACCTCGTGCTGAGTTCGTAACATAGCAATTAGTCTATAATATGTATTCACGGTTCTGCAATATCGACTAGTAAAGAATACAAACACATATACAGCTGTTACATATTGATATTTAAAGCCGCAAAAGCTGTCATCGGACCCAATACACGGATGACCTTTGCCTTATTAGATACACACGTGTTACATGTTCATTATAATATCAAAATAAGTATCAAAGTATGTTTACTTGTACAGATGGTAAGCTTGTTATCAAATATGTTATAGTATACTTACGAAATATGTTATAGTATACTTATGAAATATGAAAATAAACGTCTACATGCGATGCAGCATTTAAAATACAGCTATTAAATATAAACAATTCTTAATTATAAAAAAGAAAATAGACATTAATTAATACGGGGGATGTTAAACTTGGTTTAAACATGGATGCAACCATTCTCGCTTTTCCCCTGTATCAAAACCAACATTTAGGATTTTAAAACATCAAATGCTATCCAAAACACAAGACAGCACCGGCAACAACGGGTAAAATGACTACCAGACAAACAGTCATGAAACTTTGAGTCTAAACTCAGCCAATTATCCAAATTTTAACAGACCATGTAACTCTTAATTTTCATTTAGATATGTCCCAGCACAGTCCATCAACTTTATCTGAGAAAGTTTAGTCTGTTATTTACAGAATGGCGACGGTTCTACTTAGATTCATTCCGACGTATTCTTTTAAAGGCATATTTAACCTGTAATGTATTGAACAGGACACTTAACTTCATTCCATCCATCTCCTTAGTTTCTGTATTAATTAACCTCTTCTCTTCCTTTCTTTTCTGGGGAGGGAAATTTAAAGCCATTTTCAACACATTCTGTGTTATATAAAGCGTCCAGTTTCATCTTGAGGAAGATCTAAGTAGAACCAATGTCCTTTTGTGAGTAAAAAGTAAAAGTAAAGTGTTTGTTTATTATAGTGTCATCCCAATTGAAATCGCCAGTCACACTGTGCGTATGAGACACATTTATACGGTACACAATAACTGCTCGAGAACTACCATTGCCAGACGTCAGACTGTTAGACATTAAGTACCCCTCATTTTAACTAGTTGCTGCTGGGTGCTTCAACTGGAATCGAATCGAGCCGTCGGCCTCCAGCATCCGAGGCGGACGCCTTAACCACTAGGCCACGGAAGACGAAAAGTGGCTATCTTTCTCACATAAAATATTTGAACCAACCTGGTCTCGGAACGATTTTAATCAGTGAAGAGAGGTACGTGATTTTGTTACAAAGTATAACATCTACCGACCGCGGACTACACATTATTAGTTATAATAGGTAACGAAGAATCTTTAACATGCATAAGATTTATACACAGTTTTAAGGCCAAGATTACGAACCAAGTTACCCCTTATGTGAAAGGAATGCTTAACATCTGAACAGAATCATCCGTGTCTCCAACCTTTCACGCTCTATTTAGCCCGTGAAAAGACGTTCAAAAGGGAATAACCAGCCCTCGTGCACGATTATGGGTAATTGAGCAAATCCCCAGATTCCAGAAAAAAACAAGATGTAACAATAACCTCTTTAATCAAATGTTAACTCGCAAGAGATATCTGTTTTAAAACTGGAATGTTTTTATACAATAAGGAACGAAAGTTACTATTTTTATTATTCAGGATAGATTCATATGGTGTTTATGTTGTTTCTGTATTTTTTGTGATGAATTATGGAGATCTGTCAGTGAATTATTATCGATAATAATCTATCAATTAAATTGTTATTGTTTCCAATTATAAAATGGAAATAAAAGGAAAATGTTGATTTAAGTGAAATAAAAATCGAATTCCGCTCATGCACGCTGAGTATAGCATACACATGATATTTCCCTGAAAACACTTATTATTTTCTATATTATCTTGCACGAAGCAAACATTCGATATGCTCGTTAAACACTTTGTCTAATTACTGGGAATGATAAATGACATTGAGGAACGTAAATGTTACAGTAATTTGTACGTATATCCTTAATCTACACATGCAATCGGCAGTTATGCATTCTGTGTAACCTTTAATAGCATTGACATTTAAACGTTTCCGTATATAATGTGATTTTGCATAGCTGTAGTCTTAATTTATTTGATTTTTTAAAACAATCCATGTGAAACACGTCGTCTATCGGCAGACTGGGACATACTGGCTACTTCAGTTTCTCAGTGTTTAGTTCTACTGTGTTTTTGGGTGCATACGTAATTTAGTTCCTAAGCGACACTTTTGCTATTACCGACTTGGTGAATCCATGTTGACACGTATTATGTATGTATTATATGCATTGTACCATGTCTCTCGACAGCTGTTCCTCATGTTGGATATATTTTTAATCATTTTTTTAACATCATGTATGAGTCAATCGTAATAAATTTGTTTAAAATGCCAATAAGATACAGAGTACATTCTGCCTTGTTCAAGACAGCATACGTTTGAATTAAACACATTTCTAAAACTTTGATTGCCAAATATTGCAGCAATTGATGACATTAAACAACACTTGGAGACCCTCTAAAGAAGAATTTTCATTCACTTAGATGCATTATCCGGATTCGTTCTACGTCAATACTAAAATGTCATCTAAACCAACTTGTGAAAATATTGAATAGACATTTTGACATTTATTCCGTCCTATGTTTCCTCACTTTACTTTCAACACGTCATAATCTTATGTTATTTTAAATATAAAAACACAACACATTAAGAACCAGAAACCACTCATACAAAAGAACAAATTTCCCCCTAAAAGCATTATGCAGTCTCAGCCTTTAGGAGACAATGTTGAATACAGAAGCCGTAATCAATAACAAAAACATTCTAAAATGAGAAATTAATTGACAATATTTCATGCAAAATAACGGAAATTGCATCAGATGAGGAAAACTTTTAAATAATGATGACAAGTACTCAAAAATGATTTATTAATGTCAATCTTATGGGTAAAACAGAGATTTGCTGTTTTCATTTCTGATGACACATTATATTGGTAAGCGACAATATTTAATCTAGGAGAGACGTAAATCGTGATGAAATTGACCATACGCTTACTGTCAATTAAAAATTGCCTGCACCTGCACCAATGACGTTTGAAGATTTTTTTCATCGCATCTGGCATTGTCTATTGTCTTTGTTAAATATGTTATTTATATTTGTCCAACCTCAAAAGAAAATATTTTTTTAAAAAAATGTATTTAGATAACGTCATATATCTAATTTAATTGAACCTAACATTATTAATTATTTGTCTATTATCTACGTGTCATGTGATGCATTTATTATTTGAATTTGTATGTAATGAAAAAAATTAAATGTTTAAATTACTGAAAAAAATATTTGAATCTTGAATCTATTGGAGGGTTGACTAAAATTCAATTGGAAAACTCTTTTCTCTGTTTGGACAGTCTGTGTGGTGTCCGTAACAAAATCGCCACATTATTTTATATTCGATTCCTTGGACTAACCGTGCTAAGTCAGTTTTACTTTAAACTAAACTACCATTTAAGCGGTGTAATATGGGGAGTTGCATGTATCATCACTCCTCATAAACTACCCCAATCTTGAATTTTCTTTCCTTGGTTCCTGCATTTGCTTCCAACGAATTATTTTGTTAGATATTATATCCATATATTAAAGTGCATATCATTATAAATATGGCCTTTTTTAAATATACGTGGAAGACTTTTCCGTAATCCATATATAACTCAACAAGTGTAAAGTAATGAAGAGTATATAAATGTGCTACCTTCATCTAAAATAAAGCGGGTAATGTTATAATTTGGTTCCATTTTCGGTCGGTCATTTTATTGTCTCAGTCTCGCTCACGGTCTGTCACTTTAGGTATGCTCAGCAGGTCGTAAACTACATTTGTCTTCATCTGCTTTTGTTGATGATACAAATGGCATAACGGCGCTACATTAGCATAAGTGACAGATATTTACGTTCATAAGGCGACAATTAGCGGTAAAACAACGACGATAATTAATTATAACTGCGTCGAGAGATTTACGATTACTTGATGGGCGACTGCATATCAATCAGATATGGTATTGCGTTTTTTCTTCAACGATATATCTAACCGTTTCGTCGCGTAGATAGTTAATTAAAGCTTCCCTAGTGTTTGGGTCCCAGGCTGATTTTTCTGTTTATATGCTTTCTACTTTGTATACTTTCTATGTATTGATGATGTTTAAACTGTGGTGATAATCCTTTGAATGGTACATCTTCTGTTTGACATATGTATCTTCTTATCTTATATACATACATTATGTATATCAATATGATTCTGAAAGTTTTGTTGTAGAGAGAATACCGTAACAAACTATTCCTGTGAAACCTAGTTTGTGCTATTTTATAAGCAAAATCATTTGATGACCATTCACATATCTAGAAATTGGGCTCGAACGAACAAGAATTTAATCGCGAGCGCACATGTGCATTTTTTTTTTAATTTTATGTGTTTTTTCTTTGCATAATACCTTTTTTGACAAACAAAAGATATCCCTTTTCTGAAATGAAGTTCAAAACCTCATTTTATTTTCCCTTCAAAAACTTCAACTTCAGGAGACATAGAGAGGTAACAACTTTCTGTTTAATCGGTCCGGCTTATGTAAAGATATAAAACTTGTTTCGATTACTTTAACGCGATATTCCACCAAAAGTCAACACATCTGCAATAGTGTACACAGAAATTGTTTTATAGGTAAACACAATCGTACGTTTTCTATACATCAATATTTACCTACAAGAAACGATACAAGCAGGGTGTCTATACGTATTTGATACATTATCATCAAAAGGCAAACACATATTCACGTTAACAGAATTACTGTCGTGTTTACATATTCATTGATATTCAGTGCATACAAATCTAGTTTTTTATGAACCTTAAGGTATTTTTGTTATAAAAAATAGTATCAAGTATTCATTTATATATGATTTTTTATAAGGTTTTGTAGCAAGACATGCGAACTATGTAATACAATATCATATTTTTGTGCAAGATATTTTCAATTATCAAGAATATTGAAATTAATACAAAATTTAAAAGGTTTACATGACATTGTATTTTTTTGTTGTTTCATGGCTTACCATCCTAGAGGGCCCAAATTTAAATATTGTAAGATCGTTTCTTTTTTTGGCGATTGTGTTAGAATAATACGGAAAGAAGTACTTTAGGCACTGCACTGGGTAATGTTTACACACATATGCTTCCACTTTAATAGAATATTCATTCTCTCAGTGTCATGCATTTAACATTCAAATATAAAAGATAAATCTTTAATTTTAATAATTTCGTTTTAAATATCTTAATAAGATTTCTATATTCTAATGAATGTGGTGTCTAAAATCCAATTTGAAATTCGACGTTTTGCTTTGCAATATCCTTTTCAAACAAATTAATTATGATATCTCGTATAAAATACCCGGATGTCACCTCCATGGAAATCTTGTCAATAACCTGCCTCAAAACTGCATGTCACATAATTTAGAATGTAAACTATCAAGAAAAGGAGTCTATCGTTTTATAAACTTTCATGAAGTGAAGTGTTTTGTGAAGCGCGGCTTTTGCTGATTTAGACGATAACGTTATGTCTTTTATTGTAAAGCATCAAAAGGGTAAACTAGCGATTAAGTTTTTAACCGTCATTTCTCGTATGGTCGTAACGCACGTTTAATTTACCAGTATAATCGATTTGGCGACTTGCACAGCGATTTCACAGTGGGAAATAAACAAATATATCACGATATGATAGGATTATATCACGCAAAGTTTTTTGGCTGTCGCGTATGTTTGGTACAGTGAATTGATTAACACAAGGTGTAATACTATTACAATTAGCATATTGAAATTTAATATTCTGCTGAAAAGAAACAACAAAATATATGTCTGCCAGGGGATGTAACATCTTAAGGTGACACAGCGACAACAGCATAAACACCATCAGTATAGATTAACCATATACAACGGCTGTAGCGCCCAAACAAATAAAAACGAAATATATGTCCAACGTGAGGTACAGTGCCGTTGTTATACTAGTACTAGTAGCCTGCAGAAATAAAATGTTCTACCGAATAAAACAAGAACTTATAATTGTATGTCTGCTGGGAGACGTAGCATGCTAAGGGGTTTAAAGCCATTTTAAACACATTTCAGATTATATATGGCATATCCAGTTTTACTGGTGGAGGAAAACCTGAGACTGAGTCCGACTGAGTAGAACCACCGTCCTTCCGTAAGTAACTGGCAAACTTTCTCATATAAAGTTTTTGTAGCGAGAGGGACTCGAACCTACGACCTTAATTAGCGGTGAGAGGTAAGTGGTCTTGAGATGGCGCCTTAGACCACTCGGCAACTGGTATGCTAAGGACACCATCACCACAGCTGCATACACATCGTCAATATAGAATAACCATTACCATTACAGGTATAGCGTACACAAACGCAGCAGTAGGGTCCAAATA
This sequence comes from Panopea generosa, assembly GCA_029582155.1. Taxonomy (NCBI): domain Eukaryota; kingdom Metazoa; phylum Mollusca; class Bivalvia; order Adapedonta; family Hiatellidae; genus Panopea; species Panopea generosa. The sequence goes on from CM055909.1 coordinate 62,140,269, forward strand.
ATCAAGACACTCTATGTCCACAACAGGTATTTGCTATGTAGCATGTTAAGTGAGAATCTGATACATTCATCTTATCTTATCAGGTTAATATTTGTTTATATACTTATTGTAATGTTATAATTGCATGTGTATAGGTTTATAGCGGATGTTACAACTTATACCATAATAAATGATATTAAAATGTTCGATTAGAAAAAAATGCACAGCAACAAAATGATAAAATAAAAGACTCGGTTTTACTCTCTCTCTCTCTCTCTCTCTCTCTCTCTCTCTCTCTCTCTCTCTCTCTCTCCATCCGTCCGTCCGTCCGTCCGTCTGTCGCTCTACCATTTGCCCACCCACGTGCAGGCTCGGTAAACATGACATGAGAACAGTTACTGACAAAATATTAAGAGATTTTATACAACCAACAAGAGACGTACCATTCAAGACACAACCACCACCCACCACACAAATATAAGCAAACACATAGACTAATTATCATAAATACAATTTATATACATAAAAATAAGCTATGTTCACTTTGTATTTTGTATAACAATGTTTGTAAATTTTATTAAATAAAATATGTTTAAAATAAATATACAGAAGAAGTAGCCACATGAAAAAAAGAAAATAGACTTCTCATGCGAGGGCACTACATACGCACACAAAAATGTTACCAGGAATAACATAACAAAGCTGTTTCAAATGCATTTCTTCAAAATAAATTCATATTTGCTTATGTTAGTACACAATTACCCCTTTAAGCGCCTTGCTGTCAAACTACATGCGGTTTGATAATGAACCAGTTTTAAAAGATTTTAAACAACGTCTCACCCAGCCTTTGTCTTTTTTTCAAATCATAATTACACAAAGAAAATGACGATTGAAGTCAAAACAAAAAAAGGAACAAAATGTGTAGTAACTCATGCAGTGCATTAAACAGTCAGCAGTGCGCAGTGAGATCGCCGGATAATGCATACACGAGGAAGGTTTTAGACACATTCGTAAGATTTGTGATAAAATATCTCTACACATAGTTTCAACTTGGTTTATGTATGTATGTATATATATATATATATATATATATATATATCAGGTTAACAATGATACAGACTTTGAAAGATTTGACCGTGGTCGTGGTTTACACAAATGGATTTATTCGCACAGCCTAGTAACTATACCATGGTTTAAAATGTTCTAATAACCAAAAAACCAAAACTATGACAAAGTCGGTAGCTACCGCATTTGTTTTGTTTGATTAGTTAAATATTAAGGGTCATATTATGCCATATCGAAGGCTAACAGACGATCAGTAAACCTAACCACTCTTTCCCGGGATCCTGAAAGATAAACCATTATTCGAGATTATCCATCTCTGCAAATAACTGATAACTTTCTCAAATGAACCATAAATGAGAGGCAAATAACAATGAGACCCAATATCTAGTATCAATCATCATAGAGACTATGGAAGGGTGGGTATTTGAACTCACGTCCCCTGAATTGGTAGTCAGACGCGCTGTCGACTGAGATAATCGGGTCGGGTAATACTTGTTGTATTTTTATTTACACTGTCTCGAAGCGAGTTTGGTTGCACACTCGACAACCACAATGGCGTCGTGACGATTAAACTACTGCGAGGCCATTGTGTTTTGAGTGTCAGAACCAGTCACCACAACATCACATACACAATCAATACATGATATTGTTATAATAAATACAATGTAACATACAGAAGGGACTTCGATGAGTTTCGTAACTGGTCAATAAATAATGAATTGATTAATTGCTGAACTCGAAACGATTTGTCTGCGAAACATCTGAGTATGCTGGTATGATACTGACTGATATATCGACTGTTTATCATCAATTATATTACACACTAAACTATGTATTGGTAAAGTTTTGTTAACGATAACTTTTTTATTAATACATTAATACTTTACTGTTATGACAACGATGTCATGCCAGTAGTGTATTTGACATAGATACACCACGTGTTTAATCATCCATTCAGTTAAATGTTTAATAAAGTTCAAATTAGTGTCTTTTCATGACATTTTTTTTAATAGTTTAAACTGTTTCCTTAATTAAATTCCAAGCAACGATATCAAGGTCACAAGAATGCTCCGATGCTGTTTCTTTATGTATACACGACATAAATGAGAAAGCTTTTCAAATTCAAGATCATAAGAAGGCTGTGATGCAGTTTTATTATTTAGTGTATAAAAATCACACTGACAACTACATTATTCTTCGCATATTTCTTATAATTAGACGCGCTATTTGTTTAGTGTTAACATATTCAATTGCCAAAACAATGTGTTGTTGCAGTCTGAAAAAAAATAGTCCCAACTGTCAGAAGGGAGGAGCTTGTGAGGGCATGCACTCGAAATTATAAACAAATGCACATGGAGCTTTGTATTTTAACATGCCAAGCAGACGAATTAATATTACATTTTTTATATTTCTTTTAGCACCCTGAAACCTAACTGACAGGTACAGGAAACAGATGTATGATAACCGCTCCTACAAATTTCTCCCTGTCGGGACATATACTGTTGGGGCTTAAAATTGCAAATTGCCGTGCAAACTTGTGAAAATACGTATAAACATGAATACAGACTCGCCTTTAATACACTAGAAACAGCATGCGCTAAACTATTCAACGACGGAAATTTCAAACATGCTAATCTTTTTGTGTATATTATTATTTCGAAAATCAGTCAAATCGTCAATATTTTCTCACATTTCCCCCAAACAAAGTTACAAATGTTCAGTTAATACGATCGTTTTGTCACACAGTTTGGCAATGTTTGCAATAACTTTACCCATCGCTCCGATAAAAATGTGTGGGAATCGCCGCGAAGGCGACACATACAGATTGGAAACAAGCGAGTCTATCAGTATATAGACCAAAATATTAGACGTCTTTGTTCTTTGGACAAGGTTAGTTCCAAAGCTGTATAATTAGATAAACTTGCTTTGTAGTGTGTATATGATACACACACTATGACTGTTTTATTAATGTCAATAGTGTATAGATTGAAGCCTACTATTTAACGATCCAATAACAAGATTAACAGCTAATGGATTTAAAGTATAACTGACAAACTTCAATGTTTTTTTTTGTTTTGTTTTTTTGTTTTTTTAAATTACAGTGGGGTTGTGTCGATGTCTAAAAATCACTTACATCTCATCACTGGTCTCATTGAATGAAGCTCGGCTTTGTGCAAAAACAGTAACATGCAGTCTAATCAGATGAATTCTTCTTTCAGTATTAAATATATGACCTGTAATGTGTTTTAAATGCATGTGGAGCAATTCCCTCTTTATCTCATGTTGTAACACTATAACAAACAAACAAATGAAGTGACAACCGCCTTGAAACGATCAGTAGCACAACCGCTACTGGCAAGCTTGGACTTGGTTTACATCATAAAATGAGACATTATAGCCTCCCACCAGATTACCCTCTTACAAACACGACAGCATGCACATATGAACAAATATGCAAATCTTATGAAACAAAAATAAGAAAATAACTGACAGGAGGTGTAGCCAACTGGAAATATAAACAAAATAAAATACTAAAATATACAATAGATGAAGTATCCAAAGGACACACAGTCGCCAATGCAGCATGAACACAAGCTGATAGTGGTTACATAAATATCTAATACAAAGAAGCAGTTGCAAATCATTATTAAACTCATAAATGCATATAACCAAAGTGGTATAATTTATAATGAAATACTTGATAATTAAAAATAGTACTTTCTAAAAATGGGAAACGCTCTGTAATAAAAAAAAACAGTTTTACATTTTTTATTGCTTCTACATTGAGTGAATAATGAATAAACGACGAAAGTAATAAGCATCTTACGCCTGCACTTATTGTATTTTGATACAACTTTTATGTATCAACTTGACCCGTTCCTCAACTCCAACAGCTGTCTTTTATGGATTTTGTATGAATATAAATCATGTGCAGAGTGATTATTATAGCTTATGAGGCCATAAATTATGAAAGCGGCAGAATGTGTAAGCAGAGACCAGGTATAATGATGTTTTTACGATGAAACATTTCTGTTATATTCCCTAAATCTATTTCATATCTGCAAGAGTATTTTAAGAGTACAAAACTTTTTACAACTTTCATTTTTTTATTTTTTTTTATATTTTCACCAATGACCGTAGAACATACTTTTTTGTTTATTTTAGTAGCGTTTAATAACAATCATCTTAGCATATGTTGTGTTATCTATTTTGGTTGTGTCTTATATAGGTGACCGCGGCGTGATCTAGTGGTAGAGCGTCCGCCTATCACAAATACAACATAATAATATAGGTGACCGCGGCGTGGTCTAGTGGTAGAGCGTCCGTCTCTCACAAATACAACATAATAATATAGGTGACCGCGGCGTAAGTAGTGTTCAATCAATGAACTTAGAATGTATTTGTATATATTTTAGAAGTGGTGCTTGACAGCAGTGAAATTAGAATATAGTTTTATATATTTATTAGTGGTGCTTGATAGCAGTGAAATTAGAATATAGTTTTATATATTTAGTAGTGGTGCTTGATAGCAGTGACCTTAGAAATATAGTTTTAATTTAGTAGTAGTCATTGATAGCAATGCTCTTGGAATATTCTTTTTAATTTATTCTTTTAGTGTTTGATATCAATCATCTTAGAATAAACTATAGAGTTATGTGTATACACAACCAAGAAACTATAAGTTCAACTGTATATTTTCATTCAGATAAGACGGTCACCATATTAGTACCAATACAAATAATCTATAAAACAATTATGATAAAATAGTACAAACATAATGAAATGGTTTAAACATTGTGAATACAACTGTGGGTGTCGCCTTATTTAAATACATTTTTATGTACCTTATTATAACCAGTCATGTTATTCTAAGATAAGATACGATTAGTCTATCCCAGAACCCGATATCTTCCGAATCATGTCTATTAATTAACCACCAATGGAAAAAGCAGGGAATTATATGCCTATCCCACAATTCATAGCAATTGAACGCTTACTAAATTATGACGTCATTCAAACTTTCCCTGAAGCAGCTGACCAATCAGCGTGCTCGTAACAATTGCTGTTGAACGGACCCAATCGGTAGAGCTGGGTTCGTTCCTCATAATTTCATGTTTTATGAACTGAGTGAATAAAAGATATTGTATTGTATTCTACAGACTGAGATAATATATATTTAATGCAAAATGACCTACATGAAAACTAAGAAAATATGTGTCCAACAGAAGACGTATATTTCAAATGACACAGTCACTACAAACGCAAAAACATAATCAATGTATAAAATCATCATGCTAAGTATAAGATTCAAGTACACACGTAGTGGCAACAGGGGTCACTACATGGCAACAGGGGTCACCACATTGGAACATTCAGTACAAAACTTACACACCTCCAAAACAACAGGATAAATGGAGAGAAAACACACAACGACCAAGAAACAAAAACAAAACAGATATAAGTAACGAATGTGTGCTAAATAGATGAGAGAAAAGAAAACAATTCACACGTTGCTATGACAGCTGTACACTCAACTACATTAATGATAAAGTCCCTGTTTTTGTTTGTTGGACTTGTTTTTATTTTGGTTTGTACATCAGAAAACATATACGTTCCTTGCTGAGTATCGTAAAATATTGCACAATTTGTGATAGTGTAACTGCATCATCATTACTGTGGAATGAAGAGAATTAGATTGAGTGCTTAAACGGAATGAAAGGCATTGGTTTTATTTTCAACAGATAACAGGCATTACATATAGTTTTACACCCGAGTCTAAACCTCAACTGACCATTTGAAAGTAAAAATCAAAGATTCTCGCCAATGTGGACAAAGGTAATCTCGAACCAAGGACTTCAGCTGCGAGAGGTAAGTGATATTGAAGCAGCGGTTTATATAACTCACATATTGTCGCGTCAATGAACAAGCAATAAAGATTAAATTAAAAAAACACAAAATGTTGGTTTGTGAGCCTGCCATTGCACGTTATAAACAATACCAAAGAGGGCAGCTTATTCATAGATACTGTCTCTTTTACTCCGAGTTTTTTTGACTGTATGGCAAGGAATGCATTAGCTAACAATCATTTTGTTTATATGTTGTTGAATATGCATTTTATTAATTATTACTTTCTGATGAGAGGATATCTCTGAAGAATTGAACGCATCCAACTAATAAAGGAAAAAAGCAGACTTGATTTTACCGTGTTCGTTCATGATAGGAAATATGCAACACCCCTAACGACAACAGCATACATACAGTCGAGCGAACAACATTGAACACCCAACGAATGTACTTTCATCGACAAAGAACATTTTTTCTTAATACAAGTTGTAACATTCAGCTTAATGTATAAAACAATAAAAAATATAATAAACGCTATAACTCTCCGTTCAAAGGGAATATTGGAGAACAAAGTTAACATTATCGTATAAAATATTTCACAAAGGTGCTTAAGGGATACCGCAAACCCAGTGAACAAAACGACTAATAACGGCAATAAACGACACGGTATAAAACTAACAATGTGTAAATGTTCACATCTTTCAAGCATATTCTTGTACTCATCTGAGAGCTTTTGTGTTGCGTTTGTAATACGGCATTGTATAAAGTTGTAATTTTGAAGTGGAAAGTAAGTTTGCAGACAGAAAACTACTCAACATTTTATAACTTTAAAGAGCTTTAATAATAAAGTATAGTTTACAACAGGCGATATCGTAAAGTAATTTGTTTTATGTGAATATTTTCAATATGTTCTGTTGCAGATTTTATTAAATCTTGACACGGTCTTGTTGACACGTTTTTTGTTTCAAGCACTTTTTAATTAAAAAATAAAGATTGACGACTACAATGTAATTTAAATGGAATTCAAACAACAGCTTTTATCTTTCAACGACTAGACTGTGTATTTTCTATCTTGTGTGATATACACATGGCGTAAAGACCACACTCCTACACTCTAAAACACAGTGTACACTTTTACATTTTAAAGAAACGCACACTATATCGGAGCTGAGAACTCGGATATATTTGATACATTAAGAAACATTAGAATTCAAAGATAAAATTTAAAAAATAGCTAGAAATGTGAAGAATAAAGTCGAAATTATATTTTTATATTTTAATAATAATTATCACACCAAGAAGTGGTCCTTTTACGTTACCATACATATGCAGAAACGATGCTCAGACACTTTCTATTTTTTAAATCTATTTGGTTTATGTTTAGCTTTGAATAATAGGAAACCAACAAAAATAGGATATATACCATTAACAGTTAGCTTTGCAATTAAGAACATCGTTGACAGGGTAACAAATAGCGGAGGTAACATCGAAAAGATGAGTGACCTAAGGAATGCATTCGGGTAAAACAATTATAATCGTGCACATCATCAGGGTATAATGTTTAAAATCTTGATGTATGAAGAGGCTATAAACATTGCTAGTTTATAATCTTCCGATGTGCTTAGACGTGTCATAAATTTCATATATTTCTGACAGTTTTAAAACCTCGAATATTTATCTTAAAGTGCTCTGAATTGAGAGGTTTTGAAGTAGTCACAAAAATCTAGAGTATCTAAAATTGACGTGAACCAGGCATATAACGATAAACAATGACTTTATGGCAATCAGTTAGATGTGTTCAAGCAATGGCCTGTTATTAACATTGTAGATTTGACGATGTTATCCTATGAACTGAAAGTGGGTTATCATTTTGAAAGACAAACGTTTAACAGTTTTAACCAACAAACGATTGTATTTTTAGTGGAATTAAACACCATTTTTAACACATAACAGATGATGTACGGCAACAAGTCTTATTGGTGGATCAACTGAGTAGAAATTGAATAACAGTTTTCTTCCGAAAGTAGCTGGCATATTCTTTAACATAAAGTGTTTTGATCGAGCTAGGGTCAAATTTGCAACCCCGAGCGGTGAGAGATAAGTGATCTTAACACAACTTTTTAGACCAATCGGTCGCAGTGGAGCCTCAATCCATAACATACCATATACATTTTAAGGTTTATTACAGAATTTCCCCCAATGATTTAAGCTAAATATTTCTGATATAAAAACCCCAAAACACACTTTTATCAAGGCATTATAAAGTAGTGCTTTGTACACCCATAACTCAACAGCAACATATTTAGAGCAAGGAAAAAAAGTAAACACTTAACTGATTAGTTCATAAACATGGCGTATTTACAGTACACCACCCTGGGGTACTATCTGATTTTGATGCATTAAAGGAAACTTGGTATACAATACGCGTAACTTGATTGGGTATACACTGTTCACGAGTAGAAAGGGAAGGATATGAACGTGAACGTGACAAAGACAGAGAGAGAGAGAGAGAGAGAGAGAGAGAGAGATAGAGAGCACAAAGAGATAGAGATATACATATGTAAAGAAGAGGGGATAGAGATAGAACTCGAATGAAATATTCTAAAGAGAGAGAGAGAGAGAGAGAGAGAGAGAGAGAGAGCACAAAGAGATAGAGATATGCAATGGAAAGAAGAGGGGATAGAGACATAATTCGAATGAACTATTTTACAGAGAGAGAGGGTGAAACTTAGGAGAAGGGATAAAGATACAGACCAACAAAGAATAGAGAATGCCAAACCAAACACAGTTCTCAAATTTTAAAGACTGTGTGTGTGTGTGTGTGTGTGTGTGTGTGTGTGTGTTGAAAGCACGTGTCTACGCGAGACTACGTGTTAGACTTGAGAATATAGTACACAAGTGGTCTGTTTATCAAGGCATGATTATTTCCAAAATAGCCACTTAAAATTTGTATCTGGTGAATCCTGCTGTATATATTTTAGATAGTCTGTTCCATAAAGGTACGGTACATCAGGTTCACCATAGTGATGTTTGCATAAAATATACAAAATCTTGCAGCATGGAACAGGTATTAATTATAATGTCAGAATAGTGACATGTTAGTGACGAGCTAAACAATATCTTAAATGTAAGCGTTAGTGTTTTGTTTTGTTTTATTTGGGTTCAATCAACACACCATACCAGAGCTTAGATATGTATATATAGTCATGTCAAGTGATCCATTGTAAATGTATCTAATGTGAGTGATAAAAGATCATCGGAAAACACAAACCAAAAACAGGAGCTAACAGTCTCGGTTCTGTTGGGTCTTAGCGTCTCTTGCGCTGACTAAAAGACCCAACACACAATATGGCGCTAGAAAGAGTTTTTATATAAATATATACGTGAGTCAAATCAAGAGCTCTTTTTAATTTCACATTCGCAATTGCATTGATTTCTGTCTCTTTTTACACATTTCTTGATTATTTTTAAGCAGAACTCTATTTTCAAGCCACATTGACATCCAGTTTTACCAATGTTTACACCTTAGTCAGTAAATTTATAATAACATCCCTTAACAATGATACTAGAACAGTCAGGAAAGAAGTATGGATCAGTCTAGTACAAAAAAAATAAGAGTTTAAATTGCAGTGAATTAAACACAATTTTAAGCAGTTGTAACAACTCCAAACGTTACGATTAATCACTACATGAAAATCGCTCCTATACTATTACTCTCATAAGCGGGATATTTTCGAAATATAAACAAACCAAGAGTATCACAGGGAACAAATGAAAACAATATCAATTTCTAAAGCAACTGGCAGATTTAATTGTTCAAACACTCACGTGCAGTTGTGGGGAAGCAAAGCGTTCCAATATTGTTTGTAGTTTGTGGCATACCGGGTGATAATCAATGTCTTAGTTCTGGCTACTTTATTGGTTTTTCAGATAACGAACCGTTTAATTCCATTAACCCCAAAATAAATGAAAACTTCATATTTATGAAGCTCGAGAAAGAATTTTAAGACATAAAAATATTGAAATCCATATAAAATAAGAAATAAAATGCATTATCCAATTTGTTCTATCATTTTTGTATTGACAACGAAAAACTTCAAACGTATTATTAAAGATTGATGAAATATAATTATGAATAAATATAAAACGGTATTAAGCAAGATGAACCAATATCAATTAAGATATAAATTGATGCAAAACTAGATGAACCAATATCAATTAAGATATAAATTGATGCAAAACATCAATTAAGATATAAATTGATGCAAAACTGGATGAACCAATATCAATTAAGATATAAATTGATGTAAATCTAGATGAAACGGCAACAAATTAACTACACCAATTACACTTATATTGTATTAAAAACTAGATGAACTGATATCAAATATAAATAATTTTATGTAAATGCATTTATACCAAACGACATTTTGAGATAGAAATAAACTTTATCAACAAGTGTAAATCTTGTGATAGAAATAAACTTTTAATAAGCTAATAAATATACTAATAAACAACGAAATGAATTTTTATATCATTAGATATTGTATACTATCCAATATACTATTTTACATTATAGATAGTACTTTTATTTAAATAGAATTTCAATTGTTTTAACGATTCTTGTGTTTACATTGGCGTTTTGAAAAAATGGCTAAGACAAAAGTCCTATTCGATGGCTTTATAGAAAGATTCTGAGATTTTTTTTGTAAATTTATTCAGTTGTGTTGGGTGTTCTGTTTTAATTTGCCTTGTAAATTTATCCATTTCGTGTAACGTTGTTTTGTTTTTCTAAAACGGGTAATTTGTTTTGTGGAAAATAAATTTGAGTTTAGTTTATTTCAGTTATCCCATTTAGTGCCCATGATTTATGTTCGAGTGATTCTTATCCAACGGTTTGGAATTTTGACGATTATTATTTCTCAATCTAACGTTTTCTAAGCAAGAAAGAAATACCACACGTGTGATTTACGAGAAAATACAAAATTCTGAGAATCTGTTTCCATCATTAACAGAATAAAAACACACAGTAATGTATACTTATCGGGCCCATTAAGCACACCGTCATTAAATGGGATATATATATGTGCGTATAGGTAAACAACAATATGACATGATTCTAGATAAGAGTCAAGATATGAGGGACGATTTTTATCTATCTACTAATTTTATAAAGTGTGTCGCACAAAAAGTTTAATAGTTTAATGTATATTTCTCTGATACATTTTTTATAAATCTTTTTTACACAAAAAGCAGCAACGGTGTTTATATACGTTTATTTATGTTTTGTCTAGATTATCAGTGAAATATTTTCAATAATATGACTTATAAACTGTAATAGTTCAATGTTCCCAATCAAAGTATAATAAAATTAAAACCTGTCAGTTTTTTAATGAAAAATCAATTTAATTGTGCTCTTGAAGATTATTATTGACATGCCCGCATGTGGCCGTAACATTTTTAATGTCCACACATAAAGATGATATTTATCTGAAATCAACTATTGTTTCACATCTATATGTACATTTATAAACTCCGTTCCAACATATATTTACTCAATCCTGTCCTAATTTAATTTCTTTCGGACTGTCAGAATATAATTTAAGTTGAATTTCCTTTGTAATTGTATGATGTCAGTGATATAGATGCAATAACTGCGTCTTTGGGCCCAGACAACATGCTGAAGATAATTTTACACAAATTTTAAAAATCTTTGACATTGTTCTAATAACCCAAAATTAATTTTGTTTGAGGTCAAAAATATGTGTGAGAAAGTCTGCCAGTTATTACCGACAGGACGATGGTTCTAATCATATTGATTCTGAGGTCATCCTCCTCATAACATGTCATGTGTTGAACAGGGCGTTAGATCAAATTAAAAATCAACAACACATTAGTGTATATTTGTTTCGGTATAAAATATTTCGTATATAATGGCAATTTGTATTTTTTATTTAGTTATATCGACGGTGTTTATAACATCACGTGTGTACGCGTGAACAATACAAAACACATAAATACGAAGAATATTTTAATGTCAAAGTATTTAGACGTGCAGACATATAAAGATAATGCCATATATAGAATATAAAGATAAGAAAGAGCACGAGTAAGAACACAAGTGTACGATGTGTTTCCTTCCTTCAATATTCATAACTTGTACACGTGTTTGTTTTTAATAGTAAAATGGCGTTATCTATTTGTTTCTATCATTTAATATTATGATAACTATTCACTCTGGAGTTTTTACTTACACACGTGTGTTTCTCTAGCTGCTGAAGATTTTTTTACAATATACGTCTGAGTCCAGTTTTAATTTAATAACAAATGTGTAAAATTCTATTATATTATCTCTTAGCGTATAACAAGAATCAACAAAGTTTTTGCTTACCTTCAACAAATGGTAGGATGATACTCCAAGCAAACAGAGAACTCAAATATTGCCATAAATCCATTTTTGTTTGTTTTGTTTGCAACTCCTACGGTTGTTTTAATTATACAAAATTCCTGTTAACAAAATCTCTATCAAAGATTTAGTCTCGAAAAATTAACATTGTGTTTTATAGAAATGTATATCTATAAACAATAACAACTTATTCGTTACCGTAGAATATGTCAGTTATTGCAATTGCATGGTTTATGTTGCTGTTTATGAATATAGTGAACCAGTCAGCTCTCAACACACGTATAACTGTTCTTAATTAATATTTCAATTAGGCAAATACACAATTAACCATTACGAGTATTCAGCAGAGTTGTATTAACGAGGAATACACTTGAGCAAGGCCCTACCACTTGTTAATAATCAGAACATATAATAAAGCTCCATAATGTATCAACGAATCACTTGTATCCCATACCCATCAAACAAGCAAATGTAAGTACAAACACTATCAAAGTCAGCTATGTATGTATACTCTAGTATATATACACACACATACACCGTACAGTCAATCCGTATGGTTTGCTAACCTGCTGTAGTGTACGTAGTATCTATGTATCGTACAGCCGTGCACAATAGGCGGAACGAATTTATATATCTATCTCTCTCTAGTCGACTATTCCAATTCAATAGTATCGTTTATGTTAAAACAGTAAACACTATCAAAGTTGCACACTATAGTTGAGCCAATAACTATTTGCGTATTAAAGACTTAAACTCCTAAATAATAAACGAATAACAAATTTTGCAGCCTGTATCACCTAGTGGATTAAAGTACATAATACGGTAGTTTAAAACACAACAAGTAACTATCATGCACACACATTGACTGTTTTAGCTGTAATGAAACAAGACCTCTGAGGAGTTGTTATTATCAAAGGACTAGAAGGAGAAGAGAGATGTAAGATAAGCGGTTAAACCGGCGCTGATTGGCTACTGAATAATACCTGTGTATCAACACTGAAACGTTGCTCAATTTTGTGCATTAAAGAGCTATTCGGGGTCATAGCTGATTTTTTTGTAAGATTAGAGCACTCTGTCTTCAAAGTTTAAAGTAAAATAAAAAAATATATACAAAAAGAATGTTCAGGTGATATTTTATTTTTCATTGAACTCGTACGACTGTGGAAATTTGATACGATAATTTGAAAGGTCGCAGATCGGGGAAAAGACAAAAAAAGTGGCATGAAAAGAAAAAGAAAAAGAAGTTAGTGATCATTTGAAGGCTACGGCAATCAGACTCGATGAAGTAGATCAAGATATGGATACCGATAAAATATAGTTTTCGCTTTAAAGAAACTTATCAGCTAAACGGTATATATTTAGCTGCCCCTGAAATGTTTTTTTTTTTAAAGCAAATCATGGTAACAATCTAATCACGCAGGTTACTGGCGTATTAAATTGGTTGGTCTATTAAGTATATTTTAGCATCTTTCTAATAATTTATCTTTATTTTATATTCTGTTTTAATTGTTCTATAAATATGTATGTTTTCCTTTCTACAAAAAGTTATAAATATAATCAAGTGCCTATCTTCGGCGTTCGTGATAATGTCGAGGATGATGTCTGACAAACCGGGGTGTCCGACACAAACCGGCGTGTCTGACAAACCGACGTGTCTCACACAAAGCAAATGTCTGACACAAACCGGCGTGTCCGACACAAACCGGCATGTCCGACACAAACCGCCGTGTAAGACACAAAATGGCGTGTCCGGCACCAACCGGCCTGTCCGACACAAACCGCCATGTATAGAACAAACCGGCGTGTCTGACACAAATGGATGTGTCTGACACAAACCGTTGGGTCTGGCACAAGCCGGCGTGTCCGGCACAAACCGTCGTGTCTGACACAAATTGGCATGTCTGGCACAAACTGCCGTTTCCAACAAAAAGCGGCGTGTCTGACACAAACCGGCGGGTCTGGCACAAACCAGCGTATCTGACACAAACAGGCGTATCAAACACAAACCGGCGTGTATGACACAAACCGGCATGTCTGACACAAACCGCCGTGTCTGACACAAACCGCTCTGACTGACACAATATGACTAAAAGTACGAAACTATATGGCCAACAGAATACGAGCATCCGCTATAACAGAATAAAACATAATCACTATAATTACAGGAAAATGAGAACAAAATTTAATACATTGTATGTACGTGTATAGAGAAGAAGTGACAACAAGAGAAAACCGCCTTAGAACGTTCAGTAGCAACATATGCCATTAGGGAGCTGGTTCCCGGGTGCACACAGCCTCGCTCTTCCCCAGTGTAGATAAAACACAAAATACTCACGACTATATTGCTGAACCACGTGGACGTTTCATTTCCACGACCTTGACAACCTTGACGTTGCCGTTGCTATGTTTACCTTTCAAAATTAATCGTTCTATGCTGCATGCTGGGCAAATATAATCAACTGAAATTGTTTTCATTTGATAATTTGCTGTTGTTTTTTTTATTGGCGCCATTTTGCTGTTTGAGCAACATTTTGATGAGAAATTAATTGTTGATTCATCTTGAAACTTTGAGGTATGCATACATTATTTATTTGTTATACATTTTTCATTTTGGAGTGCGCTGTTCATTTCTAATTTCAAAAGTTGTTAGTTGGTGAATACGCATTATTGATATTTCTCATTGCCAGTAATATTAATTCGATGGTGTATGGATATTTCTCATTTTCCGAATTATAAGTTTTGTTATTATATTCAAACTTACATTTCTGCTGTTCCTCGAGTTATCAGTTTAGTTTGATGAAGCTGTCGATGCATTTAATCGAAGGATGTATTGATATCTCTCATTTCCCGATTTATTGGTGGACATATGTATTGATATCTATCACTTCCCGATTTATTGGTTTGACGGATGTATTGATATCTCTAATTTCCCGAATTATTGGTTTGACAGATGTACTGATGTATCTCATTTTCAGAAAAATTGGTTGGACGGATGTATAGATATTTCTCATTCCTGAATTATTGGTTGGACGGATGTATAGATATTTCTCATTCTTGAATTACTGGTTGAAAGGATATTTGTTTATTTCCCGAATCCTTAGTTTCATGCATGAAATTATAATTTCGAGGAGAGAGGACATGACTTTGAAAAAAAAAGCCAATATTACTTTGGTGATTGATTAATTTAGTTTAAAACATATTTGTTTTAGTTCGATTGTGAAACACGTTATAACTTTTATAAATCGCTCTCGCAGTCTGGGTATGAACCAGTACCAAGCATATGCGGATATAATTTATGTATTGATCATCTGTATTAACAGTGAAATCAGAGCATATCAACAATCTATATGCCGTTATTCCGAAAGTGTTCATAGTTTTTCTAATTTTCTTTTTTGGTTTTAGTTGTTGCTGCTGCTGCTGTTGTTGTTGTTGTTGTTGTTGTTGTTGTTGTTGTTACTGTTGTTGTTGTTTTTGTTGCTGTTGTTGTTTTGGTTGTTGCTGCTGCTACTGTTGTTGCTGTTGGTGTTATTGCTGCTGCTGCTGCTGCTGTTGCTGTTGCTGTTGTTGTTGTTGTTGTTGTTGTTGTTGCTGCTGCTGTTGTTTTACAGGGTTAGGTGGAGTTGAATGTTAATTATTTCAATTAATATTGTTATTTCATATTTATATTGATCATTGGAGCATATGCATGTACTACGAATGAAGAAGATAATTGAACAACATATTTGGAATTCAGCATGATTTAGGATCAAATCAAACTAGTGGCGTCACGCAAGATTACTAAATAACATTCAAACAACCTGCTGGCGTTTATTTCAAAGACAGATATGTACGATAGATAGAATTAGGTTTTATAGTAATTAGCACAACGAGTTTTACATTTTTTATTGCTTTTACTTTTTTTTATAAAGCCTAAATCATTGACGATTACAATTTGCGTTGATCAGTGTGGTCTTCAACATTTAACGACGAACTCGAAAATTCGATCACTCGGCACATCACTACTAAACATCTACTCAGGTACTCGTATCTTCTACAAACTTCTCCAAATGCAAACTTACTATTTCCCAATGTTTTAGATTTAAAAACCTAGATTCCATTGAAACGTAAACGGGGGGATTATCGCTCCAAGATATCGCATGAAGTTAAGATTTGAGGAGTACGAACAGTTTCAAGATAAAAAGAAACCATTTTATGCCTCGGATTAGAAAGTGCATTTAGTAAAATACACAAACAAGTAGGGTGCGAATATGCATATCGTGAGGTAATTCAAACAACGTGAACACGGGGTTACGCCGTTTGTACTAAAAATATCAATATAAGTTGTGCATCAAAAGAAAAGAAAAAATACGCCCATCAGCAGACATAACATTAAACGGACACAGCCACAATAACAGCACAACGTAAACAACGTACACATACCCCCACCCACCAACCCACCTCAGCATAACATTAAACGGACTCAGCCACAATAACAGCACAACGTATTCAACGTACACCTACCCCACACCTACCCCACCAACCTCAACCCCGCCAGCTTAGGTCCGTCACGTAGCAGTGAGATTTGAACACGTTGATTGCTCAGTTGCTTAAGCGAACGTTGAATGACGTCACAGTTTGTTAAGCGTTAAAGAACAATGAATTGTGGGACGGATGGCATTCTCAGCTTGTCCATTAGGGTTTAACAGACCTGATTCAGGGGGTATCAAGGACCGGGACTACAAACGATACACCGAGTAGTCGATCCAAATTAGGGCAAAACAGTGCAAAATCCATTTTTATTTGATTTACACGTGTTACCGTTTTGCACTAATGAGGCGAAACATACGTTAAAAGGGAGAATGCCAACACATCTGACAGCAGAGGTCACCACCTTTGAAGGGTGGGTAGCACAACCGCAAACAGGGAACATTAGCATGGTTAACGGATGTACCCAACCTCGTCCCCCACCCGCTCTCGCCCCAACCCCATTGCCCTCATCGTCGCGTCATAAAAGCAGCCCTGTTTAAATTTCTTCTTACAAACGTGCATCATGCACAAAACAATCCAGGGATAAGTGCAAAACTAGCATAACTCTATATATGAAAAGTGGCAGTAAGATATGTTTTGCCCTTAAAAATATGCTCCATTAAAATGAATTGCATGTAAAACCACAGTACATAATTATATAAGTCATGGTTGACACCAATTCTATGGGTTGGTAGATGCCTTGAAATTGTGTCTTTGTAGCTTTGCATTGTAGCTGCTAGACGCGCTCGGCGTAGTCTGGTCTGTACATTTAGATGTGGTTGTTCACAAATAATTATCTCCATATATAATTAAACACGTGGCCTATATGTAGCCGTGGTAGATGGCCTAGGAGTAATCAGAACAGCAAGAGAACCAATACTTTCAGTACAGCTGATGTTACATACTCGGCATTTCATCACTGCTAATTGGTCCCAAACGGTACAATTTAGCACAAAAAGAGCGTTTTGTATAAAAATATAAAAATAAATAAAAAAGTAAATATAATATATAGTCTATGTTTCGCCGCAAAAAAAGGTTATATTTTACAAAAACAGTTCATTGACCACCTGGTGTGTTTTTTTTTTTCTTCAAACAGAATAGTTAATTTGTAAATATTTATTACACAAAGTTTCTGTTACTAGATTACATTGAATTGTGAATTAACTTTACTGTCACGCGTAAAGATATTTATTCAAATCTTCTGCCCCAAACAAAATAAACAGTGTCGCAAAATATTGATAAATGTCAACAAATTGGATTCTAATGGGTATCGTTATCAGAGGGGATTGCACATTCCAAGTGTTTCGGGTAGGCACCTCCAAATTTGCTAAAAATCGAAAGAAAGGTCACGGGCTTGGGTAGGAAGTGCTTTAAGAGATTACGTTAATGGCATTTAGTGACCTGAGCCCATTTATGTTCAATGGCTATATGTACACGTGCATTAAGGGATAAACATTTATAAACTGCTTAACGTTTGTGAAAGTGGAGAGAGTAGAAACGGAAGCATTTTAATTTTATAATGTTGCAGTAAGCATGACGCAATTGTTGAGTGTATTTAGACGGTTGGTATTTTTTTATGTAAAGTGATTGCATGTGAGAACTTGGTATATGTCTCGTATATTACAACTTGGGAAAATTACACTCGAAGTCTCCCTAACCAGAACCTGTACTAAGCATATACGGATAAAGTGTCTTGCTCAAGGACATTACAAATAGCTGTGGCCAAGGACCAACTAGAACTCGAACATATAACTCCTATTCGAGTCAAATGTCGTATTTTTATCCAGAATAAAATATATAATATCATTTTAGTACTTGAATTTAATGTTTTTTATTTCATTTGAATGGAATTATTGATGTAATTTGAACAGTTTGTATGATTTGTCACGTTTGAAATATGAATTTAGGTAAAAAAAAAAAAAACGATTGATGCATGGAAATTGGGATATAAATACATGATTTCTGAAGTTTACTTTCACTCTGACAACAGTGTACACACTGAGCAGGAAAAACGTCTCTTAACACATACCCCCAACTTTTCCCATCATATTTTGGTAGTGCAGAGATTGACAAACAATAAAATGTAAGTTTTAGTTAATCATCTGCGTATCACCATGAATGACAAGCATGAAATTTTTGTTATTTATTATAGAATAAAGAACAACAAAAGCAGTCGGAGGGACAGCGCGCTCGACAATTCGAATACCATCATAAAATAGTCGAGCTAAAAAAACAATTTTCTTACTCGAATAGAAAATGTTTATTCTTTTGTTTTGAAGGGGTGGGTGTGCGTGCATCAACAAAAGTCACGTGATTACAACGCATCTGCTATATAAATAACGATTTTCTTCTCAATTAATTAATATTTTATATTTATCTTAAACTCTTTGATACGAGCCTGCGGAAATTTAAGTATTCAGATATGACCAAATTGGCAACGTCTGTGCGTCACTTTCGACCAAAAACTCCATCCTTAATCTAATAAAATAAAAAGTAGTCGAACTAAATAAATATTGATAAATTTTAGATAAATAGCTAAACTGTCTTGTTCTGATATGTTTGACAAAAGCGGAAATTGATTTTTTAAAACAAACAAAAAACAACCTATTAGTTTACATCGATTGTCAACAAGTTCTTACAACTTAGACAAATTACGCTCGATTTTTTCCTGTGTAGAACCTTAGCATATGCGAATAAAGTGTCTTGCTCAAGAAACCAACACAGAGTCGTTGTTGAGGACCGAACCCATGACCCCCACCCCTCGACTGGTCCCATGCTCTACCAATGGACCACGCACTCATGTATATGATTATGACAGTTTCAGTTCATTTCGACCGGAGCAATATAACGACAGACTGAAGTTAGATATTCTTGTTTCACATCTATAATCTTATCAGCCTCCAATTTTGAAGAACTAAGCGCTTAAATATCGAAAGAGGAAAATCGAATATCTTCTATCTCCTTCATATAGTTTGAAACGTCACGTGAACAATGTAAAATATATGTAAATAAACCATTCAGATTTCAACATACTGGCAATCTTACAAACAAAACATTCTAGGGTTTATTTTAAATAAATTTTGTCAGTTTTAGTCTCCTTTATCATAAATAAAAATATTGCATTACTTTGATAAATAGAAAACAAAAATGTCATCATTTGAGTCAAATCTATGTAATATATATGTATTGCTCAATTTCATGTGTTGAGGATGCGGTATGCGACATTAAGACAGTTAAGTTCACCATGTAAAACAACTGTTTTGGTTTGTTTTAGCTTTTGAACTTGGCATTTTCAGGCTTACCGCTCACATTGTCTTTCTACCGAGAAACACCGAAGAAAGCAAAAAAAAGACAAGAGAGGAAAATATTTTTCGAGGAGTTTTATTCAAATACTTCCTGTTGTTTGGTGTAGTTAGATGGTTTCACGGCAAAAAAAAACACGTTGTTATAACTTTAACAAATAACGCTTGAAGTCTTCCTGGACATATCCAGTACTAAGCATATGTAGGGAGAAATGTCGGGGATCAAACACGGCCCCTCCGATCCTGGGTCCAGTGCTGGGCTACGTGCTCCACATTAGCAAACATTCAGAGGATTGTTTTACGAAAAGTGGGCCCGGTGTCACACCACGTGTTGAAAGCGAGGCAAGGTACCGTACACGTCTCACACCACGATTACATTGCTCATAGGGCTTAATTGTAACATTTATGTCCAAAACACAGTGAAAAAACAATATCTGCAGCATCTGCCTGGAAAGAGCATACTTTGACCAGGTTTATTTTTAAAGCCCAATGCTTTTGTGATACCTATCAATTTCCAGAGTAATAATATGTCAACTATTCGCCAACTATGCGGTTCGAACCAACAATTCTGAAATGCCACAGAATTACCCAGAAATCTGGTATCAGCATAAAATTTTCAGTGGTGATTTCTAAAACACTACTCATTAAACACATGGTAGGGGAAAATAAATAACTGCAATACAAAGCCCTGAAAAAAGAAAAAAAGAAAAAAAAGTTTTATTTCTACCTCCTTTGTGTGTGATGTGAGTCCTACACGTGTTTATAGGAGTTATGCTAGGAGGGCGCGAGGGGTGTTACGAATTGTATTACCCCTAGGGGACGCGAGAGGCGGGTCGTACTGTATTACCCCTCATGCACAGACTAAATGAAACCGAGCCTGTTGCTTTGGTTTCTTGAGATGCGTATCGTAACGCGTTACCCCTAGGGACGCGAGAGGCGGATTGTATTGCATTACCCCTAGGGACGCGAGAGGCGGGTCGTACTGTATTACCCCTCATGCACAGACTAAATGAAACCGAGCCTGTTGCTTTGTTTTCTTGGACGCCCTTTTTTTTACTTCAAAGACACCTCTGATTAAACATTATTATACAAAAATATGACAAATTATACAAACTTGTCATTCGCAAAAATTAGCTTTGTTATCTATACCTATACAATTATTTTCACTGAAATGGAAAAAAAGTTGATTAGGAGGAAGATAATATGTGTTCATTAGATATAGCATTGTCTGATACATCGCTACAATTGCTGGCAGGCTCATCATGGCGCCAGGGCCGTGTGATGAAAAATATTGATAAAGAAAATTAGGCGACATAAAGCTAGTGATCGCTTTCGTATAATACGACCATTAGAAATTGTTAAGTGGAATTCATTTTGACTTAATAATCCAGATTAACTTGGTTTTAAATAAACGTATCTGCGCCATATCATTCCGCATGGTGGCGCTTAATTCGAACATCGCCGTACGCCATTTGCAACGCGTTAAGTCATTTTACCGAATCGTGTTTAATGAAGGTTAAACAGTTTCGTTATATTCTAACTTGTTTAAGTAAACCGAGGCCAAAATGTCTGAAAGAAAGTATGAAAAAGGTTTGGAACGTTACTCGTTTCCTTTGTACATGGGTTAATCCACCGAGTGAAGACTAATTTTCACAAATTGCAAGCGTTTGTTTCACATAATAATCACTAAGTAGAACAAAAGTAAGCAGATGGCTTTGACATTGGCGCCATTTTTATTATTTCAATTTTTTTCAGGATATTTTTTTAATTTCTTTAATATAAGCGAAATTGTAAGTACTTAATCGGGATTAGTAACTCACCGTACGTCTGACTGTGCCTCAAACTGCATCCGTTCATGTCACTAAGTTAATAAAGAAGACGGCTTACCGCCGTTCCTAACACATTACAGATGTTGATGGAGGAATGTTCTCTCAGATTCATCAACAAGAAACCGTCCTCACTCTCATAAGGATCTGGCAAACTTTTTCACAATATTTTGGACGGAGTTTGGATCGAACCAACGACCTCGGAGCTGAGAG
Source organism: Panopea generosa (assembly GCA_029582155.1). Taxonomy (NCBI): domain Eukaryota; kingdom Metazoa; phylum Mollusca; class Bivalvia; order Adapedonta; family Hiatellidae; genus Panopea; species Panopea generosa. The sequence goes on from CM055909.1 coordinate 62,162,411, forward strand.
GTTTGTAGTGATCTTGAGACAGCGTCTCTGGCCTTTCGGTCACGAAGGACCACCGCCCGGTCATGGATGGCATAGAGGGCCACTTTAATACAGAAGGCAAGGTACTGTTTAAAATTGTATACATGAACCTTCTTTTTTCTGGTTAACGAATTATACTATTGTCCAATCATTTCATTTCTTCATCTATACATGTCAGCATAATCGACACAACATATCCTCGCACGTAATAAGTTTATTATTGTTACCATTTCAGCAATTTAGATGAAGGTTCTAGGACTGGGTAGTCTGGTATCAGTATTGCGTTTTTTTGTGTGTGGAGAAAGCAGAGCTTGGTGGTGGGATACCCTCCCCTGTAAATAACAGTTATCGATCCAAAACATACATGTATTTAAAAGAGGTCCGGTACATTTAAAATCTCTTCCTCTCCTTTCTTGATCCAAAGATTGTCCGTATCTAATAAGATTTGAGAAGTTGAACCAATACAGTTAAAAACATATTTATATGATTAACATCTGACTCGTTTCTCTTTATTTCTCGGGTAGTGATAGCATCTGTGTATCGACTTTCGATATCACCAATTACATGACATCAATTAAATCGAAATGTACACGTAAAATGGAGATTTTTCAAGTTTGACCAATTGCGAAAACAAAAGAGGTAAGTAAGTCTAAATGACCATGTGGACTGTTCTTATTTACTTTTTTTGTTCGATTAAAAATGTTAGCAATTAAACACTTTAAATTCAACAAAAAAAAAATGAAACAGAAAGAGAGTGCATGGTAGGCAGACGGACTGGCATATAAAGGCAGACAGTGTCTGATAGACAGACATACAGACAGACAAACATACTGAAAAATAGTCGATCGGTCTGACGGACGGATCAGTGGACGGACGACAGACTAAAGGGTGAGCGGAACATGCAGGCGGACGAGTGGGCATGCAATCGGGCGAGCGAATGTGTTTCTGACTGGCAGGTTTCGAAAATCCTGTTTCTCACGCTTTTATTATGTTTATAAACAATGGTATCATACAAGTTTTTTTTTTACAGTAAAACAACATTTAAGCATAGCATATGTTTTCCCCCATTTTTGTTTCGCTTTTAAAACTTTCCACATTTTGACAAAGTCATGCTCCATCTATGGGCACAACGCCCTAATCTGACAGACCGAAACTCGGATAGTAACTTGCTGTAGTGTGTACGAAAATGTTATTTCACGTTTCAATCTGTGCCGTACACTGACACACACAATCTATCACTTAAACGTATGTAATCCTCCGCAAATCTGAAAGAAAGTTCGTTTTATTTTATTTTACGACAATTAGTGTATATACTTTACCTTTTTGATCAATTGCGTGTAATGCGAAAAAAATCTGATTGAGGTAGACTGTGATTGAAACATTTCAATTTTACCCTGCGCCAGACTGGGTGCGTTAATTACCCATGGGGAGCTAGTTCACCTTCAAATTAATTGCTTATGACGGCGATCGACTCCTCGGCGTCGAGCTAAAATCACTGAAACTTTATTACAATCTTGATGTTTGTCGTGTTCAGCTAGAGCCCATAATGAAGAAAGGGCGATATCAGTAACCCGTCAGATTCGATTTATTCAATTTCTTAATATACTTTATTGGTAAATAGTTTTAACTGATTTATTTTACATCGATTGTGAAATAGGTTCTTACAGTTCAAAGTTGGTGAGCCAATACTAAGCATATGCGCAGCGGATAAAGTTTCTGGGTCGACCCTGCGGTCTTGGGACCGATTTTCTACTAGAAGACAATGTACATTTAGTTGTTTCCAATTAAATCAAGCTGTGGACGTCATATTAACCCGGCAATACAAATCTAAGCAAACATCTATCAGGTCATTTCAACAGTTAAATGTTTCATTGTAGTTCTAGAAAGACAGAAGAAGTCAAAGACAAAGTATTTTCTCTTTGTTCAAAATCATGTAATAAATGAAAACAGCATGCTTGCGTACAATGTCTCGACCAATTCGCCATCTTCCGGTAATATGCGAAGTTATTGACTTCACTGATGTAGTCCGCTTAGTACAATATTTTGGGCGTGTTTATTTCTTCAGCCAGTCACCTTAAATATTCCCGCCCTAATAGTTGGCGTTATACCCGTTGGCAAACCCGTGTGAACCGCCATGTTGTAATTCTGTAACCCGGATATGGAGTCATATCTTTGACGACAAAGATCAACCAATCAAAACCGGCGTAACTAACATAACATGACAAGCACTTTGTTATACAGGTAGAGAGGGGGTCGTTTAAGACGATATCATTCTACACCATCCCGGTTCAATATACAGCCGACAATACTGGCATCCATTCTGAAGTAAACGATGTTGACAGGTACAGAGTTCATACGAGTGGTACTTTTACTTTGTCCATTTTTTCACATCGAATCTCATTTTGATCTTAATTGAAACTGTAGATATGCCTACAAATCTCCCAGGGTGCAACGGGTTCGTTTATTAAAAATACACATTTTAAGATTATTAAAACTTAAATTAAATGTAAGTTTACATTTTTGGGGCACTGGATGAACCTACTCATAATTAAGTTTGATCCACAAGAAATATAGCCGCTTAAAAATAAATTGTGTGTAATGTATTGGAGTGCTCTTTAATACCCTATAATGCTATAACCGCTGCCATGGCTGATGATACTGCTGTAGCTGCTTATGTCTACTTTATCTGTCTGCTGCTTCTTAGTGTTTTTTCTTTATAATTATTATTATCATATTTCAGTTGTTTTCTTCTTATCTTTCCTGCTTCTGCTTTTGTTGTTATTGCTGCTGCTGCTGCTGCTGCTGCTGCTGCTGCTATTGATGATGATGATGATGATGATGATGATGATGATGATGATGATGATGATGATGATGATGATGATGATGTCTCTACTGCTTCTTCTGGTGTTTCTGTCGTTAGTTTTGTTTCTTGATATATGTTTGTCTTCATTTAGAATTCACCACTTTTTCTCCTGCTCTTTCTTTTTTTGCTGTTGCAGCTGCTGCGACTACTGCTGCTTTGGTTAAGAAGATGGTGTTGTTGTTGACGCTGATGCTAATGTCGCTGTAGTATTATGACTTTAATTGCCTAAGCACGATTGATTAGTTGACAGGTGCAGTGTATAAGTGTTGAATGAGAACCTGCGTGCAAAATCCACCTCAGCTAAGAGACCACCAGTATAATGAGGTAAACCGTGATAAGAGATCGATCACTGTTGAGCAGAAGTTTTGTGTTTAAAGTGTGTTTGTATTATACGATGCCTATATGCACGTCATCTTACTCCAGTACCCTTATAGCGGGTTGTAGTACAATGGATATAGAGTTGACTCTCAAGCTAGAGGTTGCGTGTTTGATCCCAAGTTCGACCGATGGCTACTTCCCCAAAACAGTCTGAGCTGCATGGGAGACCGATGACGGTCGTTCGAAGTTCATGACCAACCACCGCAGATACCGGCTGGTCGACGAATAAACTCACAGCTCCTGGATATCACAATCAGACACGTGTTTCGTGTGTCGATATCAATATGAAACTAATATAACCCTGGCGTTCGCAGCATCCCATATTGAAGTTCGTGTTCCATGGTTCGATATCAATATGAAACTAATATAACCCTGGCGTTCTCAGCGTCCAATATTGAAGTTCGTGTTCCATGGTTCGATATCAATATGAAACTAATATAACCCTGGCGTTCTCAGCGTCCCATATTTAAGTTCGTGTTCCATGGTTCGATATCAATATGAAACTAATATAACCCTGGCGTTCTCAGCATCCAATATTGAAGTTCGTGTTCCATGGTTCGATATCAATATGAAACTAATATAACCCTGGCATTCTCAGCGTCCAATATTGAAGTTCGTGTTCCATGGTTCGATATCAATATGAAACTAATATAACCCTGGCGTTCGCAACATCCAATATTGAAGTTCGTGTTCCATGGTTCGATATCAATAAAAAACTAATATAAACTGGCGTTCACAGCGTTCAGTATTGAAGAGATGTGCACTTAAATATAGAAAGACGAAACACTTTGCGGTGTGTATTAAAAGGTTAGTTAAAGTTATATCATGTTTTTAATATATGTTAATTATTAATATGTTTAAGTTTGTACCGTATCGAGGACACTAATTGTATATTTTAGTAAGCTAAAACTGTTTATTCTTCTTGGTTATAAACTTGCTTTATGCGTGCCGCTATTTTTTAAATTTTCCAGCGTGTAAGTACTTAATCATATATAATTATTTACAAGAAGCGATCAAAATTTCTCAAATTTTACATCAATTTCCTGTTATTTAAGTGAAAATAAAATAACAAAATTCTTGCACTTCGTTCAACCTGTTTGTGGAAAGGGAAAACGTCAAAGAAAATTCTTGAAGCGTTAATTCGCCAAGTTTTTCAGACGACTGATCCATATCTCATGAAATTCGAGCTGCCGATAACGATTGGGTTTTGTCGATTTGACAGCTGTTATAAAAACTTATTTATGGACAGGTTGCGCAAACTATAAAATTTCATAGATTTATGGTCGATGTAGCCAAAGGTCATATAAAGAACTTATTAAAAGGTTTGAAAAAAGTACCCATATGAATAGACACTAAATTTGTATATTTTTTAATATAATACAATAATTGTACGCGCTTGAATCAGCAGTAACTCCAATCAGAATGATTAGAGAATACATTGGTATGTATTTTTATAAATAAAAATTTCGTTTAGGGTGTTAAACAAGATAAAGATGAATACAATAATCATTGCATGACTCATTTTCTTTGTGGTTTTCACTAATGCTAGTTTGGCGTGATCGCCGGCAAAAATTAATGACCACGGATTCGTCATGTTTCAGTAAAAACGCACACTTTTCCGAATAGTATAATTCACACTATTTTCCAATTTCATGTGTGGAAAGAGATGTCAGCTTATGAAGCGCGATGTTTAGATACATTCGTCATTTACTGGCAAAGTGGCTGGGGAGTTTGGTTGGATTTTTTAAAATATTTTTTGTTCGAAGGGGTGGGGGTAACAGAAGTGGGTGTTAGGTTGTTGTATTGCCTTTTTTCTTTAATTACGAAAAAAATGTATTGGAACGAAAAATGATTTTGCAAGAGAACACTTTGAAAATGCTGAAAATGTTTTTTTAATATGTTGAGAGAATCGTTATTAAGTACAGGCTACACTTATAAATAATTATGTAATCTACTTACAGGTAATTTTTAAAACTATGAATTTGTGTTCACATATGACTTTGGTGTAAAAATGTGTGCCAAACATTTTATTAGATAAATTAATGATATAATAGACAAATGAACTTGGTTTTAAGGCGTAGGAACCGGGGGTGGGGGGGGGGGGGAACAAGGGGGACTCCCCCCCCCCCCTCCCCAACTTCATTTTCAGGTTAAGCATATACTTTTGGGCCTGGAAGTACATTCTCATACAATCTATCAGGTTGTTTTTTCTAGGTTTTAAATGCAATATGCATATGAACTTCATAAATACAATATACATATGCACTTCATATGTGAATCCAGAATGTTTTACCTGTTGGTGTTCGCGGGGTGGGGTCCATAAATAGATCTTGAATAGGGGAGTCGTGCGAGGTAGATGTGCGAGGGGTGATACACAAGTTGTTCTGAAAAAGAAAAGCAGTCAATAAGCTACACTGTATTTGTAGAGTTATATTTTTGCTTCGCATGTTTCACTGAACTATCGCTTCTCTACTACCAGTTTGAGAAGAAGAAAAAACAAGTTATGAATCTTGCATTTCCTCCTCGTAAAATGTTGGCACTTATTTTCCCCCATAGATTCATTGTGCATTCTCTTCTCTTTATTAACAGTTTCTGACATATTCCATCTCGCACACAGCGCGGAGTCCTGCTCCCTGGAAAAACTGGATTATAATGCCAAACCTAATCCAGCTATTCATTTTATAAACAATCAGAGCAGCTTCGTATTCTTAGATATCTTGTTTTTCTTTAAAGGTAATCAGTGTTGTTCTCACTGAGAACGGGATCACTGTCTATCCCTCCAGATAGGTAGCAATCCTTCAAATGAGTGTCATGTTCATTTTATTAGTTTTGTCATGTTCATTATTGTGTTTGAATTATTAACTCCTGCATATTTCCATCGGAAATGAGGAACACGATAACGTGGCTGATGACTATTAGATATAATTTGCTAAAAGGTTCTATAGATATCAAGATTCTGGTTAATATTGCATATTTATTTGATAGTGATAGTTGTTGTTTTTATTCTTTGTGTTATTTTTTTGGTGTTTTTGTGCATGGAAAATGCGTCTGGAATCGTCCTATGTGTGTGGTATATATACTGTCGGATTGTCGTGGGTTCGATCCTCTGCCATGGCTGTGTGTGGTGTCATTAGGCAAGATACTTTATCTGCATTTACTTAATACTGGTTCTACCCAGGAATCGAAAAGAAAATTAATAAGTTTAAACTACTTATCAACTGTTTTTTTTGTTGTCTATTGGTACGCATTAAAGCATAAATACATTCATTCAATTCAAAAGAGATACACGACATACGTTATCTTGACATACATAACATACGTTATCTATACATACACGACATACGTTATTTACATACACAACATACGTTATCTTGACATACACGACATACGTTATCTATACATACACAACATACGTTATCTATACATACACAACATTAATTATGCTATCTATACATACACGACATAAATTATGTTATCTATACATACACGACATACGTTATCTATACATACACGACATATGTTATCTATACATACACGACATACGTTATCTATACATACACGACATACGTTATCTTGACATACGCGACATACGTTATCTATACATACACGACATACGTTATCTATACATACACGACATACGTTATCTTGACATACACGACATACGTTATCTATACATACACGACATACGTTATCTTGACATACAGGACATACGTTATCTATACATACACGACACACGTTATCTATACATACACGACATAATTTATCTTATCTTTACAAACACGACATAAATTATCTTATCTACACACACACACGACATACGTTATGTTATCTATACATACACGTCAGTGAAAAAATAATCCAACTTATAACCCTGCTTTATAAACATATTTTTGGCCGTCATTTTAAAAATTATGTCACATCCAGTTAATTAAATTTTATTGGAGAGAGACCTCAAAATAAACCCCAGTAGAACCACCATCCTTTCGCTAGTAACTGGCAAACCTTTTCAGATAACGTTTTTGGCCTCGAACCTGGGACCTCGGCGGTGAGAGGTTAGTGATGATGGAGAGGCACCTTAATTGGGTCACTCGGTCACCTTATCAACTCATATTTTAGAACATGTGGAAATATTAATACAGATTTGCATTGACTAAAATTATTGTTAATCGTCCATTGTGTCATGATACTGAGTAACAATCTCGCAAAAAAAACGAGACTTCGACAGACGTGAATGGAGCGGAGTGTAATAATGACTTTTGTAATGTCGGCCTACAAGCGATGCAGACGATGAAACGCTTAATAATTACTTTTTTATAAACAGTAAACTAGAAAATTAGAGATTACTGCCAATGTCTTTGTTTATACAATATCCATTATGTGTGTACTTTGTTTTTCGGGTTTAGATTTGCTTTTTAATTTGTGATTAAGTCGGGAATATTTACGCCGATATGATTTGCGTTCGCTCCCATTTTTCCAATTACAGTATAGCTACAAATCATAATTACAAATTAATCCCGTCATTAAGGTTGGACTTAATGATTAAATTAACAATAAGCTAGCAATTCGAAATAATTATTCTTCAAAGAGTAAGGATCAATATGGTCATTGATTTATGTCGTGCTAGCGAAAACACGAAAATACGAAAAAACACGAAATATCAACACGTTTTAAACAAAAACACGTCGGTTAGAGGGCGCTGGGAGACCGCATTGAGCTCCTGACGCACAGAGCTCCTCGGCGAGCTAGCTCTACCGCATTGAGCTATATAAAAGAGATGGTCCTAAAACGGGGTTTTAGTGTTGATTAAAACAACAGTGTTAATGGACATTTAGACACTGCATCAATATAATATGGCGTTTAGGGTCAAGCAGAGAACGCGACAGCCAGTATGACTATCATGTTTAATTCGGGAGCTCTATACGTCGAGGCTTAATGCATAGGGCTCCCCGAGGAGCTCTCTGTGCAGGAGCTCTACGCGGTCTCACAGGGAGCCGAAACGACACACGGAAATAAGATATATGTCGTGGTTTCGTGTTATCGTTTCGGCGGAGCGAAGACAGAACAACACCATATCACGACAAAAGACGACAACATGACATGCATGCCCGTCATCACGACAGAGCGACAAACATATATATGTCGTGATGGCACCGTCTTTTCCCGAACACTGCGCCATTGTTTAGCTTGTTCACCACGCCAAGCCGCCAACACGAAAACTCAACGAATAGGTTATTTGTGATTTCGCCCATAGTAGAAACCAGCCACCATAGTAAATTATTGTAACTAATTATAACTTGTAAAAGACATGTGGAAATTCTCTTCTTAATTTTTTTTCTTCTACAAGCGTCTGACAGGTAAGATTTCTAACCGCAGTTTTAATTCAGGGGGGGCAAAGATATTGAAACATTAAATTGTTATCAACAAACAAAAAACTATTCATCATCTGACCGCTTATCTTTGCTTGGAGTTTTATTTATTTTCAAGTTATCAGAGCATAATTCCTTCCGACGAAAAACACGATATGCGAGAACAGAATGATAATAAATAGCACATATGATCCTTGTATGAATGAAAGAATGCGGTTTTACGGCGTACTAACACGTTAAAGGTTATCTGACGTAACAGGAATGGATATTCCATGTTCTGTCTTTATGTATTAAACATCAACAAATTAACGTACAGATTATATAGAAACAAACATCATCAAATGAATATGCAGAAAGAATATAAAACATTGCTACCTGCAAACGTCTCACATTACTATTACATTTCCCATAGCGCTCCTGTGTATATTGTATGTCCAATTCACAGTGAAAAAAATAAACCTACAGCATGTGCATGTGCTCAAATTCTTCACTGGTTCAAGATATGCACTTATAAAGAAGAAAAGCATACCTTGACCAGGTTGTTTTTAATTTAATGGTTGTGTGATACCTATCAATTTCCAAAGTAAAAATATGTAAACTATTCGCCCACAATACGGTTCGAACCAACAGTTCTAAAATGACGCAGAATTGCCTATAAATATGGTATTGGCATCAATCAGTAGTGGTTTCTAAAATACTGACAATTTAACACAAGGTAGGAAAAAATAAATCACTGCAATACAAAGTCCTGAAAAAAGGAAGAAAAATAGAATTAAAGTTTTATTTCTACATCCTTCATCTGTCCGGAGTATTCAAGGTAGATAATCGGTTGTAAAAGTCCTGCAGTTTTACAAAGTTTCAGCAAACTCTTTGTTTCGCCTCTTATGACATGCATGCACTACCATGATCCTATTCCTGCCATCACTCATTTGGCACCGGGAGTTGTAATTTAACTACAAAATAATGACCATGACAACAGTAATAAAATGGACAAAATACCCTCTGGAGACATGAACCTTCCGATCTTGAGTCATGCTTGAGAAAGTCAAATTTTACATGAATTGTAATTAGTTAATGCATCTAACGACATGTCGGTATACTTTTCTTTTGTATACTGAATATCAAAAACACCAAAACTTGCTTATCAACCCAAAGACTTATATACGTCCTTGTCAAAACTAATAGCTATATTACACCCGAGGGCATATAACACGTCAGGCCTACTTGATCTTAGTGTCAGAGTGGAACGATACCTGTATGTTTTATCACGGTCTAAGGGAAGTAATTGGAGTCAGTCTCCAATATCATGAAATTGTGCAAGGGCAATTATCAGATAACTCTTGGGAAATGTCTGAAATAGTCCATTATGAAGCACATAACAGGTTAATAAGCGTCTACGTGAATGAGTATCAATCATATTTAAAGTGGAACTCAGCGGCCAAGTGGTGCAGGATCTCTTGCCTTTCGCCGGTGAAGTCGTGAGAACATATGTCTGTCAGTTTCTCACGGAAAGGACAGTGGTTCTGCTAACAAAACTGCAGGAATTCACAATTCTTCTTAATAAAGTATAATGAATGATGCTTAGCTCGAACAACCTTTGGCTCTAACTATAATTATTGTTTAGTCCTGTCAAGTCCGAACCATGGCGGTTCTACTGAACATTGTAATAGTGAACGACAAATAATAAATAATACCACGTGGGGATACGTGTAATAGAGCATCACTACCGGAAAGCATTCTAGCAAAAATGCACTTAACGTCACTCTGGGGCTAATGACACGATACTTTCACATATATATAACACAGTTGTAACTAATGTATTAATGGTTTTAATTAATGCAACATCCGTTTTAATTAATTGCAATATATATTTATAAATACAATATAATTTTAATTAATACAATATCAGATTTTTAATTAATACAGTATCCGTTTGAATTCATACAATATCAGTTTTATTTAATACAATATCAGTTTTTAATTAATACAATTTCAATTTTAATTAATACACTATCAGTTTTTATTGATACAACATCAGTTTTAATTAATACAAAATCAGTTTTAATTGATAAAATATCAGTTTTGATTTAATGTAATATACATTTTAATTAATACAAAATCAGTTTTATTAATACAATATTAGTTTAATTGATATAATATCAGTTTTAATTTAATTCAATATCCGCTTTGATTAATACAATATTAGTGTCAATCAATACAATATCAGTTTTAATCAATATAATATAATATTATTTATTAAAATATCAGTTTCAACTAATACAATATCAGTTTTAATTGATACAATATCAGTGTTAATTGATACAATATCAGTTTGTGGAGCGTGTGGCCCAGTGGTAGAGCACCGAACCCATGACCGCATGGTCGTGGGTCCCGATCCTCCGCCACGGCTATGTGTGGTGTCCTTGTGCAAGACACTTATCCGCATATGCTTAGTACTGGTTCTAAGACTTTGAGCTTGAGTAGCCTAATTTGTAAGAACTTCCTTTACAATCGAAGTAAAATAATTAAGTATAAACAATTTACTCATATTTTTATTATCTATTAAATATAACCACTATAATACCTAAATAAGGCGTTAGTTTTTGGCTACCATTCTTAAATTATTTAAAATTATTTATCTTATTAAACAACTTGACGTATATACGTATCAAATCAATCGGTAGTGAAGTGGATAGAGTGTTGGCCGCTTACGCCAGAAGTTCCAGGTTCGATCCTCGGTCCGGCTCGATGCCGCTAAAAAACAGCACTCAGTACTGAGTCTACCAATGCCACTTATAATAAACCATCACTACAGGAAAACATTTGCAGAAAAATGTTTTTAAAGTCACACTACCACTACAATACGAAAATTTCACGTTTATATAAGAACAAAGCTTATTAATGCAATGTCTATATATTAATGTGAGTTACACTTATTTCTATTATCAATAAAACATAACCATTATAATACCTAAATAAGGAGTCGCTTTTGGGAAGCTATTTGCACGTCCAACGTAATCGTTAATTTTTGGCTTTCCTCCATCAACTTATTTCAGAAGTATTATATCCTATTAAACCGCGTAATGCATATATAAAGAAATCAATGAAGATTATATTATTAAGATAACATTACATACTGTTATTCTTCAATAATAGTATAATTACAACATACTGCAATGTTTGCTATTTTTGTCAGTTCACCTAATACAAAAAGAAAATACCATTTTTTTTGGCGAGGAAGGACTAACAGCAATGAACGACAAACTGCCATCCAATGTGATGAATATAGCGCGCAATTGATTGGAACAGACGGAAACATTTTGCTGCAGCCAGGGAGTATACCGAACTTAGATTTCTGGGATTCCGCGATGTAAACCACGACAACACAATTTATATATTGTTGGATGAAGACAGAATCCCTGACGCTGAGATTAAGCTTCTGATTAGAGCCAATGCGATTTTTACGGATCTTTTTTGGAGCGATCGACTGATACAATTTGGAAATATGTTAATAGAATGAGACGTTACTGCGTAAGGAATAACTAGCCAAATCTAAACATCCTAAAACTTAAATTGTCAATCGATGGTGCTTCTAAAGAAATAATGTTCAGTTTTTTTTGTCATTGGTGGGGAAAAAACGGGAGTCGCCATAAGCTCTTTAATGACCTACGTAATCATGATGCTGTTACACTTCAGCGCGTCTCAACCACCGTGATGGTCTAAATAAGACCCTTCCCCTTTAATGCATGTGTATGTATCCGTGCATGCGTGAATGCGTGAATGCGTGCGTGGAGTGAGTGGACTCTTCCAGACACATTCTCAATACTTTGTTGTGGGCTCCTGTATCTATTACTTTGATATCAAAGTCGACAATTTGGTTCGTGTGCGTGTAGTTGTGTGTTTTCATTTAATAAAAGATACATAGACGTCTTATAAATTGATAACAGTGACCTTATCTGTCGTCTGCTCATGGTATCTGTCGTCTGCTCGTCGGAGATTGGAGACGCGATGTTAAAAAAGAAAACATCTGGAAATATTTTGATTGGAAGATAGTCGAAAATATCGTTCATTTTACAAGGCAGAGAAACACTACGTTATGTGACCAATTATTTTGTGGTGACTTTTATATACTCCCTAATTACATATGCAAGTTGATTCTGAAGAGAATATGAAACGTGGTTGATCGGAGACGAGATGTCAAAATTTTTTTTAGAAATTAGTTTCATTCCATGATTGTCGAATATCCGCCCACTGTACAAGCAGAAACAATTTGTCATGCAGCCAATTACCCGTATGTTGACTTTTATATATTTTCTAATTACATGTCTAATTACTTCTGACGAAAACATGAAACGTAAGTCAGTCCGGAAACAGATTGTAAACTGAATTCGCAGTGAGCGATGTTGATGATGGACACTACAGATACGGGCTGAATAATGGAAGGGGAAGACATGAACACTTTCATCGGAATTTGCAGGGCAGCGTTGAGTTCGATTAAAACATGTTTACTGTGTTTATAAACGTGAACATGCCCAACTGAACTAACAGTAAACGAGAATCGGACTACATCAGCACGTAATTAAACACAAGAAAGAACGGCTGCTTATGTTAGCAGCGAACACGTCGTTCAGTTGACGTCTGTTATCAAACGTTAGCTACAATGAATTTACTCTAAATATTCAAACAAACAAATAAATAAATAAACATATCAACAACAACCAACCAAGAACAAACACATTAGTGCAGTATGTGTGAAACCGAAAGTTCTTTCAATAAAAAACAGCTCTTAGAAGCAAACATTTCCTTGCTAGATAACACCATTAACGCTATCACTTTTACAAGGAAGATTTGTAACCCTATATACACATTCAATACTGTTGTTGAAAAAGCAGCGATGCCAGGATGCTTATGTTTCCATTTTGCGTGATACCACAACTAAATAGTGTTTATGTTTCATTTACAACGCCGATGATTATCGGTCGATCTCTCCCAAACTTAGACCATGCTACTATACAGATTGTATGTCTGGGATCTAGATGTATAATTGACTTGTCGTCTGTTTTTACCCTCCGGAATCTCGAACATCTCGGTTCGGGATAACACTGGCTACAACACTAATGTTGCTGTCAGTTCGCATTAAAGAAGCCGTATAACTCACCGTACACGGTGATGCCATACAAATATCCAATTATGCGCCTGTTAAGTGACACGTGCCACGATCTGCTAGCAGTAGGTACAGTCGTACATATTCGGACAATTCCGTCATCCTTGGGCATTCTGATTTGGGGATATTGACGAGGTGTTCATTGTTCTACATATTGCACAACATGGAATGCAGTGATACACATTGCACTGCATGTTGTTTAGCATCGTTCCAAAAACAAATTTCAAAAATGAATTAAATAAATTGGAGTTTTACGGCGCACGCATACACTTTGGAATTATTCACTTTCTATGTAAAAAAAACACACAAAAAATGAACATACAAAACCATCAACAAATGAATATGCAGAAGGGGCGTAGAATCTTGGTACCAGAATACCTGCAGAGTTTCAGCAAATTATGCTCTATACCCGCCAACCACATTCGGAAGATTGCTATCCCTTTGTAGAGTATATTTACCGGGAACCACATGAATTTTAATATCGTCCAATCATATAAAGAAACTTCTACAATTTAGTATCATGGTAATAAACACGTGGTATGATAATTCTCCGCCCAGTAACGCTATACGAGGGGCGTCCAGTAAGTAATGTTATATTGGTAATAAAATGCAAACAACAAATAATATATTAACATCCTTTAACAAAAATGCACTTATTCAATCGTTTAACCTTCCCGTTGTTCGTTTCGTGTATACCTTTCAGACACTGAAATATCACATTTTTGTCGGCAAAGCAATACCTTCATCTGTCTTTGATAGCCATATTTTGCTGACATTCTTTTCCAATAACTTGAAATTGGTAACTGCTTGTTCAATTTTCGTTCTGTTTCTATAAAAATATCAAATATGCGATGCAAGTACTCTACTTGCGCACTATACATTCATGCATCTCTCTGTATATGGGCATTTTTTTCAATATAATTGACTGCAATGTATACGACTGTATGTGGTCAAGACCTCGATGATAAGTTTTCTGGAAATCGCACATTGTTTGTTGGTATCAACATATGCACAATAAATAAATCTGCTTGACTGTGAAAGTTCACGATTGACATGTTCACGGTTCATAACTTATTGGACGAATAACATTACTTATTGAACGTCCCTCGTATGGACACTTGGTCCACCGGAACTAGCACCACTTTTTAAACGTATTAAGAGATTGGAGCTTACGGAGTGGCAATCTCCCTGCACGTCCGAACGTGATGGACATTTGCATTCCACTGAATATTTTAAGTTATGGTATTCCAATGATTATTTTAAGTTATGTCCGATTCCTCATTTATGACACCGGACCCGTTTAGCTCAGTCGGTAGCGCGTCTGTCTAACAATCCAGGGGTCTCGAGTTCGAACAGTTGCGGAGATGGTGTAAATGAATACTGGTAAACATTCCAGGATTTTAGGAAAGAGCGGTTAGATTAACTGATCGTCTGTTAGCACTCGGTAGCATGACAATTACGCTAACTATTCAAATAAATTCGCGTATTACATTTCTGCAGTAAAAGAGGGATTATTTTAATATGTTTGATATTTCTTTGAACGCAGAAAATGAGACGAATAGTCTTTTCTGTTGGCACCATGTTGCCTTTTTTATATTGGTCCGTCTAAAAGATATAATTCATGGCGAATTAACATTAGGTATTGAAAATGTTTAACGGCGCCTATTTGTAATTGGTAAAATTCAACTTCCATTAGAACTTAAATTATGATCCATTGGGAAGAAGCCATAGTTTGACCGGTGATTCATTTGGAATTGTCGCTTAATATGCTTTAAGCAATTAGTACCGACTCTATTCATCAGCGCGTGTTTACAATTATGTCCGCTAATTTCCTTGAAGCAAGACCACTTTCCCCACTGAATCCATCATAGTATGTTTACAAAGTGTCGCCGATTATCCTTGAAGTCTACAAACATGCATCATCGCGAGGTCCTTTTTTTCTTGAAGCAATATCTGATGACGGGTTAAGGCGCCTCTTCCACGGATAGCCATACCTGCATCTGATCTTAATTCAATAAACGGTCTTCACTCAGATATCGGTCTGTTGGAGGAAAGACACCAGTCAATAATGTACAATCACGACTATTAAAACAAATGGACATGCGCAGCGGTTATTAAAAAGACACTTGTCTGAATATCTGCAGGGGCGGTATTATAAAGTCATTAAGTATCTTCATTATTGGATTCACTCTCTTTTTTTCTCTGTCCGTCCGTCCGTCCGTCCGTCTGTAATGATCATTATTTCTATATACACAGCAAAATTATCGTTGAATACGTCAAACGTGCCGTAAAACAGTATTCAATCAATCGGTTTATGGAAACACCAGTGCATGAAAGGCAGGGAATGTATTGTCACTAGGTTTGGCTCCATTGCATGGAAGGGAATGCATGGAACGTATTGTCACTAGGTTTGACTCCAGTGCATGGAAGGCAAGGAATGTATTGTCACTAGGTTTGACTCCAGTGCATGAAAGGCGGGGAATGTAGTGTCACTAGGTTTGACTCCAGTGCATGAAAGGCAGGGAATGTATTGTCACTAGGTTTGACTCCAGTGCATGGAAGGCAGAGAATGTATTGTCGTTAGGTTTGACTCCAGTGCCTGGAAGGCATGGCATGTATTGTCACTAGGTTTGACTCCAGTGCCTGGAAGGCAGGAAATTTATTGTCGCTAGGTTTGACTCCAGTGCATGGAAGGCAGGGAATGTATTGTCGCTAGGTTTGACTCCAGTGCATGGAAGGCAGGGAATGTACTGTTGCTAGGTTTGACTCCAGTGCACGGAAGGCAGGGAATGTATTGTCATTAGGTTTGACTCCAGTGCCTGGAAGGCAGGGAATGTATTGTCACTAGGTTTGACTCCAGTACATGGAAGGCAGGGAATGTATTGTCATTAGGTTTGACTCCAGTGCATGGAAGGCAGGGAATGTATTGTCATTAGGTTTGACTCCAGTGCATGGAAGGCAGGGAATGTATTGTCATTAGGTTTGACTCCAGTGCCTGGAAGGCAGGGAATGTAGTGTCGCTAGGTTTGACTCCAGTGCCTGGAAAGCAGGAAATGTATTGTCATTAGGTTTGACTCCAGTGCATGGAAGGCAGGGAATGTATTGTAGCTAGGTTTGACTCCAGTGCCTGGAAGGCAAGGAATGTATTGTCACTAGGTTTGACTCCAGTGCATGGAAGGCAGGGAATGTATTGTCACTAGGTTTGACTCCAGTGCCTGAAAGGCAGGGAATGTATTGTCATTAGGTTTGACTCCAGTGCCTGGAAGGCAGGGAATGTATTGTCATTAGGTTTGACTCCAGTGCATGGAAGGCAGGGAATGTATTGTCGCTAGGTTTGACTCCAGTGCCTGGAAGGCAGGGAATGTATTGTCATTAGGTTTGACTCCAGTGCCTGGAAGGCAGGGAATGTATTGTCATTAGGTTTGACTCCAGTGCATGGAAGGCAGGGAATGTATTGTCGCTAGGTTTGACTCCAGAGCCTGGAAGGCAGGGAATGTACTGTCGCTAGGTTTGACTCCAGTGCATGGAAGACAGGGAATGTATTGTCACTAGGTTTGACTCCAGTGCATGGAAGGCAGAGAATGTATTGTCATTAGGTTTGACTCCAGTGCATAGAAGGCAGGGAATGTAGTGTCCCTAGGGTTGACTCCAGTGCATGAAAGGCAGGGAATGTATTGTCGCTAGGTTTGACTCCAGTGCATGGAAGGCAGGGAATGTATTGTCGCTAGGTTTGACTCCAGTGCATGAAAGGCAGGGAATGTATTGTCGCTAGGTTTGATTCCAGTGCCTGGAAGGCAGGGAATGTATTGTCGCTAGGTTTGAATCCAGTGCATGAAAGGCAGGGAATATATTGTCACTAGGTTTGACTCCAGTGCATGGAAGGCAGGGAATGTATTGTTACTAGGTTTGACTCCAGTGCATGAAAGGCAGTGAATATATTGTCGCTAGGTTTGACTCCAGTGCATGGAAGGCAGGGAATGTACTGTCACTAGGTTTGACTCCAGTGCATGAACGGCAGGGAATGTATTGTCACTATGTTTGACTCCAGTGCATGAAAGGCAGGGAATGTATTGTCACTAGGTTTGACTCCAGTGCATGGAAGGCAGAGAATGTATTGTCGCTAGGTTTGACTCCAGTGCATGGAAGGCATGGCATGTATTGTCACTAGGTTTGACTCCAGTGCATGGAAGGCATGGAATGTATTGTCACTAGGTTTGACTCCAGTGCATGGAAGGCGGGGAATGTAGTGTCACTAGGTTTGACTCCAGTGCATGAAATGCGGGGAATGTAGTGTCACTAGGTTTGACTCCAGTGCATGAAAGGCAGGGAATGTATTGTCACTAGGTTTAACTCCAGTGCATGGAAGGCAGAGAATGTATTGTCGCTAGGTTTGACTCCAGTGCCTGGAAGGCATGGCATGTATTGTCACTAGGTTTGACTCCAGTGCATGGAAGGCATGGAATGTATTGTCATTAGGTTTGACTCCAGTGCATGGAAGGCAGGGAATGTATTGTCATTAGGTTTGACTCCAGTGCATGGAAGGCATGGAATGTATTGTCACTAGGTTTGACTCCAGTGCCTGGAAGGCGGGACATTTATTGTCGCTAGGTTTGACTCCAGTGCATGGAAGGCAGGGAATGTATTGTCGCTAGGTTTGACTCCAGTGCATGGAAGGCAGGGAATGTACTGTTGCTAGGTTTGACTCTAGTGCACGGAAGGCAGGGAATGTATTGTCATTAGGTTTGACTCCAGTGCCTGGAAGGCAGGGAATGTATTGTCACTAGGTCTGACTCCAGTACATGGAAGGCAGGGAATGTATTGTCATTAGGTTTGACTCCAGTGCATGGAAGGCAGGGAATGCATTGTCATTAGGTTTGACTCCAGTGCATGGAAGGCAGGGAATGTATTGTCATTAGGTTTGACTCCAGTGCCTGGAAGGCAGGGAATGTAGTGTCGCTAGGTTTGACTCCAGTGCCTGGAAAACAGGAAATGTATTGTCATTAGGTTTGACTCCAGTGCATGGAAGGCAGGGAATGTATTGTCGCTAGGTTTGACTCCAGTGCCTGGAAGGCAAGGAATGTATTGTCACTAGGTTTGACTCCAGTGCCTGGAAGGCAGGGAATGTATTGTCACTAGGTTTGACTCCAGTGCCTGGAAGGCAGGGAATGTATTGTCACTAGGTTTGACTCCATTGCATGGAAGGCAGGGAATGTATTGTCATTAGGTTTGACTCCAGTGCATAGAAGGCAGGGAATGTAGTGTCCCTAGGTTTGACTCCTGTGCATGAAAGGCAGGGAATGTATTGTCGCTAGGGTTGACTCCAGTGCATGAAAGGCAGGGAATGTATTGTCGCTAGGTTTGACTCCAGTGCATGGAAGGCAGGGAATGTATTGTCGCTAGGTTCGACTCCAGTGCATGAAAGGCAGGGAATGTATTGTCGCTAGGTTTGATTCCAGTGCCTGGAAGGCAGGGAATGTATTGTCGCTAGGTTTGAATCCAGTGCATGAAAGGCAGGGAATGTATTGTCACTAGGTTTGACTCCAGTGCATGGAAGGCAGGGAATGTATTGTTACTAGGTTTGACTCCAGTGCATGAAAGGCAGTGAATATATTGTCGCTAGGTTTGACTCCAGTGCATGGAAGGCAGGGAATGTATTATCACTAGGTTTGACTCCAGTGCATGAACGGCAGGGAATGTATTGTCACTAGGTTTGACTCCAGTGCATGAAAGGCAGGGAATGTATTGTCGCTAGGGTTGACTCCAGTGCATGAAAGGCAGGGAATGTTATGTCACTAGGTTTGACTCCAGTGCATGAAAGGCAGGGAATGTATTGTCACTTAATGCAAACTCCAGTACATGGTAGACGGGGAACATATAACTCGAGTCCTAAAAGGATGGAAGACAAGGAATGTATTTTCATTGGGTGTAACTCTTGTACATGGGAGACGAAGAATATATTTGCACCGGGTGTAACTCCAGTATATGGGAGACAAGGAATGTATTTTTACTGGTTGTAACTCGTGTACATGGGAGACGAGGAATATATTTGCACTGGGTTGAACCCCAGTATATGGGAGACAGGGAATGTATTTTCACTGGGTTAAACTCCAGTATATGGGAGGCAGGGAATGTATTTGCACTGGGTTTAACTCCAGTTTATTGGAGATAGGAAATGTCATGATTTTCACTGGGTGTAACTCATGTACATGGGAGACGGAAAATATATTTGTACCAGGTTAACTCCAGAATATGGAAGACAGGGAATGTATTTTCACTGGGTGTAACTCCAGTATAATGGAGACAGGGGGTGTATTTTCACTGGGTGTACTCCAGTACATGAGAGACAGGTAATATATTTTCACTGGGTGTAAATCCAGTATAAAGGAGACAGGGAATGTATGTTCACTGGGTGGAACTCCAGTATATATATATGGGAGACAGGGAATGTATTTTCACTGGGTGTAACTCCAGTATAATGGAGACAGGGGGTGTATTTTCACTGGAGGTACTCCAGTACATGAGAGACAGGTTATATATTTTCACTGGGTGTAAATCCAGTATAAAGGAGACAGGGAATGTATGTTCACTGGGTGTAACTCCAGTATATATATGGGAGACAGGGAATGTATTTTCACTGGGCTTAACTCCAGTACATGGGAGACGGGGAATATATTTGCACCCATCAGAGTTTAGGAGACGAGGAATATATTTTAACCAATATAGCTGCCTTAAATCTTGTCTGCACATTTCTATAATGCCTTAGATTATGTGTATGTGTTTTTGTTTTCTACAACTGAATTGTTTTCCCCCAAGAATACTGACGCGGAGTGAAGAAGCTTTTACGGAAGATAACTGATGAATTTTGTTTGCAATTATTGTTTCCCATCATCCGTGAAGACGAAAAGAAACACTGCTAATTTTTCTTAATTATAAAATCCGTAAAGCAATCAGGACTGTGTGTAACGTTTTGTCAAATAACAGATAAATTGCACGTTATCGCATCGAGACTTTTGATTGAACAGTTGCGCCAATACATTAGTAATGGAAGCATCGCTGATTGTATCTGAGGCCGTAAAACACACAGACGCACCACCTGACGTGAATATCGAGCTAGCGCCGATTTTAATCTACTGCCGGTGACAGAATGTATCCTTTACGCTAACATTATATAGAAATCTGCTGTTTTTTTCGTAAATAGGCGAATGGGAGAATAAAAATGGACGACCCGCAGGCAGACAAAGTTCAGGTAGGGAATGAGTCACTAAAAAAAATAGTTGTCTAAATAATAGATGCGTCATAGTCATTTTTTTAAAAAAAAAAAAAATCTGCGAATCCAGTCAGATTTTATATGGGGAGTGAGTGATTATACACCAAGTTATCATTATTACCATTCGTGTATGGCTATAAACACCATATTAAACTATGCTAGATTGCCAACATTTTTGTTTGATGTGGTATGGCGCTAGTGGAAGAGCAACGGACCAATTACCGGACAGACGTGGGTTCGATCCCCCAGGAGCGGTATCCTTAAACATGACATTTTATCCGCATATTCTTAGTACTGGTGTTGTCAACGAAAATTTCAAACATAAAATGTCCAAAATTTCGTTTTGTGGTGTTAATCAGATTTATTTTTATACTATTTGCCGCTCGCCATTGTGACCTCTCTCTAAGCAATATTTAAACAATTCTCAGACACAAACTGCTTCCGTTCTACAAGTAACTTGTGTCTTAAAAGATAAAAAAAAAGTATTTATTACATTGGGAATATGCAAAATATTGCACTCTTAAATTTAAATTTTGCAATTATCCATTTTTTTGGTTCATTTAACCATCGTATATACATAACGTTCGTTGTCCCTTTTAGACTTCCGTAGGAGACAAATAGCCTATCAAAATTCTTAATGCGGCTTAATCGTTCCATCTAGGCGAAGACCTCTTACATTAGAAATATGAGTGGGACCATGTTGATTCGAAAATAATGCGTACCTAATCCTTCTGAAATTACTTTTGGATCATTTCCCAATTTATTAGAAATGCTTTCAGAGGGATGGCATGCGGGGTCGGGTTTAATTCCCAGAATATAATACTTATAAGCCCCTGAAGCCAGACGGGATTTGTGTTTTGTATTCCTGTCATATTTCTAGAGAAGTAAAGCCGTACAGTAATTAGAGGAGCCTACGGTTTGTGGTGCCCCTTTTACATCATGCAGAAGACATTATTAGTGCATATCATATTTCTGAGATATAATCATGAATCTCTTTTTATTGATAAGTCCGTTTGGTGCACAATATCTTCCACTCAGCAAAACGTCGGCTGATACTTGTACATAGGCAGATCTAGGAAAGCCAGTCCGGAGTGAGATGGGTGGGGGCCACAAACAAAACGTCGGCTGATACATGTACATAGGCAGATCTGGGAAATCCAGTCAGAAGTGAGATGGGTGGGGGCCACAAACAAAACATCGGCTGATACATGTACATAGGCAGATCTAGGAAATCCAGTCCGGAGTGAGATCGGTGGGGGCCACAACAAAATGTCGGCTGATACAAGTACATAGGCAGATCTAGGAAGTTCTGTCCGCAGTGGATTGGGAAGAGGAGCACAAACAATTAATAAGATGAAGGTCAAAGTACATTTTTTCACAATTTTGATGGAAAATATTGCCATTTCCATACATTTCAAAGCTCAGTGACGCTGAGTTTGGAAGCTCAGTAACGCTGAATTTGGAGCTGGTGGGGGGGGGGGGGGGGTAGGGGTTAGGGTGCAGGGGTTTGACCCCGAATCTCCATCTCCACCTGCCCCCCCTGCAACTGGCTCCGCCAGTGTGATATTTCAAACAAACAATTACCTATTTAATCTGACTACGTATGTAGTTAATGATAATGTTCAAGACCCATTCATTACAATAATATGTAAATCAACATGGTTTTAATTAAAACATTAATGATGTAATAAATACAAAGAATAGTTTATTGTATAGTGCCTTGGGATCAGTCCGACCCATAAGCTTTAGCATGCTCAACATGCAGCACGCATGATAACACGGTAATATACATATATCACACATATATCTATCAACTGTAACCAATACTACATCACAAACAAGCACCGATAATCCATCGATTACAGGTCACATTGCACCCGCATTGGCTGATAAAGTTTGTATTTTTTCATCTTCCATCAAGTGAATGTTTTGCATAATTCTTTTCAATGTTAATTTAGGTATATGTCAGTAAAACATTACACTGAAAGTTATAGTAGTTGTCGTGTCGTCTTGTTAAAATTTTTGTTCTATTTCTCATAGCCCGTTCTCTCTCTCTCCCTCCCTCCCTCTCTCTTTCTCTCTCTCCCTATCTCTATCACCACTTCCTCCCTCCCCCTCTCTCTCTCTTCCTCCCCCCTCTCTATCTCCCTCTCTTTATCTCCCTATCTCTATCACCACTTGCTCCCTCCCTCTCTCTTTCTCTCTCTCTCTCTCTCTCTCTCTATCTCCCCCTCTCTCTCTCGCTCTCTCTCTCTCTCTCTCTCTCATAATATAACTGATGATAACGTCGTCAACCACTGATATTTTTTACAGATTTATTAAATATCCTTTTACCTCTGTAATCCCCCAAAGGACTGCTATATTTGCGTCTGTTATTACGAGACATGATAACTTGAAAGTAATGACGGCAAGAATAATGACAACGCTTGAATAATGAATGACCGGGTCTATATTGTGGTCGCCGACAATATTTCTCATCTAAAATTACATAATGCCTCATTATAAACATGACATAAATACCATTAAGACAACAATACGTTTTACGAGTGTCAACATGTGACGATGTTCGCATTTGTGTAAGGTGAGAATACAGCACGACATCCACAAAACGTGATGTAATTGATTTATACATCTTACTGAAATATCATAGGCCTTGAAAGAAAACACAATTTTCTGTTTTATTGTTGTTTGTTCAATTCTGTATTGGACGGGTTTTGCGTTTCTTGTTCGCTATTGTTTTTCTTTCAAAAGCTACTCGACTAGACGGTGTTAATAGAAAATTTATTATGCTGGGAAGCGCCAACTGGTCGTAAAATTATATTCGCTTTTATTGTAGTTTGTGTGTGCCAATACAAGTAAAAACATACGGAAAGACAAGTAATAGGTCCCATTTTAAATGATTTTTTTATCAAGTGATTTTATAATTATCAAGCAATCTGAAACATGTTTGAGATTATGCTATGTCAAATCTTTACCAATTAGCATTTTTATAACAAATAGTATAAAAATGCATTAATCCGAAGTTTGACGGAATTCACCGAGCATGTACGATCGGTTCATCGGTTCACCAGCCTCAACCTTTAAACTATTGCAACGTCGTACTTTTAATCTATGTAAATAATGCTTTTTTTTTTTTTAGTAATTTGCTATATTTCCTTTCATCTATGAAAATATTGCTAACCAGTTCTTATCAAAGGCAATAATCGGTATTTTAAGATATATATATCTTTTTTTAAATATGCGCAAATGTGCTCTTTTTCTTCTTCAACTTTTTAATTAAAAAAATGTTTGTTTTTTGCATTATTTAGTATAAAGATAAGCAATAGAGTCCATAGCTTTATCAAGTCAAATAATTGTGCTTTGGTTTGGTAAACATATTTTATGTTTAATATGTCTCTTATAATTCTTTTAGAATGGCTATGTCATTTAAACGTTCATGTATTATTATAAGTACATAGATGATACCAAAATAAAGATAATACTACATACTACTTTATCATCGGATACACAATAGAATTCCAGCTCCGCTGTGTATACAATATCACAGCAGTGGCAACATTCACTCACTGCCGCCTCTCTGACTGGAATTGCTGGATATGCCAATGCCCAGTTTTGAAAAGGCTTTGTCTGATTCCGACTCCAAAGGCAGTAACACTACCAAATATGCGAACAGCAATACAACGTGTAAATCACGTGTTATCTTTCACAAACATGACTTAATCGGTGTAACCCAAGAGGACCATGATCTTAATTTGCTCACCTAGTTAAACAAGATTTACCACTTGCAGAGACTACTGGCAGGTTACGACACAATACTCAACTGATGGCCTATTTCAATACATTGCTTTATTAAATGTTTGCCATGTACACAACATTAAGTAAATAACTTATTAATACATACATAAAGACGGAACGGGCAATGTAACACAGACACAAGTTGGTAACAAGAGGCCTAAGAGTGGCTATATCGCTCTACTGGAAACAAATCGCTAGAGGAAATATTTTTATTGTAAGTTTCCTTTAAATTTTGCCTATAAGCCCTTGCGTATGGCGACTCCAAATTTAATCCCAGGGACCCGGCTTCCATAAACGTTTAAGGGGACCACCATGCAATGCTACATGTAAAATATCTAAGGGCCAGGCCTAAAACCTTCAGAAAAAACTGTTTTAAAAAAACAGTGATCCCTGTGGCGGTGCCAAATGTAACCCCAGGGACTTTGCTTTAACAAACCTTTATATGGGATCTATGCATTTAACTTTCAGAGAAAATTTGTTTTGTTTTTAAACTTTACATTAAAATGTGTTTATAAGCCCTATGGCTGGGGCATTTGTGGTAGAATCAAACTGTTTCAAGAACTTGTCCGAGCTATTGTTGTTGTGTAACTGCTGTGCAAGTTTGGCTAGGATTCAATGAAAAATGGAGGTGCTATCTGGTCTTCAAGAGAAAGGTTAACAGGCAATTTATCACAAAATAAGGTTCCCATGTCTTTGCCCAGTAGAGCTAAACTCATTGCCCAGTAGAGCTAAACTCACACTGAGCCATTGGCTAAGGTGAGCTGAATTTATGGTTTTACCACAGTCATCCAACACAGGATAGCTTCATATTTCTTTAAATGACATCAAAGAAAACAAATAAGAAAATATGTTTCTTTCTTTTATTAGCACTTTTATCATCATTTAAAAAAAAGGTTCATATAAAAATAATTTAATTATCAAATGCCATCAGATGAGGTGATTTATATATTTTCATGTAAGAATTTGTATTTTCATGTAGGAAACATGGGCAGTCTGTGTTACTGTAAAACGTCCAAAACCCAACTATGTAGTGACTAAAGTACAGAGAGTTTTCAGAGTGTAAAGGATAGAGCACGCACATTTGTGCGTATTCACTTTTTGTAGTCATTGTACAAAATGTGCTCCTAACCAAATGCGTTTTTATAAAATGTGTTCTTCATCAAATGTAAAGTTACAGAATGTGTTCCATACCACATGTATTGTTTCAAAATGTGTTATTATATAAGTGTGTCCCAAAATACAACGGTATGAAATGTGCTCCCAACCAAATGCATTGCTCCGAACTAAATTCATTGTAGCAAAAAAACATTTTGAATGAAATCCGTTGATATAAACTAATTGTCAGACATTTTCTATAAAAAAAATATGTAAATGAACAGATATTTGTTTTACAAACATAAATAATTGACTGAGTAGTGAATAGAAGGATATCTATCAATAGATAAAATTTAAAAAATAACTGCTCAAATATAAATTTGTCAAATTAAATGCTAAAATTCAGAATTCAGAATTCAACTGCTTAATTTAATTAAATCAACAATCAAATTTCAAAACACTTCAATATAATAAAATGGTGAAAAATACATAAAGGGTCAATAAAAATAAATACATTACATACAATTCTCTTAACAAAATAAATAAAAATAAAAAGAGCCATGTTGGACATTTGCAATGTTATTATGGTTATACATTATGGTTACTGAATAATGCACTTCCTCTCAATGTCCTGTGTCATTGTGTGAAGATTCAACAAAATCCCTTGTACGAATTTGGAGTTATGCTCTGGACAAGTAAATTTAATAAAGGGAGATAATTGAAAAAGTAAGCAAGGTAGAGTTATGGTTACTGTACAGCTACAAAATTTCTATTTCTTTAAATGATTACTTAAAACGTGTTACACATTAAATGACCACATAAAATTGAAATCATAACGAATTTTTACACATTGGTAAAGGATTACATGTAAAATGGTCAAGGTAAATGTTAATGTAAACTTAATTGAGTTGAGGTAAATCTCCAGATGAGATGTTTAGTGAAACTAGGGCCTATTATACATCCCAATCAATTCAATTAGGTCATTAGAAACTTTTTCATCTTTTTAATGAAGTTTTTTCCATATGGATCATCATATAGTTATAATACTATATATCGTGTATATAAAAGAATAAAACTGTGAGCAAAACAGGTTACCGTTTTATTTCCTTGGTAAAGACACACATGATCAGAGTTTGACAAACACCTTTCAATGAAAACCTCAATATTTATTCACATAAAATATTCTCACATAAATGAAAACAAAGCAACTTATTTTGACGGATATTGGAATTTATTGTTTTTCAGCAAAAAGAGTGAAGTGAAATATATAGAGTTTGAAATCAATATATTGTTGAATGAGAGATTCTGACAATCAGGAAATTAAGATTTGAAGGACTCTTGAAAAACACTGTCAGTTTCTATTCATACCATACACAGGCTGACTCAGAGGAGTGGGACCCCATCCCCACATTGACATTTCCTGAATACTGAAAATAGGTATCTATTTCAGCAAAAATGGTGAAAACTGTAATACTTGGACAGTGGAAAATAAAACCAAATGTTTTGATAGAGGACAGTCAGTTTAGGGGCCATGAGTTTGAATTCCTTCCTGGCCACAGTCTCTGTGATTAACTTTGTTTTACGGCCATAAGTCTCCTATCTCTAAATATGTGGGGAAGTAGTCAGTGACTTGCAGGTCTAGATAAGGTGTGACTAGTACTGCTTTACTGCTTAGTGGATCCCAGAAATGATTATAACAGAAATACTGTTGCAAAAAGACAGGTGGAAAAAACATACAAACAAACACTTGATGAAACCAACTGCCTGAATCACAACTTTTATATTACACAATAGAATTAAATTAAATCTCACTTCTATTAAATAAGAAACTACGTTAAAATTATGCAATAACACTCTATCCATGGCTTAAGTATTATGTCATCTACGGATTATACTTGCAATGTTTCATCTCAAACCCAGCTGAGAATTCAAACTGATAAAAAACATTTTATAAACAAATGCATTATAAGATAAGCATGGAAAAACAAACATGCCAAACAAAATAAATGAGAATTAAGATTTGTAAACAAGATACAATTGTAAAGACTATTAAAATTTGTTTGCATATTTCAGGATTACAAATGAACTGTCTTGCTTTATTTCACATGAGAAAAAATTGAAATTAATGCAGTTGAAAATTAAAGTACATTATATACCATAGTTGAATTGTTTTTTCACATAATTTTCTTCTGTTATAATGATTGATTGAATATCTAGCATAATTTTATAGCTACGAAGGTTAACAGATGATCAATTCTTTCCAAAGCACATCCATCTCCACAAGTAACTGATAACTTTTCCATTTTAGTCAGTGGTGGGAAATGAATTACAATGAGACGCAGTGTTGTATACAATCATCAGAGACTGTGACCATGTGACCATGACCCCTAGACTGATAGTCAGATGCACTACAGCCTATGCTCACTGGACCCAGCTTTCAAATGATTTTGTAAATATTGAATCAATAATTAACCAACTAAACAAAATATGTTTTTAATCTAATTAACATAAATTAATTGATAAATTAATTGTCAGCCGAGACTATTGAACACAGGACTAATTTGCCGAAAATCTGCATCCTTTAAAGCTGAGCAAACAGCTGTACAGAGCGCCATTTTGAGCATCACTTCAAATTCTGGCAGTTATTGTCTTCTGGTCATACTTTTTAGGGCCACAATTTTTATAGATATTTCTGGTAAAATTGGAAGTGGTGAGAGTATTATCTTTGTGCAATTATATAAAGGGTATAATACAATTGAACAATGTCATGGGATGAGTTTACATATTTGGTAGCATTCAGGAAGCGGTATAAGGTGTGCCCCCATCCCCATCCACCCTACCTATGTTCCACACTTGTGTTCTATAGCAAGCAGAAAAAAAATCAAAAACAAAGAACCTTTAAAATTCGCAAACAAAAAATCGCACTGAACTGTCATCATTTTTGCTTAATAAATATTTCATATATTTTATCAATTGCTTTCCTACCTTATATACCAAAAGGATACAGAAACACAAGGCGAATAACAGAGCCACATTATCTAACTAATGTAAGTGATATTTACAGTTTTAGATTATGTTTGTTAAGGTTTTTATTTCATTAATGATTTTGTCAAATATGATCATTATTATTGACAAAATCATTATACTGAGTACCTTTACATATGGACAAAATCATTATAATGAAATACCTTTACATATGGACAAAATCATTATAATGAAATACCTTTACATATGGACAAAATCATTATTATGATATACCTTTACATATGGAACAAATCATTATAATGAAATACCTTTACATATGGACAAAATCATTAAAATGAAATACCTTTACATATGGAACAAATCATTATAATGAAATACCTTTACATATGGACAAAATCATTTTAATTAATTACCTCTAAATACATATTCTGAAAATGTAAATTTCGCTTTAAACAGTTTTATAATGTGGCTCTGATATTCACCCTGCGGTTCTTTATCATAACGTAATAAACTTTCATTCTGAATCTTCCGATAAGTGTCCAAGATATTATCGTCCCATTGGTGCAAGAAGGTACCAAGTGACATTTTCATAGTTTTGAGATAATCGCGTTTAAAGGTTTGGGCATGTCTCGTAAATCAGTAATTTATTATTTTGAAATCATTTTAACATCAGTTGATTCATTATGATTTGTTTTATATGTCTTACAAGTTTCAAATTAATATTTTATCAAAATATGATGATTTTGATCATTTTAGCACTTGATACCTTTTTGCATTAAGCAAATGTAAAATAATTTCAGTGCTCAAACGAGCCATATGGCATATGGTACCTTTTTGCATGGTTATATTTTCATAATTAATGGTTAAAATTTAACCAAAAGGTACCATGTGTCAAATAGCACTTTCTTGCTCTGACAAAAAGATGAATTTTTCAACATCTTAAAACTGAAATGTGACCAAAACAGTGCTAAGTGAAACTATTAGCAATATAATTGTAGTCATAATGCCATTTAATATAAAATTTTGGTTTATTTTATTTAAGACATAATCAGTTTATGTTTGAATTCAATAGAAACAAAGTTTACTATACTAGCAAACAACTACAATATTGGGCTATGCCAAGTGTAAAACCGTTCTTCTAAGTACTGCCATGTTATTTAAAACTAACACTACAGTGAAGGCTCTAAAGCAAGAATACTGTTTGTATGAAGTGTTTCATTTCATTCGTCCTTTAAGCTGCTTTCAAACCAATGGTCTAGTTGTCTGCGAAGTATCCATGGAAATCTTCCAGAATGATTCCGTTTATGCACAGAGTAATCAAGTCCCTTTTCTTCTGAACTGATATTGCCAACTTGCCATAGCAAAGACTTATATCAGACACATGTTCTGGCAATTTGTGAAGTTTACCATTTTGACGACTGGCTTTATGTGGAAATCTTCCCTCACTTGCATCCACTTAACTATTAGCCAGTTGATACGCTCTCCAGTGGTTGAAAATTTGAGGGTTGAACAGTGTGTTTGTACAAACGATTTGAAGTCCAAAACATGATCATAACACATTGGTACAGCAATATATGGATTTTTCTTTCTAGCCAGACCTATCGTACAAAGAAGGATGTATTTTTCATGGCCTTTTCAGTTGTAGAGTGAACAGAGTCGCACTCCATCTGTGAATGACCAGATTACAGAAATTTATGATTAAATGTTTGTAACTAAGGTATTTGCAACATTGTATGAGGGGCATCAGAAAAGTCTGTGCATTTGATGCGGTATAAGAAAGTGAAGCTAACTTTGATAAAACTGACTCTATCAGACCCTCTAAGTACCCTAAACACGTCTGCACACTTTTTCAAATGTTGAAATCAATCAGAAAATGCCTTTCTGTAGTCCTCGTTTGGTATACTACTGATTCATTGAAATCCCGCTAATCTGATCTTCTGACGGTACTCGAACTGGCGACGGCTTCTCATGCACTATTTGATGACAGAATTGAGCCAGAAGTAAAAAGTGGATGGGCCTTGGTGTGTAATTAGTGACCACAAGAATTACTTTTAGTGCATAAAACATTCTAGTAACAGTAGTATGTTCAAGTACTGGCACCTGTGGCACCATTCCGTCTGCATCCTAATATAAGGCATACTTTACACATTTCACAGTCTTGGTTCTCCTTGCTATTTGAGGCCTTTCCCCATTTTACCAATCCAAACTTTATTATTTTCTTTTACCTTCCAAATAAAAAAAATGATACCCATGTTTCATCACCAGTATACTACTCGTGCAGCAGCCTAATGTCACAACCACCGTACCTATCTAAATATTCATGAGCCATTCTAACCCGCATCATCTTTTACTCAGAAGTCAAACGATGTGTATCCATCTGGCACAAGTCTTCCTAAGATTCCGTTTATATAAGAAGCACTGCCGTCAAATTTAAGTCACATAACTAGGAAATATCCTCCACAGTGTATCTTGCGTCTATTTATATCTTCCTACACAGCTACATCATCTTTCTTACTAAACACTGACTTATGATGGCCATCTTGCCCTGTGGTCATCTTTAACACTGTCTCTACCATATTTAAAACGTAGTGACCAGTTTGCAACTGCACCATACTTAAGAGCAATTTCCCCATTAAATTTGTCCAAATCCGCTTTAATATATGTAGGCGAACTAATTAATATGGTCTGTATTTTGATATACGTCCGTTGCTCTTCTATGACCATTTTGACCTGATTTACTAAAATTCAGAACGAAAACCAAGGTAAACCAATAAAATATCTTAATTTGCATGTGGAGATTCCTGATCACTGAAAATTAATAACATTTCTATACATATGCAAATTACAATAATTGAAAAAAAAATTAGAGATACAGACCAAGTGCACAGACTTTTCAAATACCCCTCGTAAAGATATATGCTGCAGCAATGTATTGGTTTCTATTCTGTCCTTCACAAAATTTGAATAGTAAATGAATTTGTAAAATGATATCTGGATGCTGCACAGAAGGACAGTGTGATCCTTTTTATATATTTTACTATTTCACAGCCTTTTCCCTAGTGTCTCATCCCATAAATGACATCGAATTTGTTTGTCAATCAAGGAATACAGTGTCATACTGAATTGCACCCCTGCTGTTAATTTGTTTTATCCAGAATTTGGTGAAACAAGATGCTATCTTATCTAAATAATTACTAACTGCATGCTGGTTAACATCTTAGTCTGTGCTAAAAGGTACCATATCATCAGAAAAAGTAATACAATATACTCTACAGCATTACTTTGTTGAATGCAAAAAGGTACCATTTGATCTTTATTACATTGAAAACCAACACATTTCCACAAAAACTTAAAGGGGAACGCAACCCTGTGTATAAAACAGGATAATATGAATAGCTATGAGTTCAGCTTTCTATTAATAGTATTATTATGCATAAATTCGAGTCCATAAAGATATATCAGCTCGTTTTGTAACGGTCATTTTCGCACATCGACTTTGTGGTGGAAGTCGCCATATTGGATACCTGCGTGACGTCATAACTGCACTTCCGGTTTAAAACATAATTGATTTATACACAACAGCAGATATAGAAACGTGCAATTATAATCACCGGCAAAAGTACTAGCAAGAATAATAAAATGGATTTTAGTAACGGGGAAGGACTTGTGGCCTACAACTTTGAACCAGAAATTTCAGAAGAAGAGTTAAATTAACTAGAAGACGAGAGAAATAGTGAGACGGCACAGTTGTTCACACATGTGAAAGATTTTTGCAGCTGCGAAAACTGTGTATGATGCTTTCGTCTGACGAAAATACGTGCTGCAGATGCAATGACCACACAATTGGAAATTTAGAAGATTTAGAATGTATCACAGAAATAATACAGATATGTCACAGCAATGTCTTATGAAGTTTTCACCCAAAAAGATGATAACTGTTAAACAGTCACACCGATCATGAACCAGAGATCAAACCCGAAACCCATCAATCACGACTCTGACATCTTATCATGTAGCCTGACATTGATGATTGAATTTTTCAAAATAGTAAAATTACCCTTAGCTTGATAAAAAAAGTAATTATTGCCGTCAGTATTGGTGTATTGATGTAGATCCAGGCGAGCCTGCACATTCATGCTGTACTATCAGGGTATATACTGTTTGCTACTCAGTCAATACATTATCAAAAAAAAACATACACTAATTAGACCAGGAATGGAATTTAAGGGAAAATGTTTTGTTACATATATTTACCTGTCTAAGAGAGAATAAGAAATAATATTATATCTCAATTCTTATCGTGTTTAGCTGGTGCGGCCATTGTTGCGTACTGAGAAATGGCTGATAAAATTTTGATTTCATACCCTTTTTAGTAAATTTAGATGAAGCATGAATGAGTTGGGGGGGGGGGGGGGGGGGGGGTTGTTTTACATAACTGGCACTGTCTTTTGGTTATTCAAATGGTGTTATTTCCCAATTTGATATATGATGATTATCTATTCTACCAGTTCTCTGAACATATATGAATGTGTCTGCTTATAGGGAGTGTCATATGGATTATAATGTCTACAGGCATATTGCACAAAGTGTATGTTACTGTCCAGCTACTGGCACCCTACTGAGCTTTCATAATTCACACCATGTGGTAATGAGAAATACCCTGCCACAGTGTGCATATTGTACCCTAATAAGCGTAATCACCCCAGGTTTAATGACCCCAGGCTTTATGACAGGATGTTATATCACATAGTATTATGCCTTATTACTAATTTAAACATTTTCAGTTAATAAGGGTTTCAATATCAATGCAAACTTACAAGTAAAAAAATTATGTTATATGATTTTATGAATATTTTTCATAAACTGTATACCAGAACACTATTTTAACAGTAAAAAAAACTTTTCATGTATTAATGAATAAATAAAGGTTTTACTTTAGCTTTTTTCATTACGAAGTAGAGGTAGTTCAAATGTCTATTCAAGAATAATGACCTAGTTGACTGTGAAAAAGCCATATATCAATAAACTAAATTGCCTATTAATTATAAAATTAATAAAATGAGTTTATGAACAATTAATGGTTGACTAAATATTTAGCATCATTTTTTTGCCATCGAGGGTTTACTGTACAGATGTTCAGTTAACCTAACCACTGTTTCCTGCAAAAGTTAACCAGTACTCGAGCACACCCAGCAACCGCAAGTAACTGATAATTTTTTCACTCGAATCAGCAGTGAGAGACAAATGATATTGAGACACAATGTTGTATGTCAGTCATCACAGAGACTGTCGCCGGGTGGGGATTCGAACTCGAGACACCTGGATTGATAGTTAGACACGTAACTGACTGAGCTAATCGGGCCTGTCACAATTAATTGACCTTAATTTGTATTTTAATAATAACTTTTAGATACCATGTCGTTTTCACACCTTATGTTTTGGCATTTACCTCTTGTTTTTATTGTTAATTGGATTATCACACCTGTTTAAACAGCCTGCAGTTATAAGATTGTGAAAGTTTGCTATATCAATTTCGCAATATTTTGGAAGAGATAATAAAATTACAAATTAAATTTCAGAAATCAGCTGAGCTATATGTTATTAGCACATTTTAAAGAGCTTCCCACTGGATAATATACACTAAGTCTATATGTATGTCGCATATGGTCATCTTCGTACTGAAATCATCAGAAATTGTATGCTTGGGTAGTAGTACGCCAAGGCATTGGTACGCTTCTTTCTGCAATCTTAAGTCCTACCCCAAAGTATTAAGGCGTTTTGCACGTGATGTCACCAGAAGCTTGACACTGAAGCAATGTGAAATCACATATTAGGAAAACTAAACACAACGCTGTCCACAAAACATATCGCATTACTCCACTCACTTATTCCGCTGAAGAAAACAATGTTTAATGGGTTAAGTCCTTCAATTCAGAATCGTTTTCGCGTTTAATTGTCTACCTTCGATGTTCACTAATGCACTGTATATCTGTATATAAACTGATTACGTATATTAGTGTATATACATAAGAGTTTCAGTAGAGAGCAGTCACTAACGACACAATACAATTTGCGCGATAACTAGAACGGAAGTGCAGTTATGACGTCACCGAATACCTCCATCACAAAAGAGCTACAAAATGGCGGCGCCCATAGCATTTAGGAAACGCTTGAAATCATGATATTTAATGTCATTTTTCTCATTTGATAAATTTCGTACAATTAAAATTTGTTGATTTTTGTGTTATTTACATGTGTATTTAACGATAAATAGCCATTTATATTCTGACGTGCGGTACCCTTTAATGCAAGAAGATACCACTTGTCACATGGAACCTTTTTGCATTATACTTATATCGAAAATATGAAAAAGTGATTTATGCAAAAAAGTACCATATGACATATGGTACCTTTTTGCACAAACTGCAGCTCACTTTGAACCTTTTTGCACCAAACATTTTTGGGATACGCATTTGGTACCATATTACATTATGCAATATTACACTCAGTTTTAAAGATATGGCTTAGATCTTTTTACACAATCAAGATTATGATATACTGTTGTCAGAAATATGAAAAAGTCAAATTCTCCCAAAATGTTGTTTGGTACCTTCTTGCACCAATGGGACGTTATATTTGAAACCTATACAATTAGAATTTTTAAAGTTTATTATGTTGAGCATGGAAATGTGTCTGTCCTGACAGAGCAACACTGTACCTTTAAAGTGTACCGGTTTCCTCATTAGCATCAGTACCTTTAAAAACCTTGAATCATATCTCATTGGATAATAGACCCGGGTGATGAATCACACGTGGAAGGATCAGGACATTGCTCTGATCCTTCCTGATAACATTCCCTTTCATTATTAGCCCGACCATTGTGGCGTTTTTGAATCATAAAAATATATCTTTGAAAAAGATCTTGATTTATACAAAAGAAATAAAAAGCTTAAAAATAAGTAGCATTATAACAAGTAACCTATGAAAAGGATATTTCAAAAGCTTTCCATAAATCAATCAACAGTTATTATTTTAAAACCCTCACGCACGCTTGTAATGTTGTCATTTGTATAGTTGCTACAGTCATGAACTCGGTAAAAATACAAAATACGAGGTAGATTGTCAGATAAAAATATCGCACAATTCTTAAAACTATCAGTTACATTAATGAGAATATAATGAACTTGAACTTTCTTTGTTTAAAAATAACCTTTCATCTACTGATTTTATTTTATAGACTATTCCATATTTGAGTTGAGGACCATTCCATTATTTTATAGACTATTCCGCATTTTAGTTCAGGACCATTCCATTATTTTATAGACTATTCTATATTCGAGTTTAGTACCATTCCATTATTTTATAGACTATTCCATATTAGAGTTGAGGACCATTCCATTACTTTTAAGACTATTCCATATTTGAGTTTAGGACCATTCCATTATTTTATAGACTATTCTATATTTGAGTTGAGGACCATTCCATTACTTTTAAGACTATTCCATATTTGAGTTTAGGACCATTCCATTATTTTATAGACTATTCCATATTTGAGTTTAGGACCATTTCATTATTTTTTAGACTATTCCATATTTGAGTTTAGGACTATTCCATAATTTTATAGACTATTCCATATTTGAGTTGAGGACCATTCAATTATTTTATAGACTATTCCATATTCGAGTTTAGGACCATTCCATCATTTTGTAGACTATTCCATATCTGAGTTGTGGACCATTCCATTATTTTATAGACTATTCCATATTTGAGTTGAGGACCATTTCAGTATCATACAGAAGGAGTATTAACAAGAATTTATGGACTGAGAGGTAAACAATTAAGATCCAGAGATTGGCCAAGAGTAATTTTAAAAAGAGTTATAAAAGTATTTGGGTAATGCATCTTTGCAATGGTAGGTAGGGAAGCAGTAAATTGTTTTTTAGGCTAGTTCAATGTTAGTAAAGCCTGAAGGGTTTCTCAGCAACATTAAATGAGACAAATAATTTTCATCACCCAATCAAAACTCAAAATCATGCTTTTAATACTTTCCTAAAATAACTGTCTTTGATAAAACTACTATGTTACTTTTCAATTTTGATATTAAAAAAACAGATTATAATCATGCATCAAACCATAAAGCCAATGTTAATTAAAGCCAATGTTAATTAACATTGGAACAACAATGTTGTCAACACACTGTTCAAGTTCATGTTTATGGCAACTTCAACCTAGCATCACATCAAACTCATGACAACAAACCCTCGAACCACCAAAACAAGATTGTGCAACCAATGAAATGCAAATTGGTCCTTTTTAATGCTGTCCAGCTGCAAATGTTTTTTTTTTCATTGGGAAATGAAAAACGGTTAATCTACATGGTTCATTTAAACAATGTAATATTCTTTTTTTTTTAATGGGGTTTAACGCCATTTTTCAACACATTTAAGGTACCGGTAATGGCATACCCAGTTATTGGTTGAGGAAGAACTCTGAATCAGAGTAGAACCATAGTGTTTTCGCAAGTTACTGGCAAACTTTCTCACATAAAGTTTTTCGAGCAAGCAGAACTGGAACCTGGGAGGTAACTGATCTTGAGACAATACCTTAAATCACTCAGCCACAGAGGACACGCAACATCAATGATATATCGATGAAACAATCCACGATTCTATACCTATTCACTCTTGTTGTTGCCTATGAAATGTAGCATACCCCGGTAAGTGTTTAAAATGTTGAAATAAGATATGATACCTAGAAGGATCTAATATATCATCAAAAGATGATTTATCAGTTTAAAACTTTGAATTTTTGTGGTACTGTCATTATTGAGATATATCAACCATTACATTTAGTTAAATGTCTTATTTTCACAAGTTTAACGGATAAATCATAATTAATAATGATCTTTCAACTGCCGTTTATCAAAATCAGCATATAACAACTATTTCGTGAAGTAAAACGTAATAAATAACATATCTATCAGGGAAATGGATGGAGGTACTTCTTCCCGTCATTAGAATATTTATATCATAACTTGAATAATAATTATGTAACGACTTGTGAACAATAGGAAGGTATCATCCAGTTTGTAGACTAAGTGTGAAAAGTGTAATGTCTATGATGAAGTGAAATTATGTATTATTTCAAAATATACTTGTCATAATAAATAACTTTTAGACATATTTTATAGCCTAATAAACAGATATTACATTATGTGATGTTAATATAGATCATATATAGGTTTATAGGCAAAGTTGTCTCAACATAAGATATGGCCAATCAATATAAACTACCCTTACAATCACTCACAGCTAAATATTAAAGGGAGTACATATTAAAGGGAGTACATCATGTGTATAAATAAACACTATCAATGTTTTAAAAAATAAAGTTATTTTCAAAATGGATAAAAGGAATCTCATTATCCTTATTAAAATCTGAATACTTTGGTAGGTCAAATACAACAAAATGTGACAAAATCGGTATTTAATTATAGTCGTAAACATAAAACGAAATCACCATTCTAAAATTAGACAGCACTTAAGTACTGCTTGAAGATGTTTACATTGTCATTCGGACACTTTCTAGGATGATGGAATTTTATTACGCTTAAACTTGTATAATGGATCAAATTGAAATCAAAATAAAATCATGTTACTCATAAATATGTTGCAATTTTAAGGGGAAATCTATTTTAGTGTAACCCAAGTTTGGAAATCCCTTTCCAATATACCATTTTGGCATGTGTTTAAATTCGGGGCCGGTGAGTATTATAGACATGATATACAATGTATTGCAAAAATGTTGAAAATTTTATAAAATCCTGATTCCCTTTAAAGCAAGAGTAGATAGTTCAAGGTTTTAAAGCGACACGTGGCAATGTAGAAATCAATTTTATTCATTTCTCGCATCAAATCAATCTTTAAAGGAACAATAATAATGCCGTTATCTACTTGGGAAATAACTGTTATACTTGTTCTTAAATTATTAATAGTTTTCTTCTCTTATAACCTTCTAACAGGTGGAGAGTAAAGTATAAGAATACAGATTGTGCATAAAGACTTCAAGGTGCTATTTTACATAAAATGACAAAACAATTGGTTTATATCATCAATTTCCCTGATCAGTCCTGTCATGGTCTTTGCCATACCTGCCTGAATTCCCTTTAAACCCAGACCCCCTTTGTCCTCTCCCCCTTGCTGGACCCCTGCCCCTCCATGATCCTCTTTTCCCATAATGCAATTCACCTTGACTGTATCCCCTTTCCCTATAGTGATCTCTATCAGAATATCTTTTCCTGTCAGGGTAATTATCAGGTGAATCAGTCCAGGATTTTTTCTTTGTACTTTTTGTCTCTACACAAACCCAATCATCGGAACTGGCCGATGACTGATCTCTACTCCCATTACCACTGCTGACAGGTCCTTGCACAGTGTCAGATTGTGAGGAAGATACAAGTCGACCTGGCCTTTCCCCGCTTTTATTATGACTGTCATCTATAGACATGCCTGAAATCATCAAATCTTTCATTTCTAAACTTGTTTCCATGAAAATAGCCTCTGTTAGGATGTCTGTTTTGACCTTGACCTCTGTCACCCTTGCCATAGTTACCTCGACCTCTACTGCGATTATTGTAACCCCTATCATAATAGCTGCCATCATGGTCCCTGTTTTGGCTCCTATACTGGTCATGGCCCCCAAAATGCCCTCCTCTCCCTCTGTGTTCATTTCCAGAAGTTTGTGAGTTTCTATTATAATTTCTATCACTATTATTCCTTCTCCAAGAATGGTCACCACCTATAGACCTTGCATGGTCATTATCATTGTAATGTTCATTTTTATTATGTCTCTTGTTTCTGTGATCATGATAACTCTCAGCAGCTTCACATTTTCCTTCTTCATGTTTAATATGACCTTGACCTTCATGCCCCCGTGATCCCTCCATGGCTGCCTGACACTTAGTGCAAACTGAGGCATATGTTTCATTAGTCTGGCCCATCTGTTCATTAAAACCACTCTCAGCACTTCTTGACGATGCGGAGTCCGTCAATTCAAATGTCACCTTTGATTTCTCTAATTCCCTAGGACCATCTACCTCAAGTTGATTATCAGTATTAACTTCTCTATCCATCTGTTCATTATTTGTCTTAACAAAATGTTTCAATGGTGAATCATCCTGTGTTAACACTTGACCTGGTGATAAATTTCCAACATGACCTTCACCTACTTTTACGTGACCTTGATAGTGGTGCCATGGAAACAGTTGTCCTGGTGACAGTGATACCTGCCCAGGTGACTGGTAAGAGTTTCTGCTGCTTCCAAAAGATGCTGGTGATGACGGCGTTCTCCCTAATGAAGGGTTTGATGCAGGGGGACGATGGTTGTTGTGGTGACAATGAAGCATGAAGGGTCATTGTGGTGCCTGGGACATGTTTTGGTTTCGGATCTTGGAAAGATGGTCGGCGACCTGCCACTACGCTAGACCATATGTTTGGTACAGCTGAAAAAAAAAAAAGAGAAAGATTTATATCCATTTCCATACTCCATAAACTTGTGTAAAGAAATGCCAAGAAGTTTCGTGGGAAGACCACTGAATGAGTCTACAACAAGACCACAGATCTTCTCCAAGAACCAAGCTGGGCTTGAACCCGCAACCCAAACTGTGTTACAGTGAGAGTACGTGCTTGTGAAACATTGCCTGAGATATCTCAGCCATGGAGACCTCATAGTGAAGCTAGTTCATAAGCACATAAGTCACACAGTTCCAAAGAATTAATGTGAAAAGTTTGCCAGTTACTTGCAGAAGGACGGTGGTTCTATTTAAAATTCATTGTTGTCTTCCTCCACCAAAAACACTGGATATGTTATACATAACCTGATACGTGTTAAAAATAGCGTTATTTTACGACCGGGGAACAAGTATAAAAGGAACTCCAGCAGAGAAATGATCACTCTTGTTCTTTATAGTAACTTTATAACTTAAGAAAGTTTAA
Source organism: Panopea generosa (assembly GCA_029582155.1). Lineage (NCBI taxonomy): Eukaryota > Metazoa > Mollusca > Bivalvia > Adapedonta > Hiatellidae > Panopea > Panopea generosa. The sequence continues at coordinate 62,203,335 of CM055909.1, forward strand.
CATAATATAGAAAGAATCACTAAACTGTGAGATCCACCTAGAAGTTGACATACATGTACATGGTTCTTAATACCACAAAAATATGAGCTTTTATTTTGGTTCAGAAATGTGTCTTGTCAGAAATTTTATTTTGTTGTCTGCTAGAAAATTTGAATTTACCTCCTGAGTGATTGGCAGGCACACGATTAGCTGAGACTAGTTACATTGTACAAGCTGTGTTGTGATAACATAACTTACAGGGACCCAGCCAGTTGGCTCCTCCCTATCTACTCAACATGTTTGCTGTCAATTTTTATTTTTTTTTTTTTCAATGGAGTTTAACACACAAGTTTCAACACATTTCAGGTTAAATAAGGCATATCCAGTTTTACTGGTGAAGGACAACCTTAGAATCCGATTGAGTAGAACCACCGTCCTTCCGCAAGTAACTGAAAACATTCTCACATAAAGTTTTTTGAGTGAGTGGGACTCGAACCTACAACCTTAGTGGTGAGAGGTAAGTGATTTTGAGACGGCGCCTTAGACCACTCGGTCACGGAGGTCCCTGCTCAGTATTTAACTGATATGATCCCGAGCCTTTAACTTGAATAAGACTTGCCCATGGGGATTGAATCTGTCACCTCAAACATCACTTAAATACTGTTGTAATGCATTGTTTTAATCTATTCAAATTTACCACATCTTTCTGCATTAAATTACATACAGAAATGAAGTAAAACAAAAAATGTGTTTGTAAAACTACACAGTTGGTATTTTATTTAAATTAATGAAATAAAACAGAGAGAAAAAAATGTTGTCTTAAAACATTTCATGCAAGCAATTTATTACATTACATATTTTTATACTTAAATGCAAATTTTATGCATATGTAAAATGTTCCGGATATAAATGATTCGTGGAAAAGACACCGAATTGGCATTTTAAACATTTAAGTTTGAAAGAAATGCATCAATTATCTTGCGATAACAGCGTAATTATACAAGTTTTGTAAAATTAATGGAATATTTCAGAAATATTCACACTAAAATATTCAAAATGAGGAATTATCTTAACATATTTTTGTTAGGAACCAGTTATTTATAGCATGTTTGTAATGAAATAAAAAATAAATAGAAAATAATGCTTGCTACAGTATAAAGCAAATATATAAAATTAGTAATAAAAATAATATATTTAAAGTTTGGAAGATATCTGCACATATTTTTATTTTTTGAACGAGGTTTAATGCCATTTTCGGCATGACAGGTTATATATTGGGGCAAATCCAGCTTGTTGGCAGATGAAGACCTCAGAATCGGAGTAAAACCATCATCCCTGCAACTGGTAAGTTTTCTCACATAAAGTTTTTTAAATAAGCTGGGATCGAACCCACGACCTCCAAGGTGAGAGGTAAGTGGTCATTAGATGACAGAACCTTTGACCTCTCAAGAGGGCCACAGAGGACCCGCCCACCACAACTGTTTTATAATTTGAATGAACATAGCGTAAAACTGCCATCAATTTGACTCAACATCAAATCAATGTTTACACCCATGAAGTATTTATAATCAAACATCTTGGAATGAATAGTGAAGGCAAACAACAACGAAACATTCAATTATTACCAGCCATTTTGATTCATGTACAAGTTTGCTGACATGGGAATGAATCACAATAAAGATATATCAGGGTTTTATTCATTATTTCTGCTCGACAAAAACATTAGCTCTTAAAGCTTCATGTCGCTTTCAATTACACACAATTTACCAAAGTAGAATAACAGACACTTTACTTGACATTGAGTCTTCAATAATTCAGAAGGATTTTTACATATATTAATTTCTGCAGGGCGAAAGATAGACAGAGAATTTTATTTGAATATCAAGGGCTATTAGACCTAACCAATATTTACTAAGGTTCTGGGAGCTTAACCAGTACTTGAGCACATCCATCTTCACAAGAAACTGATAACTTTCCTACTTGAATCAGCGGTGAGAGACAAATGACATTGATAAGCAATGTTGTATATCAATCATCACCGAGACTGTGGTGGGGTGGGGATTCTAACTCACAACCCCTGGATTGAGGGTGGGGATTCTAACGCACAACCCCTGGATTGAGGGTGGGGATTCTAAGCACAACCCCTGGATTGAGGGTGGGATTCTAACACACAACCCTGGATTGATAGTCAGGACATGTTACTTACATAATGTGAACTACATAATAACCAACATGTATTTTTTTCGGAATAATTTAAGTACACAAAACAACGACACCGTCTCCAAAATTTCAAACAAATAATTACTTTTAAATGCGTTTGATTTAAAACTTCCGTGATTTGTTAATCACATTTAACAGATAGATGACGACGAAATGTGTGATTCATGCCGGAGGGGGGGGGGTCTGAAATTGCCATTTCCATTACCATTTCCTCTTAATAGTAATTAAAGTTTTGTTGATTTCTTTCTTTTGATGATGTTTCATCAGTCATTTAATCTTTTTGCAGAACATTATCTTAAAATAAACAATTTTTTGGGGATACCATGTGATATCATATAAAAAACAATAAAATGGTTTAATCCCAGGCCTTTGTGATATGAATGAAAATAGTACTGTATCAGGGGCGTAGCAATCCGTACGCAAAAACGCAGTTGCTTACACATAAAAAAAATCTGGAAAAGGAACTTTAGAATGTAAAAAATTAGCATCAGAATGCTTTACACATCTGAAACGTGGATCATATATATATGCAAATAAAACGTGTAGAGAAAGGCATGATGCCATTGACCAGTCATCTTAACTCCTTATGCTACCGATTTAGTAAACCAGATAAAACGTGTAATGTTTTAAATTGCTAATGCAAGTCTACTGATGATACACGCACGCAGCAAAAATAAAGCCAAAATCCTACCCCACACTCACTGCATCGCGCCTCGTGCCTTCGGCATTGCCTTTTAAGTACACTTCAATTTAACCTAACTACGCCACTGTGTATTGTAAATGTGATGTGATGTGATGTGATGTGATGTGATGTGATCGTATCGCATCACATCACATTGTATGCTATTGTATTGTATTGCATTCCATTGCATTGCATTGCATTGCATTGCATTGCATTGATCGTATTGCATCACATCGCATTGTATGATATTGTATTGTACTGTACTGTACCGTACCGTACCGTACCGTACCGTACCGTACCGTACCGTACCGTACCGTACTGTATTACATTGTATTGTATCACATTACAATACATTTAACTGGACTTAATTGCATTGCATTGTATTGTATGATATTGCATTGTATTGTATTACATTACAATACATTTAACTGGATGTAATTGCATTGTATTTTCTTGTATTATATTATTTTAACTGAACTGCAGAACTTATATTTTTTTATCAATCTTGAATCCGTTTTGTGAGGATAACCAGTACTTAGTGCTCTTTATGAGGCTCAAGTACTGGTTAACCTTCAAGGAAACAGTGGTTAGGGTAAACTGATCATCTGCTAGCCCTAAATGGCATAAAAATGAGGCTAAACATTCAAACAAACTAAATAGTCATTTGTATCTGTCCTGATCTTTAACATATTTTAAAGTTTTCCACATAAACAAGTATCAGTGTCAATAAAATTTGATTAATTAATGATGACTGACTTAAAAGGACACTTGGCAATTTTGATAAATTTTCACTTCACACTTTTTCACATATGTAATTAAAATGCTCATATACCGGTATGATTGACTGATTGATTGAATTGATTGAATATTTAGCATCATTTTTATGCCATCGAGGGCTAACAGACGATCAGTTTCACCTAACCCACTGTTTCCTGGGATAAACCAGTACTCGAGCACACCCCGTCTCCGTAAGTAACTGATAACTTTCCCACTTGAATCAGTGGTGAGAGACCGATTGATAATTAGACACAATGTCGTATATCAATCATACGGTATGAATGTAGACCTTTAAATCAATTTACATTTTTAGAAAGGGGCATAATTATAACCATTAAAGACGTACACATACCATAGATTGATACTGAGGCGTAATATCAATATTATGGTGTGTTCCTTTAAAAGCCTGAACAGCCTTACCAGTAAACTCGCTCATGTAAACAAACAACCGAAAAACTTCACTGATAAATATTTTGAAACAAAAATTTCAAAACTGTACTCTGGCCTACAAACAGACTGGTATAACAGTTCTACAGAAAACAGGCGACCACAAGCAGAGTTGGCACTTAAACCCAAAGTCATAAAGTCTACGGATAAGTAGGAAGCCTCATAGCATGGCAGCAGAACAACGAAAATAGTCCCTCCTCTAGCATCTTGAACATGTCTCTTATAACTAACATAGATTAATCGGAGGGGTTCTTCAAATGAAGATTTTATATTCATATCCGCTCTGATTACAAGTGTAAATTTATATTGTGGAGTGAAGCCATTCTAGAGACTATTAAGAGAGCATCCCCAAACTCCCGAGAACTCAATGAAAAACTGATTTCGCTAAGTTGGAATAACATTTACGAAATGTGGCTATTGCCACAAAGAATACGTTGGGTGTAGATGAAAAGACATAAAATGGAGAAGAAATCCATTTATGCGTTTACATGGAGACATGGCATTTACTGAGTATTTTTTTTTATCCCATATAACTTATGCTGCAAAGTTATTCATTCTTAGTTTGAGTACCACTAGCGTATTTTTTTTAGAAGAAAAAAAAATATAATTATATGATTATTATTTTGTTGAAGCTTGGTAATAACTCTTTTAAAAAGACATATAGCTATAAACCATAATCCAGGACTCTTCTTACCAATACCAACTTCTAGCATTTTTTTAAACAAGCATTTTCCTTGCTTCCTCTACATTAAATCCCTATCTAATTTACTGAGTGCTTTGTCTTACTATAACCGTGTAAAATCACCTAATGATACATGAGAAAGCATTGTGAGTTCATGTAAACAAGCATTACCAGCTCAGATTGGTAAAATACATCACAGATAACTATTACGGTCCAGCAGCCGTCCCAGAGACCCAGATAAGATGCTTGTTTGCTTATATGACACATTAAAAATAGGTGGATATGCATTGTAGTTGTTTTCCGTCATCAATTACGCTAAAGCAAAAGTTTTACGCCAAAATCAATTTTTATATGTGTAAATAAGTTACATTCTCTGAAAATCGATCTTCATTGCACTAATTTGTTGACATGTCATCGTTAATTAAAATAGCTGAATGGTTTCAATTCAACTGACTATGTACAGTGATAAAATGGTAATCCAGTCTGTGTAATTAATAAAACAATGTCGCTAAGAGGTTTGATTTATCATTGATACTGAAACCCATCTGGGTTCCCTATAGTCCGTCCATATTCTGGCTGCAGGGAAAGGCATATGTGATATTTTAATTGTGCAATCCTACGGTGCTTAAATGCACTTATCTCAAGTCATTATGCATTGCTATTTACATTTTGATAAGAAAATTATTGGGAGGAGAGGGGGGAATAAGATATAGGTATTGAAATTTACTCTGCCAGAATTGTCTTTTCTTGCAGCGGAATGTAGCATCCAGTCGAACATGGCCGAGTTTTAGTTTAACCCCATCATATTTTCAAAAGGGAAAAGTGTCAATAAACTGACATGTGAATTTGTCAACAAATAAACTGTTAAACAATAGTGCAAAATAATCAATAACACACTAAATCAAGTTCAGTTTTAACAAAATAAAAAAGATGATGTTTTTGCTAATGTAACTACTCAGCAATGGTCTGCAAGAAATCCAAAGAATGAACAGCAAAACAACTGATGTAAGATGGAAAGTTTGATGTCCATTTTAACAGACTAAACAAGAACAAGCAATTTAAGATGAGTTGCATAATCACCTTTATTATGTAATCATTTGTGTTAAACAGCCAAAACATGTTAGTTTTACAAGTTCAGTATAATAAATTCATGTAAAAGACATCAAAGGTCAAGCTTTACAAGTTCAATACAATAAATTAATGTAAAAGACATCACAGGTCAAGCTTTACAAGTTCAATACAATAAATTCATGTAAAAGACATCAAAGGTCAAGCTTTACAAGTTCAATACAATAAATTCATGTAAAACATCACAGGTCAAGCTTTACAAGTTCAGTACAATAAATTCATGTAAAAGACATCAAAGGTCAAGCTTTACAAGTTCAGTACAATAAATTCATGTAAAAGACATCACAGGTCAAGCTTTACAAGTTCAGTACAATAAATTCATGTAAAAGACATAAACGGTCAAGCTTTACCAAGTTCAGTACAATAAATTCATGTAAAAGACAGTACAGGTCAAGCTTTACCAAGTTTCAGTGCAATAAATTCATGTAAAAGACATCAACGGTCAAGCTTTACAAGTTCAGTACAATAAATTCATGTAAAAGACATCACAGGTCAAGCTTTACAAGTTCAGTACAATAAATTCATGTAAAAGACATCACAGGTCAAACTTTACAAGTTCAGCACAATAAATTCATGTAAAAGTACATCAACGGTCAAGCTTTACAAGGTTCAGTACAATAAATTCATTTTAAAGACATCACAGGTCAAGCTTTACAAGTTCAGCACAATAATTCATGTAAAAGACATCACAGGTCAAGCTTTACAAGTTCAGTACAATAAATTCATGTAAAAGACATCACAGGTCAAGCTTTACAAGTTCAGTACAATAAATCATGTAAAAGACACCACAGGTCAAGCTTTACAAGTTCAGTACAATAAATTCATGTAAAACATCACAGGTCAAGCTTTACAAGTTCAGTACAATAAATTCATGTAAAGAAATCAACGGTCAAGCTTTACAAGTTCAGTACAATAAATTCATGGAAAAGACATCAACAGTCAAGCTTTACAAGTTCAGTACAATAAATTCATGTTTTCAAGACAACAACAGGTCAAGTTTTGTTATCATTATCTCTATCAAAACAACACTACAATAATAACCTGATGTGTGTTTTTTTTATTTCCATGGATACAAATTTGTATCAGAATTACAAACTACAATATTAATGAAACCCATTAACTTTTCTGAAAACTTTTACATTGTTTCTCCTTCAAACTGTCAAAGGTGATATATTGGGAAAGAATCACGCCAAGAAACATTTAAAAAAATAACATTGTGCTAAAAATAAATCACAAACTTTGCAGGATTACATTGGTGCCAATATCAAGAGGGAAAAAATAACAAACATCAACAAAAACTGTACAAACATATCATAGAGATTGTATCTGAGGAAATCTGGCTTTATCTGACAAGTTCCTATGTAAATCTTTCGCCGGCCCAGTGCACTTCCCATGTTTCCGAAATTTAATAACATTTTGTAAAATACGTACTTAAATCCCTGCTGAGACCAGAAACCATTTAAAAATATTTTTTTTTGTTTTGTATTCCCAGTATACTGTCATGGAAACCAGCCACCAGTAAAGAGTGTTTCAGGGATGATAGTACCTCAAGGTTTCATGGAAACCAGCCACCAGTAAAATGTAAGGTTTAAATTTTGGCTAATTATGCAAGTCGACATATTCAATCCGTGTCAGTACCATATGTGTACAGCCTTTCGTAACTTGGATTTCGCGGAAAAATGCATATTTCTAGCTTATTACCGTTTTCAAAGAGATCAACATAAGTAAGTAGGTTTATTATGATTTTGTCAGTGGATTTAATTAAGGTTTTCTCGTTTCACACCTATATATTCTTGAACCCAGATATGGTCATTTTGAAGTGTCCTACTTTTCCATTATTTACTATATATAGCTATCCAAAAGCTACAGTAAGATAGGGCCTGTGACAGAAACCAGTAAAGAGTGTTACAGAGTTGATAGAACCTCTAGTGTCATGGAAACCAGGCTACCAGTAAACAGTGTTTCAAGGATGATAGTTCCTCGAGTGTCATGGAAACCAGCCACCAGTTAAGAGTGTTTCAGGGATGATAGAACCTCAGTGTCATGGAAACCAGCGACCAGTAAAGAGTGTTTCAAGGATGATAGTACCTCAGTGTCATGGAAACCAGCTACCAGTAAAGAGTGTTTCAGGGATGATAGTTCCTCGAGTGTCATGGAAACCAGCCACCAGTTAAGAGTGTTTCAGGGATGATAGTACCTCAGTGTCATGGAAACCAGCTACCAGTTAAGAGTGTTTCAGGGATGATAGTACCTGGAGTGTCATGGAAACCAGCCACCAGTAAAGAGTGTTTCAGGGATGATAGTACCTGGAGTGTCATGGAAACCAGCCACAAGTAAAGAGTGTTTCGGGGATGATAGTACCTGGAGTGTCATGGGAACCAGCCACCAGTTAAAGAGGTGTTTCAGGGATGATAGTGCCTAAAGAAATGTGTCTGAGAACATGTATGTCCCTGTAAGCTTTACTTCAAGATTTAAACCATTATGTTTATTTGAATATTAAGCGTAATATGTATGCCATTGAGGGCTAACAGATGATCAGCCTAACCTAACCATTATCTCCTAGAACGTTTAACAAACACACAAGCACACCCATCTCTCAATTATCTGATAATTTTCACAATTGAATCAGCATCTGAGAGACAAATGACATGACACACAATGTCCATATATCATCAGGGGATTCAAACTGATGACCCCTTATTGGTAGTCAGACGTGTTACTGACTGAAGTAACTGGGCCTGGCTAAAACCATCAAGATAAAATATATTGGATTTTTTTAAAGTTTCATTTAAATCCAGTAAGTGGTTACTTATAAGTTTTAGGAGGAGTATAGTCCAGGTAAGAAAGTGTAATGTACAGACATATGCACAGACAGGTGGTTAAAAACAACTCTACTGTGGCAGAATGATGGTAGAAGTTGAATAAAGCTTTTCCGTAGAAGTACAAAGCTTTTAGTATAAGGGAAGATAATAACACAGTTACTTATCCACTTCAAAAATCCAGAAAGTTTAAGATGAAAAATAAATATACCTGGAACTCCATGTAAAATTTTGAGGACCTACCCCAAGTCAATGCCACACCTCATCTGAAATATGAATCTGCATTGGCCCCCTTTACCCCTAAATGAAAAAATACATCTGCTGGGCTGCTGTCTGCATATTTTCCTTAACCCTTTAAACAACCTTTCTTGATTTCAATCGAAATTCGCCCAATTTCAATACTGTTGTACTGACTTAAATTTCCATTACCATTGTATTTCATAACGGTAACTAGGATACCCATCTTGGCTTTAAACTTGACGTAAGGGTACTGTGAGTGACCAATCAAATATGTGAGTTTCCCTGTTTTCCATATTTTTCACCAAACATCATGGACTACAAATACTACCATCCATTCCATAGAGAATGATTTGCATACGCCATATGGCATATTTGTAATTTGTATAATAAAAAAAAGTCTAAAAGGGGCCATTAACTCCTATACCATGAGTAATTATAATTATACAGGTACACACAACTTATATTAATTTAATTACATCAAGCCTTTATTCAGCAGAAACCAACTTCATGGACAGACATGGATGCACAATCAAACAGACAGGGGTAACACTCAACGCCTCATCACCATTCTCGTGAATGGCGGGGGAGGGAAATAACAAAACCCTGCCTCTATACCCATTCATCAAGTTCATTTCCAACATCATCAACAAGACATGACAAAAATCTACAGAAGACAGTTTCAAGAAAAGTACACTACCAGTAATTTGGAAGTCAAAATACATGTAATATCGGCCAGGGTTATGACAATCTCCAACCTACTTCATCCATCACTCCACAACAACTTGTACCAATATGACAACACACAGGGTTTAAACCCATGATCGCCTTATACACTCTCTAAACAGTTTTAAAATATCTTTACTAGCACTTTAGAGCAGTGGGTATATCAGTATTGAGAATTAAATGTGGCCTAAATTGTCCCAGATGATGCACAATGGCTTGCAACAACTTGTATTATTGGTTGAGGAAGACCCCTACGAACATATACTGAGTAGAACCATTGTCGATGCAAGTAACTGGCAAAACTTACTTACCTACTATTAAAGTGCTATTACTATTTTACTTATACACTTTATCTAGATAAGTATATTAAAGTGTTTGGACTGAGTTGAAGGTTGGGAGGCTAGGGAGGCTAAGGGAAGGCTAAGGGGCTAGGCATAATTAACAATTTTTTGAGAGAAGCTGTATACAATTTTCAAGGGGGTGGGAAAGGTGTAATACATATTTGTCCATTTGTGGACAATAGTGCTATATTTGCTTATTTAATTTTGATTGTGAACTTGCAAATCCCGCTCAAATTCTTCCTGGGGAGAACCATTACATATATGTGGAAAAAGTGTCTTGCTCAAGGACACCACACATAGCCGTGGGGGGAGGATTTTTTCATATAATTATGTGAAGTATGCATTGTTAAAGGGACACGTTAAAGGGACACAGGACAATGTTGAAATCAAAGTTGTAATCATCAAATCAATATTTACACCTACGTCCGGTATAACAATATTTACAATGTCAGTACAATATTACACATATGTCCGTATAACAATATTTACACATATGTCCGGTATAACAATATTTACACCTATGTCTGGTAACACAATATTTACACCTATGTCGGGTATAACAATATTTACACCTATTTCAGGTATAACAATATCTACACCTATGTCCAGTTTAGCAATACTTACATCTATATCCGGTATAATAATATTTACACCTATGACCAGTATAGCAATATTTACACCTATGTCTGGTATAACAATATTTACACTTATGACCAGTGTAGCAATATTTACACCTATGTCTGGTATAACAATATTTACACCTGTGTCTGGTATAACAATATTTACACCTACATGTCTTGGAAATTTTGTCAACTTATTTTATTTTAAATATTTACTTTAATACTATTATTAACTTTCTTTCTTTTTTATGATAAATTTATTTTTAAACACACACATGTTTAACCTCATTTGACAACCAATCGAATCACTTCAATTTTCAAAATGTTGTCGCTCTTATTTTTTAAAACAGCCCACAAAATAATTTGATTATTAAGTTGGTTCTTAATTATCAAGAAGTCTGTCATCACTGCACATGCGTGTAAGACATTGCACAGACTCCGCCCTTAATTCAATTCTGAATAAGTCATGTATAAACTACAAAGCCGCGCAAGCTATGCTTAGAAACAGCCTTAGCAGTGGATGGGCTTTCAAACATCAATCATCTTAACTTTCATCATAGCTCCCCCCAGGACATGTGCATTACACTTCATGCTTATGATTATCTATAATGTCACTTACCTTTTTTTTCGGGTGTGGTGATTGCTATAAAACTGTTCCTGTCAACCCAGGCCCCTTGTAACTGTGGAGAACTCATGGACACTTTAATATCGCCTTTTTTCTGGGACTTGGTATTATTTTTTTTGAACTGATACCCAATCTTTTGTCCTTGACCTGATCCAAAGTCAAGGTCATGACCTTTTGACCTGCATTTGCACCAGTCGCATTGAGATGATGTATGTATTTACATGTCTTTGGCTTCTTAACCTTGTTCTGAAACGATTTAACATAAACTTAAGACAGAATCAATTTTATTTTGAAGTATCCCACGCCATTCCAATACTAACAAAAATTGGAAAATATGGTAACTAGATTTGGAGAAGAAAATGACAAGTTGATACATGATGATACATAAACAGTCAAAACTTGTTATCTCCTAATCGCTTCAGTCGATATTTTTTGCCATCCCCAACTTTTCCCCTTCTTTGTGTATGTAAATATATTATGCTTTTTCTCGATATTGTCTGTCTCGATATTGTCTGTGTCAATATGGATATCTCAATCCCAGTTTTAGTTCCTGATTGATAATTTAGAACCTTTAATTAAATGTTTGTCTCGATATATTAATTGTTGGCAAAATATTGTATATAATATCTTTTTTCCACTTTGTGTGAACATCTATGCTTGCTATTTTTCACAATTTGATTAAGACACGAAACTATGGCAAAGGTGTCAGTTTTTATGACAGACATAATATTGCAAACATTGTGTCATCGAATGGGGTGATTGCATGTAAATTGTATAAATTTCATTGAATTTAATCAATCAGCCTCAACTTATATCTCACACTGCTGAGCAATTCAAAGAAGGACCCAAATATGAGACTTTACCACATGGACTGTAATATGAAAGAGAAAGTACAATTGACATACGACAGACGACATTCAGTTGATGAAAACAAGAGGTTGCCACTAACGTGGTCATATCCCCCGCCACCTCATTAACCCGTAGAGGCAATTCCAGAGAAGTGGATTTAAATTATGCAAAATGAGAAAGTTGCCGAGCACAGAAATCACATGTAAATGTTGCAAACTGAAATACGTAGCTGACCGTATATAACACATTGTCTTGTCCCAGTGAGCACTGGTGTGATGTATTCTAAATAGAACCATAAATATGTAAGTTATAACCCCAAAACAAAAGGAAAACTATCTTTGACGAACAGACCCAACTCATTCGCATGACACATTGTCTTGGGCTGGTTAGCAGTCCAAACAAGAGGAAATAATGTATACATTGGATTTCTAAACACTTGACCTTGAGCTATGACAATGACCTTTGACGAACAGACCCAAGTCATTCACATGACATATCATCTTGTCCTAGCAGGGGATAAAAAATACTGATCTTGAGACAAAATCTATGTCTATATTCAGATATCTGGATGCTTTTTGGCAGTCCCTCCAATATCGAGATAACGAGTTTCAACTGTATATCACTAGAATAGACAGGTCAAAGAAACCAACCAATTTACAAATCATTGGCCTATTGACAAATAAGTTAATTACAAATATTACCAGAACAACAAATTTCAAACAAGAGGGCCAAGATGGCCCTATATCGCTCACCTGACTGATCTTGAATCACCCAACTTATTATATAATACATGTATGCTCAAAATTCCAGAAAAACGAGATGGGCGAGTAGTTAGAATTTTGATTTGTTTTTAAGATGTAACAGATGTGTAGAAAAGTTCAAACTTGGTAGAGGTTCACCCATAGTAAATGTCAGTGAAATTACATCAAAATCAGGTCAGTAGATTCTGACAAGAAGGCTTTTGAAGTTTTTACTATAGCTGCCTATATAGTAAACTAGCACGTCACTGTGGCGGTCATGTTTTTTAACAAATCACAACGGCTTGAACAAACATGGTAAAGGGTCACGCGAAATTGTTTTAAAATCGATCCGGTGGTTTTTGACAAGAAGGTTTTTTAAGTTTTTACAATAGCTTATATTGTAAACTACCCCACCCCCTGGCTGCCATGTTTTTTAAAGAATCACTACAGTTTGAACAAACTTGGTGAAGGGTCCTCCAAGGAACATTTAGGTGAAAGTACTTTAAAATCGAGCCAGTAGTTTCTGACAAGAAGATTTTTTAAGTTTTTACTAATTAAACTTGCCCCGCCCCCTTGTAACCATGTTTTTGACAAATCAAGATGGCTTGAACATATTTGGTAGAATGTCACACAAGGAGCATTTCTGTGAAATTATTTTAAAATCGAGCCAATAGTTTCTGACAAGAAGATTATTTAAGTTTTAACTAATTAAACATGACCCGCCCCCTGGCGGCCATGTTTTTTTAATGAATCAAGATGGCTTGAACAAATTTGGTAGAGGGACACCATAGTAACAGTTCTGTGAAATTATTTTAAAATAAGAGTCAGTAGTTTCTGACAAGAAGATATTTTAAGTTTTTACTAATTAAACTTGCCCCACCCCCTTGCGGCAATGTTTTTTGAGGAATCAAGATGGCTTGAACAAACTTGGTAGAGAGTCACCTAAAGAAAATTTCTTTGAAATTATTTTAAATTAGAGCCAGTAGTTTCTGACAAGAATATTTTTTAAGTTTTTACTAATTCAACTTTCCCCGCCCCCTGGCAGCCATTTTTTTTGACGAATCAAGATGGCTTGAACAAACTTTGTAGAGGGTCATCAAAGGAACATTTCCTTGAAATTATTTTAAAATTGAGCCAGTAGTTTCTGACAAGAAGATTTCTTAAGTTTTTACTAATTAAACTTTCCCCGCCCCCTTCGCGACGACCATGAGGAGGATGGAGGATGGACGACAGACAACGGACACCAGGCAATCACAAAAGCTCACCTGTGAGCCTTCGGCTATTGGTTTACAACCAATGGATGACCTTGCACAACATTTTAAAGGTCAATGTCATGTCAAAATATACATGATGTAGGCTGCAGAAAACATTTAATATGTACCTCAAAACTGACTAAACACTCTACTTCCATGTCTTCGTGGATCCCATGACACCATTTCTCCATGATAAAAGGTGGACTTATGACCTTGAATGACCCTTGCTGCTTACAGGTGAAGGTCACATTCTTGATACAGGTCAAAATGTTGACTTCATTGTCATCATCTTCATCATCAAGTTCCATGTACATCTTCCATTTGTGATCCTATAAAATATAAACATGTAATAAACATGGTGGTTTGTCTCAGAACCACTGACCTTACACTACTGAGGGCATGGGTTTGTCTCAGAACCACTGACCTTACACTACTGAGGGCATGGGTTTGTCTCAGAACCACGACCTTACACTACTGAGGGCATGGGTTTGTCTCAGAACCACTGACCTTACACTACTGAGAGCATGGGTTTGTCTCAGAACCACGATCTTACACTACTGAGGGCATGGGTTTGTCTCAGAACCACTGACCTTACACTACTTAGGGCATGGGTTTGTCTCAGAACCACTGACCTTACACTACTGAGGGCATGGGTTTGTCTCAGAACCACTGACCTTACAATACTGAGGGCATGGGTTTGTCTCAGAACTACAACCTTACACTACTGAGGGCATGGGTTTGTCTCAGAACCACTGACCTTACACTACTGAGGGCATGGGTTTGTCTCAGAACCACTGACATTACACTACTGAGGGCATGGGTGTCTCAGAACCACTGACCTTACACTACTGAGGGCATGGGTTTGTCTCAGAACCACGACCTTACACTACTGAGAGCATGGGTTTGTCTCAGAACCACTGACCTTACACTACTGAGGGCATGGGTTTGTCTCAGAACCACTGACCTTACACTACTGAGGGCATGGGTTTGTCTCAGAACCACGACCTTACACTACTGAGGGCATGGGTTTGTCTCAGAACCACTGACCTTACACTACTGAGGGCATGGGTTTGTCTCAGAACTACGACCTTACACTACTGAGGGCATGGGTTTGTCTCAGAACCACTGACATTACACTACTGAGGGCATGGGTGTCTCAGAACCACTGACCTTACACTACTGAGGGCATGGGTTTGTCTCAGAACCACGACCTTACACTACTGAGAGCATGGGTTTGTCTCAGAACCACTGACCTTACACTACTGAGGGCATGGGTTTGTCTCAGAACCACTGACCTTACACTACTGAGGGCATGGGTTTGTCTCAGAACTACAACCTTACACTACTGAAGCATGGGTTTGTCTCAGAACAACAGACCTAACACTACTGAGGGCATGGGTTTGTCTCAGAACCACGACCTTACACTACTGAGGCATGGGTTTGTCTCAGAACCACTGACCTTACACTACTGAGGGCATGGGTTTGTCTCAGAACCACGACCTTACACTACTGAGGGTGTGGGTTTGTCTCAGAACCACGACCTTACACTACTGAGGGCATGGGTTTGTCTCAGAACCACTGACCTTACACTACTGAGGGCATGGGTTGTCTCAGAACCACTGACCTTACACTACTGAGGGCATGGGGTTTGTCTCAGAACCATGACCTTACACTACTGAGGGCATGGTTTATCTCAGAACCACGACCTTACACTACTGAGGGCATGGGTTTGTCTCAGAACCATGACCTTACACTACTGAGGGCATGGGTTTATCTCAGAACCACGACCTTACACTACTGAGGGCATGGGTTTGTCTCAGAACTACAACCTTACACTACTGAAGCATGGGTTTGTCTCAGAACCACGACCATACACTACTGAGGGCATGGGTTTGTCTCAGAACCACGACCTTTCACTACTGAGGGCATGGGTTTGTCTCAGAACCACGACCTTACACTACTGAGGGCATGGGTTTGTCTCAGAACCACGACCTTTCACTACTGAGGGTGTGGGCTAGAGATTAGATCAGTCTTAAGAACTTTTTATGTGAGAAACTGTGCCTGCTACTAGCAGAATGACATAATCCGCTCAGATTCACTATAAAGTCTTTCTCCACTCACAACCCTGGATGCTATATAAACCTGCTATGTGTTGACAAAGAGTGTTAAACATGGAGCAACATATTTTAATAAGATCTGTTTCTCAACAAACAGAGCAATCTATAAATTATGGTACATTTTCAGACCACTGCCAAATCGCGACAGGGGAGGAGTTCCAACCCACTTAGATTCTAGAAATATTGCTAAATGACAACAATCAGCCCAAACCACCCCATCCCCACACTAAAATTGTGAATGCAAACTGACCCCATCCATCATCAAACAAGAAATGTCACTGGTAAATGTCACATGTCCCCCAAATGGTCTGTGAAAATAACAACATATTTTATAATAGGTAGTGATGTATCCATGAATATCAAGAGTCATGGACTGATGTTACAGACTAGACACGCAATTTCATGGGTTTTTTACATCAAAGTGCGACCTTGACCTTTGTGTAACCTTGACATCTAATGTAAAGGTCTGTGTATTTCTACAGGTAAATGCAGGTGATACATCATCATGGCATCTTGATCACTTGTGTCAAGCTATTCTAAAATCCTTCTATGTAAAACAATGTTACAGACCAGACATGAAATATCAAACAAATTGAAAGTGTGACCTTGACCTTTGAGGAAAGGTTCTGGGTCTTACATGAGACACTTAATCATGTTCATCATTTGTAGCAAGTACTTATAAAATAAATCTATGCATGACAAAGTTACAGGCTGGACACGATGGACAGATTGACTGACGGACAGACGGACACTGCAATTACTATATGCCACCCTAAAAGTTTTTGGGGGTAGCATAAAAAAACTGCAACCCCGTAAGTTGAAAAATTACATGCTATATTATAGAAATCATTAGTTCATTACTAAACAGAAACAGGAGAGATACCACTGTACCCTCCATCTCAAAACTTAAACAAATATCTGCCATTCCATGTGGTGAAAACAGAATTAAACCCAAATTCAAAATACGACATAAAAATGACATTTTTTTCAATAGTTTTTGTAAATTTGAATAATTCAAATGTGTGACCAAAAAAAAATCAACATAATCTATTGTTTCACCAAGAATTCAGTACTGGTAAAATAAATTATTGTCTGAGAATACATCCCCCTAGTTTGTAGCAACATTCCACAAGCTTTTATAAAAATATTTTTTAAAATACAAATGTATTTCACTTATACCTTTCCCAGGGGCATAAACTATTGCAATTAAGTCATAACAGTACATTATAGGAAACAGTCATTTAACCATTAATTTATATTATATGAATGCAAAGCAGATGCCTTCTGTGTAAAAATGCTTGTAGAACTCTTGATTTATTTCCATTTCATTTCAAAGATTAGTTTTTATGCATGTATTTAGTACCACACATGTACAACTCTCATAAAAATGTTATACCAGGGCATGTAAATTGGTCCGAGAGTGCAATAAAATTGCAATAACATTTGCTACTTGTGGGATTGAAATTAGTATAATGGCCATAAGAAAGCAGTCATTTTGGGTGCACAATATATAAAAAATCCCTATTCTCACACAAACTTTACTTAAAACAAGTCGACGGGACTGCAGTGGTGTTGGCATTACAGAGTAGCTGCCAAGAAATTCTATTAGGAATGTATTACCGTTCCTTTCAATAACTATCATTATTATTTTTTATATCTTATCTGAATTATTTTTTTAACTGATATCCAGTTTTCTTTTCGTGGAGGAAGATCGTAAAGACAAAAACATGAATCTGATCCAAAAGAGATGGTAAACTTTCTGACAAAATTTTGGATTGAACTCCCAACTTATGCGGCGAGAAGCTATTGACCTAAGGCAGGGCTGTCAATCAAACAAGTCAATTATCCAATCAGCGATTGATATTGTTTTCTAAGTCATTTTCCTTATACAAGCAAACAGTCTTAGTAAACACTACATTGTATTACATTGTATTTACTTGGACAAACATGGCCAGCAGACGGACGATAGTTGGTCTGATATCAGGACAATGGATCTTGAAGCAGCACTGCAGACTTCTCGGTCACAGAAAGTAAATAATTTATTCTTATATTTCTCTTTGAGATTTATTTGTTTATCTCAGGGCTGTTCCATTTTAACATCCCACCCATGGACCGCAAAATAATAAACTTCATAGGTGGGAGGGTTTTTCAAAATGGGGGGCCTGATAAAATGAATTAAAAATATAAAGGGGGAGGGTCCAATTTCAAAGTGCCTTCCATTGGTGGGTTGTATGTTTAAATGGAATAACCCTTACATCATTACAAAAAAGCACTTGCATTTCACAATGATCTAAATATGCAAATACTGATAGCAGCTGATTTGCCATGAGCATCATTTTGCATTTCTGGAGAGAAAAAAACATATGCAAAAATGTAAATGCACAAAACTGAACTTGGCATTCATTTTATACCAAGAATTCATTTTGCATTAATAAAAAAGTATATCCTACAGTCTGTACGACTCACTTCATTGTTCTGCAAGCATTCTGTTTGCATTCCGCTCAATTTCACTTGGGCAATGGAACAAACTTTATTTGATTCATATAAGCCTGGTAAGCAAGGCTTACTCTTCTCTTGTTATTTTATAGGTTTCACGTACAAAGTTTCAGGAGAATTGTTTTTTTAAATTTTTCTAAAGAAAAGTTTGGTATTATATATGATGGGACAGTCTTGATTTGACCCAATTTGGTCAAGAACCATGTGCCTAGGCTATTTATGAACCAATTAAGATGTTTTTTTATTTCAGAGGATTTGTTTAAAAGTTTATCTATACAAATTTGGGGTGGAGTTTGTTTCAGAGAATTTGTCAGGGTTTTCCTATTTAAGCCAAAGGGTCCTCCTCGGCCGAGTGGTCTAAGGCATTGTTTATCTATAGACCATTTAGCTCTCACTGTTAAGGTCGTAGGTTAAAATTCCGCCCAGTCCAAAAACTTCATGTGACAAATTTGCTGGTTACTTGCAGAAGGATGGAGGTACTATTCAGATTCATTCTGAGGTCTTTCTCCACCAATAATACTGGAAATGCCATATATAACCTGAAATTTGTTGAAAATGGTGTTCGACTCCATTCAAAATAAAAATGTAAGCCAAAGCAAGGTCTAA